>OU342743.1:166035822-167235822 GCA_910589775.1 Avena eriantha | reverse complement strand
AAAAGTATCTAGCTAGATTAATCTTAGTGCTAGTTGGTCATGATGGCTATAGAGGAATGCATGGTTAATGCAAAAAAATTGGTCATCACAACAATCATGCAGGTGTACTGGATGTGGAGATGTGGGGCACATGGCCAGGACGACGAAAAACCTAAGCAATGGGATGGATTAGGGTTATACCCCTCTAACAAGATCATGAGGTGTTTGAGGGGACTAACTGCTTCTATCCAAGTGTGGAGATACATCCTAGAAGTGGGCGGTATAGATTGGTTGCACCGATGGTTTGAGGAACAAGGCAAGCAAATCGACCGTTAGGGCAACGATGAAAATGACCTGTCATCGTAGCTTTGGGAGTTTGGATGTTGTCGTTATTTATGTCAGGATGAAGGATGATGGTAAGGGGCAACCTACTAGTATGGTTAGAAGGTGGACTCAATAGTAACGAATACATTGGCTTCAGGAGCCACCAAAGACAAGAAGCGACAAGAGAAAATGAGGTATCTTTACGAAAACAAGCAAGAAAAATAAAATAAAGAGAATACACGTCAGAATTGTTCTTTCAAGATATCAACTTGAAGCCTTACTCAATCCAAATAATAATACAATACAATGAACATGGTTTGAATGTTCGAGAGTTTATTGTGCAGTTCTACCCTAATGTGCACAATATTATGACATAATTAAAGTTATTTATTTAAATGTGAATCCACCGTGTGAGGTTTCAGACCATACCCAACGGGAAAATAAAACCCCACTTGGGAATCATATAAAAATTTAATTTTAAATTAAAATGTGTGATAGAACATTTGATATTTGGTAAATTGATGTAACTTGTTGGCAAGTTTATTTGATGTGATGTTCTTCGGTTACTTTATTAATAAATTAGATCATTAAGAAACCCAAATTATCGGGAGCGAACATAAGAACTTTAGTCTTGCGAACCGAACAAATCGCCAGTCATGGATCTTCAAGTATATGGTGGATAGCAATTTTCAAAAATTAAAATTGTCACGTGGCAAGTTGCCATGACCCACCTCTAGAAACTCCGTTCAACTTCGGAAAAGACAATCTCCAGCGGACTCGGCGCCCATCAGGGATCCTAAACCAACCGACCGACCGTGCGTCAAGATTCATGATTGTCAACTTTGCAAATTTATCCTTCAAACACTAGAAATTCTGCCCCAGTACTAACAGGAGTGGGTAAGAGGTAGGTTCCCTAACCCTACCATATCCTGCTAGAAGCCCGCCTCCTCCTCCCATGACCCGTTCCTGTCCCTGACCCGCCGCCGCCTCCACCTCCGTCCCATCCCCGCACGAGGCGTGGATCCGAGGCCCTTCCTTTCCTTTATTCTTTTCCTGATTTTTTTTGGATTTGTTGTTCGAATCGATTTCATGTATGAATGGCTTTCTCTCTTTTTCTTTGATTTTAGTTGATTCATGCGAATAACTTTGTAAGAACACATATCCGAACCTTTTAAAGAAGTGTGAAGAACTTCGGCAAAATAAGATAGAAATACATAGTACGTATGATTGAATGTTCTTCTCTGTGTTTTCTTCAAATTGTATGTGTACCAATGTGAGAACTTTGTAATCACAATGCCAGATCCTTGTAAACGCTTGTGATGAACTTTATAGTTTGTGCCTATTTTTGTTCTGAAAATCATGCAAGAAAATACAGTACTTCACATATAATTTGCCAAATCATTTTGAGCAATCCTGAAGAACTTGATAAAACACGGTACATCAGTCTGGGCAGATAAAACTAGCAGGACTTCCCGGTAAAAATTCGTCCAACTTGATGGTCTATTTGCAAAAAACAGCTCACCAATCTTGAAGGAATAGATGGCTAGGATAGCCGCTGGGCGGCCGAACTGCCGGAGAAAATGCGCGTCGTCGCAACTTTGTGTGCTGTCGTGCTGGTGGCCAAACGCGGTCACGTCCGTTCCCCTATCTGCATTATGTGAAAATTATACTCCCTTCCTTTTAAAACATAATACTCTCTCCGATCCAAATTAATTGATTCGATTTGTCTAGATTCAGATGTATCTAGACATGTTTTAGTGCTAAATATATCTGAATCTACTCCGTAGATAAATTTGAGTCAATTAATTTGGATCGGAGGGATTATGTTTTATATTTTTGAAAAGTACACACACTAAAAGGAGCATGAATACATGTAGTTTAGAAAAATACTAAAACATCTTATATTTCGAAACGGACAAATCTAAAATCTTGTACAGACTAATTTTACACGCACGTGCTTTATCCACACCGGTGCTCGATCACTTGGCAGAGTGCACGCCTCGACACTGACAGATCTCTTCCGGCGACGAATGGGTGCGCGAGTAGTTCCGCGACGGATGCCCGCTTCCGGTGGTCCTTATGCAGGCAGGCGGCCACGAAATCCCGGAGCGCCGCCGACGCAGCGCCATCGGGAATTGCCGGCAGCTCGCCGAAGCAGATCGCACACATGAGTGCCGCCCAGGTCGGCTTCTGCCCCGCGGGGAGCAGCGGGTAGCGGCCCATGAGGAGTTCCAGGACGGTGACGCCCAGGCCCCAAACGTCGGCGGCATAGGGGTCGACGCGGACGTCCTCGCCGTCGTCTTGCCACCGCTCCGTGTCGAAGCGCTCGGGGCTCATATACGCGGCTGTACCATCGTAGGCAGCGTGGTGGTTGCCGGCACGGGAGACAACCTCGGCGATGCCAAAGTCGGCGATCTTGACCTGCCCGGCCCTGCTGACCAAGATATTCGCCGGCTTCATGTCGCGGTGGACGACGCGGCGGCTGCGGAGGTATGCCAGGCCGGACAGCGCCTGCGCTGCTACCTCCGCCAACGCCGACTCCGGGAAGCCGCCGCCGACGAGCGAGTCGAGAGAGCCGCCGTCCATCAGCTCGAGGAGCAAGGCGGAGTCGCCGGACGCCGTGGGGAGGACCGAATGGCACCGCACGATGTGCGGCGAGTCGACGCGGCGGACGACGTCAATCTCGTCGGCGGCGCCGGGGTGGCCACGGTGGATGATCTTGAGGGCGTAGAGCGCTGACGTGCGGCGGTGCGAGACCTTATGGACGGTCCCACCGTTCCCGCGTCCAAGGACGGAGAGCCTGTCGAAGTCGAGCAGGCGGAACTCGCCGTCCGGCCGAGCCGCCGCCGACGTGGCCATTATGATCGCCGTGTGTTCTTACCAAGTGAGATTGGCGAGCTGATTGATAAATCGGTGATATCTTGTGAGGAGGGGATGTTTGCTTTATACCGAGATGTTGCTGGCGGCGCAAGTACCTTGATTTTGCTGGATGTGCTGTGATTTTGATGTGTAACTGATTTTGAAAACGACATAAAATCTTCTAAATTACCTGGTGCAAGAAATGGATATTCATGGAATTCTGTTGAGTATAAAACTTCGGGAATTTCAATGTATGATTGATATACGTAGGATAGAGACATACGGGTGCAAATTCCAGCGAGAGAAAGTTGTGAATGAGCTAGGTTTAGCAAATTGAAGAGGGGAACCGCTAGCCCTCCCGACCCCGTGCGCCGCCGCCGCCGCAGCATAGGGTCGCCACCCGCACCCCCGGCCAGCCACACCCTCCCGCACGCCCCCTCCTCTCTGCCGCCGCCGGATCCGTCGCTAGACAAAGCTCCAGCGGCGAGGCGGCGGCAGGGTCCCAGCACTCGCGCGCGCCGTTTCCTTGGCGACAGCGGCTTGAGATCCAGGCAACGGCGGCGGCGCTCCAGCGGATCTGTAGCAGTGATGGCGGGTGGGCGGCGGCCGGTGAGCTCTGACGGCAGCGGTCCCTGGGCGGCGGGTGGTGGCGAGATCTAGGGTACCTAGATCGGTCGTCTTTGCCTCCTCGACGTCGGCCAGTGTCATCCGGAGGTCTTCTGCAGCCTACTTTGCATCATGAGGGAGCCCGGGGTGGAGGCCCTGGGTTTGGTGGAGGTGGTCATCTTCTCCGTCGAAGGTGGCCGGCCTACGGCTGGATTGGCAGATCTCGCAATCCATCTTCCAGTCCCAGCAGCGAGGCAGGGAGATCTAGGTGCCAGTGATAACCGAGCCATTGGCAGGCGATGGCGGCGTTACCACGTCGTTACCTTGATGAAGGCATCACCGTGCACCTTTGTGTCGACCTCACTCGTGCTACTCCAGGGGAAACCCTAAGATCTTCGGGTCGGGCGATGACAGTGCCGTGGTGTCGGTATCGCGTTATCTCCTGGGAGTCTCGCCTGTGGAGCAGCGTTGGATGGAAGCGGCAGGAGGGGTGGAGCGGATAGCGCGTGGGGGGTGGTGCTGGTTGGCACAAAGGTGGTGTCGGTGGCTGGTGTGACGAGAGTCTGCGCATCGATCTACATGCTCACGACGGGTTGGCGGAATATTATGAAGGCGGCGACAACCGGAGCGTGTGCGTGGGCGCAACTCCTTGGATATGTTGTGTGGTTCTAGGGCTCATTTTGCTTGAGTTTGTGCCGCCGCGCCAAGGCACTCCAGCTTCTCTTGGCGAGTGGCAATGTGTGGGTGACCATGAGACAGGGTCGAAACAGGTAAATAGAGGTGATAGATCTCGTTGGGGAGCTAGCTATACGGTTATCGTTTTTGCTCAATATTTTGCTTTGGCGGTTCCGATTTGTATTATTTTTATAATGGCCTTTGCCAAACAATGTGGTTCTAATTTTCGCACAAAAAATAATGTGATTCTAATAATAAATAAAGGTTGTGTGCATCGCTTGATGTAGAGGCCAGGGCTCCGATCCCCATTTTGAAAAAAAAAATATTTTTGTACAACAAGAATGTCTAAAACCAGTGGGAGTGTACGTGCAATCCTAGCTTAAAAATCTATTTCCCATTTGATTTTATCTTTGTAGGATTCAATAAGTCGTACTTAAGTCCCCTGGGTATTCCTGCTGATGGATAAAGAAGATGGACAAGAAACAACGGCTGTTCTATTTGCAAACAGAACATTTAAATTTTAAAATCAACCAGCCAACCTTCTAATGTGAGAGACATCAAAGCACGCAATCCATCCTTTTTTGGATTTCATCATATATCGGATACACACTTCAAGGTTTTAGATCTATTCACAAATCTTGATGAAAAGTGGAGTTTTGTGCAAAATGTTGTCACTTGGTGGTGGTCTGCAGTTTCATAGTAGTAGGACTAGCTTGGCACCAGGTGAAAGAACATTTTTCACAAAACTCCACTCTAAATTTTCACTTGTGCAAAAGTCGTACTTAGAGCAACTCTACCTGATCCCCTTTAATTGGTTAGAGGACTTTCTTTCCACCACTAACGGCCGGGGACACACCAAACCGATCTCCTTTCGGCCGTTAGCGGAGAAAACTTTTAGCCCCCCCCCCCAAAAAAAACTCCCCCGCTGCTCTCATATTTCCCTGGCGCCAACCTCCGTGACTAAAACGCTCCTTTCCGCCGAGAACCCGACCCTCCCGCCCAATTCCGCCACCAGTCGTCACCGGCACCACAGTTCTGTAGGGGTTCCACGCATAAACCAATAAATTTTACTTTATGCCTCTAAACCCCTGAAGCTGCCAGGACCTATCTATTAGTAATACAGTAACGGGAGGGGCTTTTCGCGAACTTACCCTTGAAGACTAAAAAGCGTTGTCAACGCTCAGGAGAGCGTGGTTGATGTAGACGAGCCGAAGCCGACCTCAAGGTCGTGATGAAGTCATTGCGCTCCTTCTGGATCCAACGACTTGAGTGCCTCAAGTGCGACACCTCGCGGGGAGTTACACACGTCCGGTGCCTGACGATGACTCCCGCTTCCTCGATCCAGCAGCAGTTGTGGAAGTAGAGCTCCCGGATCCGAATCCCGCAGCGCGATGGCGCTCCACGGTGAAGATGTCTCTCGCTCGCGCAGTCCAGACTTGGGACCACGGTCACGAGAGAGAGAGAGAGAGAGAGAGAGAGAGAGAGAGAGAGAGAGAGGGGAGAGAAAATATCAATTGGAGGTCCTCCCAAAAGTGGGGAGACCTTTATTGATTATTGGTGTATTTTTCTAGGCCAAATACCCCATTATATATAGGGGGAGGGGAGGTACTACCTCCCTCAAAGTCTCGGGGTGGGACTAAAGGAGAGGAGGGGGGAGGAGGTGGCCGCCGGCCACCTAGTGGGCCCCGCACGGGGGGGAGGGGGGGCTCGGCCCAGCCGGCCTCCCCCTTGGCCCCTCTCCCTCTCTCCTTTCCCCTAATGGGCCCTCTCCCTCCGGAAATTGGCCCATTAAGCCTTTTTGACCTTTAATTGATTTTCTCTTTATTAAATAAATATGCATAAATAAATAAATATTTAACATTTATTCACATATTATTCAATCTCCGTGGCCATGGAACACCTTCCACCTCCACTCCGGACATCCTCCGGACTTACCGAAACCCTTCTGGTTTTCTCCCTTCTCTTCTTCTGTGATTCCACCGATCCTATAAACACTCTCTAAGCATCATCAAGCCCTTAAGCGTGATACCCCACGGTTCGGGAACACTCCAGACATGGTCGGGACACTCCTGCACCTATGATCGACATAGGGACCTGGATGGCCATGTGACCCCTGTGCGTTCCACGAAGATCTTTCGTCGTTTGAACCGGGACAGTCGTGTCTTATTCCCTTTGTCACTCGATACTTGCATTGCCCGAGATCTGATCAATGACATCACCATGTCGTGTTCAATCTCGTTACTGAACAACGCTACTTGACTCGTTTCGACAAGTGATATCCCCGTGATCTAATCACACGCTGCGCAGGTATTGGATATAACTTCTCCGAGTGGGCCCTTGAGTATCTTCCCGTCACATGGACGGACAAATCCCGCTCTTGACATATATTGCCTCTACGGTTTCCTCCGAATACCTGAACACACCTTTATAACCACTGTTTTACCAGATGTCGTTTGATGCTATCTAAGCACTCTCGGGAGACAGTGATTGATATAGCCTCACGGTCTAAGGAATAGTCTACGAGGATCTATTTCTAATCATCGTAACTTGAACTTCGTGACATGATCGGGTCACGATGTTTAGGTTGGGTATTGGTTCATCATCTCATTCTCAGAATGAGATGACCTCATTTCCAACTGGCATAAATGCCACATGATCAGGAAACATGATCATCTGTTGACCAATGAAAGAGTGACTAGAGTTTCACTGAGAATCCCTGGTTGTTTGTATATCACACGTGTATTGATGTTTCCACTCAATACAGTTATAGCATGATATAAAACTTAATCATAAACTATATGAAATATGATAATAGTTCTTACTACTATTTGTCTCTAGGGCATATTTCCAACAGTCACCCACTTGCACTAGAGTACAAATACACTAGCTGCATTTTGTTCTCAATCATTGGCACCATATATCTGGTACCCTGAACATGCTTTCTCATGGAAGAGGTTGAGCCTTGGGTCTGTACTTTACAGTCCCAAATTCTTTGCAACTTATTAATATCACCTTAAGTGACATTAATACTTTATCATCACATGATAGCATCTGTGTGAATGCATCGTTGCTATGGCAGAAGAACGAGGCCTTATTCCAGGAGCCTACAGTGACGTTAGATCAACCTCGAGGGCTTTCTCATGGGCACTGTGCCCTGGGACACATCATTATACGTTAAAAGCGAACTAGCCCCGCCATAACATTATACAACACTTTGGATGGTACCCTTATCTATTATTATAAATGTATTCATCGAAACACTAGTGCACGCTGTGCAACTTTCGATGTTTTGTTCACCTCGCTTCCTACTTGAATTTAATTGGTATCTACAGGAGTTTCCAACATATTCCCTTATAACATAACTCTTTATGCTTTAAGATATGTTATCATTTATGGATTTGGAAAATATGTCCACAGTTCTCTATTAGACACTGCAGACAAAAACTTAGCTCAACGTTCTGTGATTCAAACTTAATCACTTTCAAACGTTCCTTCTATGGATCACATATTATGTTAAGTTATCATGATGGTTTACTAATATAGAACCTATGTCTCAACATAGTGGATGATGATCATCCTTTTCTTTATTTCAACCATTGATGTTAAACTTAATACTATTCCTATTTTGAGTCATTAAGGACCAGTTCCTTAATTAACTTCTATTCTGAAACCCTTTTCAGAATCCCTTAAGGAATACTACATAATATCATAATACACCTATTATCAACTTCTACATCTTATAAATCATTATTTATAAGTATTCGTGCTTTCATTCTTAACATACTTAAGAATTACTCCTATAAGCTCCCACTCAAAATATGTTCTCACATATTTGAATTTGAGACTTATATTGCTCCCACTTAAAGTATGTCAATCACATATTGTTTCAGGAAGACTTTCATAGCTCCTACTCAATTTTATGCAAATTGCATATCCACTCACTATTTTGAACAACTTCAAAATCCTTTGATCAAATATCAAACTTGGAGATTTACTATGAGATACTAGTACTTTACTAGTTTTAAATCCACTAGACATTTAGCACACATGAATCAAATTCATTTGAATTTATCCAATACTTGACAAATTGTGCTTTTGTCATTCACCCCCTTTTTCCTACTATGGCTTTGCAGTCATTTGGGAAAGTTCAAGTAACCCTTTTTACTTGTGAGATTCAGCAACGAATTGCTTTCTAATCTCAAGGGAAGTTTGCTTCTAGGATTTCTCATAATTTAGTTTACCATTATTTCCTTTGTAGTTCGTAGGTATGTCATATTCCAAGAATCATGACAAATGATTCACAAATGTCTCCATACAAGATATGGATTTCATTTTGAATCCTACTTCATGTAGTTAAAAAAAATAGTGGAGGGAAAAACACAACAATCAAAATCATTGATTCTTTCCTTCTGTGAAGAGAATCGTTCAGGAACGTTGTCCATTGCGCTTCTCAACACTCTGATGTAGGGTTATGAATCCTCATCATGTTTTACACTATTTTCCATTTGCTTCATAATTGAGAGACATCACCAAAAGTGAGCTTTCTCAAGAATGCACCAAAATCCAAGCAATACGAATCTTGCTTTCCTTTTGGTCTCAGCTATGGATTTGGTATTCAAAGTTTCCAACGAATACACTACAAGGTCTTATTCGTTATTGTTTTGGTTGTATCGAATAACCCCAAAACTTTCACGAATTCAAATGGTTCACTGCCTTCTAATTGAGTGCTAACTATTTCTAACTAATAGTCTCTACATCTACACTACAACGACTTATTTGATGCCTTCTATTCAACCCCCTTTGATATCTAATATCACATTGTGATGCTTTGCATTTTGACATTTCAAAACACTTCGCATTCCACAATTTCTTTTATGCCATACTTATAAATTTGAATTTCAATACTATTGATCAAATCGTAGTAATTAGATTCTCCTTTATACTTATACCCTTTTATTGATGAAACACTTTGATCAAATCAAATAATTTCATATTCATGTTTCCTTTGGTAAACTACTTTACACATTTAAACAATCATATAATGATAATTACCATTTTTGTTAAAACACAATACATCGAATATGTATTTACTTTTAACATTTCATTAAACACTTTGTATTCAAGTAATACACGGTGTTCAAGTTATTTTGCTAACTTAGGCATGATTCATATGTGACAAGAAATCAAATGACTTTCACATATCATCACATAACTTTGAATCTAAACAATGGTTTCATTCATTAATGAAATATCATTAAGTTGGGTATTTTAAACAAGGCATTTTAATGTTTTACAAAGGTTCATGCATTATCAATTAGTTTCAAACAATAAGGATAATTCACAAGTAATCAAACAAGATATGAACATGAATAGAAATCATTCATAAAAGCAAAATAACTATTTGTTACAAACTGATATGAATAACCGTCTCACGAAGTGTGAGACACACTAAAGAAGTTCACAATCTCTTGATTACAAAAAATCATCCTAAACATAAACTAAATGATAAATGTCGAGGGAGAGTGTTATGCTCGCCATCAACACGCAACGTCACCTCCTGTCTAGCAAGCACCTCTCATGCAGAAGGACCTGTTTTCAGTAAAACAGAACAAGTATCAGATATACTTAACACTGCAATGTGTTTGCAAGATTATAACATTTATAAAACTATATATCAAATATGTACCTTGGTCATCGATGACCTCTCCGGTGATTGGTTCAACCTTTACGTTCTGGAAACGTAATATGAACTCATGGAAATCCAATGCTTCCATATCACCACTCATCATGCTACTCCGGACATGTCCTTCGTAGCTTGGAGGCAACGACCGAAGCAGTACGTCTATCACAAATGGATCAGCCATCCAGTAATCCACGAAGTGAACCAGTCTTGTGTGTGTATCAAGCATGCGCTCCAAGTGACCCTTTAGACATGTATGCTCCTCCATATGTATGGAAAGGAACTCTCCAAGCAGCTCGTGCTTCCACATGCACACATGGCCTATGAACTCTGCTCTCAGCTGATCCACCATCAAATATGGATCAAGATCACCCATGAGCGGATGTAGTTCATCCACCATCCTGTAACACATTATTATCTGAATGTAGGTGGACATCTCTTGACGATAGTAGCGGTCTGCCAGCTCTTGTGGGGTCTCATAGTAGTCTGGCTCAGTCAAATCCATCGTGTGGCGTATGTAGTCTACCACATGATTCCTAGTAAGGATATCATCTAGGCGCACAAGCCAACCAGGGAAGTTGGATCCATCAAGTCTAAGTTTTTCACCCTTTACCCAATCCTCAATCTCAAAGTAAGCTTCACGGTGAGCCATCTACATTTATAATTGCAAAAGGAATTTAGACTAAGTTTATAATTAAATGAGTTAATAATAACTCCACTCAGAAACACCTATCACCAAAAGGGCTCCTAGTGATAACACGACCCCTATCAGCCACATCTCCCCCGATCATCACGGCCATCAACGTGGGTTCAAGGGTGGACGCTAAACGTCGGTCACATCATTCATGCGACTCGTGCTCGATCTTTCGACCATCCGCGTTCTGAGGCCATGTCTGTACATGCTAGGCTCGCCAACTCAACTTTAGTGTATTCGCTGTGCAACATGGCTTACATCCACTGTATGCGAACGTAGATATGTCTGACACCCAGGCCTGTAACCCTGGATTGCCTCATACCGAAGAACTTTCTTGGTGGTGCACACTAAGGGGGAACACAATCGTTGGTAATTTTAACAGGGATCATCTTATTAGGCTACCGTCGAGTATCTAATACTAGCACACAATAAGACATACAAACAATAACATTGAATGTAAATGCTATGTGATATGGTCTTTCACGTCGTGATCTCCATCCGCCGTCACCGGGTTCCGGCGCCGTAGACACCAGGGTACCGGTGTCATTCCGGCGTGGTAGTTTGTCACCTTCATGACTATCTACTACTATGCAACAAAAGGTAATTACTTTACCTTTGCCACAACCATATCACAAAGCAACGCCCCCTGCAAAACAAAGTTAGACGTCTCTACTTTATCTTTGCATGTTTTACGTGGCTGGATGGGCTTTCACACAAGAACCGTTCTTACCTACGAACTTTCAGCACAACGCTGATCAAGTAGTTGTCTCTACTACACCCCTTTCGGGACCCTCCGTTGCAAATGGTATACCAACTAATGCGAGAGAGACAGACACCCCCCTAAGCCACTTTATATGGTACAAGCCATATGTCAAGCGTGGACCAGTCTCGCGAATGAACGCATAAAGTCAGTTGGGAGCCCCTTCATCAAGCATTACTACGGTATACACAAGTACACGTGGGAGGGTAACAACTAAAAGATCAACGCCCACACGCTACATCTCGTGTGTTCTGCCCGTACTAGCATTACTACGCATAGATCTAGCTCTGATACCACTTTAGGGGTTCCGCGCATAATAACAATAAATTTTACTCTACGCCCCTAAACCCGTGAAGCTGCCAGGACCTATCTATTAGTAATACAGTAACGGGAGGGGCTTTTCGCGAACTTACCCTTGAAGACCGAAAACCGTTGTCAACGCTCAGGAGAGCGTGGTTGATGTAGACGAGCCGAAGCCGACCTCAAGGTCGTGATGAAGTCCTTGCACTCCTTCTGGCTCCAACGACTTGAGTGCCTCAAGTGCGACACCTCGTGGGGAGTTACACACGTCCGGTGCCTGACGATGACTCCCGCTTCCCCGATCCAGCAGCAGTTGCGGAAGTAGAGCTCCCTGATCCGAATCCCGCAGTGTGACGGCGCTCCGCGGTGAAGATGTCTCTCGCTCGCGCAGTCTAGACTTGGAACCACGGTCACGAGAGAGAGAGAGAGGGCGAGAGAGAAAATATCAATTAGAGGTCCTCCCAAAAGTGGGAAGACCTTTATTGATTATTGGTGTATTTTTCTAGGCCAAATACCCCACTACATATAGGGGGAGGGGAGGTACTACCTCCCTCAAAGTCCCGGGGTGGGACTAAAGGAGAGGAGGGGGAGGAGGTGGCCGCCGGCCACCTACTAGGCCCCGCGCGGGGGGGGGGGGGGGGGGGGGGGCTAGGCCGAGCGGGCCTCCCCCTTGGCCCCTCTCCCTCTCTCCTTTCCCCTAATGGGTCTTCTCCCTCCGGAAATTGGCCCATTAAGCCTTTTTGACCTTTAATTGATTTTCTCTTTCTTAAATAAATATGAATAAATAAATAAATCAATATTTAACATTCATTCACATATTATTCAATCTCCGTGGCCATGGAACACCTTCCACCTCCACTCCGGACATCCTCCGGACTTACCGAAACCCTTCCGGTTTTCTCTCTTCTCTTCTTTTGTGATTCCACCGATCTTATAAACATTATCTAAGAATCATCAAGCCCTTAAGTGTGATACCCCACGGTTCGGGAAAACTCCAGACATGGTCGGGACACTCCCGCACCAATGATCGACAGAGGGACCTGGATGGCCATGTGACCCCTGTGCGTTCCAGGAAGATCTTTCGTCGTTTGAACCGAGACAGTCGTGTCTTATTCCCTTTGTCACTCAATACTTGCATTGCCCGAGATCTGATCAATGACATCACCATGTCGTGTTCAGTCTTGTTACTGAATAACGCTACTTGACTCGTTTCGACAAGTGATATCCCCGTGATCTAATCACACGCTGCGCAGCTATTGGATATAACTTCTCCGAGTGGGCCCTTGAGTATCTTCCCATCACATGGACGGACAAATCCCGCTCTTGACATATATTGCCTCTATGGTTTCCTTCGAATACCTGAACATACCTTTATAACCACCGTTTTACCAGATGGCGTTTGATGCTATCTAAGCAATCTCAGGAGACAGTGATTGATATAGCCTCACGGTCTAAGGAATAATCTACGAGGATCCATTTCTAATCATCGTAACTTGAACTTCGTGACATGATCGGGTCACGATATTTAGGTTGGGTATTGGTTCATCATCTCATTCTCAGAATGAGATGACCTCATTTCTAACTGGCATAAATGCCAGCTGATCAGGAAACATGATCATATGTTGACCAATGAACCAGTGACTAGAGTTTCACTAGGAACCCCTGGTTGTTTGTATATCACACGTGTATTGATGTTTCCACTCAATACAGTTATAGCTGAAGGAAATATGCCCTGAGAGGCAATAATAAAGTTGTTATTATGTATTCCTTATATATGATAGATGTTTATTTTACATGCTAGAATTGTATTGATCGGAAACATCAATACATGTGTGTTTAATAGACAAAAAGGGTTCCTAGTTATGCCTCTCTTATAGACTAGCTTGTTGATTAACAAGATGATCAATGTTTCCTGATCATGGACATTGGATGTTGTTATAACAAGGTCACACCATTGGTGGAATGATGTGATGAACATTCATCCGAAGTATAGCATTACGATCAAGTCATTATGTTTATATTGCTATAACATCATACGAAGTAATCTTTATCCTTAGACCATGAGATCATGTTAATTGCTAACACCTAAAGAGTGTCTTTATAACATCAAACGTCACACCGTAATAGGGTGACTATAAAGATGGGTTTAGTACTACGAAGGTGTTATGTTGAGGCTCATGGATCAAGAGTGGAATTTGTCAATCCCGATGACGGATAGATATACTCTGGCCCTCTCGGTGATATCACATTGAGATAGCTTGCAAGCAAGTGATGTGATCACTAGAATGTTATATCACGGGAACGAGAAAAGAGTGCATGTCGGTAACGAGATCAAACTAGGTATTTGGATGCCGATGATCGAATCTCGGACATGTAATATATCACGAGACAAAGGGATTTAGTTACAAGCGTTAAAGGTTCTCACGATCACAAAAGTCATCGTTGAATATGCAGGAGTCAGTATGGATCTCCAGGTCCCGCTTCTGACTATTGATCTGAGAGGAGTCTCAATCATGTCTGCATTATTCGTGAACCGTAGGGTGACACACTTAAGAGTTACCGGACACCATTTTGGAGCACATATGTTTCAGACGAAAGAATTGCAAAGCGCAGGAATTGTTTCGATAGAAACCGGAAATTGTTTCGGGTGAAATTGCAGAAAGTGGTTATGCATGTGATATTGAAATATTGCAAGGGGCTATATGTGAATGTTTGTTAATTAAAGTAATTAACAAAATTCTGATAAATTTAATAAAAGAGTTTTATTAAATGAGAGAGCATTAAACTTGGAGAATTTTAATGCATTTAAAGTGGAGACTTTAAAAGGGAATGTGAAGAGGCATTTTAATATGGAGGGGTTACCACCACATGAATGGGGGAGGTGAGGGGTCACCCCCATGCGCCGGCCATGGAGAGGAGGGGCACCCCCCTCCTCCTATAAAAGGCCACCCATTCCCTCCTTCATCCTCACACCTCCTTGTGAAGGATCTCTCTCCCCCTCTAGAATTATTCCCCCATGGTCTGGATTAGCGAGATACATGTTCCCGGTGGCATTTCGTCTGGAAGGAGTTGCTGCTTCCGCTGGATTGCTGGAGCGAGGAGGTGGAGGTTGTCCGGTGGCTTGAACGTGTGTGTGAGTATGGATGCGCTGCTGAGTTGCGACGCTCGGACTTCCTCACGATCTTGAGATCGGCAAGTGTACGACTACATCAACCATGAGTTCCTACTCGTTAACAAAGCTCGTTGTCTTTGAGGGTAAGTTCTCGTTGGATGTATGTCCACCCGTTTGAAAGAACATTTCATGTTTTCCTATGTTTTGCGTGTTAGATAACAATACTATGGAGACTTTTCATGTGTGCTAAGTGTGCAGGAAGTTTTGAGGGGCCCGGATAATCCGCCCCTCCAAGGGCCGGATAATCCGGCCTACCTCATCTCTCAAGGAAGCCAAGGCGCGTCGCTCTGTGTCCAGTCGGATTTTCTCCCGGAAAATCCGAACTGGGGCGGTTTTTCCACCCTAGGCCGGATAATTCGGGTTTAGCAAGGGCCGGATAATCCGACCCCCAGTTTTCGAGCAAAAGGAGCCAAGGCGCGTCGCTCGGTATCCGGTTGGATTTTCTCCCGGAAAATACGAACTGGGGCGGTTTTTCTTCCCCAGGACGGATAATCCAGACTTCGCATAGGGCCGGATAATCCGGCCCCCAGAAGTTGATCAAGGGCAAGCTCGGCGCGACGCTCTGTGAGGGGGCGGATTATCTGCCGGATATTCCGAGTCTGGCCCTCACTTGGCCGAATTCCCCAGGCCGGATAATGTGGCCCTCACTTGGGCCGGATAATCCGGCCCCCAAAGTGTGCAACGGCTGGTTTTTGGAAGGGGGTATAAGTACCCACTTCTTCCCCAACGTTCAGACTCCTTGATTCATTCGAATTTGACCAGACCTTATGCAAGAGCTCTAAATCTCGATCTCCCACTTCAACCACCCGAAGGTCTTGATCTTTGGTGGAATTGAAGGAGGAGAAGTTCATCATCATCATCAAGAATCAAGCGCTTCAACTCCTCTCCATTCACTTGGAGAAATCCTTGATCTAGTATTCTTGTCAATACCTAGATCTTGTTTATTGTATTTGATGAGTTTGTTTTTGTGGCAGCTTGTTGTCACTTCGGGAGCCTCCAAGTTGTTGTGGAGTTGTTTCCCCGCTAGTTGTGTAAAGGCGCCGGTGCCCGCCTCGAAGGGTACCTATAGTGGAAGGTGGATCAGGCCTGTTGTGGCCAGATCCATCGGAGAACAGGGTGAGGCCTGGTGTGGCGTGGTGGTCTTAGTACCGCCCACCCCTCCAACGCAGACGTACTTCCCATAACAAGGAAGGAACTGCGGTCAAACAAATCCTGTGTCTCCGCGTGCTTCACTTCGAATTACTCGTTCCTCTTCCACTCGCTCTTTACTCGCTAGTAGATAGGTTTGCATATAGGGAAATTCCACCCAATAGTCTATCTAGAGAATTTACCCTTTGTGCTAAGCCTAAAATTGAAAAGGAATTAAAAATTGGTGTAGCACCTATTCACCCCCTCTAGGTGCCCATACGATCCATTTCAATTGGTATCAGAGCCCCGGCTCTTAATTCGGGCTTAACCGCCTAAGAGTAGTATGGGTACCAAGGATGATGGAAATGAGGTTGTGGATAAGGTCACAATGGATGATCTCAAGTCGTTGGAAACAACCTTGTTGAAATCCTTTAAGGCCAAGATGGAGGAGATGAATCAAATGATTGCTCGCCTTACATCATCCATAGCCCCATCTCGATCCTCCTCTGAGGCTCCCACACCATCATCTAAGGAAAAGGGTAACACCGGATCCAAGGATGATGATGTGGAAGGTGAAAAACTAAATGGCTCCACCTCCAAAAAGGGAAATGGTAAGGAGGAATATAGTGAGGTTCGCCACGTATATTACCCCGACCCACCTATCCCTCATCCTCATATAAACAATAGGGGTGATCCACCCAAGCTCACTGCATCTTCTTTTAACCAATGGCAATTCCTAATGAAATCTCATGTTTGCAGCTCCTCTATTGAATTGTGGAGGATTATTGAAGAAGGTCTTCATATTGGAGATCAAACCATTCTAACGAGAAGGGAAGTTGTGGATAGCCAGTTGAATGCCACCGCTCTCCACATGATACAGCTGGGTGTGGGTCCCAAGGACATGCCACACATTGAACATCTCAACACAGCTAAAGGGGCATGGGATGCTCTTACGGACCTTTTCATTGGAAACAAAAGAATGAGAAGAAACAGGTATGATGCCCTTAGTAATGAAGCTGAGGGATTCTACATGTTGGATGGTGAAAACCATGAGGACATGTATAGAAGACTCAAGGGCATCGCAACAACATTTTGGAAGCATGGGGCCACTCACATTGATGATGCATGGATAAAAATAAAATATGTGAGTGCCTTAATGCCTTTCGAGCCAACGGATTTGAAGAGCCTACAAGGTAGACACAACTATCATCAAATGACATCCAACGAAGTCATGCTAGAAATGGCGTCATTCAAAGTGGCGGCAAAGAATGCTGAAGATGCCCATGCTCAGGCCATTGGGATGCAAAAGGGTGTCAATGTGGCTCTCAAAGCCAATGTTGTTGAACAAGAGGAAGATGAAGGAATTTTTGAGGGGGTATCCATGGACTGCCCCAATGAGGTCAAACATGCTCATGGTGAGTACATGGCATTCTATGCAAGGAACTTTTGGAAGGACCCTGCCAAAGCCAAGTCTGATCTTGAGCGCAAGAACGGGTCAAATGGAAGAAGAGAAAGTGGCCCAAGATTGAGAACTTGGTTCAACTGTGGAGATAGAATGCACTTTGTTGCCGACTGTCCTTATCAAAATAGAGAAGAAAATGGTGGCAGGCTCATTCTTAAAGAGAAATCTAAAGCTCCTAAGAAGAAGCCGTTTGTTAAGAAGAATGGCCCTTTCAAGAAGCAACCCAAGATTGTCCTTGTAGCTCAAGAGGAATACACCTCCGCAAGTGAAGATGAAGAGGATGATGATAGTTCCCGCGAAGTGGCTGCTATAGCCACCACATCGACTCCCTCCTCTCTCTTCGACTCGCCGAACGAGAACGCCATCAACAACAACGCCACTTGCGTAATGGCAAGAGGATCCGAGGTATGAACTTCTAGCTCTTCATTTCCTAAGACTAACATAATTTTGGATATGGATGATCATGACAGTCTTGTAATGAAAGAAGAAGTTATTGCCTTGGATACCTTTTTCACTAACCTACAAGGTGAGCACAAACTCCATTTTGATGCTCTTATGAGTCAACTTGCTCAAGCCGAAGATCTCCTTAAAGAAAAGGGCAGAATTGAAAGAGAAGATGCCTTGGAGATAGCTTCTTTGAAGAATGCCTTGGAAGAGGAAGTGGAGGCTCGAGTTTCTTTGGAAGAAAGACTTGGATCCCTTGAGGAGTCACAAGAAGAAGCTGTAGCTCAGCTCATTAAATAACGTGATCATGCTCTTGCCAAGGTAAAGAAACTAAAGAAAGAAAAGATTGATTTCGGGGCTGTTCATGCTAGACTTTTGGAGAAGGTTGATAATATTGAAAGTGCTCACAAGGCATTGAAGAGTGATCATTCTACTCTAAATGAGTCTCATGACCATCTCCAAACTCAATTGAAACGGTATGATGTGCCAAGTACCTCCTCTTCATCCTTTGGAAAAGAAGATCTTGCAAGAAGTTCTCAACACAAAGGTAAAGGGGTTATTGATGAGATACTGAGCAGGCAAAGGACAAACAATAGTAAAGAAGGTCTTGGTTACATACCCAAGACAAAGAGCAAGAAAAACAACAACAAGAAGAAGAACAAGACTGCTCAATCAAAGACTAGCAACATTACAATTAACAAGACTAATCATGATGGTTTTGCAGGGATCAACAATCCTAACTTTGAACTATATTGTGATTGTTATGGTGATGTTTATGCTAGTTATGTAGGGCCTTATGATTGTTACATTCCTTGGTCTATTTGGGTTCCCAAGACCCTTGTTACTAACATGAGAGGACCCATTGAAAAATGGGTACCTAAAACCAAGAAGTAATTTTCTTGCAGGGCTATGCTTCCGGTGGTTCTAAATGGGTACTCGATAGCGGTTGTACGAGTCATATGACCGGAAGCAAGGAGATCATCATGGAGATGCGGCCAAACCTTGATCACATTACCGTCTCCTATGGTGACAAGTCAAAATCTGAGGTATTGGGTCTCGGCAAAGTTGTGGTGGCTCACGATATCTCTCTCGTAGACGTCATGCTTGTTGAGACCCTCGGGTATAAGTTACTTTCAGTTCGTGCCCTTGGTAAGATGGGCTTTGCAGTTTACATTGATGTTATTTTAGTGGTACTCTTGTGGAGCAAGTCTCTAAAAGTCGCTTTCGTGGGATATGTCGAAAACGACCTGTACGTGGTGGACTTTTCGGGGAAAACCACTACATGCTCGATGTGTCTTTTCGGAAAGGCTGACGCGGGTTGGCTATGGCATCGCCGACTAGCCCACGTCAATATGAGAACTTTGCAAAGTCTCCACAAGGGTGGCCACATTCTTGGACTAAAAGAAAATGTCTCTTTTGCCAAAGATCGTGTTTGCAGGGCGTGTGTTGAAGGGAAAATGCATGATTCACCTCATCGAAGGAAAACCATTATCTCTTCAAAAAGGATTTTGGAGCTCCTTCATGTGGACCTCTTCGGACCTCCATCACATGCAAGCCTCGGTGGGAAGAAGTATTGTCTAGTGATTATTAATGATTACTCAAGATACACTTGGGTTTATTTCTTCAAGTTGAAGAGTGAAACTCAACAAACTGTCATCGACTTCGCCAATGAGGTTCAACGTCAACACAACGTCCCCATTCTGCTATAAGGAGTGATAACGGCTCGGAGTTTAAGAACTACACCTTAAATGAGTTCCTAAGTGAAGAGGGGATAAGACATCAATATTCCGCTGCGTACACCCCTCAACAAAATGGTGCAGCTGAGAGGAAGAATCGAACTCTAATGGACATGGCAAGGTCAATGTTAGCCGAATTTAAATCTCCATATAACTTCCGGGCTGAAGCAATCTCTACTGCTTGTCATTCATCCAACCGCTTATACCTCCGCAAGATCTTGGACAAGACTCCGTATGAAATACTTACCAGTATTAAGCCAAATATCTCATACTTTCGGGTATTCAGGTGTAAGAGTTTCTTTATTATTAAAGGAGCTCGTTTATCTAAGTTTGAATCTAAGGCTTTAGAAGGTATTTTTGTTGGTTATGGTGCCGAATCCCACACTTATAGAGTCTACAATAAGCTCTCCGGAACTGTTGTAGAATCTTGTAGTGTGGTGTTCGAGGAAAATGACGGTTCCCGTGCGGAGCAAGTTGGTGTTTGTGATGCAGATGTTGAAATACCCCAAGATGCCATAAGAAGAATGGGAGTGGGATTCTTCCGCCCCATTGAGGAACCCCTTGTGGCGGACCGGGAAGGACAATGCTCTACTCATATAGAGCCCTCATCTACACATACTCAACATGCTCCAACCACAGGGGCAACTTCTACACCATCTCCATCAAATGCTGAAGGTCAAGATGTTCCAGAAAGCTCTAGGCCGGATTTTCTGGTTGACACTGGATTATCCGGCCACCCCGCTAGAGCTGACCAAGTTGCTCCTGCTAGAGAAGATTCCATCGCAAGCTCCAGGCCGGATTTTCCGGCTAGCCCCGGATTTTCCGGCCCCTCACCAGTTCAAGCAAGTCCTAGGTGTCCTGAAGAAGCTGCGGCTAGTACTCCCAGGCCGGATTATCCGGCCTCTCCATCGACCAGATTATCCGGCCCTGACTCTCCTGTTCTACAGCCTCCTGTTACGGCTACGGGTTCACCTCAAGGGCATGCATCTCCACCACCTGCTACTGATGTTCCAGTTACTGATCAAGGCGGAGAAAATGCTTCCAATGAAGACTCAAGTGATGAATCTCCTCCTCCAAGAGACAACAAACAAGGCTCGGGCTGATCGTAACCTTGAGTTGAGGGGTCACACTCTCGACAAGGTTGTTGGTGATCTTTGACGAAGGGTTTCTACAAGAAGAGAATTGGCCAGTTTTGGTGAGCATCAAGCTCATATCTCCATGGTGGAACCTAAGAAGGTCTTTGAATCTCTTGAAGACCCAGACTGTGTTGTTGCTATGCATGAAGAATTGAATAATTTCGAGCGCAACAAAGTCTGGAAACTAGTGGAGAAACCCAAAGAGTGCCGCAATGTTATCGGCACCAAGTGGATTTTCAAGAACAAGCAAGATGAGAATGGCATTGTTGTGAGGAACAAGGCAAGACTTGTGGCTCAAGGGTACTCCCAAGTTGAGGGCATCGACTTCGGCAAGACCTATGCTCATGTGGCTCGCCTTGAGTCCATCCGTATCCTACTTGCTTATGCTGCTCATAACAATTTTAAGTTGCAGCAAATGGACGTCAAGAGTGCCTTCCTTAACGGTCCTCTACATGAGTTGGTATACGTAAAGCAACCCCCGGAGTTTGAGGATCCTAACTTCCCGAACCATGTCTACAAACTCGATAAGGCACTCTATGGCCTTAAACAAGCCCCACGTGTGTGGTATGAGCACCTTAAAGAGCTTTTGTTAGATCGTGGCTTCGAAGTTGGGCAAATCGACCCCACTCTTTTTACTAAGAAGGTTAAGGGGGAGCTCTTCGTATGCCAACTATATGTAGATGATATCATCTTTGGTTCTACTAACAAAGCTTTTAACGATGAATTTTCAAAGCTTATGACTGATAGGTTTGAGATGTCTATGATGGGGGAATTATGGTTCTTTCTTGGATTCGAGATCAAGCAACTTAGAGAAGGAACCTTTATTAATCAAGCAAAGTACATCCAAGACATGCTCAAGAGATTCAAGATGACGGATCTAAATGGTGTCGCCACTCCAATGCAAACAAAGTGTCACCTTGAACTTAACCCTCCTGGTAAAGATGTGGACCAAAAGGTATACCGGTCCATGATCGGCTCTCTTCTTTACCTCTGTGCATCTAGACCCGATATTGTGTTGAGTGTGGGAGTGTGTACACGGTATCAAGCAGCTCCTAAAGAAAGCCACTTAGTGGCGGTCAAGAGGATCTTTCGATATTTGGTTCATTCCCCCAAATTTGGTCTCTGGTATCCCAAGGGCTCCAATTTCTATTTATGTGGTTATACTGACTCAGACTGGATGGTGATAAGGATGATCGGAAATCCACTTCTGGAGCTTGTCAATTCTTGGGAAGATCTCTTGTATGTTGGTCCTCCAAAAAGCAGAATTGTATATCTCTCTCCATCGCCGAAGCTGAATATGTTGCTGCTGCCAGCGCTTGTACTCAATTATTGTGGATGAGGCAAACCTTAAAGGAATACGGTGTCATTTGTGACAAAGTGCCTCTTTTATGTGATAATGAAAGTGCTATCAAAATTGCGTACAATCCAGTTCAACACACAAGGACGAAGCATATTGAGATTTGGAATCATTTTATTCGTGACCATGTTGCTCGAGGTGATATTGATCTATCTTTTGTGAGCACGAAGAACCAACTGGCGGATATTTTTACAAAGCCACTTGATGAAGCAAGATTCTGCTATTTGAGGAATGAGCTAAATATCATTGATTCCGGGAGTTTGTCTTGATTACCCATGCACTCACTCGTACATCTCAATCCTTGTTTGGTCTAGGTGTGGGCATGGGTATAGGGGGAGTGTGGTCCTAACTCATTGGGCTAACCCTCCCCCCATAATACCAATAGCAAGATAAATCATTTCTCTTAATATCATTCTGTGATATGTGAGCTTATTGATGAGTATTGGTCGTGAACCCAAGATATATCTTCGCGGTGTCACACCATACACTCCAACAAGGTGGCTTCGGCCACCGCTCTCTCCCTTGAGGAGAATTGGATCTTTTTGGTTGTTATTGCTCTCTCATGTTCTTATGGGAATCACACTCAATCTTGGCTTTTATTTGATTTGGATTTTGCAATTTTGAGTGTCTAGTACCATCTCAGTTTGGCTCTCTTAATCCTAAGCCTTCCCTACCCTAAGCCATCTACTCTTGCACACAAGTCCCTTGTACACCTTGTGGGGGTGTTGTTTGGGGACGCGCGGGCCTGGTTCTGTGTATAACAGAATCCCAGAATTTAGGTCGGATAATCCGGGCCAAGTGTTGGCCGGATAATCTGGCCCTGGTGGATTTGATCTTAAAGGGCAGGGCTCGGGGGGAAGGGCTCATATCGAGCAGCACTTCTCCCCCAGCCCTCTCCTCCTCCACAGCCGCCGCCTGCCGCCCCTCACCCTCCCCGGAGCCTCTCCGACCACCGGATTTTCCGGGCCTCCCTAGATCTTCTTCTCCGCGCCTCCGGGTACCTTCTCCTCCGCGTTCTTCCTCCAATGAGTGAGGGTAACTCCCTCTCTCCCCATCTTTGGCTAGATGTGTATCTTGTTGGGTGGAACGTTGTCTAGAAGGATGTGTTTTCGCATAGAACTCGTAGTCTTGCAGTTTCTAGGCCCGATCTACTTTTTTGCATGCATTCTAGGTGAAATCGAAATTTTTTGCCAGGGCCGGATTATCCGCCCCTGGCCAGGCCGGATAATCCGGCCTGACAGATTCAAGTATGCTTCAGTTTCACTATGGTGTATGCATTGAGTAGTTTGTCCTATGAACTTTTTGACTACTTTTTCCATGCTCTCTCCTGGACTTGTGTGCATGCTTATCCCCTTGCTCTCGCCCTTATTCTCCTCACGGGTGGTTCCGGTGGTTCCAAGACCTACAAGCACCATACTCGCGCCAAGTACTTTTGGGACGACGGTCAAGGTAACCTAGTGGACAAAGTTGAATTGAGGAGAAGGAAGAACGAAGAGAGGCGAATGGCTGAACAATCCAAGAGGACTAGGAAGGGGGTCTCCAAGAGGAAGGGCAAGGAGCCCAAGATCAGCTACAGGGCTTTGGATGCAGTCTCCTTTTCCATCATCCATCACCGTGACTTGTTTGCTGAGCTGCCTCGTGATGTTGAGCTGGGGGATACCCGCTTTTGGTGTGCCGAACAGAAGGGGATTTATGAAGACATCTATGCCAGGCTGAACATTAGGCCTATGCACCCTCTGGTACTTGCTGATGCCTTGGAGAAGGCGCATCTTGTGGATGCGATGTATGTGGCTGAGAGGATGGGGCTGCACCATCCCATGTCTCTCTAGTGCTCCTTTGACTCTGAGGTGGTGAAGCAGTTTTTCTCCACTTTGGTGATTTGTGGGGATGAGCGTCGCACTATGAAGTGGATGACTCATGGCAGGCCAATGACTGCTGATTTTCACGTGTTTGCTGAGGTTCTGGGGTACTACTTCCGCAGCAGGGATAGAGCCAGTGGCCACCGCATCATCACTCAGCTGAAGCCCAACAAGGATGCAACTCTCTCTCCGTGCACTGTGGACAATGGCATTATTGGTACTGTGGCTGGTCTTGCTCCCATCTATGCTGCTTTGGTGGGTCTCTTCCGTGACTATTTACACCGAGTGGGGGCAACAATGACAGCATCCGTGGTCACCTTGTTTAGCTACTTCAATTTTCTCATGAGGTTGCCTCCTGCGAGGACGAGTCAGTGCAGTACAGACTGGATGTCATGGACTTCATTTACCATTAGCTGTGTGATGCTATGTTCAACCATCTGTCTATTCCCTATGCGCCCTACATTATGATGCTCATCCGCCACCTGCTTCCTGCCGAGGAGTTCCACATTGACTCGGTGCACAAGGCCAAGAAGATATACAACAAGGTTCGGAAGACCTCTCACCCCTCCTCTGCTCCTGAGGGCCTCATGAGGGATGCTCGCAGGCCCCCAGTGCCTCCCGTGGCCCGTGAGATCAAGCAACTGAACTGGTTTCAGCGTCACATTCTTTGCATGGGCGTGGACACGCGCAAGGGTCAGTACGAGGCTTACAGGCAGCGCCATGAATTGGCTCAGTCCCAACAGCTCATTCTCCACCACGTGTCCGGTGCTTCGGGTGCTCCTCTGGCTCCTACACCTCCCACTCCGTATGCTCGGTGGAACTCTTCCTCCGGGCTAAACTATGGTGAGCTGGAGCATCACCTGTTCCCCTCTGCGCCCGCTGCTGATGAAGATGAGGAAGGTGACACTGAGGAACTTGAAGATGAGGATGAGGAAGAGCATGAAGAAGAGGACGAGGACAAGGACTACGATGAGTGATCCCATGGGGCGTTAGCATCGCTCTTCTCCCTTTTTGGTGTCTCGATGCCAAAGGGGGAGAAGTAGTTCTATTAGGTTGTCCGTGGATTTGCATGGGTCGGGCATAAGCACTTGCACTTTTCTATTCGTTATTTCTTGCTTATGCCCATTTAGCGTTGAACTTTTAAATTCGTGGTTTGTGATTTGTGGTTGAGACTTTATGTGGTTGTCTGGATGATACCTATGGACTTCATATCATGGATTATGCTCATGGTGATATCTATTCATATCCTATTGCTGGAGGTTTATCACGGAAGGCACGCGCTCATAATGGTTATCCAATAATAATTGTGATTTATGTAAATGATGCCTATTCTCTACTTCGGTGGTATGTGTTTTTGCCCTTATGTCTATGGAATAGATTCACCTATTTGTGTGCATTTGTATTCCAATGCAAAACTCTATTATGCACACATTGAGGGGGAGTCCCTTTCATAGTTATCTCTGTTTGTCTTGTGTCTTTCTCCTGCAAATCCTGGTATTGTCATCTAACACCAAAAAGGGGGAGATTGAAAGAACATTTCATGTTTTCCTTTGTTTTGCGTGTTAGATAACAATACTATGGAGACTTTTCATGTGTGCTAAGTGTGCAGGAAGTTTTGAGGGGGCCGGATAATCCGGCCTACCTCATCTCTCAAGGAAGCAAAGGCGCGTCGCTCTGTGTCCAGTCGGATTTTCTCCCGGAAAATCCGAACTGGGGCGGTTTTTCCTCCCCAGGCCGGATAATCCAGGTTTCGCAAGGGCCGGATAATCTGGCCCCCAGTTTTCGAGCAAAAGGAGCCAAGGCGCGTCGCTCGGTATCCGGTCGGATTTTCTCCCGGAAAATCCGAACTGGGGCGGTTTTTCTTCCCCAGGCCGGATAATTCGGCCTTCGCATAGGGCCGGATAATCCGGCCCCCAGAAGTTGATCAAGGGCAAGCTCGGCACGACGCTCTGTGAGGGGGCGGATTATCTGCCGGATATTCCGAGTCTGGGGCGGTGTTTTCCCCAGGCCGGATAATCTGGCCCTCACTTGGGCCGGATAATCCGGGCCCCAAAGTGTGCAACGGCTGGTTTTTGAAGGGGGTATAAGTACCCCTTCTTCCCTAACATTTAGACTCCTTGATTCATTCGAATTTGACCAGACCTTGTGCAAGAGCTCTAAATCTCGATCTCCCACTTCAACCACCCGAAGGTCTTGATCTTTGGTGGAATTGAAGGAGGAGAAGTTCATCATCATCATCATCAAGAATCAAGCGCTTCAACTCCTCTCCATTCACTTGGAGAAATCCTTGATCTAGTATTCTTGTCAATACCTAGATCTTGTTTATTGTATTTGATAAGTTTGTTTTTGTGGCAGCTTGTTGTCACTTTGGGAGCCTCCAAGTTGTTGTGGAGTTGTTGCCCTGCTAGTTGTGTAAAGGCACCGGTGCCCGCCTCGAAGGGTACCTATAGTGGAAGGTGGATCAGGCCTGTTGTGGCGAGATCCATCGGAGAACAGGGTGAGGCCTGTTGTGGCGTGGTGGTCTTAGTACCTCCCACCCCTCCAACACAGACGTACTTCCCTTAACAAGGAAGGAATTGCGGTCAAACAAATCCTGTGTCTCCGCGTGCTTCACTTCGGTTTACTCGTTCCTCTTCCACTCGCTCTTTAATCGCTAGTAGATAGGTTTGCATATAGGGAAATTCCACCCAATAGTCTATCTAGAGAATTTACCCTTTGTGCTAAGCCTAAAATTGAAAAAGAATTAAAAATTGGTGTAGCACCTATTCACCCCCCCTCTAGGTGCCCATACGATCCATTTCACCGTTGCTTTGTACCTAGTAGATAGATCTTGGCGTGTAGTTCACACTGTAGGAATTTTTTTGTTTTCTATGCTGCGGACTCAACAATAGCATGATATAAAACTTAATCATAAACTATATGAAATATGATAATAGTCCTTACTACTATTTGTCTCTAGGGCATATTTCCAACAAGTTCTCCCCTCCCCCGGGCCGAAATGGCACCGGAGTTCCATCCCGCATACCCGCCGGAGCTTTCCATCGGCGAAACCACGCCGGGTTTGACCCCGACGACGCATACGATGCCGATGAAGCGGTTGGGCAACCGTCGTGGTGCGGCCGGCGGGAATGGCTACCAAGGCCACCTGGAAGGCGTCAACGGCGAGCAAGCCACCCCTTGCGCTGGTGCTGAGTGGCCCGCGTCCCCGGAAGCCGACGGCGGCGATGCAAGCGCTGTCATAGGCGACTAAGGAGAAGAAGAAGAGGAAGGTCGCGATGGCGATGGGGTCGACTTCTACACGCAAGGCAAAGCCTTCGCCGACGTCCTCATCGCCCACCCCTTCTTCCTATGTGAGGGTGGTCGTCGCAGATGGCCCCCAAAGGGCCGCTCGCGAGGTGGTCGACGAAATGACGCGCCTCAGCTGACTCCTACCGAGCTTGGGGTGGCCGATTTCTTGTCGCACTTGGATAGTTCTCACCATGTTGGGATCGACGACCTCCACTTTGGTGATGGAGATTCGTACGAAGGCATGGAGGAGGCCCAAGTTGATGTTGATTACAACGAGACCCAAGATGAAGGCGTCGAATAAGAAGAGGGTATGGAAGATGAAGAGGAAGTGGTGATCGAGGTGGAGCCTCCGAGAGGAAGAGGGAATGTCAAAGTAAAGCCTAGAGGCAAGCAGGGGCGGAGCTAGGATGTATTCATTGGTGTCAAATGACACCGATGGAATTTTACAATTCTCCTTTGTGTGTGAAGCAATACTCTTAGAAATTAGAAATGACACCAGTAAATTCAAAGCAATGACACCAATGAAATTTTTTCCTGGCTTCGCTCCTGGAGGCAAGAGGTCCGCCAACTATAGCGAAGACGAAGACATTGCATTTTGCCATGCTTGGTTGAATGTGTCGCTTGATGTAACGGTCGGCACCGATCAATGCAAGGAGAGGTTTTGGGAAAGAATCAAAGATCACTACCACAAGTCAGTGAAGACTCCATCATACCGCACCCAAGGCTCTCTTAGTCATCGTTAGGGAACCATTCTTGAGCAATGCAACCGATGGGCCGATGCCATAGAGTCGGTGGCCAATGCACCACCGAGTGGAGTTCCGGTCACCCAACATGGCAAGTATCACCAAGACATGTACAAACTCCGCAACAAGAGAGGTGGCCACAAAGCCTTTAGTTTGTTTCATTGCTACAAGGAGCTAGAGGGCAATGAGAAGTGGGTCCGAAGAAACTACGAGACCACACTGAAGAGGGAAAGGATACATTTGGCCATTGATGTCGACGATGATGAGGACGAAGATGAGCTCAACAAAAGGCCGGACGGTGTGAACATTTCAAAGGAAAGGAAGAAGAGGGGACGTGCCGGCGCCTACAAGGAAGATTTCAATGCCCTTGTCGAGATCAAGAAGGCATTGGTGGCCGAACGCAAATAGGACAAAGAGGCTAGGTGGAAGGAGCTCAAAGTTCTAGAGGAAGAGAAGTGTCGGTCCAAGTTGGCGGTGGAGGAAAGACGAATTGCACTTGAAAAAGAAAGAATTTCAAAGGAGAAGAAGATAGAAGAGCAAAGGCTTGCACTTGAGGTGGAGAAATTGGCCAAGGAGAGGAGGATGCCGACCGCGCCATCATCTTCATGAATCCAACCACCTTGGATGAAAAAGCGATGACGTATTGGGAGATCACCCGTGAGAAGATCTTGGCCTGAGAGTGGTGGTGGTGGTAGCGCCGGCGGTGGCCGAGATGGTGTTTGAGATGGCCAAGATGGCGGTGGCCGAGCTG
This sequence comes from Avena eriantha, assembly GCA_910589775.1. NCBI lineage: Eukaryota > Viridiplantae > Streptophyta > Magnoliopsida > Poales > Poaceae > Avena > Avena eriantha. The sequence continues at coordinate 167,206,869 of OU342743.1, read as the reverse complement.
GTGGTGGCCTCAACAACATAAACATGCTATGTTGTTCTTTTGGATCAAACTTGATTGTTGTGATGTTTTTTGGATATTATTTATGCATGTTTGAATTTCGTATGTTTGAGATCTTTCAAAAATGATGCTAAAATTTTTTAGTCCTCTAAATTATTGGGGATCGAATCTGGCGGCCACCGTTTAGAGGACTTAAAATTTAAGTTCACCATTTTCTCCGGCCGAAAGTCCTCTAAATTAAAGGAATCGGTTAGAGTTGCTCTTAAGTTGCTTAAGCGTGTAAGTGAAAGAACACACTTATATGTCTCAGATCTGCATTTTCATAGTAGTAGGACTAGCTTAGCACCATTGATATAGTTTTATGACTTGTGGTACATTTTACTCTTTTTTTCTTCGACCAAGGAAATATATTAATTCCAAGAAAGCATCAAACTCTTCACTTATATATAATATAGTGTAAGGCTTTTTTTGAAAAGTGACACAAAAAACTATTCTATTCTCCATCCAATCTCTCGGGAGTCACTCAAGGGGTGCACCAGGAGTACTACGGGGATGTGGTTGCTGGATCCTTTTTCAGGAATGACATCTGATTCCTAGTTTTTTCTAATTCTTTATTTTTAAAATCCTTTTGAGCCAGAAAGACTTTAGGACTCCTTTGAAAGATTTTTGAACGATTGAGATTCTATGGAAATTTTCATGCAACATCTGTTTGATTTGACGCTTCGTGGCAACCTCGACGCCGGCCTCTTCTTGTGCGTCTGTGTGTCTTGTTGGTAGACAGGTTGGCTATGGTGGTGTGCCCAACGTGATTGTGTTCCATGACGACATTGGTGTATTTGTACGGGTTTTCGGCCGGTTTTCCTGTAAATGAATCGGTCAATTCTCTTCGACCTTTTTAAATAAAATGAGGCAAACCTGCCCGTTTTGTTTCAAAAAAAAAGATCATATCCTGTGAGAAATAATCCTATAGAAACCTTGTAGTGTAAAGTTCATAAGAAAAAAACATGAGATTGGACTTCGTGGAAAATACTTCCACCATAATCAAAGTGAATTGCTATTCCCATAGGATTCGACATGACATGTCAATCCCATCTCCTTACACTTTTCCAATCCTATCAATCAAATGAGCTCTCAAGTGGTTTCTTAGCACGTCTTGGCTGCTTCGTTACAAAACAACATGCTGGTTTTAATCAGGTTTAGCCTCTGCACCCTCGTGATACTATTGGTCTTTCTCGCATAAGTGTCTAGTATCTTGCGCACTGCTGCAATGGCAACTCGCATCAAACCTGCCCAGCATGGATTCTAGTACTCCCTCCGATCCAAATTAATTGACTCAAGTTTATCTAGATTCGGATGTATCTAGCACTAAAATAAATCTAGATATATTCGAATCTAGATAAATAGGAGTCAATTAATTTGGATCGGAGGGAGTAGTATATGGATCATGCTAACACGTGCAGCCAGCACAAAGGAAATGATAGTACTCCGGAACCAAAACCAAGCCTCAGGCCAACATGGCGTGCTAAGCTAAATTAGGCGTGCGTGCGGTCGTGGCTGACGGGCCCTGCGTTGCAGCCGCGTTCTTTCTTCAAGGTTGTGTTGAACCCGATAGGATCTGCTGACTCCATGGTCCAACAACGCTGGCATCCGTCGGCATCTCTCTATCCCAGTCTCATCTGTCATGCATCATTTTTCTTTATATTTATTTTCATTCTATTTTTCGTGATATTTTTTTATGTTTGTAAATATCTCCTCCGCTGCCCTCGGAGAAAATATCTCCTGCATTAGACCTATATTTTTTGCAGTAAGATTACTGATTAAGAAATACTGTAGTTCACCTCTCTGCTGCAAGAACATTGGGTCCTTGTGTCTAGAGCTATGCAACTGGGCACCTAACCTTGCACTTTTATTGCGGGTTTTCTATTTCCACAATCATGGCCTAAGTGGTTATGAGTTTTTCACGAGGGAGGTGTGTACTTCTCAATGTTTGTCTTTTTATATGTTTCTCTGTGTTTGTCTTGTGATATTTTTTCTTTGTCCTCTTATATTTGTGCCAACACTTCATTCATAATGGTCTCCACACGAGAAAGGGTTGTATTGACATGGTGATTATATTTTTGTGAAGGATTTAACTTTCGTCAAATGTAGTTCTCCGATTTACTGTTTTTGTTCAAGTTCTTCAAGATCGAGTTAGTGAAATTTGTTGCAGATGGTTGACTTTTTTGAAATTATTTTGGGAGGTACTTTCATCTAATCGTTCACGTACAATTCTTATGTTGCAAGTTTTCTCTTTTAAAGATCATGGCCGAAATGGTTACGAGTTATTTGCAAGATGAAAAAATAAGTTCACCATGGTATACAAATATGAGTCTAGCCATCCTATACGCTACAGTTGTTATCGCAATCTCGAGTACTTAACCATTGCTTCTGATCCATGTGTGGCATACGTCTTGGCCTACCACCGACACCAACTTAAAACAGGTCTTGGACCCTCTCCCTCCAAAAGCATGTGAACACTCATCCTGATAAATCGCTTCATGTCTTCTATCACGACCGATGTGGGACTAAACCCAACATTATACATGCAAGCAAACCCTGATAATTTATCTACTCTCATAAAATGCAGGCAAGCAAACGTGATAAACCATCGTGTATATCTCTAACCGGCTTGGCTGATTTAACCCACTAACCCATGTAGACAACCAAAGGCGCTCTTATGAGTCTACGAGCTCTTATATCCGAGTAAAAGGTGCACCCTCACCGTCTCTGTGTCAGACCTTGTAACTTGGCCTAGCCAGTGGCGTTGCTTATTCTATCTACTCCCTCCGTTTCAAATATAAGATATTTTAGCTTTGCGAAGAGAGTATATCTAGACCTATTTTATTGTGTAGGTTCATCTAGATTTAGAGTGAACCTATACACTAAAAGAGGTCTAGATACATTCCTTTCACAAAGCTTAAACATCTTATATTTTAAAATGGAGGAAGTATATTAATACATGCAGTGCTCCTGCATGGTTCGGAAATTTTTTTTAGAAAGAAACGCTCCTCCGATTCAATATTTTTCACTGAGGAAACTCGAATTCAATTAAGCTGGGTCCTGGCTGATGGCAAACCGCGCACGATCAGACGTCATCACTAATACAGTATATATAATCCCGTCAAGCAGCACGTACACAAGCCGATGGAGCGGCTTTCTTGACCGCTGATCTCAACGCCACCTGTGTGGATCGACCTGGCCGAGCAAGTGCTACCAAATGTGGAAACGTGTGCCATGCCAGTATGACGTGCTAATCTTTGCTTAGAACACTGAATTGCTAGTTAATTACTACCTGTGTACTCTCTCATCATTATCCGGGATTTTCTCCTAATCACATTTTAGAAAAGTATATGGCAACATATTCTACGATGACGGCGGATGTATCGATCGAGCTCGTTAAAGGTACGCGTTCCTTAAAGAAAGAGCCCAAGGTGCGTGGGGCTGGAGACGTCCCTAGTGCTACAATTAATTGTCTGACATATTTCCATGATCGCTGACTTGGGTATCACCAAGGTGCTCACCCCGAAGATCGTGAGGGGTGCGATGGCACTGCTCGAGGGTGGTGTGCCGAGGAGCAGAGGGGCCAGTTGGGGATGTACAAGAAGGGGTTGAAGGGGGGCCTAGTCGACGGCGCGACGCCAGCAGAAGCTCCCTACGTCGCGCGAGGATGGTGGATTCCGGCAGCTGCTAGTGGTGGTGTGTGTTGTTGTGGTGCAGATCTGCACCTGTCGTGGGTGTGCCAGATATGCATGTCGAGGGCCACGCGAGGGGCTTGCGGCATGATTTTGGTAGCAACAAGGAAAAATTAAAGACTAAAGGCTGACTAAAACTCGAAAAACCAAAGTACGAGAGAAGACTCTAAGGGCACGCAGGCCCAGGGCGGACAAGGGAAGCGAAAACTGCATCAAGCATTAGGCAAGAACATCCTCACGAACCAAAACACCAGGCTGCCCAATCGGAGACACCCAGAGCTCAGTTTCCAATGTAGAAGTAGGACTGATGAAGACCGAAGTCGACAGCTGGCGAGGTTGTAGGATCTTGTCATCCCCAGCCCCGGTCCTAGGGTGATCTTGAGGATACCATGGAGAAGCAGTTGCATTCATCATTGCTTCCTTTACCCCCACGGTAGGGAGAGATGTTGAAGAAGAATGCTTTGGTGGAAGTGTTGGCAGAAATTTTCCACCAAGCCCATCATCGATTCCTTCAAAAGGAGTTGCCATCCTCTCATAGTACTTAAAATGCTCGACCAGATCTGTTTCATACTAAGCCATGTTAGTGCATTGAAGATTAAATCATTTCTAAGTCTCCATATGGACCATAACACAGCAACACAAATAGAGTTCATAGAAGCATGTATGTTGTTAGCAATCCAAAAATGGGAGACAGAAGCTAGACTGGAACCCAACGGTTTACCAAAAAGGTGCTAACTTCGCCCTAGATTTGTTTAGCTACTATACAGTCAAAAAACAGATGATGAACTGTTTCATGACAAGAACAAAACACACATTCTAGAGGTTTAGTTAGATTCCTCTTTTGGAGATTATCTCTAATCATAATCTTATTATGCATGACCAGCCATAAGAAGATGTGTATCCTGGGAGGGATGATCAGTTTCCAAATGGCTGGAATGAAAACCTTTTTGACCCCTCTAAAATTAATAATAGCATAGAGGGAGCTACCAGAATAAGAGCCAGAACTATGTACGCCCAAATCAGGGAGTCAGTATAACTAGAAAGGCTAACACTCTGGATAAGCGACTCCAAGCTATACCAATGTTCCATAAGAAAAGTGGAGAAATTTCTCCTAAAGGTCAGCTTCAAGGTAGATCCATCCCAAATTTGAGCAATGGTACGACATTGCTCATTGTAGATAGAATACAAGCCCTAGAATTGGATAGCTAAGGGTGAGGTACCAAACTAGGTATCTTCCCAAAACCTGACCTTGTGCCCATCACCTACATTCCACCTATATCCAAACTTCACAGCTTGGGTAGCCCACATCACACCCTTCCAAAAGGTGGATGTGTTGGTGTCCTCACTGCAGAAGATATTTGGGGAAGAGGCAGAGTACTTATTATCAACTATTTTCTTCCAAAGTTTCTGGTCATCAAGAGAGTGCCTCTTGACCCAGGACCCAGCAAGCAAATGTTTAAATCTCTAATATTGGGAATGCTAAGGCCACCAAAGTCCTTATGCATGCAAACCAAGGGCCAGTTTTCTAAGTGGATTTTCCTATGACCTTCAAAGTCATTCCATAAGCAGTTAGCCATTTGAGTATTAATCATATATAGAGCCCATTTAGGGAATTTAAAGAAAGAAAGCAAGTAGATGAGGATACTTGCAAGACAGGATTTAATAAGTACTAATCTAGCAGCATATGACAGGAGTTTGCCTCTCCATCCCGCAATGCGCTTGGGAATCTTATCAATAAGTGGTTGTATATCTTCCCTCCTTAAATTCTCAAAATGGAGGGGATGCCTAAATATTTTATGGGAAAATCCCCAAGAGCACAATTGAAAATGTCCACAAAAGCATCCGACTCCCCAGCATCTATATTAATAGGGATGAGCTCACTTTTATTAAAGTTTTTCGTACCTTGAGCTCCTTATTATTGTTCAAAAGGTCTATGTTTTCCGTCAAGCTAACAACAACTATGAGTCTATGTCCAGATACAGGCATCCGAACATAGCCTCTGGGGCTACTCCCATCGGGAGCACTGGCGCGCACCCGATAGAAATCCAATTGCATATAAAACAAAAAACATTTATGACTGAAAATACCTTTGAGTTTTACATCATGTATCCTCAAAGAGGTATCTTCAAAAGAAAGATTACTCCTATCGGGAGCCAGTATAAAGCTTTAAAACAATCTGAAATATTGGCAGCATGCTAACCGCCGAAAAAACCAAAAAATCTCGAATCACGCTCAAACGTGACAAAAATCCAAATGCCGTGTTCAGAAACATGAAGGTAAGACCCCAGGATTCATTCATGTGTGGCCTGGTAATCGCACAAGAATGCGCTCTGACAGCAAAATATCTGTATCGACGATACGATGAAAAATCCCGACGGACGTGTTGGGTACCCGATAAAATAGAAACTGGGATTCAGTATTCGGTAAGTCCTCATCGGCCCGAACTAAATTACGCCAGTAGTAAATTCCGAGTTCAGCCATGGGGACTTGAATTTGATGTAGGACAACTTTGTTTTTGGCCAGGAGCAATTAACTGATTCCCGATCTGTCGGAAGCATCAGACTTGTTGTACCAAATCCCTATGAAAAATAAAGAATGAAGAAATAAAACACAAAGGGAAAGAAGGACAAAATAAACTTTGAGACTCAACCTGAAACTGCGGTTCAAGTAGAGTTTTGGGGGGCTACTGACATAGGTATGATTACTCGGATACTTATGATTTACTACCCTATACTGGGTAAAGGGCTTACAACCCATTAAAATTTCAGATGATAAGCCCAAGGAAGCAACTGATACATTGCAAAAGTATCTATAATTTTTGATGTTCCATGCTTGATTTTATCCACTTTCTTGTGTTTTGTTCCAACTTTGGAGTACTTTTATTATGATTTCTTGGACTAACCTATTAACAAGAGCCACAGTGTCAGCTGCCTGTTTTCTGTTGTTTTTGGTTCCAGAAAAGTTAGAAAATGAATATTCTCGGAATTGGACGGGACAAAAGCCAAAGTGCCTATTTTTCCGGAAGGGGTCAAGTGCCAGAATACGAGACGGAGAAGGGCTGGGGGCCGGCCACACCACCTGGCCGTGTGGCCAGGCCTGGCCCGCGCCAGGGGGTGGTCTGGCCGCCCCTAGCACCCCCTCGGCCTCTCCTTCCGCCTATAAGTTTCCCTCGGAACGAAAACCCTAAGCACCCGATCAAAAATCCACGAAAGAGTCTGTAGCCGCAGTCATCTCTGTCCCTAGATCGGGGGGATCTGAAGCTCTTCCCGACACCCTGCCGGAGAGGGGAATTCACCTTGGAGGCCTTCTTCATCACCATGCAAGCCTCCGGTGTGATGCGTGAGTAGTTCATCCTTGGACTACAGATCCATGTAGTAGCTAGATGGCTGGTTTCTCCTCCTTTGTGCTTTCATGTTTAGATCTTGTGAGCTCCGTTCATGATCAAGATCATCTATTTGTAATTCATACATGTTGTGTTTGCGGGGATCCGATGGATATTGAGATGCTATTTCAGATTGATTATTGATTCTATCATGTCTTTGTTATTTGAGATCTTGCATGTTTTCTGTTATTAGTAGCTATCTTGGTCAGTAGATGCTAGCAACTCCAAGAGTTAGTATTTATGCTCGATAGTGGGTTCATGCCTCTGGTAATCTAGGGAAGTGACAAAAATCTCTAAGGTACTAGATGTGTTGTTGCTACTAGGGAGAAAACAATGATCCTTTGTTCATAGAACAATTGTATTGTTTACTTTACACGCAGTTCGTAAAGCAATAATCTGTTGCTTGCAACTTAATACTGGAGAGGGTTCGGATGATAACCTAAAGATGGATTATTAGTCATAGATGCAGTTGGATGGCGGTTTATGTATTATGTTGTAATGCCCAATCAAGTCTCAGATGAGTCAAGATGATTAGTATATGCATGTATTGCTTTCTCTGTGTTTGTCAATTGCCCCGCTGTAATTTGTTCACCCAGCATGTTATCTATCTTAAGGAGAGCCACCTCTAGTGAACTATGGATCCCGGTCCTTTACTTTACATACAATTTACAATCTTTTACTGCTTTGTGTTTACTTTCTGCAAACTTTTAGTTCTTTCCATTCGATACGTTTAATCCTTTGTTTTCCGCAAAACACGGTGAGATTGACAACCTCATCGCAAGTTGAGGACAGAGTTCTGTGGTTGTGTTGTGCAGGTCTCCACGTTGCTACTAGCACCGGTAGTGCGCCCTGCCAAAGCTCAGCTAGTAACACCTTTGGGGTGTTTCCTTGCTCCTACTGGTTCGATTAAACCTTGGTTTCATAACTGAGGGAAACTTGCTGTTGTGCTCATCATACCTTCCTCTTGGGGTTCCCAACGAGTTCTACATCAACTACGAGCCATCAACACTTTTCTGGGCACCGTGCATTGAGCCATCAGCAACCGACAAAGACTTTGATTGTATTTGGAAAGAAACTATGAACCGACATTGTGTTGGTATTGTAATTACGCATGTATGATACCTATCCGCATACAGCTTCGAGACCCGGCCTATTATATATATGATGGGAGAAGCCTAAGCGAGGGTACCGAAATCTAGAAGACAATTTGTAATAGTGTGCTTTCCCCAATATTCAGGCGACTTTGACTTAATTGTTTTCCTGACATCCGATGAAATCTCCAACGTTCTCTTTTCCGCGAAACCCCAAGTCCATCATCATGGGCATTGCCAAGGTTACCCCTCGTCAGCGGAGAACAAGGGGTCGGCCCTCTTCTCATTGATGAGGGTCGCGTGACGCTCGAGAATGAGGACCTGCCGCGCCAAGACCACATGGACATGCCGCACGGCGAGACTGCACACGCTAATTACCCAGCCATAGGAAAACAATGTGCCCACTTGGAAAGGCACGGAGTGTGGGACGAACTCCTCTACATCTCCTTCTTCAGGATGCGCATAAACGGAGGGAACTCGACGACCATTGAGGTGAACAAGAACTCGATGGGTGGGATTGGAGGCTAAATAGGTAGGAGGCAAGGGTGGTTGGAGGCGAGAGAGGTTGGAAGATTAAAAATGTGAATGATTGAAACTCAGACTTGCAAAATATCCCGTCACGGCACAAATTAAGCTGAAATTTGATTTTAATTCCATCGATTACATAGATAAAACATAATTAAAAATAAAATAAACTAATCAAGGACGATGCTTCCGTAAGTACCGTTGTTGTGTCCCTCCTCCTCATGAGCGCCACCAGCCTCAACCTCCTCCTCGTCGGTGAAGACGCTTTGTTTGTGCCAGGCCTCGGTGATGATGTTGTAGATGCCACGGCTGGAACAGACCAAAAGTGAGGACGCTCCTCGGTCTTGCGCTGCTTGGGCAGGACTTCCCGCATGTGCCGATTGCACATGCCTAGCTCATACCTCCGTTCCTTGGCAAAGCACGTCGGCCACTACTATTGGGTGCATACCGAGGATCCTTTCTCTTCCACCGAGGCATGACACAACGATGGCTGGAAATCTCCTCCATCATTGTCCTCTCTCTCAGCACCGGCCTGACGGGTACCCCATTGGCGTTGATGTCAAAGCCCGCCAACATTGTCGCTCTCGGTGGGGCGAAATTACCATGACGGGCGAACTCCCTCGCCTCCCAATCGTTCAACGCCTCCCTATCCATGGTGATGCGGCGGCGGTTCGGAGAATGTCGCTACCCACGGCGAGCGACTTAAGTAGCCGGACACCGATGGGAAGCTGCGCCGGCACATTAAACAAAGCTGACCATATAAGCTACGTGACAACCTTTAATTACCACTAATCAATAGTATTATTGATTAGTGGTGAGGGAAAACATGGCCACATCGCTCCATGCATCATTGCTATCGGTGTAGGTAGATGCAACGCCTCCAATAATAAATTACCGGAGGCACGCTGACGAGCATCCACACCCTTAGTAGTTGTCGCCAGTCAAACATGCGAGTCCAACACAGTTGGGAGGCAACGCCACACCACCAATTACAGCGGAGTGAAGACGTGGCAGCGCGCTCTCGATAGGATGTCTCTCATAAGGCTTTTTCTAGTAGTGATGCATCAAGTCATGCAGAGATCGGGAGGCGGCAATATCAGTTTATAGGTGCAAATGCACCTATTGTGAGAAAAAATATTTTGAAATATCAAAAAAATAAAATAAAAATTCACATATACATTTAAAAATTCTATGTTGGTCCACAAGTTTTCGGGATGAAAGAATATTTTATGTGTTGTGTATAAAAAGGATAAAAATGTCATGTGAATAGTCGTATTTCTGTGACACATTTGTCTTTTTTTATACACAACACATAAAATGTTTTTTCATCCCGAAAACTTATGAACCAACATCTAATGTATATGCGGATTTTTTTTTGAATTTTTTGACATTTCGAAATATATTTTCTCACATAGGTGCATTTACACATGCGAGCCGAAGTGAATATCCATAGAGACCTGGACTATGTTCCTGTTTCGGAAAAATTGCACACAACCAGTTGATGTCACTTAGAACAGTTATATCTACGACTATGACATGCTTATGGTCATAGATCGCATATTTATAATGATCTAACCTAGAAATTTGCCGGAGCACATTAGAGGAATGTCCACGGTTGCTCAGGATTCATGAAGGTATATTTTGAAGTATCGGAATTATGTATCTGTTGAGAAACAGTTGCAGATTTTCCTGGAAACTTTTTCATTGGAGGAGGCCAGAAAAACAATTGATGCCACCAGTCAAACGTGCGGGTTCTACACAGTTACTGGCGTTGCCTCTCGCAGCGCCACGCCACTAATTACGTCAGCGTGAGACGTGACGGTGCACCCTCGATAGGTATCTCTTGTAAGGCTTTTTCTAGTAGTGATGCATCAATTGATGGCTGGGACTATGTTCCCATTTCGAGAAAGAATTGCAATCAATCAATTGATGTCACTTAAGCTCTCATATCAAGATGCATCACTTAGAACAGTTATATCTATGACTATGAGACGCTCATGGTCATAGATCGGATATTTATAACGATCTAACCCAGAAATTTGCCGGAGCACATTAGAGGAATCTCCATGGTTGGATAGGATTCATGAAGGTACTCATGGTCATAGATCGGATATTTATAACGATCTAACCCAGAAATTTGCCGGAGCACATTAGAGGAATCTCCACGGTTGGATAGGATTCATGAAGGTACATTTTGAAGTATCTGAATTATGTATCTCTTCAGAAACTGTTGCAGATTTTCCTCGAAACTCTTTCATTAGAGGAGGCCAAAAATAAACAATTAACACTGTTGTTATAATCATCAGGGATAAAATCCATTGCCTTGCGTTGCCTTGCATTGCGTTGGTAAGTTGCTGGAAGCAACAGAAGTAGAGAACGGAGCATAATCCGGAAGATCATCCAAATCAGACGCCAAGAACAATGCTGCTACCATTTGACGGCTACTAGGTGAATAACTGAACATGCACTCTCTGTCAGAGGGGTTTACTGTCACCGTCAACACGTACTTGCCTGCGTGTGTGAGATCGACCCTGACGTCTAATCCCTCGGGGACTGCTGCGATCGACGGCGACATTGTTGATAGAACCACCTAGCCGTCAGTGCAGTTAATTGGTAGGTACCTGCTGTTGCACACTGTCAGCCTGCCATGCGTGACATTGTAACCTGGGTTTGTTTGCCCCACCGGCCGGTTCCAATTTCCGTCAAATTTCAGCAATTGTGAGTTCAGTTTCAGTCAATCGCTTTCCTTTATAATCGAGAGACTCAGAATATCAGTGCTTTGGGTAAAGCAAATTTGAAATCATTGTATTCGAGATTTCACGTTCACACGCACACTTCACTTTATTCTCTGGTGGTGTCCGTTACTCCCTCCGTTCGGAAATATAAGACGTTTTAACTTTGTGAATCCAATGTATTTGACGTGTTTTAGTGTATATGTTCCTAAAGGTTCGAAGCGAACATATATATTAAAAAACGTTTAGATACATTCATTTTATAAAACTAAAATGTCTTATATTTCCATACATGCCAAGAGCCGTACATGTATCACTCAACGTCCACGTCGTTTGTGTCTTTATTAATCCGTTTGATTAGGAGTATGTTCAATACTAATGAAAATAACAGCCGCCATTTAATTTTTTCTTGGTGCTAACTGAAAATACTAGCTAGAATTTTCTCGTGAAGAAAAAAAGCTATCCATATGTTTCAAATACGCATATTTGATATATATAGATACATGCGAATCTAGATAAATCTACGAGATCTAAATTGGGACATAGGTAATACTAGAGTCGATTCTGTTTACCTGTCACGAATCCATGGCAACCATGAGCCCAGATATGCTTTGGTCCGACCTTCACGAATTGACCACGAGGATGAACAGAAGGTGAAGAGCCAATGGAATTTGATGGCAAACACAAAGGTGTAGATAAAGAGCAACCCCTTTAATGCATGAAGGCAGGGCGCCCAAAAATCCGATGATTGGCGACGTCAGCATGTTGGCGTCTTTGGCTTGGCCTTCACGACTCATGGTCCAGGCGCTAGACAGTCCAGAGGTCCATATGGAAGTGAGCCGCACAAGTGTCATAAACTATCATCCAGGGATAGTCAGGCTCTCTGCTAGAGCATTTCTACTCGTTCGGCGTTCCCAGGCCGAAATCCGGCGCTATTTAGCGCCGGATGGATGTAACTTTTGGACTAGAAACGGCTAGTTTTCCACTCGTGTTCCCAGGTATGGTTCCTAGTCAAGGCAAAATAGGCGACATTTCGCCCAAATTCGGCTCAAATTCACATAGTTCGGCATAAATATGAATACAGAGCAATGTTCAGAAATTTAAAACAAGTGCGGTATATAGTTCGCCATAGATTGAAATACAACATAGTTCGTCCTAGTTTGGCCAAACATGTTCGTCATAGCTGCTATATGTTGTCCTTGTATATCCATATGTGCTCCACCAGATCATCCTGGAGCTGTTGATGCACTATTGGTCTCGAATCTCCTGACGCATGGCGATGAAGGCAGCCCACAATACCGGCACCTGGTGATCAGGCTCTGCAAGAGGCCCCTGTCTGTAGTATGGCTCATCCTGCTCAACCAAATCCATTGGATTCTTTTGCTCATCCTCAATGATCATGTTGTGCAAGGTTACACAACAGTTCTCACTTCCCACATCTGATCTTTTGACCAAGTCATAGAAGGGAACCGGACAACTGCAAACCTCTGTTGGAGCACACCAAATGCCCGCTCAACGCTCTTCCCGCAAGATTCCTATTCCTTGGCAAACCGAGCATGCTTGGGGAGCATCGGGCTTGAGATAGTATTCACAAATATTGGCCGTCTTGAATAGATGCCATCTGCAAGATAGTATCCCTTATTGTAGTGGTGCCCGTAATCTTAAAGTCCATAGGGGGAGCAATGATCCTCAACAAGCTTGGCAAAGACATTTGAGGAATGGAGGATGTTGATGTCGTTGTTCGATCCTACCATGCCAAAGAGGGAGTGCTAAATTCAAAGATCAGGTGTAGCAACTGCCTTGAGTATCACAATGCAATCTTCTTTGCCTTTGTACATTCCTTGCCAAGCGAATGGACAGTTTTTCCAGTGCCAATGCATGCAGTCGATGCTTCCAAGCATCCCAAGAAATCCTCTACTTTCATTGACTGCGAGGATCTGAGCAGTGTCTTCAGCATTGGGTATTCTCAAGTACTGTAGTCCAAACACTACAATGACTGCTCTGCAGAACCTATACATGCAATCGATGGATGGTGGACTCGGCCATGCGGAGATAGTCATCGGCACTGTCATCCGGAGCTCCGTATACAAGCAACCTCATCACCACTATGCAATTATGTAGTGAGGAAAACCCTACCATGTCGGTGTAGTCCTTCTTGCATACGAAATAGGGGTAGAACTCCCGGATGGCATGCAAGATCTCGAGGAAGAGTTTCTATCTCATCCTGAAACGACGCCAAAACATGACATCTTCATCCAGTGGCTCATCGGCGAAGTAGTCGGCGTACAGCATGTAGTAGCCCTCCATACACTGCCTTGCTTTGCACTTCCAACAATCCTTCGCCGAACCTCCACGTTTCAGCGTTGTAGTATACGTGTACAACCGGGCTAGGGAGGCAAGGATCTACATGTGCTATTTATCTTCGATGGCTGCAGCAGTCTATTCCTCAAGCAACAAGGCAAACATCTCCTCATCGTCAGAGTCCATGGCCGAACCGGCAAAACGCCGAACACTTTGCGCACGAGGTGGGCGGGAGCTCGAAACGAAGCCAAGCTGTGGTGAAGGCTAGAGGAGGTGAAACAAGGCCTGGGCCGAGGGGAAGGGATGCGGCGGCAGAGGACCTTTCTATAGGCGTGGTTTTGGCTGGGCGGGGCAGGGCTTCGCCGACAATGACATGGTGGCGAGGGGGTAGCTAGGAGAAAGCTCTGCGCTGAGGGAGAGCCGAATCATGGTGGGGAATGGGTTGTGTCGCCGACAGGGTTGGTCTGGCCCGTTTTCGCTTCATCCGATGTTCCTAGGCGATTCTCGGTGCCCCGGGTTCATCATGGGAATCCCGGATGTAAAATGGGCCAAATCCGGTGAAAAGTGGGCGTCTAGGAACGGGACTAGGCGATTTTTCGCCGTCCGGATGAAAAAAAAACGCCCTAGGGAGGCCCTCCTGGGAATGCTCTTAGCCTCGCCACATAGTCTGAGTCCGGAGGCCTGTTGTTATTGCTTCTTAGGTGTCAGACAATCCAGCTACTTGAAGTCTTCCTTCTTCATGTTTTTGTTTCTTCGTCTTCTTCCATGCTGCTCTTTTGTCGGGTTTGAGTTCCCGTGCAGCCCTTGCGTCAGTACACATCGACTCAAATCTAGCAATGCAATGGAAGGGAGTATCGAGTAGTATACCATCTATGAGGGTAAGAATTGGATTCACATGAAGGATAGGTTCCACCTTTGAAGTCCATGAAGACATGTCAGTAGTTGGAGCACATGACATGGTGATGTTTGTGGACCGTACCGTATCATATAGATTACAATATGTTTGTTCTCCTTAGTTTGAGAATGGCAGAATTTGAGGACACAAAAGAAACAAGATAAACTACAAAACAACAGTCATATAAATCAGTACAGATTTACTCTCACCATTGCAATCAATCAATCAGTTGAAGCTGTCACCTGAGCTCCCATATAAAATGATGCATCACCTAGGTCGGTTATATTTACGATTATGACGTGCTTACATGTGTATATTTTGGTACCTTACTTCATGGATCAAATATTATTCATGATCTAATACAGAGATTCTCCTGAACACATTAGAGGCATCCAGAGAAGCGCATGATTGATGAAGATATTTTGAAGTATCTCAACTATACTTTTCTTGAGAAACTCTTGCAGATTTTACAGGAAATTCTAGCATTCCAGAAGGCCAAAAGAAACATTAAAATCGCTTGTATATAACCATGAAGCCTAAACCTCGCATTGCGCTGGTAATTTCTGGCATCAAGACGGAGCATAATCCGGTAGATCATCCAAAAAGGACGCCAAGAACAATGCTTCTATTCGTTGTGACGGCTGTTCCGTTTCAAAAAAAAAAATACTATCTACTAGGTGAATAACTGAAGATGCAGTCCCTGTCAGAGGCGTTTACTGTCACCGTCCACACGTACTTGCATGCGTGGGTGAGATCGATGGACGTCTAATACTCTAATCCCTCGGAGATCTGCAGTTAACTGGTACTGTAGTAGCTTGGTACTTGCAGTTGGACACTGTCACCATCCATGCGTAACCCGGGTTTTGCCTCACCGGTAAGAGAATTGGGGAAGGACGGGTACATCCACGTTGGGTTTTCAAAATGGTTTTTCATTCAGTAAAAAAAAGCTGACCCTGACTTCAACTCGGTCCCAGCTGACCAAGAAAAAAAGAGTTCCAATTTCGGCCAAATTTCAGCAAGATTCAGTCAAATTAAAAACCCGTAGACGACCAAGTGACTTGGGATACGTTTGATGCATGAACTAGAAGTATGATACCGCACAAGAAAACTCCAGCGCACTATTCTCTCTCGAGGTACAACAACATTACCATAACATATATAAACCCGCAGGATACCTTAGACTCACGCATCACCATCGACACGAAGTACCCTGGCCTATCAAGATACCTTAGACTCACGCATCCTATGTAAAACTTGAATGTAGACACTAATTTACCATAGCCTATCAAGTATCAGCTGCAGAACAATGCACACAATGTAGAGATGCTGAGACTCGTGTGATTGGGTCAGAGAGGTTTAGCGATGGACGGTGGTATCCTAAGATTCCTAGGAAAGGATTGGAATCTTGGCTCTGCCAGGGAATGTTCATCGGAATATTCTCTGGGTCAAAGGTTTGAGGAAAATTCTTAACGGATTTCTGGAATTTCGATTCTTCTAAAAAATATTTGCATTTCAGAGGAGATTTACATTTCAGAGGAGTTGTGGCTATGGTCCGTCAAACAAATTCGAAATTATTGTACTCCCTCCGATCCAAATTAATTGACTTGGATTTATCTAGATTCAGATGTATCTAATACTAAAACATGTCTAGATACATCCGAATCTAGACAAATCCGAGTCTATTAATTTGGATCGGAGAGAGTATTCGCATCCATAGTTGGCCACACGTGAACACACTTCAGTTGATTCTCCCCAGTTTAGAACGTCATCTCTCCGGTGTTACACCTTACGTGTGTCACTCAACGATCCATGTCATATGCGTCCTAGCAAAATTGACATGGGAGTATAAAATGTGTTTCTGTCACCATGATGAGAAAATTAATTTTTTTCCAATCTAATTTTACCCATTCTATATGGTTAATCATTCAAATAGTTTTAAACATGTATCCACCGTGTAGTGTTGCCAATAGTTTTAAAAATTGGCTATATGGTATAGATCACACGCTTCTTTAAGGTGGGAGTGATTGCCCTTATTTGGTCACTTTGGCTATATAAAAATGAAAAATGTTTAATGGTAAAAATATTCTCTTTTGCAAGTTATCTACATGTGCACCGGTACACTCCATTTATGATCGTCTCTATATCCTCTGGAGTTTCGAGACATATTTATAAATGTGTGTACCTAATTGGAGGACATGGTGAGGAACTTTATTACCCAACATGGATGTCAGTATAATCTTCGGATCGTCCTCCACCACTATAGTTGTTTTTACAATTTCTCATTATTATGTAATTCGTCTATATTCTGTTTTTAGACTTGTGGACTTGTGTCATCTGTGTGTATCCTAACTATGCAAAAGCTGATGTAATGATTAAAACTTTTTAGTTAATAAAGTGCCATTTAGTGAGAATAATAATAGCCGCACTAATTTTGTTTGAGTGCTAACTCTAACTACTGGAGTCAATCATGTTAGCATATCATTCTTTTTTATATATGGAGGAAAAAAAGACATACCGATAAGCAAGAGCATAAAAGTATCTAGCTAGATTAATCTAAGTGCTAGTTGGCCCCGACCGCTATCGGTCGTTGGCTAGGCAACATGTGTTCTTTTTCTAGACTTACTCTTTTGCACACGGTTTGATCGACCCGAGGAGACTCAACTAGGGTTTTCTATCTTTGATCCTGGTAGAGGCTAACTAAGACAATTTCGTCTGATTGCACTCGGCAAACCATATGCTAGTTTATATGAAGGAATTGACGTGAAGTACCCTAGAGTACGGCGCTTCATAATTTTTTACTTACTTCTTTGGATCACAAGATCACAAAAAAGGAATAAAACACAAGAATTTGATAGCATTGCAGGTACACAACAGAGGATTGCAAAACAAAAGATTCTTTTTCATTTGGATGGAACACATGCAAAGCATAGGCAACTTTCCTTATCCTAAACTAATGAGTGTAAAAAAGATATTAGAGTGTATGTTGAAATTTCTATGGGGTTGTGGTGTAGGAATGCAATCCATAGGAATTTTAGAGGTGTCATTCTTTTGATCCAAAGTGCTTTCTTAGCAAAAAAATCTTATGGATTGGATTTCTCCAAAATTCCATCAAAAATACTTCAACCCAAAGGGGACTAATTTAGCACAACCAAAGGCGTATTTGGATCACAGGATTGTAAAATATAGGAATAGGAAGATCACAATTTTTAGTTTGCCTATGCATACCAGTGGATTGTAGAACATAAGAAACTATATGAATTGTTATTTGGATAAAGCCCAGGAAAAACAAAAAAGTGCCTGGATCCTACGCACTTGAGTCTAAGAATGAGTTTGGAGTGGATGTTAAAATTCATATGAAATTGAGGCACATGAATCAAAAGCACAAAAATGTATGTAGCTACTTTCCTTTGATCCAAAGGAAATCTGAAAAAATCCTAATGATTCAAATCCTACAAAAATATTATGAAAATTCCTACAATGCAAAAGGGCCCCAAGCTATCAACTGCAAAATGATGCACACAATGTAGGGATGTAGAGACTCGTGTGGTTTTTGTATCTAGCTAGATTAATCTTAGTGCTAGTTGGTCCTGATGGCTATAAACAGATGCATGGTTAATGCAAAAATAATTGGTCATCACAACAATCATGCAGGTGTATTGGATGAGGAGATGTGGGCCACATGACCAGGACAATGAAAAACCTAAGCAGTGGGATAGATTAGGGTTATACCCCTCTAACAAGATCAATAGTTGTTTGAGGGGACTAACTGCTTCTATACAGGTGTGGAGATACATCCTAGAAGTGGACGCTACAGATTGGCAGCACCAATGGTTAGAGGAACAAGGCAAGCAAATCGACCGTTAGGGAAACGATGAAAATGACCTGTCATCGGAGCTTCGGGACTTTGGATGTTATCGCCATTGATGTCGGGATGTAGGATGATGGTAAGGGGCAACCTACTAGTATGGTTAGAAGGTGGCGCTCAGTAGTAACGAATACATATGGCTTCAGTAGCCGCCAAAGAAAAGAAGTAACATGATAAGGATGAGGTATCTATGAGAAAACAAACAAGGAAAATAAAATGAAAAGAACACACGTCAGAACTGTTCTGTCAAATCAACTTGAAGCCTTACTGAATCCAAATAATAATATAATACAATGGACATGGTTTGAATGTTGGAGAGTTTATTGTGCAGTTCTACCCTAATGTGCACAATATTATGACATAATTAAAGTTATTTATTTAAATGTGAATCCACCGTGCGAGGTTTCAGACCATGCCCAACGCGAAAATAAAACGCCACATGGGAATCATATAAAATTATAATTTTAAATTAAAATGTGTGATAGAACATTTGATTTTGGTAAATTGATGTAACTTGTTGGCAAGTTTATGTGATGTGATGTTCTATGGTTACTTTATTAATAAATTAGATACTTAAGAAACCCAAATTATCCGGAGCGAACATAAGGATTTTAGTCTTGCGAACCAAACAAATCGCCAGCCGTGGATCTTCAAGTATATGGTGGATAGAAATTTTCGGAAAGTAAAACTGTCGCGTGGCAAGTTGCCACAAGTTGTTAGGACCCACCTCTGGAAACTCCTTGCAACTTCTAAAAGGACAATCTCCAGCAGACTGGGCTCCTAGCAGGGATCCTAAAACAACCGACCGTCCGTGCATCAAGATTCGTGATTGTCCATTTTGCATTTATCCTTCAAATACTAGAAATTGTGTCCAGGAGTGGATAAAAGGTAGGTTACCTAACCCTACCTGATCCCACTAGAAGCCTGCCTCCTCCTCCCATGACCCGTTCCCGCCCTTGACCCTCCGCCGCCTCCACCTCCGCCCCATCCCCGCACATGGCTTCGGCGCCATGAGCCGCCAATCCTCCCTCCTCCCTCGGTCGTGGAGGCCTGGTCGAGGAGCTCCACCAGTAGTGTTTGGCAGCCGCCACATTCTCCCTGTTCGGTCCCGCTAGGGATTTGGGGAAATAGCAACCATCAATTTCAAATCACGGGAAGGGAAAATAGAAGGAGAAATCTATATGGGAATCAATCCATCATATACCCGAGTTGGGGGATCGAGTATGAGTATATTGGTGGGATTTGTTCTTAGTGAAAATTCAGATAATAACTCCAAGCGTGGACGCATCTAGCTATTTAAGCTACAGGGTACGATGAATATAAATGGTAAAACTATTACACTGACTGACATGGGTATACCCTGCAGGTACTCGAGTTTGGTATATACGGTCCAGATACGGTGGAAGCCCACGGCATTGCCACGGCCCGATGAAGACTTCAAGTGGCCCATGGACTCTCGATTACTTGTGAGACAAGAAGAAGCTTAAAGATAGAAAGTTTAAAGGGAAAACCCTAATCTGTAACCGACTCGACCTGTTACACGAGACCTAGCCTATCTATATAAAGGCTAGGAGGAGGCTGCGAGGAGGACACACACAACCCTAGTTTCCACAACTCTCGCCAAATTGCATCTGCGCGCCCCTGTAATCTTCGATTCCTTCGTTAATTCCAAGAGAAGACAAGCAGGAGTAGGGACCTCTACGAGGCCTATACCTGGGTAAAGCTTGCGTCCCTGTGTGCTTGTTTGCTAGCCGATTGATGCTTCCAGCGCTCCCTCCTTCTCCAAAACCCAAGTCCATAACAATGGGCATTGACGAGTTAAACCCTCGTCAATTGGCGCCGTCTGTGGGAATTGGGAGTGTTGATGTTGCGGCTTCTTTGGCCTCATCAACCGTGATCTACAACTCCACAACAGCGGAGATTCGCTAGCTCTTCGGTGTGTTCGACTTCACCGTCCACACGCCGGCCACTCGCCCGAGTTTCGAGTCCGTCGGCGACGGAATCAGCTTGGCGATAGGGAGCTTCTACTTCCAAGTTGGTCAGATGGGCACGCTTCGCATGCCTGACCAGCCAACGGCATCCGCGATTACTCCAACATCGTGGTTCCCGCCACCAATCGACACCCTCAGCGACCTCAACACCTCGGCAACAGCTGAGAGCACGGACAGCGACAACAGTCGTGAATCCGATCTGGGTGTCCTAGCAGCGGAAGATGGGGTTTACGGCTCCGGATCCGAAAGTTGCAGGAGCGAAAGCTTCTCCAACCACTTCATATGCACCGTCATCAACGCCGGCGAAACCAGTGCCAATCGTGACAACGGTGACAACGGCCCTAACCCGCCTAACGGTGGCATACCTAATGGCGGACCACCCAAAGGCGGCCCCACCAACGGTGGCAATGGCGCGCCCATCAACAATGGAGGGCAGTCGAACCTCCAACCATGGTGAACGAACACACTGGCGAACGTGTCATGATCAGGCTCAACGATCTCGAGTGGGCCCGCTGCCGAGAAGCTCTGCGAGGCAATCCTCTGCCTCCAGGCACGTCGCAAGAAATGCTGATGGGCTACCATTGGCTACTAAAGGAGGAGTATAGATGCCAGCTACAAACGATCGCGCAACTCGAAGCGCACAAAAAGACGGCGAACGAGTCGAGCCTTCGAAGGGCCGTACTCTCCTCCCACGGAGGATCCTCCTCCAAAGGCAACGAGTACGTGGCCAACAAGAGGAGATCTCGAATGGCCCACCTCACCGAGCAGGAGCGCAAAAAAGCTGTGAAAGTCCTCGACTTCAGCTCTATGACAGTCGACACCCGGGGTAACATGGTCCCAAAGAACGCCGCAGGCAGCGGTGACAGCGGCCACCATGTACCTGCTCAACAACCAGCTGCCGGCTGGAGATCCTCCAGCCGCCATGCACCGATCTACGATCGCGGGCTTGGGGTTAATCGAGGCTGCTCTCGATAAAAAACCGACACCGGAGCCAAAGAAAAACAAGGCTATGGCAATACGCTATTTCTCACCCTCGTCCAGCGACGACAGTCATGATCTATCACGAAGCCGCCGCTCACGACGATACGACCACGACTACGATGCGCGTGATGACATCACGCATCGCAAAATCGACAAGTCAAGGGCATGACGTGCCCGATCGACTGACTCAGAGGACGAAGACGTGGAGCTATGTGGTGCCAGATGTTTCAGCAGAGCCATTAGGCAGAAGCGAATGCCCAAGGGGTTCAAGCTCCCATCGGAGAGCCCAAAATTTGATGGCCTGCAGGACCCGAAAATCTGGTTGGAGGACCACATCTCCTCCGTCAGGCTCCCTGGTGGGAGTCGAAGCACAGCCATGCAATGCCTACAGCTACAGCTGCAGGGCGCCGCCCGAGCATGGCTTAACAACCTCCCGCGTGGATCCATTCGCAGCTAGCACGAGCTGGTCTACAGCTTTGTGCGCAACTTCAAGGGCACCTATAAAAGGCACGCGTCAATGAAGAACTAAGGTGCTGCCAGCAAAGGTCGGGCGAATCGCTACGCTCGTACATCCAGAGGTGGTTCATCATCAAGAACTCCGCAGAAAATATCTCGGAGGATCACACAATCGACGCATTCAACGGCGGCGGCTGCCGCATAGAGCTCAGGGAGGAGATGGGTCGCTCGAAGCCCAAAACAATTGACCACCTGATGGAAATCGCGAATCGGTGGGCAGATGGAGAAGACTCGGTGGAAAACCGCGTTCACTCCGATGATGAAGCAGAACTCGAGCGCAAACGCGATCGCCGAAGCAAATGTTGAATGTGCATCTAGGATGATCGCGACAATGTCAACATGGTCGCAGCTGGCTACGCCGACAGGCGCGACGACAACCGCAATAGCGGCTATCGCAGCGGTGGAAACCGTCACTCCGAGAAAACCACGTAGGTATGGTAGCGTCGCACTCGCGAAGAGGCACCCGCGACAACAATCGAGGACAAACTGTCTAAGCTGTGCAACGTGCAGTTCTACATCGACAAGCACGACGGCAAAAATAAATCCAGCCACCTTCTCAAGGACTGCCGCGGATTCCTCAAGCTCCACGAGGGTTTGGCTCGGATGAATCGCGACGCAGTCAATAGGGGCTACGGAGTCACCCCAGGCGCTGTAGCACATGGAGCTCCTCCACCACCACCTGGAGTGCCACCACCTGCGGCCGCACCGGTTCACAATCAAGGCGGCGAGCCATACCCACGGGCCATGGGCAAACATGATGATCCAAAAAGGACGCCCCTCGAATCGGGTGCAGAAGACCATCACTCGCCAAGTCAACTTGGCAACAAACTCACCACCATCCACCACTGAGTACCTCAGTGGAAGCGACTCCTGCATCACCTTCGACAATCGTGACCACCCGCGCCAAATACCTTGCCCAAGCCATTGTCCCCTCGTACTCGAGGCACAAATCGGAGGCTTTGACATGAGTCGCGTCTTCATGGACGGCGGAAGCGGCATCAACCTCATGTTCGCAAGTACCTTGCGAGCGATGAGGATCCCTCTAACCTGCCTAGAGGTCTCGGACACGACATTCCATGGCATCGTCCCAGGAAAGTGCATATATCCCCTGGGAAAAATCAACCTCGGCGTTATCTTCGCAACACCGAAAAACTTTCGACGTGAATGCATCGACTTCGAAGTCGTCGACTGGCCCTCACAGTACCACTGCATCCTCAGACGTGTCGCGTTCGCTAGGTTCATGGCAGTACCGCACTACGCCTACCTGCAGATGAAAATGCTAGGCCCAAACGGCGTCATCACAATCAACGGGAGCTTCGAGAGGTCCGACAGCTACGACAGGGAATTCAACAAAAATTTCCCAATCCTTTGGGATGCAAGAAGAACTCGCAAGATTGAAGGAGTCGACAGACAACAGTCTGCCTCCCCTGAGTAGGCCAAGTGCACCCGACCTGTACTTCGACTCGTCGGTGCACACGAAGAAAGTTCAGGTCCACCCATCGGACCTGGCCAAAATGGCCCTCATTGCCAGTAACCTGAGTCCCGCATAGGAACTCACGCTTGTCGAATTCCTCCGTGAGCACTGGGAAATCTTCGCCTGGTGTCCAGTGGACATGCCAGGGGTCCCCATGGAATTTGCCGAGCATGCACTCAATGCTAACCCAGACGCAAGGCCAATCAAACAAAAAATTCGGCGACTGTCTGAGCCAAGAGCACAAGCGGTCGGAATGGAGATCAACAGACTCCTCGACGCCAAATTCATACGCGAGATCAAGGAAAATATCTGGCTTGCCAACATGGTGCTGGTACCCAAAAAGGACACGGATATCCTACGGATGTGCGTGGATTTCACCTCTCGGAATAAGCACTGCCCAAAGGATCACTTCCCGCTGTCGCGAATCGACTAGGTCATCGACTCCACCGTGGGATGTGAGCGCCTCTGCTTCCTCGACACCTACTCAGGCTATAATCAGATTTGAATGAAGGAGGAAGATCAAGAGAAAACAGGGTTTACAACGCCTTTTGGTGTGTTCTGCTACAACACAATGCCCTCCGGGCTAAAAAACGCAAGAGCCACCTATCAGCGGTGCATGCAGGCTTGCCTCAAGAATCAACTTGGTGGCAACATCCAAGTCTATGTTGACGACATCGTCATCAAAACGAAAGAGGAAGCCTTGCTAATCGATGATTTACGCGAAACCTTCGCCAACCTCGACCGCTACCAGATCAAGCTCAATCCAGAGAAATGTGCCTTTGGCGTACCATCTGGGCAACTACTCAGGTATCTCATCTCCACAAGAGGGATCGAAGGAAACCTGAAGAAAATAAAAGCCATACTGGCCATGGAGAAGCCGAAAAATGTAAGAGGCGTCTAGCAGCTGGCTGGGCGAATTGCGGCGCTCAGTTGATTCATCAGTCGAATGGGTGAAAAGGCACTTCCCTTCTACCAACTTCTCCGCAAAACCGACAAGTTCGAGTGGACCAATGAGGCACAGGAAGCATTCGAAGACCTCAAGTGTCTACTATCTACCTCACCATTAATGGTGACCCCACGCGAAAGGGAACCACTATTGTTATACATCTCTGCCACTAATCAGGTGGTTAGCACGGAGCTCGTGGTGGAGCGAGCCGAGGAAAACAAGGTCCACGGGGTACAGCGCCCAGTCTACTACCTCAGCGAGGTGCTCACGCCAACAAAGCAGCGGTACCCGCACTACCAGAAGTTGGCATATGGCGTCATCATGATAGCCAGGCGACTGCGCCATTACTTCCAGGAGCACCCAATCGTGGTGGTCAATGATGCCCCGCTTGGGCACATCCTCAACAACCCTGACGCCACCGGACGAGTCGCGCTTTGGGGAATCGAGTTGTCACCACGTGACATTACATATGAAAAGCGCGACGCGATCAAGTCACAAGTTCTCCCTAATTTCCTCGTTCACTGGATGGAGAATCAGCTCCCTGAAAAACCAGATATGTCTTACCTCTGGACAATGCACTTCGACAGATCGAAGCGTAAGGACGGGGCTGGCGCAGGTGTCATACTGACACCGCCCCAAGGAGACAAGCTAAAATATATTCTGCGAATGTAGTTCACCACCTCCAACAACGAAGCTGAATACCAGGCCCTGTTGCACGGGATGCAGATGGCAAAAGCCTGCGGCGCCAAGAGGCTAATCATCTACGGCGACTCCAAACTAGTCGTCAACCAAACAATGCACGAGTGCAATGCACTGAACGACAATATGATTGCCTATCGCGACCTCTACGACACACTCGAAAGGGACTTCGACTGCTGTGAGCTGCGGCACATAGGCCACGAAAGCAACGAAGAAGCGGATGCACTCGCCAACATTGGCTCCACCTACGCCCCCATACCACCTGGGGTATTTCTCGAGTGTATCTGCGAATGCTCCATCAAGCCAAAGGCCGCAGAGAAGAAAACAAGCGCAACAACGGACTCAGGGGCTACGCCACCCAATGAGCCAATGGCACTCGACAACCTGGAGCTCGACACAGGACTCGAAGGACCAATGGAGATCATGATGATCGAACCCTCTTGGACTCAACCCTACATCACATACCTTCTCAGGAAGAGGCTGTCGGACGATCCGACTGACGCACGGCATATCGCACGGTGATCCAAGGCATTCGCCGTCATCAACGGTGAACTATAGAACCGCAGCATCATAGGGGTACTCCAACGGTGCGTCTCCAACGTAGATGGAAGGGTCGTCCTCCTCGACATCCATGAGGGGACTTGTGGGCACCACGCCGGCAGTCGTGCCCTCGTCGTCAAAGCTCTACGAGCTGGATTCTACTGGCCCATGACCATGCGTGACGCCAAGGACATCGTCTAAAAATGCAACGCTTGCCAGCGATTCGCGGACAAACCGCATGCACCTGGCGTGGAGCTCCGGCCAATACCATTGGCTTGGCCCTTTGCACAATGGGGACTCGACATGGTTGGCAAACTCCCAAAGTCCTCGCGAGGAGGCTACGTCCACCTCTTGGTCGCAGTCGACAAATTCACCAAGTGGATAGAGGCCATGCCGGTGACAAACCAGTCAGGAGCCAGTGCAGTCAAATTCTTCGAGTCCATTGTCTATCACTTCAGAGTGCCACACAACATCATCACGGACAATGGAACAAACTTCACCTCTAAGGAGTTCCAGAGTTTCTGCGAAAACCTGGGAATAAACATAAGCTATGCCTCCGTAGCTCATCCACAGACCAACGGTCAAGTCAAAAAGGCCAACGAGCTCGTCTGCGGCGGAATCAAGAAGCGACTCCTTAGGCCACTCGAGCAAGCCGCGGGATGCTGGCCAGACGAGCTGCAATCTGTACTCTGGAGCCTACGCACAACTCCAAACAGTGCCACGGGGTACACCCCATTCTTCATGGTGCATGGTGTCGAAGCAGTACTACTCGCAGAAATACGCTTTAAAGCCCCACGGGTAGTCGCGTACAGTGAACAGGAGTCAACACTCGCACTCGAAGACTCCATTTACCTCCTTGACGAGGCACGGGAAACTGTGGCAGAAAGATCGATGATCTACCAGCAGAACCTGCGCAACTACCATAGCAGAAGGCTACACCCCATAACCTTCGTCGAAGGAGACCTGGTCCTGCGACTGAAGCAGCAAGGGCACCTCAAGCTCGAGTCCCCCTGGGAAGGACCATACGTGATTATAGAAGTAATCCCAGGTGGCGCCTATCACCTCAAAGAATTTGAGATAGGAGTCGCATACTCCAACCCCTAGAACGTCGCGCAGCTACGGCGCTTCTACCCTTAGTCGTCTTTTTTCTTACATTACAAATAAGGCTACTCAGCCAAGGCTACTTAGCCACACATTGTACCTCGTACTGATTCTGCGAATAAATAAAGCTAAGTGCCCCGAAACTCTGTGTTTTTCTAGCCATTATATCACTCGGGGGCTGCGCACCCTTTGCACAAATTGTTCTATGAACCAATCGCGATATCCCGAGTAGCTGACGCTATAATCAAACCCTTGACAAACACCAACCCAGCTGCAACGCACCTGACAGGTTGGCAAGGTGCTGAGATAAACACAAGTCAGGCTAATGAAAGGGAATCACATAGTGCAACGCACTCGCAAAACATACGAGCTAACAAGCTCTTTACACATCAATGTCAATCAATTATACACAGCATATATATGAACTTTACAACACTAGTACATTTATGTGCAGGATACAAGTTAACACTACTGTTGAAACAGAAGAATGTTTGTCTGCTCCTCGAAGAAGTCGACAATTTCCTCTGCTGGGTGATCCACCGCCTGGTAATGAGGAACCATATTCTAGGTCGAACCTGCCGGCGGAGGCGGCGGACCAGCAACAATAGCTGCAATATCTACATCAGGTCTATGCAGTCGCACCAGCGATAAAGCAGCCTTGGGACCTTCCACCAACTGTTGTCGCACGCATTCTCGAACCGCACTCAAGTCTTGAAACTTAGCAAGGAGAGCCAGCAGGCTCGAGGGAACGACGTCCAACAGAAACATTGTCTGATAAATATTCTTTAAGCATGATTGCAATTTCTTCAGAAAATGAAGCACTCGCGAGGCACAATCCTACAGGGTCGCAAGTGCGATTGTGTGATCATGATCCACCCATAAGTAGACACTTGCCTGAAGCTATTCCTGGGTCAGGTCGTTCATGCGAATGGCGATCCTATCCTTCTCATCATGCGGATGACGCGCGCTGACAACTATACCAAGCAAGAGGCAAAAGTATGAAGACAACGACCTACCACAATTGACTACAAGAAAAGATAAGGAGGCAGAAAGCTAACACTTGAACTGGTAACCCAGCTGCGCCACCTCCCCTAGTAGATATTGCTCTCTAGCGGTGGCCTTCTCCGCCCTCGACTTCCATACATCCGCGTTACCGTGGAGGACGGGCAGTTCGCGTTCCAGCTGCTTAACGTGGTCGCGCAGTCGCAAAAGAAGAGACAGTTCATCCACCCTTGAGTGCGACTGCGCTAAGGTATCACCAGCAGATGGTGGATCCCAAGGCTCACTCGAAGGACCACTCGATGTACCCTATCACAAGCCAAGCAAGAGACAATAAGGGACCAAGCAGCACATGGATAAAAACTCAAGTGCATCCAAACATATCAAAGGTATCAATAGAGACACTTAGCCAGCGGCATGTTTTCAACAAAAAGGAGTCACGCTATCAACTATTACAGATAACTACCGGGGAGCAGCTTGCTTCTTCATCTTGGACTTCGGTTTAGGAGGCCTCATCGAGTCAGTGGCAGTATCAGACGCCCCAGACTTCCCGCCGTCCCCTGACGCCGCAGCCTTAGCCGCCTTCTTGGCTCGCTGCAGCTCCTCAGAGTACTTGGCGACTGTGTTGATGAGTTGAGGCCCGTACTTGCCACAAGCAGTTGCAAAAGGAGCAAAAACTACCTGTTGACCATCTGCACCGACAAGCATCGCCTTGGAGACCGCAGTGGGATCCACCTCCACGCCATGGGCTTGAACCATCGCGAGTGACATGGAAGCGCCAGCCACATGAAGCGAGTTCTTGAAGCCCGCAGGAATACCTCCAACAAGGGACTCCACCAGGTCATCCACGTTCTCGATCAGCTCAGCTTTGGGCGCCAGCTCCTCGCGGATGCGACTGAGTACACCCTTATCTTTGGTCAGCGTTCCCTGAATGGAAGCGCTACGGTCTTCGACTGTTGCGACGGCGCCTGCCAAAGCATCATCATGACGAAGCGCCTGGGCGTCCAAGATCAGACCACCGGCATCTACACAGAGCAAAGTGTTAGCCAAAAGACTGCAGAATAACAAAGTTGAAAGAAAGGAAATAACAGAAATCTAGACAAAAGAATACCTGAAAGAGCCTTGGCAATCGAGAAGAGCTGTTCTTCGAACAACTTCTCCCTAGCAACGATGGAGGACCGCACATCCTCTTCATGTTTCCGTGATTCATTAAGCGCAGCGACTGCCTCATCGCGACTCTTCACCGCCGCGGCGAGCGTCTTTTCAAGGGAAGCGGCTTCGCGAAGAAGCACGTTATGCTCAGCAGCAAAACGCACAAGACGGATCGTCTGTCGAGTATACAAAAATATCACAAGGATGAAGAAAAAGAAGCAAGAAACACTAACTTTCAACCACGCGATGGCGATTGTCCAGCAATGCGTGCTGGCGACCCATTGCAAGTACTTGCTCCGCCAGGCGAGCAGCTTCCTTCACAATAAGCTGCAACAGGAGAAAAACAAAAGGATCAGCAGATAGCATGGATGATTAATTCCACTGAAAGTAAAAGCAACATCACACATACGTGCTCCTCCAAAGACTCTGAAGTCGATTGCCGCGCAGTCGTCCGGACAACCATCTAGTGCTCCACAGCATGTGGAGAACTTGATGAATTGTGCCTAGAGTGGGCCGCCAATGGAGGGGAAGGAGTTCGCTCAGCCACTTCCTTGGCCTTGGAGTCCGCGACTCCAGATTCCTTCAAAAATTGGACGTCGCCAGAAGATGACAACGCCGGTTGACTACGGAACAAAATCAACATCAGGAAATGCAACTCCAAAAAGAACCAAGATGAGAATTATATACTTACCAGTCAAACTTATCAAAGTCAAAGGTTTGGCCCTCCGACTCTAACGACTCCTTTGGCAGCCTCATCTTCTTGTGGGCAGATGGCGCCATGGAACTCACATGAATAGCAGGAATTGGCGACTCCACACTAATCGCTGGGCCTCCTGGAGTCGAAGGAGACGACGCATCCGAATCTTCATTGCGCGAACACTTGCGAGTGTCCGGACTACTGGACTTGGGGTCTTCCTCCTCCTCTACAAATGGGACGGTCGACTCTGACTCGTCCTCTTCATCTACTTCACGAGAAATAACCCCCTCAGGAAGAGGAGGTAAACTGGGAGACACCTTCCAATCCTGCATACAACACACAAGTTAGCACAAGTCAAGAAGCACTCGACAAATAAAGCTACTTCGTAGCATAATCATACCTCAGGAGGAGGGTTAGAAGCATCAAATGGAGGTACGACTGGTTCACTAGGGAGCACATCCTTGGCGGTGTACTTGGTGAGCAGTCGCACCCTCTTATCTACTTCACCCACGGAAAACACTAGCCTACTGGAACATGGGGTGGACTTTGGCCTGCAGGGGCTGGATACGATGGCGCAACCACGTGCGAATGAGGCGTAGCCTCCCTCTTATTTATCCATGCGACTCTCGAGGTCACAGACGCGCTCGTACAATACTTCTATCTCCTCAGACTCGCCGGGCATCACCACGTTCTTCCAAGAACGCGTCCGCCTGCACGGCATCACGGGATCAAAAGGCGCGAGTCCGAAGTGTTCTCCATCGGCCTTCTGGTCGTGGATGTAGAACCACTTGTCCCTCCACCCTTGGACGGACGCCATGAGCCTGATGTCGAAGTATGTGACGAAGGAGTCGACGTGGATCCCGCAGCCTCCTACGTCGTAGACTATGGAACCAGATGCCGATTGACGCTTCAGCTTGAAGAGCGATTTGAAGAGACCAAAGTGTGGCTCGACTCTGAGCCAGCACACGCAGAGTGTAATATAGCAGGCGATGTGATACATTGCAAATGTATCTATAATTTTTGATGTTCCATGCTTGGTTTTATCTACTTTCTTATGTTTTGTCCACACTTTGGAGTACTTTTCATATGATTTCTTGAACTAACCTATTAACAAGATGCCACAGTGCTAGTTGCCTGTTTTCTGCTGTTTTTGGTTCCAGGAAAGTCAGGAAATCAATATTCTCGGAATTGGACCGGACAAAAGCCAAAGTCGATATTTTACTAGAAGACTCACGGAGCCAGAAGACGAGATGGAGAAGGGCCACAGGGTGGCCACACCATGTGGTGGCGCGGGCTAGCCCTGGCCGCGCCACCAGGTGGTGTGGGCCACCTGGCCGCCCACCGACCTTGCCTCTTCGCCAATAAGAATCCTCCTGATGCATAAACCCTAAATCATCAAGCCGCCCGCCACAAAAAGTTCCGCATCACCGCCACCATCGAGGGGGAGATTCGGGGGATAGAAGGTCTCTGTTCCGGCAGCCTACAGGGACGAGGAAGTGCCCCCGGAGCCATCTCCATCGATCTCCACCACCATCTCCATCATCGTTGTTGATTCCCATGATGAGGAGGGAGTAGTTCTCTCTCGAGGCTAAGGGTTCTACCGGTAGCTATGTGTTCATCTCTCTCTCTATGCATGATCATATTGTGATCATGAGCTTTGTAATCAAGTAGATCTACCTTGCTACTCAAGTTCTTTAATAGATCTCTGCTCTCCTCATGTGTGTGAAAGTGATAGCGTGCACACCATGGTGGCACTTAGGCTAGAGATTACAAATACTTGTTATGAGTTATATTTGGAGTTGGATGTTTCTATGAAATTGTGGTGTTTGTTGGAACCATCTAGAGCTCAAGGTGACAGTGTGGGGTTATCTAGATGGGGAAAGCGGACTTTGAGGTGTGCTGTTATAGCCCTACCTTGGATTAGAGTGTCCAACCAGAGAGTAGTTCAGCGTAGTATCATAAAGAAGAATATGAGAGTGTTCACTAGTGAAAGTATGATCCCTAGGCCTTGTTTCTAAGCATTGAAACACCGTTTGTAATTAGATCTGTTACATGTTTGCTTGCTTCCATCTTTATTTCAGTTTGCCTTTATTATTTTCCACGCCATCAAGCTATTTTCTCGCACCATTGTCTTATATCCATACCACATGTTATTTCACTATCTCTTCGCCGAACTAGTGCACCTATACACCAGACAAGTGTATTGGGTGTGTTGGGGACACAAGAGACTTCTTGTATCTTGATTGCAGGGTTGCTTGAGAGGGACACCTTTGACCACTTCCTCCCTGAGTTCGATAAACCTTGGGTGATCCACTTAAGGGAAAACTTGTTGTTGTTCTACAAACCTCTGCACTTGGAGGCCCAACAACTGTCTACAAGAATAGACGTGGCATAGACATGAAGTTATTTTCTGGCGCCGTTGCCGGGGAGGTAAGGTAAAAGGTACTCACATCCTCCGGTGTGAGTGCTCGAAGTTATTTCCTTTATTTGGGTTGACTTGGCACATGCTCACACCATGTTATGACTATCTCAAGTCACCATAGCCTTTATGATCCTTTAGTTTTCAACTTGTAGTATCACTTTATGCTTTGATCAATGATGCTTTGTTGCTCTGCATGATTATGGCCATTATTGCTCTCTTAGTTTGTCGCTCCCAGTCTTTTGCTAGCCTCCACAACCAAGTATGAGTTCAACTCATGCATCCAACTCCTTAAACCAAGTTATTCCAAAGAGTCCACCATACCTACCTACTAGCTTATTCTATTCCAAGTATATTCATGTTTTTGTTTACCTTCCAAATTAAACTTGTTATGAGAAAACTAGTGATTAAAGCTCTCACGAACTTGATGGCACACTTTACTTTTCTTGCCCTTAATAAACTTAAACCATTGTGTCGTCTATGTTGTATATGCTTGCACTTATTTGTTGGGGATTAGCAGAACCATGCTGTCATGGGGAACGCTTTCAACATTAGACGGGTACTTTGTACCTAGTTCATATCATGCTCTTTTGTCTATTGATGTCGTCGGTGTGAACTGAAAGGGGAGCTTGTAAGTCCATGTAGTTATGTATATGTGTTAGAGAAACGCCTGGGCCGCTGGTCTAATCCATGCTGACATGGTGGAAACCTGCAGCGTAACCATAATGAGCTGTCTATGAAGCATTCTTCTTATAAAAAAAGAGTCCTATATTGAGAAAAAAGAGAAAAAGAAAAAAATGAGATTATGAAAAGAGGAAAGAGAGAAAAAGGCACCATATTTCCATGGTAAATAAGAAGATTGCTGAGACGCTCATTGTCTGCTTGCCTTGTCATTTTGATATGGGGATTCTTCCGTATCATCGGCCAAGGGGTACCCCGTTGGCGGTTCTCTCTAATACACATGTACTTACAATGACAAGAACTTACCGGTAACTAAACTTGAGTAGCATGAGGAGCGGCCCTCGTATTCAAGGGACATGAGATTTCCAACTTATATTTCGTCAAGCATATACACCATAGTTTGTTCACTTTAACCTTAATCACTTCAAGATGCTTATGATAGGGGCAATGAGAGCTGAAAGCTATTAAGTACCATGATTTTTGGAAGCTCTTTATGAAACTTGAATCCCTACTTCCTTCTATAAAGGCCTTTCTTCCACTTATACATTGAGTCTCCACCTTCTATCTTTATGCACTTACTTTGAGAGCATAGTGGCCATTCTTAGTTCTATGTGCATTGTCCCAAGACTAGTTGATTGATGCATACCTTGATATTGCTTGTTTTAAACTATTTGTATCTAGTCACTCTTATGAACTTTGAAGGTGTCCTATGCATTTATACTTTCTACTCTATGAGGGACAAGCTGAATACTATTATGCTATGTTTTCTTTATGTGAAACAAACAAACGTCTTGCAAAGCATTGTTATTCATGAATCTTTTGTTTGTGCCTTTTCATGTTGCATCATAGTTGCTTTGTCTTATTGTTAGAACTTTGTCTTTCATGATTATGATTGAAGTACTATGATCCCAGCTATCAATGTTTTACAAATACTTTGATCAAGTTTATGACGGTGCATGTCACCTCAAAAATTATTCTTTCTTTTATCACTTACCTACTCGAGTACGAGCAGGAGTTAAGCTTGGGGATGTTGATACATTGCAAATGTATCTATAATTTTGATGTTCCATGATTGGTTTTATCTACTTTCTTATGTTTTGTCCACACTTTGGAGTACTTTTCATATGATTTCTTGAACTAACCTATTAACAAGATGCCACAGTGCCAGTTGCATGTTTTCTGCTGTTTTTGGTACCAGGAAAGTCAGAAAATCAATATTCTCAGAATTGGACCGGACAAAAGCCAAAGTCGATATTTTACTGGAGGACTCACCGAGCCAGAAGACGAGATGGAGAGGGGCCACAGGGTGGCCACACCATGTGGTGGTGCGGGCTAGCCCTAGCCGCGCCACCAGGTGGTGTGGGCCCCCTGGCCGCCGACCGACCTTGCCTCTTTGCCTATAAGAAGCCTCCCGATGCATAAACCCTAAATCATCAAGCCTCCAGCCACGAAAAGTTTCGCATCGCCGCCGCCACCGAAGGGGAGATTCGGGGGATAGAAGGTCTCTGTTCCGGCACCCTGCCAGGACGGGGAAGTGCCCCCGGAGCCATCTCCATCGATCTCCACCACCATCTCCATCACCGTTGTTGATTCCCATGATGAGGAGGGAGTAGTTCTCTCTCGAGGCTAAGGGTTCTACCGGTAGCTAT
Source organism: Avena eriantha (assembly GCA_910589775.1). NCBI lineage: Eukaryota > Viridiplantae > Streptophyta > Magnoliopsida > Poales > Poaceae > Avena > Avena eriantha. Next base: position 167,172,505 of record OU342743.1, on the reverse strand, counting down.
GTGTTCATCTCTCTCTCTATGCATGATCATATTGTGATCATGAGCTTTGTAATCAAGTAGATCTACCTTGCTACTCAAGTGCTTTAATAGATCTCTGCTCTCCCCATGTGTGTGAAAGTGACAGCGTGCACACCATGGTGGCACTTAGGCTAGAGATTACAAATACTTGTTATGAGTTATATTTGGAGTTGGATGTTTCTATGAAATTGTGGTGTTTGTTGGAACCATCTAGAGTTCAAGGTGACAGTGTGGGGTTATCTAGATGGGGAAAGTGGACTTTGAGGTGTGCTGTTATAGCCCTACCTTGGATTAGAGTGTCCAACCGGAGAGTAGTTCAGCGTAGTATCATAAAGAAGAATATATTTATATGAGAGTGTTCACTAGTGAAAGTATGATCCCTAGGCCTTGTTTCTAAGCATTGAAACACCGTTTGCAATTAGATCTGTTACATGTTTGCTTGCTTCCATCTTTATTTTAGTTTGCCTTTAGTCTTTTCCACGCCATCAAGCTATTTTCTCGCACCATTGTCTTATATCCATACCACTTGTATTTCACTATCTCTTCGCCGAACTAGTGCACCTATACACCTGACAAGTGTATTGGGTGTGTGATACGTCCATTTTGCATCACTATTCTATGTCATAATTCACTGTTATTCATTGATATATTTTGTATTGAGTGGTGATACTTATGTTATTTCATCAGTTTTTGCATGGTTGATGACTTTTGGAGCATGGACTGCTGCAGTCAGGATTCTGATGGAAAAGGTGCTGTTTGGAGGCAAAATTCACGAAGATCAGAAAATCCGAGAAAATATATGGAAAGTCCTATTTTTCCAGAAGACGAAGGAAGCCAGAAGGGGAGCGGGAGATGGGCCACAGGGGGACCACACCACCCCCTGGCGCGGGCCACCCTCGGCTGGGCCACCAGGTGGTGTGGCCGCCCTGGTCCACCCCTGGCACTCCCCTCTAGCATATATTATCCTCCCGAAACCCTAAGACTCAGGGAGCGACCACAGAAAGATTCTGCCGCCTCTATGGGGCGGAAAACACCGAGAGAGAAAGATCTCTCCGGCAGATAGATTTCTGCCAGGGGAATTCCTTCCCGGAGAGGGAAGATCGTCGCCATCAACACCACCATCAAGTTGGACTTGATCGGGATCATCATCATCCTCATCACCACCAGCATCATCATCAGCAGCACCCTCAACACCATCTCCATATTGCTGTAACAATTGGGTTGAATCTTGCATAGTTCATAGGGGAACTTTCCCGGTGTTGATTACTCTTTGTAGTTGATGCTATTGAGTGAACCATTGAATTATTGTTTAGGTTCAGATTGTTATACATCATTGTTCCATCTCTGATCATGATCCATATGATGTCTTGTGAGTAGTTCGTTTTGTTCTTGAGGACATGGGAGAAGTCATGTTGTTAGTAGTGGAGTTGTGTTGAGAAAGATTCCATGGTTTGATATTTAAGTTGTGGTGTACTTCTTCTAGTGGTGTCATGTGAACGTCGACTACATGACACTTCACCTATATGGGCCTAGGGGAATGCATTGTGTATTTGGCTACTAATCGTAGGGGTTGCCGGAGTGACAGAAACCTGAACCCCCGTTAGGAAACCATTGCACAAGGAACGTAAGGGTCTTAGAGTATAAAGGTGTGGTTAGGTTTCTACCATAATTACTTTCTTGTACTTACGGATGTTTGCAAGGGGTATAATCACAAGTATGTATTAGTCCTAGGAAGGACGTTACAGTAGCACAGGTTCACCCACACAACACTTAGCAAGCTAAAGAAGGTTCATCAACTATATGAAGCGAAAGCACTTGACAATCTTCCCATGTGTCCTCGAGAACGTTTGGTCATCTTAAGTAATACAACCGGCTTGTCCTTTGCTGCATAAAGGATTGGGCCACTTGCTACATTTATTCCTACTGCCGTTTATTTACTCATACTTTTTATACTTGCTTTATCAAAAACCCCTAAAAATCCGTTTGCTAAGTATTTGCATAGAATTCCTGATCCGTACCACTAGCCAGCACCTTCTGCTCCTCGTTGGGTTCGACACTCTTACTTATCGAAAATACTGCGATACACCCCCTATACTTGTGGGTCATCAAGACTATTTTCTAGCGCCATTGCCGAGGAGTGAAGCGCTATTGGGGAGTGGAACTGGTAAAGGAAACTTCTATTGTGAGTATTGTTTACTTTTGTTAGTTGCTTTATTTTCGTTATGGATAATTCGCTGAGTTTCTAATTTGGTAATGCTACTACCACTTCTAAGGTAGTAGATAAACCACCACCTGCTGAGAATGATGTTTTTAAAATACTTACAAGAATTATTGATCATGTTATGGATAACTACTATGTTGGGGATGGAACTGTCCATCCCGGTGATCATTTACTCTTTATACACGAATTATGCGGGTTGTTCAAGTGTGCAGGTATTACTATAGATCTAGTGAAGAAGAAGTTATTCTCATTATCACTGAAAGGAAGAGCTGAGGAATGGTATAAGCTGCTGAAGAATGGTCAAGCTCTGGAATGGGAGGAAATAGTTCCTCTCTTTTATTCAAAGTTTTATCCTCCTAGTGAGATTCATAAAGATCGGAATCAAATATACAACTTTTGGCCTCTTGATGGAGAGAGTACAGCTCAAGCTTTGGGGAGATTGAAGTTACTAATGCTCAAATGTCCCATTCATGAGCTTCCCAACAATATTATTATCAACAACTTTTATGCAAGGCTCCCTCTACATGACAAGGATTTATTGGATGCTTCTTGTGCTGGATCATTCACTCACATGGAAGAAGAAGCTAAATTGGATCTTCTGGACCGTATTCAAGACAATGCTGAAGCTTGGGAGAATGACAAAGGTAGAAAGTCAGGTATAAATTATGATTATGAATGCATTGGATCTTTTATGGGAACCGATGACTTCCAAAATATTAAAAATGCTTATGGTCTAGACTCTCAAGCTATTGCTTCTTATTTTAAGGGTTTTGCTTCCTATATTGAAGTGCCTAAAAATAAGTGGAATAAGTATCATGAACCTTATAAAGATATTGCTAAGAGTGTTCCTGCAAGAAATACTGAAGTTTATACTGCTAATAATGTCTTACCTGAACCTTATATTGAGAAAATGCCTTTCCCAGTTAAGGTAAAGGAACATTCTATGATAGCTAGTATGGTTAATGAAAGGACAAGTAAAGTTGTTGAACCTAATAAACAAATGGTTTATGAACCAATAATAGCAAATGTGAAAGACTTTGTTACTAAATATGAAGAAGAGGGACACACTATCCTTTGTAAGGATACCTCTATTATTGTTTCACATAGTAGTGTTATGAGAGCTAGTATTCCTGTGTTTTCTGTTAGAATAAGTGATCATTGCTACGATGGTCCTTGTGATAGTTATATTGTTAAGTTTATCCATGATACTGAAAGTTACTATGAGAGAGGTAAAAGTGTTCTTATGCATCTCAATAATATCAAGTTTCCTCATTTTATGCTGAAAGTTTTTATGTTGCACTTCTTTTGCCTTCCTATGCAAGTAGCCTCTAGTTTCAACAACTTGTTTATTTACAAAATTCCTTTGCATAGGAAGTGGGTTAGACTTAAATGTGTGTGTGTTTTTGCTTCTTAATGCTCTCTTTCACTTCAATTCATATTCCTGAGTGAGCATCTTCAAAATTATCATGCCCACCTTAATGGCTATAAAGAAAGAGCTTTCTGGGAGACAACCCAATTTGCATTTGCTTTCAGTTTGTTTTTGTTTCTTTGAGTCTTGGAAGTTATTACTTCGGTAATAACCGCTCCTTATCTGTTTTGTTTGGTTTTTGTGTCAAGATCAACCTCTAATGAGAGAGAAGTAATATTTGGGGAAGTTGCTGTCCCAAAACAGATTTTTGTGATTCACCGTAAAAAATCGTGAGAGATCTCTGTATGTCGGATTGAGCTGTAATTTTTTGTGCTTCTGACCCAGGTTGTTATTTAACTTTTGTTAGTTTTGCACTTTTTGATTTGAGCAAAAGAAGATTTTCGAAAAAATTGATCTTTACCTGCTGGTCTGTTTTGACAGATTTTGCCACACTTGCATTTGCTTCTTTATTCGATTTCCTTTTTGAATTTCTTTTTGGGTTTTCGGAAGGATTTGCTACAGTAGCTTATGTTTTGATGGATTGCATTTGAAGTTGGACTCAAAAGGATTTATCACTTCACTTATACTAATGTTGCTAATGAGAACTGTGTGAAGTTTTGTGTGAAAGAAATTTTCAGGTAGTGGAGATAATGGTGTAATAAGGAAGAGAAGAGTTTTATGACTCAAGTAATAAGTGTATGAAGATGAAGATATTGATGTTATTCAAGTGATGACTCCGGAAGAATCTACTAGATACCAAATTCAGAGACCTGCAGAGTCCATCTTCAAATAGGTAACAGTTCTGGTAAGAAAAGTTCCGCGAAAATACTATCCAACTATATTTTTGCAGTTTTTAGTCAATAAGGAAAGCTACGAAGCAAAAAAGGGACGGAAACGGAGCCAGGGTGGCTCACACCACCCTGTGGCGCGGGCCCTCCCCAGGTCGCGCCACCAGGTGGTGAGTCCACCTCGGACTCTGCCTCCGACTCGTTTTCTCCTAGTACCTTCCTTTTCTTCTGAAACTTCGTAATATATAATCCCCTGGATCCCCCGAGGTTTGTATATCATGTTTTCATCATGTTTTTGTTTCGATCTGTTTCTGCCAGGACATACTCTTTGAAGGTTTAGAAGCACAATGGTGTCTGCCAAGGATAAAGGGAAGGAGCCCATGGAGGAAGACCTCCAAGACCCCGGGAAGGAGAAGGAGATCAAGAGTGAAGGTGAAGAGGAGCAAGGCCAACATCCGCACACCGGCACTACCATTGCAAGCATTGGAGTGGTGACGAAACCTGCCAGGGTTAGAAGGACTGTACGGATGCAGACTGGGGGGAAAGCTCCTCGTCACAGTTTGGCTCCACGGTCACTTCCTACACACACCAAGCATCCTTTCCATACCCTTATCCATGAGCATCAATACCAGAATATGCCCAAGGGGAAATTACCCTCCAATTGGGATTTTCCTCATTCTAGCCATGCAGGAAAAGAAGACCTTAAGGAGGAAGAGTGGGGAAAGAATAGCAAGAGCTGGAATTCTCAACCCGACATGATCATGAGCCGCATTGAGCAAAACTCACAGCTGATTCGTAATCTCTCCTTCGAGATTGAGGACTTGGGTAAACTTATCAGAGAGCTCATCGAGAGGATACCACCACCACCAAAGGAGTAATTCGTCATCAGGTTTGGCATCCCCTTGGTTTGTTCCAAGCTTGGGGGAGTGCCGCGGTATCACATCACTATCTTCTATCTTTTTACCTTTTTAGTAGAGTCATATCATGAATAGAGAAGTTAGATTGTAGGATGGTTTGCATTATGGAAGTGTCCCCTCTCTCGTTAGATATGTATCCCTTGGTGTGAGTTGCCTTTATGGAATATTAATGAGAAGTTCTATCATTCACTCTTTTGCATAGCTTATATTGGTTTTCAATTCGTGGTTATATGATTGATCTTGTTGTTAGTATTGGTAGCACTTTGGGATCATTGAGTTAATTTAGTTGGTTTTGGCAAACCTGGCTCGGTCAATAGCAACACTATTATTGAGAGTTGAATGAAAAGATAGAAGTACTCTAAAGAAAAATAATTTCATCATCTTTCTTTCTTGATTTGCTCATAAGTCTAGTATTCTCTAGTTAAGATCTTTTGTGTTTCCAAGGAAGATTGCATGTTTGTCTTTATCACTTGTATGTTTGTTTGTTTCCTTCAACTGTTATACTTGCTACCCAGCTTTGCTAGCCAAAAACCTGTACTGAGAGGGAATTCTTCTCGTGCATCCACTCCTTAAAACCAAAACCTCTGCCATTTGGGTCCACCATCCCTACCTAGTAGCATTATTGCTATTCCAAGTAAATTCTTGTTTTATCTACCTCCCAAATTAAACTTGTTATGTGGAAATTAGTGATTAAAACTCTCACGAACTTGATGGCACACTTTACTTTCATGCACTTAATAAACTTCTACCATTGTGCTCACCTATGTTGCGTATATGCTTGCGCTTTGTAAGTTCTGAATTAGCAGAACCATGTTGTCATGGGGAACACTTTCAACATTGAACTAGTACTTTGTACCTCGTTGATATCATGTTCTTTTGTCTATGGATGTCGTCGGTGTGAAATGAAAGGGGAGCTTGTAAGTCCATGGAGTTATGCATATGTGTTAGAGAAACGCCTGGGCCGCTGGTCTAATCCATGCTGACATGGTGGAAACCTCTAGCGTAACCATAACGAGTATCTATGAAGCATTCTTCTTATAAAAAAGAGATAGATATTGAGAAAAATATAAAAAGAAAAAAGACATTATGAAAATAGGAAAGAGAGAAAAAAGCACCATATTCACATGGTAAATAAGAAGATTGCTGAGATGCTTGTTGTCTGCTTGCCTTGTGATTTTGATATGGGGATTCTTCCGTATCATCGGGCAAGGGGTACCCCGTTGGCGGTTCTCTATGATATACATATGCTTATGATGACAAGAACTTACCGGTGACTAAACTTGGATGGAACAAAACAACTCAAGGGAGATGAGATTCTCAATTTACAACTTGTCAATGCATATCCTCATATTTGATCACTTTAACCTTAATCACCTAAAGATGCCTATGATAGGGGAAATGAGAGCTGAAAGCTAGTAAGTATCATAATTTTTGGGAGCTCTTTATGAGACCTACAATCCCTGCTTCCCTCTTTGAAAGGCCTTTATTTTACTTTGTAGTTGAGTCAGTAAACCTACTCCCTTCTATCTCAGCAAGTATTTTGAGTTGTTGTGTTCCATCCACTCATATGATGATTTATTCAATCATGTTTCTTATGTTCCTTGTTTTGCACTTTGCTCTTATCTTGGTGTTTACTACTTTGAAAGCTATCATTGAAAACTAGTTATTTGTGAACTCTAGCAAATTATCAACTATTCTTCGACCAAGAGCTAAGTTTGCCATTACCAATTATGATTCACTTTATGTATCTTTATTGTGTTTCCTTTACTTATTACAAGTTTAGTTATATAATAGTGAGTTGTCTTCTATTATGATCTATGTATTTGATGAATGTGATGCTTCTTGTCGTATTCTTTTATCGACTCTTCACTCCATAAACCTGAGGCCATGTTCATTGAGCTCAGTTTCGCTTGGGGACAAGCAAAGTCTAAGCTTGGGGGGAGTTGATACGTCCATTTTGCATCACTATTCTATGTCATAATTCACTGTTATTCATTGATATATTTCGTATTGAGAGGTGATACTTATGTTATTTCATCTGTTTTTGCATGGTTGATGACTTTTGGAGCATGGACCGCTGCAGTCAGGATTCTGATGGAAAAGGTGCTGTTTGGAGGCAAAATTCACGAAGATCAGAAAATCCGGGAAAATATATGGAAAATCCTATTTTTCCAGAAGACGAAGGAAGCCAGAAGGGGAGCTGGAGATGGGCCACAGGGGGCCCACACCACCCCCTGGCGCGGGCCACCCTGGGCCACGCCACCAGGTGGTGTGGCCGCCCTGGTCCACCCCTGGCACTCCCCTCTGGTGTATATTATCCTCCCAAAACCCTAAGACTCGGGGAGCGACCACAGAAAGATTCCGCCGCCTCTGCGGGGCGGAAAATACCGAGAGAGAAAGATCTCTCCGGCAGACAGATTTCTGCCAAGGGAATTCCTTCCCGGAGAGGGAAGATCATCGCCATCAACACCACCATCAAGCTGGACTTCATCGGGATCATCATCATCATCACCACCATCGTCATCATCAGCACCCTCACCACCATCTCCATATTGCTGTAACAATTGGGTTGAATCTTGCATAGTTCATAGGGGAAACTTTCCTGGTGTTGATTACTCTTTGTAGTTGATGCTATTGAGTGAACCATTGAATTATTGTTTATGTTCAGATTGTTATACATCATTATTCCATCTCTGATCATGATCCATATGATGTCTTGTGAGTAGTTCGTTTTGTTCTTGAGGATATGGGAGAAGTCATGTTGTTAGTAGTGGAGTTGTGTTGAGAAAGATTAAATGGTTTGATATTTAAGTTGTGGTGTACTTCTTCTAGTGGTGTCATGTGAACGTCGACTACATGACACTTCACCTATATGGGCCTAGGGGAATGCATTGTGTATTTGGCTACTAATCGTAGGGGTTGCCGGAGTGACAGAAACCTGAACCCCCGTTAGGAAACCATTGCACAAGGAACGTAAGGGTCTTAGAGTATAAAAGTGTGGTTAGGTTTCTACCATAATTACTTTCTTGTACTTACGGATGTTTGCAAGGGGTATAATCACAAGTATGTATTAGTCCTAGGAAGGACGTTACAGTAGCACAGGTTCACCCACACAACACTTAGCAAGCTAAAGAAGGTTCATCAACTATATGAAGCGAAAGCACTTGACAATCTTCCCATGTGTCCTCGAGAACGTTTGGTCATCTTAAGTAATACAACCGGCTTGTCCTTTGCTGCATAAAGGATTGGGCCACTTGCTACATTTATTCCTACTGCCGTTTATTTACTCATACTTTTTATACTTGCTTTATCAAAAACCCCTAAAAATCCGTTTGCTAAGTATTTGCATAGAATTCCTGATCCGTACCACTAGCCAGCACCTTCTGCTCCTCGTTGGGTTTGACACTCTTACTTATCGAAAATACTGCGATACACCCCCTATACTTGTGGGTCATCAGTGTGTTGGGGACACTAGAGACTTCTTGTATCTTGATTGCAGGGTTGCTTGAGAGGGGATACCTTTGACCACTTCCTCCTTGAGTTCGATAAACCTTGGGTGATCCACTTAAGGGAAAACTTGCTGGTGTTCTACAAACCTCTGCACTTGGAGGCCCAACAACTGTCTACAAGAATAGAAGTGCGTAGACATCACGATGTGGAGAATAGAGTTGGGGTACAGCTGATGCAGCTAGAGCCCATAGAAACAAAGGAGGCCCCTGAAGAAAGGATACAGGGGCAGAGACAGACCGCGGATGATGAACGTAAGAACATCCCCCGAAAACCAGTAGGAGGACAAGGGGTTACCTCACCACCTGGGACTCGCGAGTCACTAGCCGCGGAAGGCAGAACTCCATCTTGGCGTAGAAGACGGAGCTCCGACGATTTGATGATGGATGCGCGCCACGCATCATCGGTGACGCGGGTGCCCGCGCCCTTCTTCTTCCCAGCGACAGCGGTGCTGGTGCCCGCAACGGTGGAGCCGCCCTTCTTCTTGGCAGCAGCAATGCCGGCAGCGGACTCAGCGGCAACGCCTCCCTTCTTCTGCCCCATCTTGCGGTGGCGATGCGAGCGAAGAAAATAACTCGGAAACACAAGAAGTTGGTCCAGCACCGCGAACGGGACGAACTCTCGGAGGCAGAGAGCAGAAGCAATGGCGATGGAGGCACAAAGCAGAGAAAGAGCAGATGAGAAATTGCCGCAGCTGCACTGCTACTTAACCCCTTGATGGATGCAATCTAAAGGCCAGCAGAAACCCTATTGGATGCATGGCTGATGGCTCAATGCACGGTGCCCAGAAAAATGCTTGATGGCGGTGTTGATGTAGAGCTCGTTGGGAACCCCAAGAGGAACGTATGATGAGCACAGCAGCAAGTTTCCCTCAGTTATGAAACCAAGGTTTAATCGAACCAGTAGGAGCAAGGAAACACCTCAAAGGTGTTACTAGCTGAGCTTTGGCAGGGCGCACTACCGGTGCTAGTAGCAACGTGGAGACCTGCACAACACAACCACAGAACTTTGTCCCCAACTTGCGATGAGGTTGTGAATCTCACCGTGTTTTGCGGAAAACAAAGGATTAAATGTATCGAATGGAAAGAAGTAAAAGTTTGCAGAAAGTAAACACAAAGCAGTAAAAGATTGTAGATTGAATATAAAATACAAGGACCGGGATCCATAGTTCACTGGAGGTGGCTCTCCTTAAGATAGATAACATGCTGGGTGAAAAAATTACAGCGCGGCAATTGACAAACACCGAGAAAGCAATACATGCATATACTAATCATCTTGACTCCTCTAAGACTTGATTGGGCATTACAACATAATACATAGACCGCCATCCAACTGCATCTATGACTAATAATCCACCTTCAGGTTATCATCCGAACACCCTCCAGTATTAAGTTGCAAGCAACATATTATTGCTTTACGAACTGCGTGTAAAGTAAACAATACGATTGTTCTATGAATAAAGGATTGTTGTTTTCTCCCTAGTAGCAACATCACATCTAGTACCTTAGAGATTTCTGTCACTTCCCCAGATTACCAGAGGCATGAACCCACTATCGAGCATAAATACTAACTCTTGGAGTTGCTAGCATCTACTTGGCCAAGATAGCTACTAACAACGGAAAGCATGCAAGATCTCAAATAACAAAGACATGATAGAATCAATAATCAATCTGAAATAGCATCTCAATATCCATCGGATCCCCGCAAACACGACATGTATGGATTACAAATAGATGATCTTGATCATGAACGGAGCTCACAAGATCTAAACATGAAAGCACAAAGGAGGAGAAACCAGCCATCTCGCTACTACATGGATCCGTAGTCCAAGGATGAACTACTCACGCATCACACTGGAGGCTTGCATGGTGATGAAGAAGGCCTCCAGGGTGAATTCCCCTCTCTGGCAGGGTGCCAGGAAGAGCTTCAGATCCCTCCCGATCTAGGGCTGGAGATGACGGCGGCTACAAACTCTTTCATGAATTTTGATCGGGTACTTAGGGTTTTCGTTCCGAGGGTAACTTATAGGCGGATGGAGAGGCTGAGGGGGTGCCGGGAGCCACCACACCACCCCCTGGCGTGGGCCAGGCCTGGCTGCGCGGCCAGGTGGTGTGGTTGGCCCCTGGCCCTTCTCCGTCTCGTATTCTGGCACTTGATCCCTTCCGGAAAAATAGGCACTTTGGCTTTTGTCCCGTCCAATTCCGAGAATATTCATTTTCTGACTTTCCTGGAACCAAAAACAGCAGAAAACAGGCAGCTGGCACTGTGGCACTTATTAATAGTTTAGTCCAAGAAATCATATGAAAAGTACTCCAAAGTTGGAACAAAACACAAGAAAGTGGATAAAACCAAGCATGGAACATCAAAAATTATAGATACATTTGCAATGTATCAACATCCCCAAGCTTAACTCCTGCTCGTCCTCGAGTAGGTAAGTGATAAAATGAAATAATTTTTGAGGTGACATGCACCATCAAAGACTTGATCAAAGTATTTGCAAAACATTCAAAGCTGGGATCATAGTAATTGAATCATAACATGAAAGACAAAGTTCTAGCAATAGGCAAAGAAACTATGATGCAACATAAAAAGGTACAAACAAAAGATTCATGAATAACATGCTTTGCAAGACGTTTGTTTGTTTCACATAAAGAAAACATAGCATAATAGTATTCAGCTTGTCCATCAATAGAGTAGCAAATATAAATGCATAGGACACCTTCAAAGTTCATAAGAGTGACTAGATACAATAGTTTAAAACAAGCAATATCAATTTATGCATCAATCAATTAGTCTTGGGACAATGCACATAGAACTAAGAATGTCCACTATGCTCTCAAAGTAGTGCATAAGGATAGAAGGTGGAGACTCAATATAATGGTGGAACAAAGGCCTTTTGTAAAAGGAAGTAGGGATTCAAGTCTCATAAAGAGCTTCCAAAAATTATGGTACTTACAGCTTTCATCTCTCATTGCCCCTATCATAAGCATCTTTAAGGTGATTAAGGTTAAAGTGACACAACTAAGAGGATATGCTTGACAAGTTATAAACCGAAATCTCATGCCCCTTACTTACAAAGACCGATCCTCATGCTACTCAACTTCAGTCACGAGTAAGCTCTTGTCATTGTAAGTATATGTGTATCATTAAGAACCGCCAACGGGGTACCCCTTGCACATGATATGGGAGCTTTCCCATAATCAAAATGACAAGGCAAGCAGACAATGAGCATCTCAGCGATCTTTTTATTTGCTATTTGCATAGGTTTTTTATTGAGGATGCTTCATAGAGTGCTCACTATGGTGATGCTGCAAGTTTCCACCATGATTAGGCATGGCTTAGGCTAGCGGCCTAGGCGTTTCTCTAACACATATACAGACTCCATGATCATACAAGTTCCACTTTTATTTCACACCGCCGGGATCCGTAAGCAAAAGAACATGATATCAACGGGGTACAAAGTACAACTGCAATGTTGAAAGGGTTCCCCATGGTACATGGTTCTGCTAATTTCAACTTATAAAGCGCAAGCATATACGCAACAAAGAAGGACCCAATGGTTCAGGTTTATTAGAGGCAATAGAGTAAAGTGTGCCAGCAAGTTCATGAGAGCTTTAGTCACTAGTTTTCTCATAACAAGTGGAAGGTAAATAAAAGCATGAATATACTTGGAATAGCATAAGCTAGTAGGTAGGTATGGTGGACTCTTTGGAAAAACTTGGTTTAGGATGTTGGATGCATGAGTGGAACTCATACTTGGTTGTGGAGGCTAGCAAAAGACTAGGAGTGACAAACTAAGAGAGCAATAATGGCCATAATCATGCAGAGCGACAAAACATCATTGATCAAAGCATAAAGTGATACTACAAGTTGAAAACTAAAGGATCATAAAGGCTATGGTGACTTGAGATAGTCATAACATGGTGTGAGCATGTGCCAAGTCAACCCAAATAAAGCATCAAAGGAGAATACCACTATACTATGCTTTAATATGCTAAAACAACACATGATTCATCCAAGGCACATTAAGCAATCTCAATTGTTTATAACAAGTCATGCTACAGAAAAGAATACTAAGCATAAAGACAAAACAATATCGAGCATGGCATGACAAAGCATAGGCCACAGTCAAAAACGAGCTCTTTTTACCACATAAGCATAAACTTTCCTACTCTTTTCCAAACCAAACCAAACTATTTGCAAACCAAAGTGTGAAAGAGGGGGTCCAACCAACTTATTCAGAAAACTAAAAAAACAAAAGGAAAACGAAAAATAAGACGCTCCAAGAGAAACACAACTGTGCACGAAACAATAAAAATGAAGCGTTTGGAAGAAACCTAGGATTTTTTATTAATGAAGAAGGGGATGCCTTGGGCATCCCCAAGCTTTGACGCTTGTACTTCTTGGATATTTATTGGGGTGACACGCGTGGCATCCCCAAGCTTGAGCTTTAGTCCATCTTTCATCTCATTACTCATTCCTTCCATACACCTGAAATTTTTCCTTCATACAAAACTTCACACAATCTTATTAGCAACATTAGTGCACTTAAGATAAATAAGTCTCAAGGTTCAGTTCTAACACCAAATAAACTTCCATTAGAACACTAGCTACTGTAGAACTTCCCTCAAAAAGCTCAATTCCCCAAAGGAACTCAAGAAGGAACTAACAAGAAGCAAATGCAGAAAATGGCAGAAATCTGTCAAAACAGACCAGCAGGTAAAGACGATTTTTTTCGAAGACCTTCTGTTGCTCAAATCAAAACGTGTTGAACTAACTAAAGTTATATAACAACCTGGGGCAGAAGCACAAACAATTACAGCTCAATCCGACGTACAGATCTCTCTCAGGAATTTTTACGGTGAAGCACAGAAATTTGTTTCGGGACAGCAACTTTCTCAATCATTACTTCACTCTCATTAGAGGTTACTCTTGGCACAAAAAGCAAATAAAAAGGATAAGGAGAGGTTATTACAGAGGTAATAACTTCCAAGACTCAACTAAAATCTTGGGTTATCTCCCAACAAGTACTTTTCTTTAACGCCTTTAAGTTAGGCATGAAAATTTGAATAGATGCTCTCATAGGAAATATGAATTGAAGTAAAAGAGAGCATCAAGAAGCAAATTCAAAACACATTTATGTCTAACCCACTTCCTATGCATAGGAATCTTGTATGCAAATAAATGCACAAAGAACAAAGCGACAGGCATAGGAAGATAAAACAAAAGTAACTTCAAACCTTTCAGCACATAGAGAGGTGTTTCATTACCATAAAAACTTCTAGAACCATATTTTCCTCTCTCATAATAATTTTCAGTAGCCTCATGAATAAACTCAACAATATAACTATCACATAAGGCATGCTTTTCATGATCTACAATTACTAGAGCTTTATTATAAACATTTTCAAAAGAATCCTCGGGAACATAACATTCACCCTCCTTCGATAAGCATGGGGGACAATCAAATAATGTAAGGAATAAAGAGTTACTCTCATTAGAAGGTAGGCATGGGTAGATCCATTCTTCCTCCTTTTGTCCATCACTCTCCTCCTCTTTTTCATCTAATGAGCTTTCAGGTTCAGCAATTTCTTCTTCCATGGAGGTTCTAGCAGGCGGTGGTTCATCTATTACCTTAGCAGTCATAATACTGTTCCCAAATAGGAAACTGAGTGAGCTATCCATAATGAAATAGTGATTGGAGCAGAGCTAGTCATAGTGGCAACTTAAAATAGGAACTAATTTTTTTTTGTGTTTTCAATAAAGAAGCAAACTAGTAAAACTAATTTTTTTGTGTTTTTGATAACAAAACAAGCAAACAAAGCAAAAGAAACTAAGCAAAACAAAAATAACAAAGTGAAGAGATTGGTTGTGAGGGACTCCCCTTGTGAAGATTTCCTTGACTCCCCGGCAACGGCGCCAAAAAATGGCTTTTCTGGTACGGTGTTGAGGTGGGAGTTTCTTCTTCTTCGTTCCCCGGCAACGGCTCCAGAAAAATGCTTGATGGCTCAATGCACGATGCCCAGAAAAATGCTTGATGGCGGTGTTGATGTAGAGCTCGTTGGGAACCCCAACAGGAAGGTATGATGAGCACAGCAGCAAGTTTCCCTCAGTTATGAAACCAAGGTATAATTGAACCAGTAGGAGCAAGGAAACACCTCAAAGGTGTTACTAGCTGAGCTTTGGCAGGGCGCACTACCGGTGCTAGTAGCAACGTGGAGACCTGCACAACACAACCACAAAACTTTGTCCCCAACTTGCGATGAGGTTGTCAATCTCACCGTGTTTTTCGGAAAAGGATTAAACGTATCGAATGGAAAGAAGTAAAAGTTTGCAGAAAGTAAACACAAAGCAGTAAAAGATTGTAGATTGAATATAACAGTAAAGGATTGTTATAGGCGGAAGGAGAGGCCGATCTAGGAAATATCTAAGGTACTAGATGTGTTGTTGCTACTAGGGAGAAAACAACAATCCTTTGTTCATAGAACAATCGTATTGTTTACTTTACACACAGTTCGTAAAGCAATAATCTGTTGCTTGCAACTTAATACTGGAGAGGGTTCGGATGATAACCTGAAGGTGGATTATTAGTCATAGATGCAGTTGGATGGCGGTCTATGTATTATGTTGTAATGCCCAATCAAGTCTCAGAGGAGTCAAGATGATTAGTGCTACAATCTTTTACTTCTTTCCATTCGATACGTTTAATCCTTTGTTTTCCGCAAAACACGGTGAGATTGACAACCTCATCGCAAGTTGGGGACAAAGTTCTGTGGTTGTGTTGTGCAGGTATCCACGTTGCTACTAGCACCGGTAGTGCGCCCTACCAAAGCTCAGCTAGTAACACCTTTTGGGGTGTTTCCTTGCTCCTATTGGTTCGATTAAACCTTGGTTTCATAACTGAGAGAAAACTTACTGCTGTGCTCATCGTACCTTCCTCTTGGGGTTACCAACGAGCTCTACGTCGAAAGTCGAGCGCATCAAGATTTTCTGGCGCCGTTGTCAGGGAGTCAAGGACATCTTCCAAGGGGAGTCCCTCATAACCAATCTCTTTATTTTGTTGTTTTTGTTTTGCTTTGTTTCTTTTTGCTTTGTTTGCTTGTTTTGTTCTTCAAAAAAACACAAAAAAATTAGTTTTACTTGTTTGCTTTCTTATTTGAAAACCCAAAAAAATGACTACTCTTGAAAACACTAAGTTGTGTGACTTCACTAGCACCAACAACAATGATTTTATGAGCACACCTATTGCTCCACCTATGGCTGAAAATACTTTCTTTGAGATAAAACCTGCTTTGCTCAATCTTGTTATGAGAGAGCAATTTTCTGGTATTGGTAATGAAGATGCTTCTTCCCATCTAAATAACTTTGTTGAACTTTGTGAGATGCAAAAGCATAGGGATATAGATGGTGATATTATTAAACTGAAATTGTTTCCTTTCTCTTTGAGAGGAAAAGCTAAAGAATGGTTGAATTCCTTAACTAGGAATAGTATTGATTCTTGGACTAAGTGGAAAGATGCTTTTATTGGAAAATACTATCCTCCTGCTAAGATTATATCCATGAGAAGTGAGATAATGAAGTTTAAACAACTTGATAATGAGCATGTTGCTCAAGCTTGGGAAAGAATGAAATCTTTGGTAAAGAATTGTCCCACTCATGGACTGACTGCTTGGATGATCATCCAAACTTTTTATGCAAGATTGAACTATTCTTCAAGGAACCTTTTGGATTTAGCTATTGGAGGTACCTTTATGACCATCACTTTGGGTGCTGCAACAAAACTTTTGGACAATATGATGGTTAACTATTCTGAATGGCATACTGAGAGGGATCCACAAGGTAAGAAGGTAAATTCTGTTGAGGAAACCTCCTCCTTGACTGATAAGATTGATATTATTATGTCTATGCTTGTTAATGGTAAAGCCCATATTGATCCAAATAATGTTCCTCTAGCCTCTTTGGTTGCTCAAGAAGAGCAAGTTGATGTGAACTTCATAAGAAATAACAATTTTTGGCAACAATGCTTATGGTAATAATGCTTCTAGGAATAATTTTGGTGACAACAATTATAAGCCATATCCTCCCAACAATGGTAATGCTTATGGAAATTCTTACAACAATAATAAGAGTGCTCCCTCTGAACTTGAAGTTATGCTTAAAGAGTTTATTAGTAAACAAACTGCTTTCAATAAAACTATTGAGGAAAAACTCTCTAATGCTGAAAGAAATATAGCATCTTTGGCTGAAGCTCAATCTACTTTGAATAAAATGGCTGCTAAACCTGAAAGTAATGAGAATTCCTTTGCGGCTACTAATGCTATAAGAGTAAGAATTGATGAAAATGTTAGACTATTAGCTGAATTACATGCTAAGTGGGAAAGAGAAGATGAAGTTGCTAGAAACATTAGTGTTTCTACTATCACCACCACTAGTGTTGAGGCTACTAATAGTTCTACTACTTTAGATGATAAAGTTGATTTTGATCTTGATGGTTGCAACATCTCTGAAGTTATTAAGTTCCTACAAAATCTTGCTAAAAGTCCTAATGCTAGTGCTATGAACATGGCTTTTACAAAACACATTACTGATGCTCTCATAAAGATTAAAGAAGAAAAGATGAAACATAAAGCTTCTATTCCTATAAAACAAGAAGATGGTTGGGAACCCATCATTAATATGAAAGTGAATGACTTTGATTTCAAAGCTTTGTGTGATCTTGATAGTAGTGTTTCTATTATGCCTAGAAGGATTTATGATATGCTTGATTTGCCTCCTCTTGAAGATTGCTATTTGAATGTTCCACTTGATGATAATGCTAAAAAGAAACTCATGGGGAGTCTTAATAATGTTCTTATTATGGTTAACGATTCCTATGTCCCCATTGATTTCTATGTTTTGGATGTTGAATACAATGCTTCTTGTCCTATTACTTTGGGAAGACCTTTTCTTAGAACTGTTGGTGCCATCATTGATATGAAAGAAGGCACCCTTAAATATCAAATCCCACTCAAGAAAGGTATAGAACACTTCCCTAAAAATAGATAAAATATTTCTTTTGCTTCTCCTATGAAAACAAAATTTGGTCTTAATGCTTCTTCATTTGAGAACACTTGATTATTTCTTTGCTTATTATGCCTAACTTAAAGGCGTTAAAGAAAAGTACTTGTTGGGAGATAACCCAAGAGTTTTAGATGAGTCTTGGAAGTTATTACCTCTGTAATAACCTCTCCTTATCCTTTTTATTTGCTTTTTGTGCCAAGAGTAACCTCTAATGAGAGTGAAGTAATGATTGGGAAAGTTGCTGTCCCGAAACAGATTTTTGTGCTTCACCGTAAAATTCCCGAGAGAGCTCTGTACGTCGGATTGAGCTGTAATTTTTTTTCTTCTGCCCCAGGTTGTTATCTAACTTTCGTTAGTTCAACACCTTTTGATTTGAGCAAGAGAAGGTCTTCGAAAAAATTCGTCTTTACCTGCTGGTCTGTTTGACAGATTTCTGCCATTTTCTGCATTTGCTTCTTGTTAGTTCCTTCTTGAGTTCCTCTGGGGAATTGAGCTTTCTGAGGGAAGTGCTACAGTAGCTAGTGTTCTAATGGAAGTTTATTTGGTGTTAGAACTGAACCTTGAAACTTATTTATCTTAAGTGCACTAATGTTGCTAATGAGATTGTGTGAAGTTTTGTATGAAGAAAAAATTTCAGGTGTATGGAAGGAATGAGTAATGAGATGAAGAATGGACTAAAGCTCAAGCTTGGGTATGCCACGCGTGTCACCCCAAGAAATATCCAAGAAGTACAAGCGTCAAAGCTTGGGGATTCCCAAGGCATCCCCTTCTTCATCAATAAAAATTCCAGGTTTCTTCCAAACGCTTCATTTTTATTGTTTCATGCACAGTTCTGTTTTTTCTTGGAGCGTCTTCTATTTTGTTTTCTTTTTGTTTTTTTAGTTTGCTTGGTTTGCTTAGTTTTCTGAATAAGTTGGTCGGACCCCCTCTTTGATGCATTGGTTTGCAAATAGTTTGGTTTGGTTTGGAAAGGAGTAGGAAAGCTCATGCTTATGTGGTAAAAAGAGCTCGTTTTTGACTGTGGCCTATGCTTTGTCATGCCATGCTTGATATTGTTTTGGCTTTATGCTTAGTATTCTTTGCTGTAGCATGGCTTGTTATAAACAATTGAGATTGCTTAATGTGCCTTGGATGAATCATGCGTTGTTTTAGCATATTAAAGCATTGTATAGTGGTATTCTCCTTTAATGCTTTATTTGGGTTGACTTGGCACATGCTCACACCATGTTTTGACTATCCAAAGTCACCATAGCCTTTATGATCCTTTAGTTTTCAACTTTTAGTATCACTTTATGCTTTGATCAATGATGTTTTGTCGCTCTGCATGATTATGGCCATTATTGCTCTCTTAGTTTGTCGCTCCCAGTCTTTTGCTAGCCTCAACAACAAAGTATGAGTTCCACTCATGCATCCAACTCCCTAAACCAAGTTATTCCAAAGAGTCCACCATACCTACCTACTAGCTTATGCTATTCCAAGTATATTCATGCTTTTGTTTACCTTTCACTTGTTATGAGAAAACTAGTGATTAAAGCTCTCACGAACTTGATGGCACACTTTACTTTTAGCCCCTAATAAACTTGAACCATTGGGTCCTTCTTTGTTGTGTATATGCTTGCGCTTTATAAGTTGAAATTAGCAGAACCATGTTTCATGGGGAACGCTTTTAACATTGCACTTGTACTTTGTACCCCGTTGATATCATGTTCTTTTGCTTACGGATCCCGGCGGTGTGAAATAAAAGTGGAACTTGTAAGATCATGGAGTTTTTATGTGTGTTAGAGAAACGTGTGGGCCGCTAGCTTAAGCCATGCCTAATCATGGTGGAAACTTGCAGCATCACCACAATGAGCACTCTATGAAGCATCCTCAATAAAAACCTATGCAAATAGCAAATAAAAAGATCGCTGAGATGCTCATTGTCTGCTTGCCTTGTCATTTTGATTATGGGAAAGCTCCCATATCATGTGCAAGGGGTACCCTGTTGGTGGTTCTTAATGATACACATATACTTACAATGACAAGAGCTTACTCGTGACTGAAGTTGAGTAGCATGAGGATCGGTCTTTGTAAGTAAGGGGCATGAGATTTCAGTTTATAACTTGTCAAGCATATCCTCTTAGTTGTGTCACTTTAACCTTAATCACCTTAAAGATGCTTATGATAGGGGCAATGAGAGATGAAAGCTGTAAGTACCATAATTTTTGGAAGCTCTTTATGAGACTTGAATCCCTACTTCCTTTTACAAAAGGCCTTTGTTCCACCATTATATTGAGTCTCCACCTTCTATCCTTATGCACTACTTTGAGAGCATAGTGGCCATTCTTAGTTCTATGTGCATTGTCCCAAGACTAATTGATTGATGCATAAATTGATATTGCTTGTTTTAAACTATTGTATCTAGTCACTCTTATGAACTTTGAAGGTGTCCTATGCATTTATATTTGCTACTCTATTGATGGACAAGCTGAATACTATTATGCTATGTTTTCTTTATGTGAAACAAACAAACGTCTTGCAAAGCATGTTATTCATGAATCTTTTGTTTGTACCTTTTTATGTTGCATCATAGTTTCTTTGCCTATTGCTAGAACTTTGTCTTTCATGTTATGATTCAATTACTATGATCCCAGCTTTGAATGTTTTGCAAATACTTTGATCAAGTCTTTGATGGTGCATGTCACCTCAAAAATTATTTCATTTTATCACTTACCTACTCGAGGACGAGCAGGAGTTAAGCTTGGGGATGTTGATACATTGCAAATGTATCTATAATTTTTGATGTTCCATGCTTGGTTTTATCCACTTTCTTGTGTTTTGTTCCAACTTTGGAGTACTTTTCATATGATTTCTTGGACTAACCTATTAATAAGTGCCACAGTGCCAGCTGCCTGTTTTCTGCTGTTTTTGGTTCCAGGAAAGTCAGAAAATGAATATTCTCGGAATTGGACGGGACAAAAGCCAAAGTGCCTATTTTTCCGGAAGGGATCAAGTGCCAGAATACGAGACGGAGAAGGGCCAGGGGCCAACCACACCACCTGGCCGCGCAGCCAGGCCTGGCCCACGCCAGGGGGTGGTGTGGTGGCTCCCGGCGCCCCCTCAGCCTCTCCATCCGCCTATAAGTTGCCCTCGGAACGAAAACCCTAAGTACCCGATCAAAATTCATGAAAGAGTTTGTAGCCGCCGTCATCTCCAGCCCTAGATCGGGAGGGATCTGAAGCTCTTCCCGGCACCCTGCCAGAGAGGGGAATTCACCCTGGAGGCCTTCTTCATCACCATGCAAGCCTCCGGTGTGATGCGTGAGTAGTTCATCCTTGGACTACGGATCCATGTAGTAGCAAGATGGCTGGTTTCTCCTCCTTTGTGCTTTCATGTTTAGATCTTGTGAGCTCCGTTCATGATCAAGATCATCTATTTGTAATCCATACATGTCGTGTTTGCGGGGATCCGATGGATATTGAGATGCTATTTCAGATTGATTATTGATTCTATCATGTCTTTGTTATTTGAGATCTTGCATGCTTTCCGTTGTTAGTAGCTATCTTGGCCAAGTAGATGCTAGCAACTCCAAGAGTTAGTATTTATGCTCGATAGTGGGTTCATGCCTCTGGTAATCTGGGGAAGTGACAGAAATCTCTAAGGTACTAGATGTGATGTTGCTACTAGGGAGAAAACAACAATCCTTTATTCATAGAACAATCGTATTGTTTACTTTACACGTAGTTCGTAAAGCAATAATATGTTGCTTGCAACTTAATAGTGGAGGGTGTTCGGATGATAACCTGAAGGTGGATTATTAGTCATAGATGCAGTTGGATGGCGGTCTATGTATTATGTTGTAATGCCCAATCAAGTCTTAGAGGAGTCAAGATGATTAATATATGCATGTATTGCTTTCTCGGTGTTTGTCAATTGCCGCGCTGTAATTTTTTCACCCAGCATGTTATCTATCTTAAGGAGAGCCACCTCCAGTGAACTATGGATCCCGGTCCTTGTATTTTATATTCAATCTACAATCTTTTACTGCTTTGTGTTTACTTTCTGCAAACTTTTACTTCTTTCCATTCGATACATTTAATCCTTTGTTTTCCGCAAAACACGGTGAGATTCACAACCTCATCGCAAGTTGGGGACAAAGTTCTGTGGTTGTGTTGTGCAGGTCTCCACGATGCTACTAGCACCGGTAGTGCGCCCTGCCAAAGCTCAGCTAGTAACACCTTTGGGGTGTCTCCTTGCTCCTATTGGTTCGATTAAACCTTGGTTTCATAACTGAGGGAAAACTTACTGTTGTGCTCATCGTACCTTCCTCTTGGGGTTCCCAACGAGCTCTACGTCGAAAGTCGAGCGCATCACATATCAACAATCCCTATGATATAAACAAAATACTCTGTCATGCACTCGAAAGGCTTCATAAAGTCCCTAGTCGAATCTGCGATTCCAATGGACACTCGGGGGGCTACTGACATGGGTATACCCTGTAGGTACTCGAGTTTGGTATATACGGTCCAGATACGGTGGAATCCCATGATATTGCCATGGCCCAATGAAGACTTCGAGTGGCCCATGGACTCTCGATTACTTGCGATACAAGAAGCTTAAAGATAGAAAATTTAAAGGGAAAACCCTAATCTGTAACCGACTCGACCTGTTACCCGTGACCTAGCCTATCTATATAAAGGCTAGGAGGGGGCGGCGAGGAGGACACACGCAACCCTAGTTTCCACAACTCTCGCCAGATTGCATCTGCGCGCCCCTGTAATCTTCGATTCCTTCGTTAAGTCCAAGAGTAGACAAGCAGGAGTAGGGACCTCTATGAGGCGTGAACCTGGGTAAACCTTGCGTCCCTGTGTGCTTGTTTGCTAGCCGATTGATGCTTCCAGTGCTCCCTCCTTCTCCAAAACCCAAGTCCATAACAATGGGCATTGACGAGTTAAACCCTCGTCACTGACAGTAATAAGTGAAAAGGTATTCCTCCATCTAGGCCGTCGATGAGGAGCATAGGCGGCCATCAGATTACTGAAGATGGTTGTCTTCGTCAGGTATGCCTGACAATGCCTCCTCCTTGAGTAGTTCCTTGTCCTTGAGGAACTGAACCTTGTACGCGCCAATCTTCCATCCTGTTCCTGTAGAAAGTAGGGAACACATTCTTGATGAAGATTGCATCTTTCCAGGTAGATTCTTCTGGCAACAAGTTTTTCCATTGGATGAGCCATTGCACCACTGGACCATTGTTGCGGGGAATTTGTCAGACCTGGAGAACAGTTGTTGGTTCAATGTGAATCTTCCCTTGAGCATCAATGAGAGGTAAATCTGGTGTAGGTACCACATTTGGTCCTATGTGCTTTTTGAGCTGACTAACATGGAACACTAGGTGTATTTTTACCCCATCTGGTAAGAAAGCTTGTATGCTCTATTTCCTATTTTCTGGATCACCCTGAAAGGTCCATAAAATTTACTGTGTAGCTTAATTGCACCTTGTAGGATAAATGTAGTCATGCGATATGGTTGCATTTTTAGGTACACCATGTCTCCTAGTTCAAGTGTTCTCTCACTTCTGTTCAGATTTGCATATTTTTGCATTCTTGCTTTGGCTTGGGCTAAGTGACTCTTCAGTTTCTCAAGCATTTCTTGTTTTGCTTGCAAGAATTCAGTTGCATCCAGTTCAGCGGGACCAGGTACTGACAATTCGCTGATATGTGGAGGTTTTGTTCCATACAAAGCTTGGAATGGTGTGATGTTCAGGGATGTGTGAAAAGAAGTGTTGTACCAAAATTTAGCAAATGAGAGCCAAGATTCCCACTTGTTAGGCTCATTGAATGTCATGCATCTTAAGTATGATTCCAAGCACTAATTGACCCTCTAGGTCTGTCCATCGGACTGAGGGTGGTATGTTGAACTAAACCTGAGTTCCATTTGGAAAGATTTAAAAAAGTTTCTCCACATAGTGCTAGTGAAGATTCTGTCCCTGTCAGAGATGATCATAGTTGGTGGTCCATGTAACTTGAAGACATTGTCAATGAAAGCATGTGTTATTATGTGAACTGTGTATGGATGGGACAGTGGAATAAAGTGAGCATATCTTGTGAGTTTGCATACCACAACCAGACTTACTTCTTTGCCTTCAGGCTTGGGCAACCCTTCTATGAAATCCATCGTGACATAAGCCTAGGCTAAATCAGGAGTGGGTAGGGGGTCCAATAGGCCTAGGTACTTACAATTCTCATGTTTTGACCTTTGCCAGATAGGACACTGTGATACCATGGTTTCCACATCCTTTTCCATGACTGGCCAATAGAATAGTTTCTTCACCCTTTGTTAGGTAGCCTTGATGCCAGAGTGACCACCCATAGCTGAGTTGTGTAAAGCTTGTAATATTTTAGACTATAGTGGAAGATCCTTGCCTAGAACCAACCTGACCTTATACCTTAGGACTCCAGCCTTCATGGAATAGTCAGAGTTGTTGTCAGGAGGATCGATCAAGAATTTCTGAACCAATTCTTGTGTCTTGGCATCAGCAGAGTAGCTGTTGACTACTTCTAGCACCCAAGTTGGAGTGATAGCTGAAATATCAAACAAGGAGGAAAACTTTCTGGACAAGGCATTAGCTGCAGTATTTTCCTTGCCTTTTTTATATTCCATAGTAAAACCAAACTCCAATAGCTTCAACATGAGTTTGTGTTGAATACCTTCAGCTACCTTCTGTTCTGTGATGTATTTTAGACTCTCATGATCAGATCTAATGATTAGTTTGTTACCCAGAAAATAGTGTCTCCATCTTTTAACAGCTTGGAGGATAGCCATTGATTCCTTCTCATAAGTGGATAATGCTGCATTTCTCACCCCCAGATCCACACTGTAATAAGCAATGGCTCTGCCATTTTGCATTAGTACAACACCCAATCCACTTCCAAATGCATCAGTTTCGAGTACAAAAGGTTGGCAAAGTTTGATAGTGCTAGAACAGGTGCAGTTATGAGTGCTTGTTGTAGCGGCATAGATGCTTGCTGATGTTCTAGTAACCATTTGTAAGTCCCCTTTTTGAGAAGAACATAGCGAGGTCTGCAAACAACTCCACACCCTTTGATAAATCGTCTGTAGTACCCAGTGAGACCTAAGAAACTTCTCAGTTTACTGACATTGGTGGGTGCTTCCCATTCTGCTACTACAACAATCTTAGCTGGATCAGTAGAAACCCATGTGCCTCTAATGACATGACCTAAGTATTCGACTTGTGGTACTGCAAATACACATTTTCTTCGTTTGGCATAGAGTTTGTTAGCCTGCAATAGTTCCAAGGAAATTTTCAGATGTTGGCAGTGGGTTTTCATGTTAGGGTTGTATATCAATATATCATCAAAGAAAACCAAGATGAATTTCCTAAGATAATTGGAGAAGATTTCATTCATTAATGCTTGAAAAGTGCCAGGTGCATTAGAGAGCCCAAATGGCATAACTAAATACTGATACGTCCAAAACGTATCTACTTTCCCGAACACTTCTGCTATTATTACTCCTCTAAACTTGTGTGATTTGGATACAACTAACACGGACTGACGTTGTTTTAAGCAGAATTACCTTGGTGTCTAGTTTTTGTGCAGAAAATAAACTATCAGGAAAAATCTTGGAAAATATGCCAAAAATCCTATTTCACCAGAAGATTCACGGAGACAGAAGACAAGACGAGGAGGGCCACAAGGGGCCCACACCACCTGGCCACGCGGGCCAGCCCAAGCCGCGCCTGGGGGTGGTGTGGCCGCCTCGGTCACCCCCTCGGCCTCCCTCTTCGACTATAAGATTCCTCCTGACCTAAAAACCCAGGGGAGTTCGATGTTTTTCTAGAAAGAGTTCTGCTGCACCGCCACCACTAGATTCCGCGAATCAGAACCAAAAACTCTGTTCTGGCACCCTGCCAGGACGGGGAATTGGAGGAGATCATCGCCATCATCATCACCATCGCTTCTCCATCAACAATCCATGATTCCCGTATCCATGAGTGAGTAATCCCCCGTTGTAGGCTATGGGGATGATAGGGATTGGATGACATCGTTCATGTAATGGCATCAGATTGTTAGGGCATAGTGCCTAGTATCTATTATTAGAGCTTTTTGACTTTGTTGCAACTTGTTATGCTTAATGCTTGTCACTAGGGCCCGAGTGCCATGATTTCAGATCTGAACATGTTATTGATTCATGATGATAGTATTGTTTATGATCTTACCTGCAAGTTGTATACACATATTATTGTCCAGAACCAAAGGCCCCGAAGTGATAATAATCGGGACAACCGGAGGGAATGGCTTTGATGTGAGGATCACATGTGTTCATTGAGTGTTAATGCTTTGCTCCGTTGCTCTATTAAAAGGAGCACCTTAATTGCTAGTAGTTCCCTTGAGGCCCCGCTGCAAACGGGCTGGTAGGACAAAAGATGTCGTGCAAGTTCTCATTGCGAGCACGTATGACTATATATGGAACACATGCCTATGACTATTTAGTACTTGGATGCTTTACCTTATTTATCTACAAATGCCCTAAGTATTGATTGCTATATGAATTGTCTTGTCCATGCAATTCCCGTCCATCCATCCCTATGCCTACCGCGCTTTAATCCTACTCTTTGCTGCAATTTTTACTACTGTCTTTACTTTTACTACTGCTATTACTTTGCTATTGCTACTACAAAACTATTGCTACTCATAAACTGCTATGAGCAAGATTGTTTCTAGGTGCAGCTGAATTGACAACTCAGTTGTTAAGGCTTATAAATATTCTTTGGCTCCCCTTGTGTCGAATCAATAAATTGGGTTTCACTTCCCTCGAAAATATTGCGATACACCCCCTAGACTTGTTGGTCATCAAGACTATTTTCTGGCGCCGTTGTCGGGGAGCATATCTCCATTTATCAAGTTCACTTGGAATCACTATTGTTCGCTGCCATCCATTCATCATGGGTAAGTCTCGTGATGGAAAGGTTCCTATATTACCATCCACTACAAGGAGAGGTACGGTTCTCAACACCTCTGTTTCTCTTGATTCACCATCTGTGATGAGTAAGCTCCTTACCACCACATACACATGCCACACATACTGCCACTACTACTGAATCTGAAACTTCTGATACTTATGATGCTGCTTCTATTGTGCTTGATAAGAGTGGTTCATTAGGTCCTTTCCTAGATGCTACGATTGCTAGAACTATAGCTGGAAATACTAAAACTCCTAATGAAGACACTACTACACCTGTCAGTTCACCTGAGTCTAGTGAGAGCTATGATATTGAAGACGGATATATAGAAATGAATGATGAATTTATTAAAGAATGTCAAAATACTCATAGTAAAAGTGCTATTAAGAGTCTCCTTGAAAGGCGTACTATAAAACCCAAACTATCTCCTAATACTAAGTTTGCTACATCTCCCATAAACATTAAAGATAAAGATTATGATTTCTCTCTTGATTTATCTTACATAACCATTGTTGAGAAAGAACCTTTTTATGGGACTAAGAATGAAAGTGTTGTAGCACATATGACTGAGCTTTCTACCATGAGTGGCCTATTTGATGATATTAAACTGTGCACTTACTTTGTTGCTAAATTTTTCCCTTTTTCACTGAAAGGAGAATCTAAGGCTTGGTTTAATAATTTACCTCATGGATCTATTGATAGCCCTGATTGCTTGATTAGTACCTTCCTTCAAAAATGTTTCCCTCCTAGTGCTAGACATGCTATTTTGCAGGAACTTTTTGATTTTAAACCGGGAGAAAAAGATATATTGCCTGAATAATGGGCAAGGTTTTGTGCATTGGTTCATGCACAGGCTGGATGTCCACTAAATAAAAATGAGCTCCTTGATATATATTATAATGGAATAACTGAAGAATCTAGGACATACCTAGATAGTTGTGTTGATTGTGTTTTCAGGAATAGAACTCCCAAGGAAGCTAAGGAATTAATGGCTAAAATAAGCAAGAATTATAATGACTGGACTTCATCTGAGCCAACTACACCTGAGACAACTACACCTAAGTTAACTGTGCCTGAGCCAACACCAACACCAAAGAAGAGAGGAGTGATTGAACTAAATGATGAAGTGATGAAGGAAGCTAAGAAATGTCTTAAGGAGAAGGGTATTAAATCTGAAGACGTGAAGAATTTACCTCCTATAGAAGAATTATGTAAGCCAATCTCTCACTCATCCACTATTGAGGTACACTATCTCCAACATTTTGATGAAGGTGATATTCCTTATTCTAAACCTCCTGATCAATGCTTGGAAGAATTTGATATTTTTATTGTTAAGCAAGATAATTTTAATAAAAGGGTACAAAATCATCTAATGGAAAACTCTAGAGCTATTATTGAGCTAAGGGATATTGTGGAAAGAACCTCTAATGATGTTAAAATGCTTGTTAAACATTCCCAAATGGTTCAAACTCAAATTGATCAGCTTATTAAAGTACAAAAAGATTTGTTAGTGAATGCTGCTAAAGAAAAACATGCTTATGAAATTAGAACTAGAAGCGATGCTGCCACTCAGGATCCCCTATATCCTGAGGGGCATCCTAAAAGAACTGAGCAAGATTCTCAACAAACTGAAAATAGTGGTACTTCTCCTAAGAAAAGGAAAAAGGAATATAAAACTATTGTAGAGTCTTCTGAACTTGCTAAAGATCCTAATAGTATATCTGTGTCTGATGCTGAAACTGAAAGTGGTAATGAGGAAAATGATGCTCCTGATAAAGAAAAAGTTGAAGAAGAACCTAAAAGGAACACTAGAAATACTAAATACACTAAAGAAGATTTTGTTGCTAAGAAACATGGTAGTGAAAGAGAGCCTTGGGTCCAAAAACCTATGCCTTTCCGTGATAAGAAACACAATTCAAAGGAAGATGAACACTATAACAAGTTTTGTGAGTGGATGAAACCTTTATTCTTGCAAATTCACTTAACTGATGCTATTAAACTGCCTCCTTATTCAAAGTATATGAAAGATATTGTCTCTAACAAAATAAATATCCCTAATGAAGAAATTTCTACTTTGCTTGCTAATTATTCCTTTAATGGTAAGGTTCCAAAGAAACTTGGAGACCCAGGGATTCCAACTATTCCTTGTTCTATTAAAACTAACTATGTTAGAACTACTTTGTGTGATTTAGGAGCAGGAGTTAGTGTTATGCCTTTTTCTCTCTACAAGAGACTTCAATTGGAGAAATTAATACCAACTTATATATCTTTGCAAATGGCTGATAAATCTACTACTATTCCTGTTGGTATATGTGAGGATGTACCTGTTCAAGTGGCTCATAATTGCTTGATATTAACTGACTTTGTTGTGCTTGAAATGCCTGAAGATGATAATATGTCTATTATTCTTGGGAGACCTTTTCTTAATACTGTAGGAGCTGTTATTAATTGCAATCAAGGAAAGGTAACTTTTAATGTTAATGACAAGGAGCATAATGTCTACTTCCCCAAGAAGATTGATAGGAATTATGGCTTAAATTCAATTGAAAATACTGAGGGCATCCAAGTTGGAGAAATATATTGTCCCATACCACGAGAAAAATATGAAACTATTATGATTGGGATCATTGCTATCAAGGTTGAGGTAACATAATCATTAGTGGAATACAAAGTTTTGTTTCATATAAAATTGTTTTGGTAACAAGACCTGATCAACCTTGTTAACAAAGGGATTTTTATGAACAAAACAATATTTTCATCATGATTATCTTTGCTTACTTTTACCTTATCCATTTTAATTTTTGCTTTCACTTAATTTAATTTCGTTAGTAGCTTGCATATTAGAGTGTCTTAGAACTTCTGAAGTTTTATTTTTGTTACATGAAAAAAGGGGCACATGAGTACCTGGAGTGACCCAGGGGGCCCACCAGGCAGGCACACCACCTGCTGGCGCGGCCACACCAGGGGCGCGCCTGGCCATGGTGTGGGCCACCCCTGGCCCTCCACTCACTCTCTCACTTGCCACTTCTTTCTCTCTCCTGAGAAAACACCAGTTCATTGCTCAAACTCGCGTTCCTGCTGTTCTTGCTCGTGATTTTCGATCTCCTTGCTCAGCCCATCGTTGCTGCTGAAATTTGGAGCATTTGTTCTTCGGTATGTGACTCCTCCGCTTGTACAAGTATATTTGTGTTTAGTGGATCATATCTTGAGTATTTTGCTACTATAGGTGATAGGTTATGTGAGCTTGTGAGCTTGTTCAGTGCTTAGAGAAATTGTTTTGATGCATGTTTAGGCCTCTTACAAGTCCCTATAAGTAGTTCCTTTCATTATGTAATCACTTTGCAATCACGTGTATGATGGATGTTTAAATTTCAGAATATCAAAGATGAACAACCACACTTTTGGAGAAATATTTGAGAGGGACACACCTCGGAGGGCAAGGCCTTCAAGATCAGCTTCTTAGTTTAGGCCATCATATAATGAAGATCTTATTGCACCACGCTTTGGCAATGAAGGAGATGAGGGAGATGCTCACCCATCTACCTTCCCTTGTTTTACCTTTTTGCAAGATGCAGGGATCCTTGATGATTTCTTACTTCTTGTTCAAAGGGTTGGTTTGACCACTTACATGCAGGATGAGAGTGAGCAATAGGCCGTGATCACTAAAACTTTCGTTGAGAGTTTTGTTTTCACTAACACCCCTTATCAGTCTACTGTTTCGTTCAAAATTTATAATCTGCCTATTACCATGCCATTGGAAAGTTTTTGCAGCATTATAGGCATTGGTATGATTGGGACGGTGAAGATCCAAGGGAGACCTCGCTAATTTGCTGGAGCTCTACCGAAGTGTGACAAATGACGATGACCGCGCAACCCAGTGTGGGAAGATAAGGAACATTGAACTCCTAGCTCTTAGATATTTTGCTTATTATCTTGCCACTAGCATTCTTGGTAGGGAGAACACTAGTAATATTTCTAATTACCATTTAGCCTTCCTCGCTGCTGCACTTAATAATGATACCAAGTATAATCTTGGTTCTCTCATTGCTCGCTGCTTAGCTGCTAGAGGACCCATTTATGGGGGAATTATTGCCACACGCATGGTTGCTGCTTTGGAACTTTATGTTGACCCTAGTGATACCGTGTTCACACCACAAAGGCTTCATCTTGCTGCTATGAAAACACATCACTTTGTCACTACTAACTCTAGTACGGAGAGTTTAGTTTACAGGATGTTGTTTACTGACAAAGATGAGAGGGAAATTCCCTTGCCACATCCTACTTTATTCAGTATTTGTAGGATGCCATGGTCGCTCTCCAAGGAGGAGGTGGACGAGCAGCTCTGCCTACTTGGTTTCCACAGGCAGCACCAGGGGGATGTGCCCTCTTACGACTACTCTGCACACTACGCTGGGGCGTCCTCGATTTCGTATCAGGATGAGGGCACTTCTTCGCCGTATTACGGAGGCGCTCCATCTTGGTCAGCTTGGGATTGATACCCACTTAGGCCAAAAGCCTAAGCTTGGGGGGAGGTGAAGGAGTTATGCCCTAGAGGCAAATAATAAAATGCATTATTTGATATACCTCCTATGTGTTCATAATACGTTTCATACTGTGCTATAACTGAGTTAATACGAAACGTTAATACACATGTGGTATGTAAAAAAACCGTGTCTCTAGTTACCTCTAGTGAACTAGTTCATTGGTCATGAGGATGGTCTGTGTTTCGAGATCATGGGCATTTATGCCAACGGACAATGAGGTCATGTTATTAGTTGAATAACATGATAGACAAACATCCGACCGTTATATTGTAATGAGATCTAGTTACAAAGTTCACCATTGATGATAAAACACAGAGAACCTCGCAACCTGATCCTTTGATTGTGAGGTAATGCAAATCACCATTCTGGAAGAAGCTTAGATGGTTATCAAGAATCATCTCGTAATAGGGTGATCAAAAAGGTGCCACTCAGGTTTTCCAAAGGAATGCGTAGAGGAGTACATATCAAGACCAGGATTTGTCTAGTCCATGTAACGGACAGATACATGTGGCCATCTCGGTGACGTTGCATTAATGAAGCTTGCAAGCATGTGACTAGGTCACGGAATGCAACGACATGAGAACGAGAAAACAAGTTCATCGGTAACGAGATCGAACTAAGGTATAGAGATACCAAAGATCAAGTCTCGGATGAATTAGGTATCGTATGACAAAGGGAACGGGGAACGAC
The DNA here is from genome assembly GCA_910589775.1 of Avena eriantha. NCBI lineage: Eukaryota > Viridiplantae > Streptophyta > Magnoliopsida > Poales > Poaceae > Avena > Avena eriantha. Next base: position 167,140,390 of record OU342743.1, on the reverse strand, counting down.
TATCTCACGGTTCGAGCGATTGTATTCGTGAAACACATAGGGGTCACATGGCCATCCAAGTCCCTCTGTTGATCATTGATATGAGAGTGGTCTCTATCATGTCCGGAGTGTTTCCGAACCGAAGGATGTCACGCTTAAGGGTAGGGACGCTTAGGGTAGATGAGGTATCGTATGAGAAATAGAGAGAGAGAGAGAGAAACCGGGATAGTTTCGGTAACATCCGATGGAGATCGGAAGGGGTCTGGAAGATGTTCTGGAGTGCAGGAATAATATAATATGTATATTTGAATGTTAATTGGAGAATTAATATTAAATATATATTTTATTTTATTTTAAAAGTCACTATATTGCTAATGGGCCTCACCCGAGGGGAGGCCCAAGTGGGCAAGGCGCCTAGGGAGTGGGGGCCAGCCGGCCTAGGGCTAGTGGGCCGCCCCAGTGGGGCCCACCTAGGGCCGGCGGCTGCCCCAAGGTGGTCGGCGGGTGTGGCAATAGTCCCACACCGCCTGGCCCCTGGGTGGTGCGCCCCCTCCTACTATATAAACGGGTCATGCTCCCCTTGGAATACACCCATTCATCTCATTCTCTCTCTCTCATCTGCTGAGGACTTCCCCGTAATATTGGGGAGGACTTCGTAGTTGAGTTCTCCACCTTCACACTACCGGTGTGATCGGCGATCCGGCATCTACTTCTTCCGCTGCTCGGCTGGATCGGAGCCCGGTTGATGTCCACTACACCGGATGTGTGAGGAACTTCGGAGGCACCACACTTGGGGTGCTGCTCCTCTTCATCAATATACGCCTTCCTACGTAAGGCGTGCCACTCTCTGCAAAGGTATGAATACTGTATTCCTTCTCCGTTACTTATGTCTACATAGTATAGATCCTGGTATTAGTGTTCGAGTAGATAGAAATTTTTTGTTTTCTGCTACGGAAACCTTCAGTGGTATCAGAGCGGGTCTATGGGTAGACATGTCGTACGGATAGAACACATAGCAATATGTGGGCATAGATTCTCTAGTTGCTACCCTCTTTAGTTTTATTGTTCATATCGTGGTACTGTTTGATGAAGCGGCCCCCAACCGACCCCACGTGGTGATTCACGAGACTGGTCCACAAATCAAAGTGGCTTAGGGCGGTGTATGTCTCTCTACAGTAGTTGATATGGCATTGACACTGGAGGGCCTTGAAAAGGGAAGAAGAACGGCAATCACTGAATCCATGTGGTGGCTCGACATTCGTAGGTGGGAAGGGGTTCTACTGCGAAGCCCTAAAGCCGCGTAAAACATGCAATAGTCAATATAGAAGCGTCTATCTTTGTTATTGCATAGGGGCAAGTATTATAACATGGCAATGACAAGTTTATGAAACTCTCATTGAAGCTATTGATGATGATCACAAAGCTATAACCATGTCATAGAACTTCACTTTAGAAGTATTACTTATTATGCTAGTATACTTACTAGACGGTAGCATGATAAGATAATCCCTAGTAGTATTCCAGTTATCTTATTCCCCTTATGTGTGCACCACCAAGAAAGTTCTTCGGTATGAGGTCGGCCGTGATGATCGGGGGTCAGACATATCTACGTTCGCATACAGTGGGTGCAAGCCATGTTGCACTATCTATGTCAACCAAGAGCAGAACTCTCTCTATTTCTGGCACAGTCTTTCTTTCAACAAAGAAGAAGATTATTTCAGATTTTATCACTATCCGGACTGCTATCTACTATCTACCTATCTATCTACCCGGGCTCGTTGTGAGGCGGGACCCAAACTACAGAAGCAACTGCTGATACTTTCTGTTTTGTCGAGCCCTGCTTTGGTCTCTGGTTTGATGGTTGTACGTGCTAAAAATCCGGTACATTCTGTTTTGTTTCCCATCCTAGTCTTTTGCGAACTTCTAAAAGGTTCTCGAAAAAGGGGTAATTTTTTCTGGGCCTGTATTCTTTTTCTAGGTTCACTAGGATTCTTATCGGTTGGGGCTTCCACCCTTTTTAGGAAACCCTTATTTTCATATAACTCAATTATTCGAGTTGTCGGGACAGCTATTATTGATAGGTTTGCCAAGTCTAGTGAGTTCGTTTCCCAGAAATAAATAAAGTATCCGACTCGACCGTAAAAAACCCTACCCTATTCTCGAACCCTCTGCCGAGCTCTACCCTGTCCGCATTTATTTGGAAGGGGGCCTCTCCACCTACTGCCAACAGTCTTTCTTCAGAATTCTACTGAATACACATGAGTTAGAACTGGTGAGCCTAGCATGTATAGACATGGCCTCGGAATACAAGAGACTGAAAAGTCGAGCATGAATCACATAGTTGATGTGATCGACATTAGGGAATGTCCACCCTTGATGCTGCACTGATGGATGTGATGATCGGGGGAGGTGCAGGGGATAGGGATCATGTGATCACTGAACGAGTAGAGGGATGTTCGTTTAAGTGGGAGTTCCTTTATTAAATTTGAACTCATTATTATGAACATAGTCTAAACACTTTGCAAATCCTTTGTAGATGTCTCGCCCACCCACCTTCAACCTAAGCACTTTCCTCGAGAAGGACAAGCTGAAAACTGATGGAACCAACTTCACCGCATGGTTCCGCAATCTTAGGATCCTCCTAGTCCCCTACAAGTTGACTTATGTCATCGAGGCTGAGCTTCCGGCTAAGCCTGCAGATTCCACCTCTCAGGACAAAAAGAATGTCTGGCAGTCCAAGGCGGATGATTTCTCCCTCATCCAGAGTGGAATGCTCTATGCCATGGAGCCGGAGCTTCAAAAGCGTTTTGAGAAGATGAATGCTTTTGAGATCATTGAGGATCTCAAAGCCGTCTTTGCTCCACAGGCTCGTGCAGAGAGGTATGATGCTTCCGAGCTCTTCTTCTCTGCTAAAATGGAAGAGCACAGCAGTATTAGTGAGCACGTGGTCAAAATGTCTGGCTACGTTAAGCGCCTAAACGCCCTGGATTGCAAAATCCCGGAGGAGCTCGCCATAGATAGGGTGCTACACTCGCTGCCCCTAGCTATAAGAGTTTTGTGATGAACTACAACATGCAAGGGATGACCAAGACCCTTGCTGAGGTGTTCGCCATGCTCAAAACTGCTGAGGTTGAAATCAAGAAGGAGCACACGGTGTTGATGGTCAACAAGGCTACCAACTTTAAGAAACCGGGGCAAAAGGGAAAAGGCAAGGGTAAGAAGTATAAGAGGGATGGCAGGTTTGCTCCTAGCACCTCAAAGACTGCGAAGCCTGGACCTAAGGCCGGCACTTCGTGCTTCTACTACAAAGGGGATGGGCACTGGAAACGCAACTGCCCAAAGTACCTTGAAGACAAGCGAGCTGGCAAGATAGCCATCTCGGACAAAGGTATATATGATATACATGTTATTGATGTATTCCTTACATGCGCCAGGAGTAACACCTGGGTATTTGATATCGGATCTATTGCTCACATTTGTAACTCTCAGCAGGATCTGCAGAGTAGGAGGCGCCTGAGGAAGGACGAGGTGATGATGCGTGTCGGCAATGGTTCGAGAGTCGAAGTGATGGTCGTCGGCACCATGCATCTCCGTCTACCGTCAGGATTATTGTTGGTTTTGAATAAATGCTATTATGTACCCGCACCGAGTATGAATATTGTGAGTGGGTCTTGCTTGTTGCAAGACCATTATTCGTTTAAATCAGGAACAAATGGTTGTTCAATTTATATGAATGATATTTTCTATGTTCATGCTCCTGTATGTGATGGTTTATTCCTACTTGATCTTGATTGTGATACACACATCCATAGTGTTGATGCTAAATGTTGTAAGCACAGTGACAATAATTCCATGTACATATGGCATTTCCATCTTGGTCATATTGGCATAAAGCGCATGAAGAAGCTTCATTCAGAAGGGCTTCTTGGATCATTGGATTTCGAATCCCTTGATACATGTGAGCCATGCCTCATGGGCAAGATGACTAGGACACCATTCTCCGGCATAGTGGAGAGAGTTGTAGACCTACTTGGGATCATACATACAGATGTATGTGGACCAATGAGTGTCTCAACACGCAATGGTTATCGTTACTTTGTTACCTTTACTAACGACTTGAGCAGATATGGATATATCTACTTGATGAAGCACAAGTCTGAAACCTTTGAAAAGTTCAAGGAATTTCAGAAAGAGGTAGAGAATCAACTTAACAAGAAAATCAAGCACCTTCGATCGGATCGGGGAGGCAAGTATTTGAGTTATGAGTTTAACATGCACTTGAAGGACTGTGGGATTATCCCACAGCTTACGCCAGCCGGAACACCACAGCGTAATGGTATGTCGGAACGCCGTAACCGAGCCCTATTGGATAGTGTACGGTCCATGATGTCTTTAACTGATTTGTCTGTGTCTTTTTGGGGATATGCGTTAGAAACCGCCGCTTTTATTTTAAACCGAGCACCATCCAAATCCGTGGAGACAACACCATATGAGATATGGTATGGGCAGAAGCCAAAGTTGTCTTTTCTGAAAGTTTGGGGATGTGAGGCGTATGTTAAGAAACTGCAGCCTGACAAACTCGAACCCAAATCGGAAAAATGTATCTTTGTAGGATATCCAAGGGAAACTATTGGATATACCTTCTACAATCAAGCCGAGGGCAAAACACTTGTCGCAAAAACCGGCACCTTTCTCCAGAAAGAGTTTCTTGCAAAAGGGGTGAGTGGAACGAAAATTGAGTTAGATGAAATTGTTGACCCTTCTCTCCGTATTCCGAGTAGTGCAACAGAAGCTGTTCCGAAACCGCTCTCTAACATGGAGGAAGAGTCTATTGATGCTGATCAAAACAACGACATTGAGACTCCTGAAGTTCGCAGGTCTACAAGGGTTCGTGCCACTCCAGATTGGTACATTAACCTTGTAATGTCTGTCATCTTAGATGATCAGGAAGAACCTGCAAACTACAAAGAAGCTATGGGTAGTGCTGACTCCGAGAAATGGCTAGAAGCCATGAAATCCGAAATAGGATCCATGCATGAAAACCAAGTTTGGACCTTGGTGGATCTTCCAGAGGGTCGCAAGGCCATGGAAAATAAATGGATCTTTAAGAAAAAGACAGATGTGAATGGTAATGTAACCATTCACAAAGCTCGACTTGTCGCAAAGGGGTTTCGACAAATTCAAGGGGTTGACTACGGCGAGACTTACTCTCCCATAGTGATGCTTAAGGCTATCAGGATTTTAATAGCAATTGCTGCACATTTCGACTATGAAATTTGGCAGATGGATGTCAAGATCGCGTTCCTCAATGGTCACATTGATGAAGAGTTGTATATGATGCAACCAGAAGGTTTTGTTGATCCTAAGGATGTTGGAAAGGTATGCAAGCTCCAACGGTCCATTTATGGGTTGAAGCAAGCATCTCAGAGCTGGAACCAACATTTTGATCAAGTGATCAAGAGTTTTGGATTTGTCCAAAACCAACAAGAGTTATGTGTTTACAAGAAAGCGAGTGGGAGCTCGGTAGTTTTCTTAGTAGTACATGTGGATGACATATTACTCATGGGAAACGATGTGGATCTTATGAATAGCGTGAAAGCGTATTTGAGCAACCAATTTTCCATGAAGGATCTAGGTGAAGCTGCATACATATTAGGAATCAAGATCTATAGAGATAGATCAAGGCACCTAATAGCATTAAGTCAGAGTACTTACATAGATAAGATTTTGAAGAGGTTCAAAATGGAAAACACCAAGAGGGGTTTTACACCAATGATGAAGAATTGCAACTTGAGTGTGACTCAATGTCCTGTAACGGACAATGATAGAGAGAAGATGCCTGACGTCCCCTATGCTTCTGCAATAGGATCTATCATGTATGCAATGCTTAGTACCCGACCTGATGTGGCATTGGCTCTTAGTTTGACGAGCCGATATCAGAGTAATCCAGGTCCGGATCATTGGACAGCTGTGAAAAATATCCTAATGTATCTGATAAGAACAAGGGATATGTTCTTAATCTATGGAGGAAATGATGAAGCTCTGAATGTAACAGGTTACGTAGATGCGAGCTGGAATTCAGATCATGATGACTCTAAGTCTCAAACAAGATTTGTTTTCTTGGTGAATGGTGGGGCGGTAAGCTGGAAAAGCAAGAAGAAACCGGTTGTGGCACAATCTTCAATGGAGTCTGAATACATTGCTGCAGCAGATGCAGCAAATGAAGCTGTTTGGCTAAGGAATTTCGTCATCGAACTAGGAGTTTTTCCCAATGCACAAGACCCCGTGACAATCTATTGTGATAACATGGGAGCTATTGCAAATGCAAGGGAACCAAGAACTCATTCCATAGCCAAACACATCAAGCTTAGATTTCACGTCATCCGGCAGATTGTTGACGAAGGTGAAGTCAAGATTTGCAAAGTAGATACGGAACTGCATGTAGCAGATCCTTTGACTAAAGCTCTCCAACATGACAAGCACGAACAACATCGAGATTCCATTGGTGTTAGGTTCCTGCCTATTGTAAACTTCTTTTGTATACTCTAGTGCAAGTGGGAGACTGAAGGAGTTATGCCCTAGAGGCAAATAATAAAATGTATTATTTGATATACCTCCTGTGTGTTCATAATATGTTTCATACTGTGCTATAACTATGTTAATACGAAACATTAATACAAGTGTGGTATGTAAACATACCCTGTCTCTAGTTACCTCTAGTGAACTAGTTCATTGGTCATGAGCATGGTCTGTGTTTCGATATCATGGGAATTTATGCCAACTGACAATGAGGTCATGTTATTAGTTGAATAACATGATAGACAAACATCCGACCATTATATCGTAATGAGATCTAGTTACAAAGTTCACCATTGATGATAAAACACAGAGAACCTCGCAACCTGATCCTTTGACTGTGAGGTAATGCAAATCACCATTCTGGAAGAAGCTTAGATGGTTATGAAGAATCATCTCGTAACAGGGTGATCAAAAAGGTGCCACTCAGGTTTTCCGAAGGAATGCGTAGAGGAGTACATATCAAGACCAGGATTTGTCTAGTCCATGTAACGGACAGATACATGTGGCCATCTCGGTGACGTTGCATTAATGAAGCTTGCAAGCATGTGACTAGGTCACCGAATGCAACGACATGAGAACGAGAAAACAAGTTCATCGGTAACGAGATCGAACTAAGGTAGAGATACCGAAGATCAAGTCTCGGATGAATTAAGTATCGTATGACAAAGGGAATGGGGAACGACTATCTCACGGTTCGAGCGGTTGTATTCGTGAAACACATGGGGGTCACATGGCCATCCAGGTCCCTCTGTTGATCATTGATGTGAGAGTGGTCTCTATCATGTCCAGAGTGTTTCCGAACCGAAGGATGTCACGCTTAAGGGTGGGGACGCTTAGGGTAAATGAGGTATCGTATGAGAAATAGAGAGAGAGAGAGAGAAACCGGAATAGTTTTGGTAACATCCGATGGAGATCGGAAGGGGTCCGGAAAATGTTCCGGAGTGAAGGAATAATATAATATGCATATTTGGATGTTAATTTGAGAATTAATATTAAATATATATATTATTTTATTTTAAACGGCACTATATTGCTAATGGGCCTCACCCGAGGGGAGGCCCAAGTGGGCAAGGCGCCTAGGGAGTGGGGGCCAGCCGGCCTAGGGCTAGTGGGCCACCCCAGTGGGGCCCACCTAGGGCCGGCGGCTGCCCCAAGGTGGCCGGCGGGTGTGGGAATAGTCCCACACCGCCTGGCCCCTGGGTGGTGCCCCCCCCTCCTACTATATAAAGGGGTCCCCCCTCCCCTTGGAATACACCCATTCCTCTCATTCTCTCTCTCGCATCTGCTGAGGACTTCCCCGTAATATTGGGGAGGACTTCGTAGTTGAGTTCTCCACCTTCACACTACCGTCGTGTGATCAGCGATCCGGCATCTACTTCTTCCGTTGCTCGGGTGGATCGGAGCCCGGTTGATGTCCACTACACCGGACGTGTGACGAACTTCGGAGGCACCACACTTGGGGTGATGCTCGTCTTCATCAATATACGCCTTCCTGTGTAAGGCGTGCCACTCTCTGCAAAGGTATGAATATTGTATTCCTTCTCCGTTACTTATGTCTACATAGTATAGATCCTGGTATTAGTGTTCGAGTAGATAGAATTTTTTTGTTTTCATCTACGGAACCCTTCAGGAGGTACACCTACATCACACTCATCTACATATCATGTTCAATCGGTACTTTGTATATCCATGTTTTGTTTTCTTTTTAGTCTTCGTTCTTGCTTTATTTCTGCTTTCCAAAATACAAAAAGACCAAAAGTATATTCGTTATTCCTCTTTGCCTTGGTTTGCCTCTTTCTTTTAGCTTTGTCTTAATTATTCGAAAAACACAAAAAGATTTCGCTTTGCTTGTTCTTCCTTTTCGTTATTGCCTTTAAAAAATCAAAAACACCAAAAATATTTCCTGTTCTTCTTTGGTTTTGTGAAGTTCATTGCACGGTTCAGCATTGCTCAGTGGAGTTTGGTTTCATGTTATCATTCAAGCCACACAAGTGAAGGGCAATAATGAAGATTAATGACAACTTGAGGTGTGGTAAGAGGATGGTAATGAACTCTATTTGTTTTCATTTTTGTACATATACTCATCATTGTGGGCATGCTTAGTCTGTCCATGTAAGGTGTATGTTATTTATGGATGCTTAGTAGTTCTTGCTTTCTTATGATTAGCTCCAGCTTGCTAATAGTTTGTAGCATGGCATGTGAATGTTTGCTTGCATTGTTCTATTCATAACTTGGTATGACACTGATGTCTACGCACTTTTATTCTTGTAGACAGTTGTTGGGCCTCCAAGTGAATAGGTTTGTAGAACAGCAGCAAGTTTCCCTTAAGTGGATTACCCAAGGTTTATCGAACTCAGGGAGGAAGTGGTCAAAGGTATCCCTCTCAAGCAACCCTGCAATCAAGATACAAGAAGTCTCTTGTGTCCCCAACACACCCAATACACTTTTCAGGTGTATAGGTGCACTAGTTCGGCGAAGAGATAGTAAAATACAAGTGGTATGGATAATTATAAGTGGTAACGGTGCCAGAAAAGAGCTTAATGGGTAGGAAGATACTAAAGGCAATCTTAAATAAAGATGGAAGCAAGCAAACATGTAATAGATCTAGTTGCAAACGGTGTTTCAATGCTTAGAAACAAGGCCTAGGGATCATACTTTCACTAGTGAACACTCTCATATAAATATCTTCTCTTTATGATCCTACTCTGAACAACTCTCTGGTTGGACAACTCTAATCCACGGTAGGGCTATAACAGCACACCTCAAAGTTCACTTTCCCCATCTAGATAACCCCTCACTATCACCCTGAGCGCTAGATGGTTCCAACAAACACCACAATCTCATAGAGACATCCAACTCAAATTATACTCATGACAAGTATTTATGTAACCTTAGCCAAAGTGCCACACGGTGTGCACGCTGTCAACTTCACACGCGTGGGGATAACTAGAGATTCATTAAAGCACTTGAGTAGTAGAATAGATCTATAGATTACAAAGTTCATGATCTCAATAAGATCACGCATAGAGAGAGAGATGAACACATAGCTACCAGGAGAGCCCTTAGCCTCGAGAGAGAACTACTCCCTCCTTATCATGGGAATCATCAACGATGATGGAGATGGTGGTGGAGATCGATGGAAATGGCTCCGGGGGCACTTCCCCGTCCTGGCAGGGTGCCGGAATAGAGACTTTCTATCCCCCAAATCTCCCCTTCGGTAGCGGTGGCGCTGCAGAACTTTTCGTGGCTAGAGGCTCGATTCTTTAGGGTTTCTGCATCGGAGGCTTCTTATAGGCGAAAGGGCGATGTCAGAGGGTGGACCAGGGGCCCGCACCACCTGGTGGTGTGGCCAGGGGGACCCGCGCCACCACATGGTGTGGCCAGCCCCTAGCCCCTCTCCGTCTCGTCTTTTGGCTCCATGTTCCCCTCGGTGAAATATCGAGTTTGGCTTTTGTCCCGTCCAATTCCAAGAATATTCATTTTATGGCTTTTCTAGAACCAAAAACAGAAGAAAATAGGCAACTGGCACTGTGGCATCTTGTTAATAGGTTAGTCCCAGAAAGTGTATAAAAATACTCCAAAGTATGGACAAGACATAAGAAAGTAGATATAAAACAAGCATGGAACATCAAAAATTATAGATACGTTTGCAACATATCAGACACTATGGTATCCTCCTCTGAATGTTTCACTTGAATTCACTTGGCACATGCTCACGCATGCATAAGACTGAAACAATAAGTTAAGCCTCGTTGAATTATTTTGCTTCAGGATCCTTGAATCACTTTCATGCCATAATTAGTCATGTTTTGTGCAAGCATGATTATGACAGTTATTGCTCTCTCGTTTGGAGCTCCCTTTCTATTGCTGGCCCTCACTTGCACTAAGTATGAGCTCTACTTGTGTTCCCAACTCCCCAAAACCAATATTGACAAAAGTGTCCACAATACCTACCTATTAGCATCATTTGCTATTCCGTGCATATTAAGTATGCCTTGTTTTCTTCCGAATAAAATGTTCGCTTCTTATGAGACAGTTAGTTAGTTAAGCTCTCACGAACTTGATGGCACACTTTACTTTCTTGCACTTAATAATCTTGAACCATTGTGTCCATCTTTGTTGCGTATATGCTTATGCTTTATAAGTTGAAGTTAGCAGAACCATGTATCATGGGGAACGCTTTCAACATTGCACTTATTATTCTGTTGATATCATGATTCTTTTGCTTATGGATCCCAACAGTGTGAAATAAAAGGGGAACTTGTAAGATCATGGAGTTTGTATGTGTGTTAGAGAAACGGCTGGGCCGCTAGCCTAAGCCATGCCTAATCATGGTGGAAACTTGCAGCATAACCATAATGAGCATTCTATGAAGCATCCTCAATAATAACCTATGAACATAGCTAATAAAAATATCGTTGAGATGCTCATTGTCCGTTGCCTTGTCATTTTGATATGGGATAGCTCCTTTGTCATGGGCAAGAGGTACCCCATTGGCGGTTCTCTATGATACATATGTACTTACAATGACAAGAGCTTACTTGTTACTAAAGTTGAGTAGCATGAGGTTCGGTACTCGTAAGAAAGGGGCATGAGATTTCAACTTATAACTTGTCAAGCATATCCTCTTAGTTGTGTCACTTTAACCTTAATCATTTAAAGATGCTTATGATAGGGGCAATAAGAGGTCAAAGCTAATGAGTACCATACTTTCAGCATTTGGAAGCCTTTCAAACTTTTCAAAACCTTTTCACTTCCTTGTTGAGTCACCACTTATTCTATGAGCACTTCCTTGAGAGCATAGTTGTCATTCTTAGTGTAATGTGCTTGTCTCAAAATTTGGTCAATTGTGTCATGACTGTGATGCTTCTATCTTTGATATCTTTACTTCTAGTCTTCACTTGAACTTCAGAGGTGCCTCGACATTTATGTTTGCTCTACAATCAAAGGCAAGCGAGATACACTCTATCATACCTTTTTATGAGCATTGTAATGTTGCTTACATTTATGTTTCATGCTACTTACTATTTTTGAGTTGGAATCTCTTCATAGCTTGCAATGACTATTAAGTAAACTTATTTGCATACTCTTTATTATGAATTGCTTAAGTAGTTGATCATATGCTGAGAATATATACATCTTATGAAGCAAATGTGTTTGTGAAAGCTCTTTTATCGCACTCAGTTTTCAACTGATTTGCTTGAGGACAAGCAATAAGCTAAGCTTGGGGAAGTTGATACGTCCAAAACATATCTACTTTCCCGAACACTTTTGCTATTGTTTATCCTCTAAACTTGTGTGATTTGGAGACAACTAACACGGATTGACGCTGTTTTCAACAGAATTACCTTGGTGTCTAGTTTTTGTGCAGAAAATCAACTATCAGGAAAAATCCCGGAAAATATGCCAAAAATCCTATATCATCGGAAGATTCACGGAGCTAGAAGACTAGACAGAGGAGGGCCACGAGGGGACCACACCACCTAGCCACGCGGGCCAGCCCATGCCACGCCTGGGGGTGGTGTGGCCACCTCGGTCACCCCCTCGACCTCCCTCTGCGCCTATAAGATGCCTCCTGACCTAAAAACCTAGGGGGGTTCGACGTTTTTCCAAAAAGAGTTCCACTGCGCCGCCACCACCAGATTCGGCGAATCAGAACCAGAAACTCTGTTCAGGCACCCTGCCAGGACAGGGAATTGGAGGAGATCATTGCCATTACCATCACCATCGCTTCTCCATCAACCATCCATGATTCCCCTATCCATGTGTGAGTAATCCCCCGTTGTAGGCTATGGGGATGGTAGGGATGGGATGATATCGTCCGTGTAATGGCATCGGATTGTTAGGGCTTGGTGCCTAGTATCTATTATTAGTGCTTTTTGACTTTGTTGCAACTTGTTATGCTTAATGCTTGTCACTAGGGCCCGAGTGCCATGATTTCAGATCTGAACATGTTATTGATTCATGATGATAGTATTGTTTATGATCTTACCTGCAAGTTGTATACACATATTTGTTCGGGTTCCACGCATAAAAACAATAAATTTTACTCTATGCCCCTGAACCCCTGAAGCTGCCAGGACCTATCTATTAGTAATACAGTAACGGGAGGGGCTTTTCGTGAACTTACCCTTGAAGACCGAAAAGCGTTGGCAACGCTCATGAGAGCGTGGTTGATGTAGACGAGCTGAAGCCGACCTCAAGGTCGTGATGAAGTCCTTGCGCTCCTTCTGGCTCCAACAACTTGAGTGCCTCAAGTGCGACACCTCGCGGGGAGTTACACACGTCCGGTGCCTGACGATGACTCCCGCTTCCCCGATCCAACAGCAGTTGCGGAAGTAGAGCTCCCGGATCCGAATCCCACAGCGCGACGGTGCTCCACGGTGAAGATGTCTCTCGCTCGCGCAGTCTAGACTTGGGACCACGGTCACAAGAGAGAGAGGGGGGAGAAAAGATATCAATTGGAGGTCCTCCCAAAAGTGGGGAGACCTTTATTAATTATTGGTGTATTTTTCTAGGCCAAATACCCCACTTTATATAGGGGGAGGGGAGGTACTACCTCCCCTCAAGTCCTGGGGTGGGACTAAAGGAGAGGAGGGGGGAGGAGGTGGCCGCCAGCCACCTAGTGGGCCCCGCGCGGTGGGGCTAGGCCCAGCCGGCCTCCCCCTTGCCCCTTCTCCCTCTTTCCTTTCCCCTAATGGGCCCTCTCCCTCCGGAATTGGCCCATTAAGCCTTTTTGACCTTTTAATTGATTTTCTCTTTATTAAATAATTATGAATAAATGATTAAATCAATATTTAACATTCATTCACATATCATTTAATCTCCGTGGCCATGGAACACCTTCCACCTCCACTCCGGACATCCTCCGGACTTACCGAAACCCTTCAGGTTTTCTCCCTACTTTTCTTCGGCGATTCTACCGATCCTATTAATGCTCTCTAAGCATCATCAAGCCCTTAAGCGTGATACCCCATGGTTCGGGAACACTCCAGACATGGTCGGGACACTCCCGCACCAATGATCGACAGAGGGACCTGGATGGCCATGTGACCCCTGTGCGTTCCACGAAGATCTTTCGTCGTTTAAACTAGGACAATCGTATCTTATTCCCTTTGTCATTCGATACTTGCATTGCCCGAGATCTGATCATTGAATCACCATGTCATGTTCAATATCGTTACTGAACAATGCTACTTAACTCGTTCCGACAAGTGATATCCCCGTGATCCAATCACATGCTGCGCAGCTATTGGATATAACTTCTCCGAGTGGGCCCTTGAGTATCTTTCTGTCACATGGACGGACAAATCCTGCTCTTGACATATATTGCCTCTACGGTTTCCTCCGAATACCTGAACACACCTTTATAACCACCATTTTACCAGATGGCGTTTGATGTTATCTAAGCACTCTCGAGAGACAGTGATTGATATAGCCTCACGGTCTAAGGAATAGTCTACGAGGATCCATTTCTAATCATCGTAACTTGAAATTCGTGACATGATCGGGTCACGATGTTTAGGTTGGGTATTGGTTCATCATCTCATTCTCTGAATGAGATGACCTCATTTCCAACTGGCATAAATGCCACATGATCAGGAAACATGATCATCTATTGACCAATGAACCAGTTACTAGAGTTTCACTAGGAACCCCTGGTTGTTTGTATATCACACGTGTATTGATGTTTCCACTCAATATAGTTATAGCATGATATAAAACTTAATCATAAACTATATGAAATATGATAATAGTCTTTACAACTATTTGTCTCTAGGGCATATTTCCAACAGTCTCCCACTTGCACTAGAGTACAAATACACAAGCTGCATTTTGTTCTCAATCATTGGCACCATATATCCGGTACCCTGAACATGCTTGCTCATGGAAGAGGTTGAGTCTTGGGTCTGTACTTTATAGTCCCAAATCCTTTGCAGCTTACTAATGTCACCTTAATTGACATTAATACTTTATCATCACATGATAGCATCTGTGTGTATGCATTGTTGCTATGGCAGCAGAACGAGGCCTGATTCCAGGAGCCTACAGTGACGTTAGATCAACCTCGGGGGCTTTCTCATGGGCACTATGCCCTGGGACACATCATTCTATGTTAAAAGCGAATTAGCCCCGCCATAACATTATACAACACTTTAGATGGTACCCTTATCTGTTATTATAAATGTATTCATCGAAACTCCCGTGCACTCTGTGCAACTTTTGATGTTTTGTTCACCTCGCTTCCTATTTGACTTCAATTGCTATCTACAGGAGTTTCCAACATATTCCCTTATAACATAACTCTTTATGCGTTAAGATATGTCATCCTTTATGGATTTGGAAAATATGTCCACAGTTCTCTACTAGACACTGCGGACAAACTTAGCTCAAGGTTCTGTGATTCGAACTTAATCACTTTCAAATGTTCCTTATTTGGATCACATATTATGCTAAGTTATCATCATGGTTTCTAAGATATAACCTATGTCTTAACATAGTGTATGGCGATCATCCTTTTCTTTCTTTCAACCATTGATGTTAAACTTAACACTATTCCTAATTTGAGTTATTAAGGACCAGTTCCTTAATTATCTTCTATTCCGAAACCCCATTCAGAATCCCTTAAGGAATACTACATAATATCATAATACACCTATTATCAACTTCTACATCTTATAAATCTTTATTTATAAGTATTTGCGCTTTCATCCTTAACATATTTAAGAATTACTCCTATAAGCTCCCACTCAAAATATGTTCCTACATATTTGAATTCGAGTCTTATATTGCTCCCAATTAAAATATGTCAATCACATATTGTTTCAGGAAGACTTTCATAGCTCCCACTCAATTTTATGCAAATTGCATATCCACTCACTATTTTGAATAACTTCAAAACCTTTGATCAAATATCAAACTTGGAGATTTACTATGAGATACTAGTACTTTACTAGTTTTAAATCCACTAGACATTTAGCACATATGAATCAAATTCATTTGAATTCATCCAATACTTGACAAATTGTGCTTTTGTCATTCACCCATTTTTCCTACTATGGCTTTGCAGTCATTTGGGAAAATTCCAAGTAACCCCTTTACTTGTGAGATTCAGCAACGAATTGCTTTCTAATCTCAAGGGAATTTTGCTTTTAGGATTTATCATAATTTAGTTTACCATTATTTCCTTTGTAGTTCGTAGGTATGTCATATTCCAAAAATCATGACAAGTGATTCACAAATGTCTCCATACAAGATATGGATTTACATTTTGAATCCTACTTCATATAGTGAAAAACAACAGTGGGGGGGGGGGGAAACACAATGGTCAAAATCATTGATTCTTTCCTTTTGTGAAGAGAATCGTTCAGGAATGTTGTCCGTTGTGCTTCTCAACACTCTAATGCAGGGTTTTGAATCCTCATCATGTTTTACACTAATTTCCATTTGCTCATAATTGAGAAACATCACTAGAAGTGAGCTTTCTCAAGAATGCACCAAAATCCAAGCAATACGAATCTTGCTTTCCTTTTGGTTTGAGCTATGGGTTTCGTATTCAAAGTTTCCAATGAATACTCTACAAGGAATTATTCGCTATTGTTTTGGTTATATCGAATAACCCCAAAACTTTCACGAATTCAAATGGTTTGCCAATTCTAATTGAGTGCTAACTATTTCTAACTAATGGTCTCTACATATACACTACAACGATTTATTTGGTGCCTTCTATTCAACCCTCTTTGATATCTAATATCACATTGTGATGCTTTGTATTTTGACGTTTCAAAACACTTTGCATTCCACAATTTCTTTTATGCCATTCTTATAAAGTTCGAATTTCATTACTATTGATCAAATCATAGCAATTAGATTCCCTTTTATCTTTGTACCCTTTGTTAATGAAACGTTTTGATCAATCAAATAGTTTATATTCATGTTTCCTTTGGTAAACTACTCTACACATTTAAACAATCATTTAATGATAATTACCATTTTTGTTAAAACACAATACATCGAATATGTATTTACTTTTAACAATTCTTTAAACACTTTGTATTCAAGTAATACATGGTGTTCAAATTATTTTGCCGAACTTAGGCATGATTTATATGTGAGAAGAAATCGAATGACTTTCACATATTATCACATAACTTTGAATTTAAACAATGGGTTCATTCATTTAATGAAATATCATTAAGTTGGGTATTTTAAACAAGGCATTTTAATGTTTTACAAATGTTCATACATTATCAATTAGTTTCAAACAACAAGGATAATTCACAAGTAATCAAACAAGATATGAACACGAATAGAAATCATTCATAAAAGCAGAACAGCTGTTTGTTACAAACTCATATGAATAACTGTCTCACGAAGTGTGAGACACACTAAAGAAGTTCACAATCTCTTGATTACATTAATCATCCTAAAACACAAACTAAATGATAAATGTCGAGGGAGAGTGTCGTTGGTCATCATCATCATGCTCACCATCAACACGCAACGTCACCTCCTCTCCAGCAAGCACCTCTCATGCAGAAGGACATGTTTTCAGTAAAACAGAACAAGTATCAGATATACTTAACACTGCAAATGTGTTTGCAAGATTATAATATTTATAAAACTATATATCAAATATATACCTTTGTCGTCGATGACCTGAGCGACATCTAGTTCAACCAACACATTCCTGAGATGTGTCATGAACCGATGGAACTCCATTTCTGTGTCGCCCCTCATTACGCAAGTCCTGACTTATTCTTGGTAGCTTGGTGGTAGCGACCGCAGCACAGCAGCATTTGCAAAAGAGCCTGAAATCCAGACGTCCAGGAAGTATGCTGGCCTCATGTACACATCATGCATGTGCTGCAAGTGGCTATCCAGTGACGAGTTCTCCTCCATCTTAATGGAGAGGAAGTCTTTCATCAACTCATGCTCCTAGATGCGTGTCTGCTCCATGAAATGTGTCCTAAGCTGCAACATTACCGAATGAGGGTTGACATCACCCACGAAAGGCCACAGCTCATCCACCATTCTGAAACCCATCACAACTGAAATACAGGAGGTCATCTCACGACGGAGATAGCGGTCTTTCCGCTCCTCTGGGGTCTCAAGGTACATGGACAGATCCAAATCCATCCCGTCGAGTATGTAGTCGACCATGTCATTCTCGCTAAGGAGAACATGGAGATTGGCAACCCAAATGGAGAAGTTCGATCCATCTAATCTAAGCTTCTCTCCTTCTAACCATTCAATTGTCAACACGAAAGGTCCCATCTACATTTATAATTGCAAAAGGAATTTAGACTAAGTTTATAATTATATGAGTTAATAATAACTCAACTCAGAAACACCTATCCCCAAAAGGGTTCCTAGTGATAACACGACCCCTATCAGCCACATCTCCCCCGATCATCACGGCCATCAATGTGGGTTCAAGGGTGGACGCTAAACGTCGGTCACATCATTCATGCGACTCGTGCTCGATCTTTCGACCATCCGCGTTCCGAGGCCATGTCTGTACATGCTAGGCTCGCCAACTCAACCTTAGTGTTTTTGCTATGCAACATGGCTTGCACCCACTGTATGTGAACATAGATATGTCTGACACCCGATCATCACGGCCTGCCTCATACCGAAGAACTTTTTTGGTGGTGCACACTAAGGGGGAACACAATCATTGGTTATTCTAACAGGAATCATCTTATTACGCTACCATCGAGTATCTAATACTAGCACACAATAAGACATACAAACAACAACACTGAATGTAAATACTATGTGATATGGTCCATCGCGTCGTGATCTCCATCCGCCGTCACCGGGTTCTGACGCCAGGGTTCCGGCGCCGTAGACACCAGGGTACCGGTGTCATTCCGGCGTGGTAGTTCGTCACCTCCGTGACTATCTACTACTACGTAACAAAAGGTAATTACTTTACCTTTGCCACAACCATATCACAAAGCAATGCCCTCCTGCAAAACAAAGTTAGACGCCTCTACTTTATCTTTGCATGTTTTACGTGGTTGAATGGGCTTTCGCACAAGAATCGTTCTTACCTACGAACTTTCAGCACAACGCTGATCAAGTAGTTGTCTATACTACACCCCTTTTGGGGCCCTCCGTTGCAAATGGTATACCAACTAATGCGAGAGAGACAGACACCCCCCTAAGCCACTTTATACGGTGCAAGCCGTATGTCAAGCGTGGACCAGTCTCGCGAATGAACGCGTAAAGTCAGTTGGGAGTCCCTTCATCAAGCATTACTGCGGTATACACAAGTACACGTGGGAGGGTAACAACTAAAAGATCAACGCCCACACGCTACATCTCGTGTGTTCTACCCGTACTAGCATTACTACGCATAGATCTAGCTCTGATACCACTGAAGGGGTTCCGTGCATAAAAACAATAAATTTTAGTCTACGCCCCTGAACCCCTGAAGCTGCCAGGACCTATCTATTAGTAATATAGTAACGGGAGGGGATTTTTGTGAACTTACCCTTGAAGACCGAAAAGCGTTGGCAATGCTCAGGAGAGCGTGGTGGATGTAGACGAGCCGAAGCCGACCTCAAGGTCGTGATGAAGTCCTTGCGCTCCTTCTGGCTCCAACGACTTGAGTGCCTCAAGTGCGACACCTCACGGGGAGTTACACATGTCCGGTGCCTGACGATGACTCCCGCTTCCCCGATCAGCAGCAGTTGCGGAAGTAGAGCTCCCGGATCCGAATCCCGTAGCGCGACGGCGCTCCGTGGTGAAGATGTCTCTCGCTCACGCAGTCCACACTTGGGACCACGGTCACGAGAGAGAGAGGGAGAGGGGGAGAGAAAAAATATCAATTGGAGGTCCTCCCAAAAGTGGGGAAACCTTTATTGATTATTGGTGTATATTTCTAGGCCAAATACCCCACTTTATATAGGGGGAGGGGAGGTACTACCTCCCCTCAAGTCCCGAGGTGGGACTAAAGGAGAGGAGGGGGGAGGAGGAGGTGGCCGTCGCCACCTAGTGAGCCCCGCACGGGGGGGTTAGGCCCAGCTGGCCTCCCCCTTGCCCCTTCTCCCTCTCTCCTTTCCCCTAATGGGCCCTCTCCCTCTGGAATTGGCCCATTAAGCCTTTTTGACCTTTTAATTGATTTTCTCTTTATTAAATAATTATGAATAAATGATTAAATCAATATTTAACATTCATTCACATATCATTTAATCTCCGTGGCCATGGAACACCTTCCACCTCCACTCTGGACATCCTCCAGACTTACCGAAACCCTTCCGGTTTTCTCCCTACTTTTCTTCGGCGATTCTACCGATCCTATTAATGCTCTCTAAGCATCATCAAGCCCTTAAGCGTGATACCCCATGGTTCGGGAACACTCCAGACATGGTTGGGATATTCCCGCACCAATGATCGACAGAGAGACCTGGATGGCCATGTGACCTCTGTGCGTTCCACGAAGATCTTTTGTCGTTTGAACCGGGACAGTCGTATCTTATTCCCTTTGTCATTCGATACTTGCATTGCCCGAGATCTGATCATTGACACCACCATGTCGTGTTCAATCTCGTTACTGAACAATGCTACTTAACTCATTCCGACAAATGATATCCCCGTGATCCAATCACATGCTGTGTAGCTATTGGATATAACTTCTCCGAGTGGGCCCTTGAGTATCTTTCTGTCACATGGACGGACAAATCCCGCTCTTGACATATATTGCCTCTATGATTTCCTCCGAATACCTGAACACACCTTTATAACCACCGTTTTACCAGATGGCGTTTGATGCTATCTAAGCACTCTCGGGAGACAGTGATTGATATAGCCTCATGGTCTAAGGAATAGTCTACGAGGATCCATTTCTAATCATCGTAACTTGAACTTCGTGACATGATCGGGTCACGATGTTTAGGTTGGGTATTGGTTCATCATCTCATTCTCTGAATGAGATGACCTCATTTCCAACTGGCATAAATGCCACATGATCAGGAAACATGATCATCTGTTGACCAATGAACCAGTGACTAGAGTTTCACTGGGAACCCCTGGTTGTTTGTATATCACATGTGTATTGATGTTTCCACTCAATACAGTTATAGCATGATATAAAACTTAATCATAAACTATATGAAATATGATAATAGTCTTTACAACTATTTGTCTCTAGGGCATATTTCCAACAATATTGTTGTCTAGAACCAAAGGCCCCGAAGTGACAAACAATCGGGACAACCAGAGGGAATGGATTTGATGTGAGGATCACATGTGTTCACCGAGTGTTAATGCTTTGCTCCGGTGCTCTATTAAATGGAGCACCTTAATTGCCAGTGGTTCCCTTGAGGCCCCGCTGCAAACGGGCTGGCAGGACAAAAGATGTTGTGCAAGTTCTCATTGCGAGCACGTATGACTATATATGGAACACATGCCTATGATTATTTAGTACTTGGATGCTTTACCTTATTTATCTGCAAATGCCCTATGTCTTTATTGCCATATGAATTGTCTTGTCCATGCAACGCTCGTCCATCCATCCCTATGCCTACTGCGCTTTAATCCTACTGTTTGTTGTAATTGTTACTACTGTCTTTACTCTTACTATTGTTATTACTTTGCTATTGCTACTACAAAACTATTGCTACTAATAAACTGCAGTGAGCAAGATTTTTTCCAGGTGCAGCTGAATTGACAACTCAGTTGTTAAGGCTTATAAATATTCTTTGGCTCCCCTTGTGTCGAATCAATAAATTGGGTTCCACTTCCCTCGAAAATACTGCGATACACCCCCTATACTTGTGGGTCATCAAATACTCATAATGACCACTTTATGTGCTGAAGGCTGCTTTGAAAATATCTTCTAGAAGCACTCTTATTTGGTGGTAACCAGAGTTGAGGTCCAATTTATAAAAAATTGTAGCTCCATGGAGCTCATCCAAGAGATCTTCAATCACTGGGATAGGGTACATTTTTTGATGGTAAGTGCATTGAGCTTCCTATAGTCCACACACATCCTCCAAGAATCATCCTTCTTCCTCACTAGTATAGCTAGAGAAGCATATGGGCTCTGGCTAGGCCTTATCACTCTAGTTTCCAAGAGTCCTTTAATCTGTGCTTCCATTTCATCCTTCTTCTTGTGGGGAACTCTGTAAGTCTGACCATTGGTGGTGTTGCTTCTGCTTTCAATGGAATAGCATGATCACACTGCCTATGAGGAGGTAGTTCAGTTGGATCTAACAAAACCTCAGAGTATTGCTCTAGGATTTTAGCAATTGCTGGTAATAACTACTCAGTTTCCTTTGGTGAAGTTGTGATATTTTGAATTTCCATGACATAAGCCACTGCTCCATGTTCCAGTAATTTATGTAATTGTTGTACTAGAATTTTAGTGATTTCTGTAGTAGTGTTGCATGTAGGAAATGATGTTTCAGTAGTGCCATTGATGTGTATAGTGAACATGGATTTCTTGAAGTCCATAGAAAAGGGACTATGTTTTGCTAACCAGTCACAGCCCAATATAACTTCATGATTAGGCAAATGCAACACTCTGAAGGATTCAGTAAATGTGTGCTTTGCTATGGTGAATTCAAGTCTGATGGTATTGAGTTTGATACTAGCATACCCCCTCCAGCAATCTTTATATCAGTAGCTTATGCACATTGGAGTAGGCAATTAGCTCTAATGGCAAATTGCATGTCCATGAAATAATTGCTATTGCCAATATCAATTAAGGCAACAACTTGTTTCCCTTTTATAGTGATAAGCACTGTTGGGGATTTAGCTAGTGGTTGTTGACCCATGGCTTGCAAGGATATACTCATCAATTGATCTGCTTGTTGTGTGGGTTCTTCCACTTGTTCCTCTGTCATTTCTTGGTGGTTTTCCATCTGAGCTTGATCTAAAGCTTGTGCCAGGAAATTCAAGACACGTATTTATCTGCACTTATGGTTTGGTGCCCAATTGGGGTCGCCACAATGCCATCATTGCTTGGTTCTTGGCTTACTAACTAGGACAGTGTTGTCAAGAACCTTGTTCACCACAAGGACAAAGTTTGATTGTGGCTTATAACTGTTGGAGGTACTGAATTTGTGGAATGAAGGTACAGGGTGTTTCTTGATGTTGAGGCACTGTTCCATTTCTTTTGCTTGCCAATAAGCTGATGTGAGGCTAGCAGGTCTCAAAGGTCGAAGTTGTGCCTTGATTTGGTCTGTCATGCCATTCACATAGCATTTAATAAACAGCCTTCCTGCAAGTCAGGGTTCTCCTAGAGAATATCAACCATTAGTTCCTCAAATAGCTCAATGTATTCACTGACAGGATGTTTTCCTTCATGTTGTTGAACTTTTCTGCCAGCTCATATGAACCGTGACTAGAGAATCTTTGCACCACTTCTTCTGCAAATTGGGCCCAAGATAGTTGTTATTTATGCAGACATGTTCTTCTTAACCACACATCAGCAAGAGATATGATGTAAAGTTGAGCTAAGTTTACTTTGTACTCTTCTGGAGTTGCTGCCATTTGGAAGTATTTTTCACACTAGCGAATCCACCCCGTTGGATTGTCCCCATCATAACATGGGAAATCCATCCTAGGTCCTTTTGTAATAGATTTGAAGAATTGCATTCTCATCTCCTTCTCATAATCCCTAGCATCACCTTCCCATATATTCTACAACTTGTTCTGGTGTAGCTGGAACTGGTGGAAGGCAGGTGTAGAAACTTGGTTAGTAATATTGTGATGAGAATGTGCTACTTGTTTAGTTATACCAGAAAAACCAGGAGGAGTGGAGCATCTTACTGTATTGATTGGATGCAGGTTGTTGTTGGCAAGGTGATCAATATACTATGTTTTTTGTTGCTCCACTGCAAGTCTCTTCTTTAGTTCATCAGCTAATTGACCTTGAATTTGCTGGGACTGCTGAAATGTTGGGATTTCTGATGGGCATGAGAGGTCTCTAGAACTTGGTTGTGATGGTTAACTGCTGGTTGTGCTACCGGCCTCAATGAGTTAATTGCTACTGACATGGTTGTAAGTTGGGAACAAATAGAGCCCACTTCTGTGTGCATCTCATTCACTGCATCTACCATATCACTCTACCATATCACTCTGTTTGAGGTTGAGGATACCCATATCAACTTTAATTTGTGTTACCTCGCTTCGTAGTTCGTCCATGTCTTTGCGAAGAGCACAAAGTTCCAATAGATCATCGTTGCCCACGCTTGTTTTGGATCCGCATGGCATCCTGATCGAAGTAGCTGAGTAGAGGAATTTTAAACTGAATTACTTCAGCAACCCGAAACTCAAACTGGATCCTACCGCCTTCTCGCTGTTCCGCCACCACGAGGTACACGGACCGATGTTGTTAATCAGAATTTTACTACCAGAGAAGTGTTCCCCAGCAACCGAAACAAGATCTCGATCTGTAACCGAATTTTTCTGCCGCCTCCAAGCCACCATCGTCGACTGCGTCTAGCGAGACGACACCGCCACCAGTGGCTCCGTTGACCAGTTCACCACCTCCGCGAATAAGGTGAAGAAGAAGGGATCTTGCTGGAGATCCAAACCTTCTATGCACGCAAATACGAATCGCCTCCGAAGACCGCAGGTCTCTGATACCAATTTGTTAGGTCCCGCTAGGGATTTGGGGAAATAGCAACCATCGATTTCAAATCACAGGAAGGGAAAATCAAAAGGAGAAATCTATACGGGAATCAATCTATCATATACCCGAGTTGGGGGATGGAGTATGAGTATATTGGTGGGATTTGTTCTTAGACAATTCAGATAATAACTCCAAGCGCAGACGCAACTGGCTATTTAAGCTACAAGGTACGGTGAATATAAATGGTAAAACTATTACACTTACGGTAATAAGTGAAAAGGTATTCCACCATCTAGGCCGTCCATACGGAGCGTAGGCGGTCATCGGATTATTGAAGATGGTTGTCTTCGTCAGGTATGCCTGACACTCACTCCTCCCTCGGTTGTCGGCCAAGAGAAACTCCACCATGAGCGGAGCCTGGACAAGAAGACCCGTGGCGGTGGCCGCTAGGAGGCCACGATTGTTCGTGTCTATTTTCGTGCTGAAAATCATGCATAAATATACAATACTTCAAAATGATTTGCCAGATCATTCTAAACAATCCTGAAGAACTTGATAAAACTGGTAGGACTTCCCGGTAAAAATTCGTCCAACTTGATGGTCTCCTTGCTAAAAACAGCTCACCAATCTTGAAGGAACGGATGGATGGGATAGCCGCTGGGCGCCCGAACTGCTGGAGAAAATGCGTGTTGTTGAAACTTTGTGTGGCCAAACACGGTAAAGTTTGTTCCCATTATGTGAAAGTTGTACTCCCCCTGTTTTAAAACATACTCCAACATTCAGTAATACGTTTTATATATTTTTTCTGAAATATATATATTTAGATATCTTTTATTGTGCAGGTTCAGTTATTTTACTCGAAAAGTACACAATAAAAAGCGTATGAATACACGTACGAAAACATCTTATATTTCGAAATAGAGCAAGTACAAATCTCTCCCGCTTTATAAATAAAATAAAGCCGAGCAATGCGCCCCGCTCTCAAAATGGAGCAAGTACAAATCTAAAATCTTGTAGGAGTACTACACGACAGCCTAATTTTACACGCACGTGCTTTATCCACACCGGTGCTCGATCACTTGGCAGAGTGCACGCCTCGACACTGACAGGTCTCTTCCGGCGACGAATGGGTGCGCGAGTAGCTCCGCGACGGATGCCCGCTTCCGGTGGTCCTTATGCAGGCAGGCGGCCACGAAATCCCGGAGCGCCGCCGACGCAGCGCCATCGGGAATTGCCGGCAGCTCGCCGAAGCAGATCGCACACATGAGTGCCGCCCAGGTCGGCTTCTGCCCCGCGGGGAGCAGCGGGTAGCGGCCCATGAGGAGTTCCAGGACGGTGACGCCCAGGCCCCAAACGTCGGCAGCGTAGGGGTCGACGCGGACCGCCTCGCCGTCGTCGTGCAACCGCTCCGTGTCGAAGCGCTCGGGGCTCATATACGCGGCTGTGCCCTCGTAGGCCGCGCGGTGGTTGCCGGCACGGGAGACAACCTCGGCGATGCCAAAGTCAGCGATCTTGACCTGACCGGCCCTGCTGACCAGGATATTCGCCGGCTTCATGTCGCGGTGGACGACGCGGCGGCTGCGGAGATATGCCAGGCCGGAGAGCGCCTGCGCCGCTACCTCCGCCAACGCCGCCTCCGGGAAGCCGCCGCCGATAAGCGAGTCGAGAGAGCCGCCGTCCATCAGCTCGAGCAGCAAGGCGGAGTCGCCGGACGCCGTGGGGAGGACCGAATGGCACCGGACGATGTGCGGCGAGTCGACGCGGCGGACGACGTCGATCTCGTCGTCTGCGCCGGGGTGGCCGCGGTGGATGATCTTGAGGGCGTACAGCGCCGACGTGCGGCGGTGCGAGACCTTATGGACGGTGCCGCCGTTCCCGCGTCCAAGGACAGACAGCCTGTCGAAGTCGAGCAGGCGGAACTCGCCGTCCGGCCGAGCCACCGCCGACGTGGATGGCGTCTCGGCGGTGACCTGCGGCGCCGGGGCGGGGCACCGGAAGGCGCACGACGTGCGGACGTCAAGCGTGAGGTGGAGCTGGGGCAGCTTCCTTTCTCTCGCAGCGGCCATTATGATCGCCGTGTGTTCTTACCGGCCAAGTGAGATTGGCGAGCTGATTGATAAATGGATGATATCTTCTCTGGAGGGGATGTTTGCTTTATATATATATACCGAGATGTTGCTGGCGGCGCAAGTACCTTGATTTTGCTGGATGTGCTGTGATTTTGATGTGTAACTGATTTTGAAAACGACGTAAAATCTTCTAAATTACCTGGTGCAAGAAATGGATATTCATGGAATTCTGTTGGGTATAAAACTGGGGAATTTGAATGTATGATTGATATACGTAGGATGGAGACATACGGGTGCAAATTCCAGCAAGAGAAAGTTGTGAATGAGCTAGGTTCCCATTTGATTTTATCTTTGTAGGATTCAGTAAGTCGTACTTAAGTCCCCTGGGTATTCCTGCTGATGGATAAAGAAGATGGACAAGATACACTGGCTGTTCTATTTGCAAACAGAACATTTTAATTTTAAAATCAACCAGCCAACCTTCTAATTTTAGAGACATCAAAGCACAATCCATCCTTTTTTGGATTTCATCATATTTCAGACACACACTTCAAGTTTTTAGATCCATTTCACAAATTTCGATGAAAAGTGGAGTTTTGTGCAAAATGTTGTCACTTGGTGGTGGTCTGCATTTTCATAGTAGCAGGACTAGCTTAGCACCAAGTGAAAGTACATTTAGCACAAAACTCCACTCTAAGTTGTCACTTGTGCAAAAGTCGTACTTAAGTTACTTAAGCGTGTAAGTGAAAGACCACACTTATAGGGCTCGGATCTGCATTTTCATAGTAGTAGTAGGACTAGCTTAGCACCCTTGATATAGTTTTATGACTTGTGGTACATTTTACTCTTTATTTTTTTTGACCAAAGAAATATATTAATTCCACGAAAGTATCAAACTCTTCACCTATATATATATAATACAGTGTGAGGCTTTTTTTGAAATGTGACACAAAAAACTATTCTATTCTCCGTCCAATCTCTCAGGAGTCAAGGGGTGCACCAGGAGTACTACGGGGATGTGGTTGCTCGATCCTTTTTCAGGAATGACATCTGATTCGTAGCTTTTTCTAATTCTTTATTTTTGAAATCCTTTTGAGCCAACTTTAGGACTCCTTTGAAATATTTTTGAACAATTGAGATCCTATGGAAATTTTCATGCAACAGCTGTTTGATTTAAAGGATCATATCCTACGAGAAATAATCTTATAGAAATCTTGTAGTGTAAAGTTTATAAGAAAAAAAAGCATTAGATTGGACTTCATGAAAAATTCTTTCACCACAATCAAAGTGAATTGCTATTCCCATAGGATTCGACATGACATGTCAATCCCATCTCCTTAAACTTTTCCAATCCTATCAATCAAATGAGCAATCAAGTGGTTTCTTAGCTTGCCTTGGCTGCTTCGTTACAAAACAACATGCTGGTTTTAATCAGGTTTAGCCTCTGAACCCTCGTGATACTATATATTGGTCTTTCTCAGACCATAAGTGTCTATCTTGCACACTGCTGCAATGGCAACTCGCATCAAACCTGCCCAACATGGATTGTACATGGATCATGCTAACACGTGCAACCAGCCAGCACAAAGGAAATGATAGTACTGTACTCAAGATTCAAGAACCAAAACCACCCTCAGGCCAACATGGCGTGCTAAGCTAAATTAAGCGTGCGCGCGGTCGTGGCTGACGGGCCCTGCGTTGCAGCCGCGTTCTTTCTTCAAGGTTGTGCTGAACCTGATAGGATGTGCTGACTCCATGGTCCAACAACGCTGTCATCCGTCGGCATCTCTCTATCCCAGTCTCATCTGTCATGCATCATTTTTCTTTATATTTATTTTCATTCTATTTTTCGTGATATTTTTTTATGTTTGTAAATATCTCCTCCGCTGCCCTCGGAGAAAATATCTCCTGCATTAGACCTATATTTTTTGCAGTAAGATTACTGATTAAGAAATACTGTAGTTCACCTCTCTGCTGCAAGAACATTGGGTCCTTGTGTCTAGAGCTATGCAACTGGGCACCTAACCTTGCATGACATTAGTTCAACTCACATTTGTTATCTGGTTCTTACAATTATCTCTATTAATCTCATGTCACTATTTCTGTTCATGATGGCTATCTCTGCACGAATAAAGTCACTTTTGACGAGGCAAATTCCATTTTCATGAATGGTTCTACTTCTACCACGTCCCCTCCAATTTCATATTTTCGTTCAAAGTTTATCAAGGCTATTTTGTCAAATTCATCGCACGAGATAGATTTTTGTAAAAAAAAAATTGAACCATAGCTTCATTTCGCAATTCTGCACAACACTTTTGTTGCGGATTTTCTATTTCCACAATCATGGCCTAAGTGGTTATGAGTTTTCCAGAGAGAGGTGTACTTCTCAATGTTTGTCATTTTATATGTCTCTATGTGTTTGTCTTGTGATATTTTTTTCTTGGTCCTCTTATATTTGTGCCAACACTTCGTTCATAATGACCTCCACACGAGAAAGGGTTGTATTGACATGGTGATTATATTTTTGTGAAGGATTTAACTTTCGTCAAATGTAGTTCTCCGATTTCGTGTTTTTGTTCAAGTCCTTCAAGATTGACTCCGTGAAATTTGTTGCCGATGGTTGACTTTTTTGATATTATTTTTAGCGCTACTTTCATCTAATCGTTCACGTACAATTATCATGTTGCAAGTTTTCTCGTTTAAAGATCATGTCCTAAGTGGTTATGAGTTATTTGCAAGATGAAAAAATAAGTTCACCATGGTATAAAATATGAGTCTAGCCGTCCTATACGCTACAGTTGTTATCGCAATCTCGAGTAGTCCACTTAACCATTGCTTCTGACCATGTGTGTCATACGTCTTGGCCTACCACTCAGGTTGCAGGCGGGGCGGGTCGCGGCTGGCCGCTACAGACCAAAGTGGGACAGCGCCAACATTGCGGACCCTCGCAACTCGCCGCGATAAACCGCTAGAATTAGCGTCGGGCATTGCGGCGCCCGCATCGGCCCGCAATTAGCCGCTTTGCTACCTCAGGCCGTTAGTACATGCAGAATAAATACCTGGCAGCCCGCATTAGTTCGCTCCGTAATCTCAGGCCATGAGCACATGCAAGAAAACGAACAGACCTGGCCAGCGTGAGCACATCGTCTTCCTGCGGTGCCAATGAATTGACCACGGAGCCTGTCTCGCCGGTCTGCTCGAGGAACAACCTATGCCCGGCTTGAATCCAGCCTAACGGTGATCTCCTCCAGTGCGGCTCATGGAAGCGGAGCGGCGCGGCACTGATCTCCCAAAGCTGGTGGCGCCAATTTGGGTCTGCATACGCGGGAGGTGCAAGTTGCGACGAGGCTTTTAACTATTGGCGCCGTCGAAGGCCGAGGGCCAGGGCACGCACGGAGAGGAGCACCCAGAGGAGGTAGTCGCGGAAACGCATTTTTGGAGCAGAGAAGAGAGGGCTGCGAGGATATGACTTACGCAAATTGCAGGCTATGCGGCTAGGCGGGAGGGCTGGTGGGCAATGCGGTGTGACCGCGTCGACCTGCTAGGAACGTCGCGGTCAGCCCAGCGACATCGCGTGGATCTTTTTTGCGGGGCGGCGTAGCGGCATAGCGGGTTGTCCCGCCCCACTTGCAACCTTACCTACCACCAACACCAACTTAAAACAGATCTTGGACCCTCTCCCTCCAAAAGATTAGCATGTCAACACTCATCCTGATAAATCGCTTCATATCTTCTCTCACGACCGATGTGGGACTAAACCCAACATTATACATGCAAGCAAACCCAGATAATTTATCTACTCTCATAAAATGCAGGCAAGCAAACGTGATAACCATCGTGTATATCTCTAACCGGCTTGGCTGATTTGACACACTAACCCATGTAGACAACCGAACGCGCTCTTATCCTGAGTAAAAGGTGCACCCTCACCGTCTATGAGATTTGAAAGAAACGCTCCGATTCAATAAGTTTCACTAAGGTAACTCGAATTCAATTAATAAGCTGGGTCCTGGCTGATGGCAAACGGCGCACGATCAGACGTCACTAGTATAATCCCGTCAAGCAGCACGTACACAAGCCGATCGAGCGGCTTTCTTGACCGCTCATCCCAACGCCACCTGTGTGTGTGTGGATCGACCTGGCCGAGCAAGTGCTACCAAATGTGGTAACGTGTGCCATGCCATGCCAGTATGACGTGCTAATCTTTGCTTGGAACACTGAATTGCTAGTTAGTTACTACCAGTGTACTCTCTCATCATTATCCGGGATTTTCTCCTAATCACATTTTAGAAAAGTATGGCAACATATTCTAGCCGATGTATCGATCAAGCTCGTTAAAGGTACGCGTTCCTTAAAGAAAGTGCCCAAGGTGCGTGGGGCTGGAGATGTCCCTAGTGCTACAATTGTCCGACATTTTTTCCATGATCGCCGACTTACTTAGGTATCACCAAGGTGCTCACCCTGAAGATCGTGAGGGGTGCGATGGTGCTGCGCGAGGGTGGTGTGCCGAGGAGCAGAGGGGCCAGTTGGGGATGTACAAGAAGGGGTTGAAGGGGGGGGCCTGGTCGACGGCGCGGTGTGAGGAGGAAGCTCCCTATGACTATGACACGCGAGGATGGCGGATTCCGGCAGCTGCTAGTGGCGGTGTGTGCTGTTGTGGTGCAGATCTGCACCTGTCATGGGCATGCCAGATATGCACGTCGAGGGCCACGGGAGGGGCTGCTTCGGCATGATTTTGGTGCCCGCTCGGCGTGTGGCAATCAGGCAGGACTCGAGGTAGGTCTGTGCGCTGCTCGCGAAAGGCTAGATCTGCCTCGTGTGGAAAGCTACTCGCCGTGCACGATAGATGGGTGTGTCCATTATCATTGGTTCATGGGCGGCGTTGCTCTGATGCGGAGGGCAGTGACGACGAGGATATCAGGGTAGCCGCCCCGGGAATGGGAATGGAGGCTATACCTGACGAGGTGGTTATGGTTGGCGAGTTTAGCGTCTACTGCTGATCTATGGATCGGCCGTCCATTGTGACTTTGGATGTTGGAGTTGGAGGTGTTACATGGATTCATCACAAGGTGGTGCTCAGTGGAGGCAGACAAAGGAAGTTGTGTTGTATGTAGTTCGTCGGTTGATTTGGATATTGGGCGGGTGATGGTGACGGATACGTCACTTCCTTCTTGGAGGCATCCTCTTCGAGGGTCTGCATTTATTTGCAGCCACGTGCTTATCTTATTGCCAGGTTTGTGGATGTCAAGGCAGCTGAGTGGAAAACGTTTGCGCTTCGAGCTAGGCGGTGGCCTTGGAAACCATGGTGGGCAACAATTTCAAGGGGTGGACAAGTTGGTTCCCATAGATTGCGTGAGTTTTTTGTCTCACTAGTCTGAAGAGGTTGTCAGCTCGATCGACGCGTCCTAGAGGGGGTGGTCTTCAGTATATCGATGCGGCAACCTCGGACATTGTGTGGAGGCTGTGGTCTGCGGGTAGTTGCCCTATGTGTAGTTTGGGCTACTGGTAAATAGGTAGTGCGGAGTTGCAGCTCGAGAGTGACAAATGGTATGCGGGTGGCGGGCCAAGAAGGTGGTCTCGGTGGATCGTGCAAGGCGCGACCGAGCGATGGATGACTTAGTGGCGGCTCTGAGAGTTCTGCAACATCGAGGGTCGTTGACCTTATGTCATGTGGGCGATGTGGTTGCTCTTGTTGTTCGGATTTTTTTTCAGTAGTGTGTCTCTTGTCGCTTTTGGCGTAGGGTCTTGTGGATCGTGGACCTTTTCACCTTTGTGTGAGCATCCTAGATCTACTCCTCCAACAATAGTCATGACATCTTATCTCCGGCGCTGATGAGAGATTAGCCAGTGTGACGGAGCGGGTCACCGTTTGTTTATGTTTGTGTAGTTGGTGTCCTTGGTGGATTTTTCCTTCCCCTCGACGAGAGTTGTTGTGGCCATGTTGTTGTTGGGTTATGGGCGTAGCCCCATGGTGTTAGTGTTCATCAGTTTTTCCCCTTGTATGGTTTGTGCTCGGTTTTCGGTAAATTGATAGTCACCTTCTTATTAATTAATAGATAATATAAAGCTTTTAGCTTCGCTTAAAAAACATCTAGAACTCAAGATGAGTTTCTACATCATTGACGTCTTTGTATTCTTTGGTTGGCGGATAAAATCCTTTATTTGGTTCATGGATCGTGGTAGAGTATATGTGCTAATGCTTGGATAAGAACTTTCATGGTTCTAGCATGTTTTTAACTTCTATTTTGACAACCACCAAATACAAATTCTAGAACTTCTAGATTCAAGCAATGAACTTTCAACAAAAATATAGGGAGTTTATTAAATTTTGCATGAATAACTTTTGAAAAGTGAAAAATTACAAACAAGATGTTAGGGTTGAAAATGGAACAGAAATGGATGGAAACATAGGTTATCGTTTTCATTTCCTCTTGTGTCGCCGGAATCGAAACCGAAACGAAAAACTCCGAAAACAAACACGGAATCAGAAATCATTGAATCAAATATGGAAAGAATACGGGGCGGATACTATACGATAACGGACATTTATCGGAATATAATAGTGTAATTTCATGGTGTGTACACTAAAAGTAATATATAACTGACAAATACTATGTCACAACTTCGAAAAGCGACAATTGAACATAAAGTAACACACATAATTCAACACTTCTACAAGCACATAAGTTTACATAAATAGTTTCACATAAACTCTAAGAAACTCACTTGATTAGTATGTTGCTTGGACCGGTTCCGTGTATTAGGTAGAGCCTTCATATATTATATGTCTTAGCAAGAGCAAGAGAAATCACTGACGCAAAGTAATATTCCGTACATGGACCTGATTGGTTATATTTTCGGAAAGTTTCCATATTTGTTTATTCAGAATTTTATTACCTTTTCTGTTTCCGCCAGAAACGGCTCCCCCTTTCCTTTTACGTTTCCGCTTAGAATATTTTGTTTTTGTTTTTTCTCTCTATTTCCTTTTTCTTCGGAAACGGACGGAAAGTTTCCTTACCGTTTTCAACCCTACAAGATGTCAAAAATATAAATGGATGATACTTTCTCCCTTGCCTCCACTGTCATTACTGCGATGTCTAAGGCGAAGTCTTTCCACTCTCGTTGCCTCCCCTCTAGGATCTATAGACGAGGCCATGTATTCGTATCCCATCTGGATGATGCTCCAGTGGCAAGTGGGGGTGTAGTAGTTTAGGTTATTGTTTCTTCATTGTTGTGGTGGCACTCGGGTGATGATGGCGCTTGCTCTTTGAGTTGGTATTACGGGCTCTGATCCTCCTCGAGTTCATCTATCGGGACGAAGTCGATAGAGCTCTAACGTAGATTCCCGCCATCTCCATGGGCTACGAGATTGGAATTTCTCTTTGTGCCTGCAAGATAGGGATATTTGGTGTTAGGAGCTTCTTATCGATTCAAGGATTCCAGGATGGTGACTTCATCTCTCGGGTGACGGTCCTTAGGGCATGTGCATGAAGACTTCCTAGTTCCGATCAACAAATTCAGGCAGGTGAGCTGTGATAGTGACACATTGGCGACTCGTTCTAGCAGCAATAGTCGTCATTAGTGGGTCTAGGGACCATGATATAATTTTAATTATGTTTGGATGCTTTGTAATTCTAGTGTACCTTTATAATAGAGTTGGGTTCTTTTCGCAAACAATATATATACACGAATGTGAGCAATGTTGGACCTGAGTGAGGTGCTAATGAAATGTACTTGGCGATCCCATGATAAGAACTAGCCACCATATCAAACGTGTGGTTCCAGAATGAGTAAGAATATAACAAAAAAGTCGTAATGCCAATAGCTAGATTTCACTTATTGGTTTTATGTTGGAAATATAACACATTTGATTGAACGCAGACCTCCCTAACCTTTCTTCTATTTTCTTATTGGAAAGTCCAAGGTGACCCCGTCCTAACTCTCTGTGTGTGTGTGTGGGGGGGGGGGGGGTCATCTTTGAGGCTTTCCAAAAACAATTATAAACATAGGGTGATAAGCAACAAACCTTAATCAATCGACATGATTATATTCCATAAACATGATATAACCAATAGATGAAATTATCTTGCAAGTTTACATAATTCCACAACCATCGAACATAAGATTTTTATCACTGTTGTGGTATTGCTAACGAGTACGCCATGAGGGTTCTCACATAGAGTTTATAGAGGTGGGGGTGAAAGGCGGTGAGCGTCTGGGCGGCGGTTCACAAGTTGCCTAGGTTCAAATCTCACGACGGTGGTGAGATCATACTCCTCCTATAAATTACTATAATAGAAATAGGCCAAGGTTATATAGATTTTTGTGTGTGTTTCACTAAGGGATCTTGTAGATCAGCTTCTAAAGGCACCAGAACCTAGGGTTACAATGTAAATCCTAGCCGGATAGGTTACATTGTCCTACACTAATAGAATAGTACATATCTTTCACTCTCAGGCTCCATCTTCCTCCTATGGCGGTGCGCAACAGCCTCCTTATATCCGACTAGTCTTCTTCTTCTTAATCTAGCAATTGGGCCGCCCGATCATGCCATGTGCCCGACCATCATCTAAGAGCCACCCGAACTTGCCGAATTGAAGGCATGCTAAGGTTATACCCATGTAGCATATCCCTAACAATCACCTTCTTAAAACATACACAAAATACCTTACCATGTTTAAAAATAGGCATGCGTTCAGATTAGGGTTTTAGAAAGTTCGGACTTTAATATTATGCATGTCACTTCTCATGATTCAAGTCGATCAACCACTATCGTTGAGGGTATAAATTGGAAATTTAAAAAATTATGGTTTCTCCTGATTCTCAGGATTGAGAAACACATGAGTAGAAAATTCACTGAATTCTAATAGGTTTACTAGTTCAAATATACGATTTGAAATTCAAAAATGCTGCAGTAATAGTCATTCCAATGGAACATTGGGGAAAACATGAAAAAATTCTTGATCCTACACGATTGATTCTTAAATAGAGTGTGAGTGGATGTTCAAATTTCTATAGTCACATGAATCTAATCCAAAAAAATGTGAATAGCACCATTCTTTTGATTCAAGGATGATCCGTGGGCCCAACAAGGTTGATATGTTTGAGTATTGGTCCACGAGTGGCATTTTTTTTGACGATTGGGACTCTCTATGAGTGGAAAGATTTGAATCATATAAAAATCCAATAAACCTCTTAGAATCCAAAGAGTGCCTATGCTATTGGTCCTTTGCATCATCCAATGAATAAGGCAAAACTATAACCTTTTAACTAGAAAGTAAAAATCCAAAAGCATTCGTAATTTCATCATTATGACCTCATAGAGCAAACTTCTCGTGATTTACTATACCGTACATTTATGTTAATTGTTTTATGCAGATTCCAGTACTTTGTTCTCCTGAATTTGAGGATGGTTGAATTTAGTGACACAAAGAGACACACCACATGAAGCTACAAAACAACAGTCATACAAATCAATACAGATTTATTCCCACGATTGCAATCTGTGAATCAGTCAATCAGAATCAATCAATCAAACAAAAGAAGCTGTCCCTTAAGCTCTCATATCAAATGATGTTGTCACCTAGGACGGTCATATTTATTAATATGACGCTTATATGTGTTTTTTCTTTTGGTAACTTGCCTTATGGATTGGATATCTATCGTGATCTACTCCAGAAATTCCCGGGAACACACACATTAGAGGCATCTGCACCAGCACATAATTGATGAAGCTATTTTAAAGGATCTGAACTATCTTTCTTGAGAAACTGTTGCAGACTTTCCTGGAATTACAAGAAGACAAAGCAAATGATTAATATTGATGTTATAATCAGCAAGGCCGAACCTTGCATTGAATTGGTAATTGCTGGCGTCTACTCGGAGCATATAATCCGGTAGATCATCCAAAGCCGACTCCAAGAACAATGCTAGCATTTGACGGCTACTACGTGAGTAACTGAACATACTCTCTCTGTCAGAGGCGTTTACTGTCTCCGTCCGTACGTAGTTAGTACCGTACCTGCTTGCGTGAGGTCGACGGGCGCCTAATCCCTTGGAGACTTGCAGTTGCAGAGATCGATGGCTTAATTTGGCGACATCGTTAATAGAACCTAGCCCATCGTCGGCGCTGGTAACTAGTGCTAATTGCAGCTACACACCGTCTCCATCCATGTGTAGCAATGTAACTTGGATTTTGCCTCGCCGGCTAATTAGTCATTAGGCGAACAAAGAAGATGGCACAAGTGACTTTGATATACGTATTTGATGTAGGCATGTAAATGACGCTTAAACGGCATCCGCAAGTCCCGCTTATACGACTGGTTAGTTCTTTCTTTGGAAAATGTAAATTTTATTAAACTAGAGTACTAATAAACGGTATTACACGGATTAAGTGGAGCGCCGCTTACATCCCTATTTGGTGCATGTGTGGTTGGGTCTTCACAAGAGTAAAATCTGAATCCTAGAGTCGTTAATCACATGGAAAGTGTCTTTGACTACCGAGTTCTAGTGCTCCCTTTATTTAAAAAATTCAAAAATTATAATTATAAGTCTCAAGAAAATCTGAAAATAAATTCTGCGCATAGTCAATGTAGTATCCTACGAGCATGCAAAATCACAAACTCAAATTATTTATATTATGGGCTACACAAAAATGATAAAATTGTATAAAATTTGAAACTATTTATACTTAGGTCCACATTTTTTTATGTAAACCATAATATAAAGTACTATTTAAAATTGATATTTTGCATGTTTGTGAGATAATTGTAAAATATGATTCTTTTACACTAATAAATATGATTTTAGATCTTTATATTAATAAATATGATTCTCCATTGATGTACACACGTGATTAAAAGTTTTGATGTTTCATTGGCTACATATGATTCTTTTCTGAAAATTTTATACTAATAAATATGATTTTAGATCTTTAGAAAAACGGTGATCACTAGTGACCATGTGCACCAAAACTTTTAATCACGCTCGTGTACATCAATGGAGAAACAATGGCATTAGCCTTGCTCCAGTGTGGTGCTTATTAATTTACCCCGAAGAAAGATGGACGTCAGCCTAGCCTGTACCTGATGGTACCTTTCTCTGCAGGTACAACAGCATTGTCATACCATATATGAACTCAAGACACCTTACACTCACGCGGTCACATAAGTTTTATCTACATATAGTACTACTGCCGGTTGTCAAAACCTATGCTAGTTTATGTCAAGAATTCGACAATGAAGTACCCTAGAGTACGGTCCTACGTCATGTTACTTGGACACTAATGCAGCACAACCTAGCTATAAACTGCAAAACGATGCACACAATGTAGGGACGTAGAGACTCCCATGTGATTCGTCGATAGGTTTGGCGGTGGACGGTGCTATCCTAAGATTCCAAGGAAAAGATTGTAATCTTGGCTCTGCCAGGGAGTGTTACTTCTCAGAATAATCTTTGGCCTCAAGGTTCGAGGAAAATTCTCAAGATGATCTCACATTTCTATTTCCCTTGATAAAAAAATGGTTTTCCGAGGACTTGAGCATTTTATTCCGTCAATCATATTTGAAACCATTGTATTCGGATTCGCAGTTGGCCATGTCAACTGCGCTTTTTAATACTTCAGTTGATTCTCCGGTAGTGTATTACGTTATCTCTTCGGTGGTACACCATACATGTATCACTCGACGCGCGCCCATGTCACCTGGTCTTTCTTAATCCGTGTAATTAAGCGTTCGTTGCTAATTGAAATGACAGCCGCCTCTAATTTTCTCGAGGTGCTAACTACAACTACTAGAGTCCATATTGTTAGTCTTTCATATTACAGGAAGCCAGCACAAATGATTTAAAATTGCTGTTATAATTACCAAGGCCAAACCTGCGTTGACTTGATGATTGCTGGCCTCTACTCGGAGCATATAATCCAGTAGATCATCCAAAGCCGACTCCAAGACCAATGCTAGTATTTG
Source organism: Avena eriantha (assembly GCA_910589775.1). Lineage (NCBI taxonomy): Eukaryota > Viridiplantae > Streptophyta > Magnoliopsida > Poales > Poaceae > Avena > Avena eriantha. The sequence continues at coordinate 167,102,207 of OU342743.1, read as the reverse complement.
ACGGCTACTACGTGAGTAACTGAATACACTCTCTGTTATAGGCGTTTACTGTCACCGTCCCTACTTAGTTACTAGCGTACCTGCTTGCTTGAGATTGACGGGCGCCTAATCCCTTGGAGACCTGCAGAGATCGACGGCTTAATTTGGCGACACCATTTGTTAGAACCTAACCCATGGTCGGCGCCTTAATTGGTATACTTGCAGTTGCACACTGTCACCATCCATGTGTAACAATGTAACCTGGGTTTTGCCTCACCGGCTAATTACTCATTAGGCGAATCAAGAAGATGGCACAAGTGACTTCGATATACGCATTTGATGCAATTAAAATCTAAATCTTAGAGTCGTTTAACACACGGAAAGTGTCTTTGTTGCCTCCCAACCTCTAGTGCTGTTTTCATTTAAAAATTCAAAATCATATTTATAAGTCTCTAGAAAATCAGAAAACAAATTTTGTGCCCAGTCAATGTTATATACTACAAGCCTGCAAAATCGCCAACTGAAATTATTTATTTTGTGGGCTACACAAAAATCACAAAACCGGATAAAATTTGGAGATTTAAAACTTTGCATACTCAGTTCCATACTTTTTATAGCCATAATATAAAGTACTATTTGAAATTCATATTTTGCACGTTTGTGAGATATATCATTGCCTACATCTGATTCCTTTCTGATTTTTTCGTAGTAATAAATATTATATTCGATCTTTAAAAAAAACTGGGATCACTTGTGCCCATGTGCATCAAATCACCAACTCTTAATCACGCGCGTAGACCAATGGAGAAACAATGGCATTAGTCATGCTCGAGTGTGGTGCTTATTAGTATACCCCTAAGAAAGATGGATGTCAGCCAGTACCTAAAGGTAGCTTTCTCTGCAAGTACAACAACATTATCATAACATATATGAACTCGCAAGATACCTTACACTCAGCGGTCACATAAGTTTTATCTCCATATAGTACTACTACCACTTGTCAAAACCTATGCTAGTTTATCTGAAGAAATCGACAATGAAGTACCCTAGAGTACGGTCCTACGTCATTTTACTTGGATACTAGTAATTCAGCACAACCTAGCTATCAACCGCGAAACGATGCACACAATGTTGGGACGTAGAGACTCCCTTGTGATTCGTCTAGCGGTGAACGGTGCTATCCTAAGATTCCAAGGAAAGGATTATAACCTTGGCTCTGCCAGGGAATGTTATTTCCGTGAACAATCCTTGGCCTCAAGGTTCGAGGAAAATTCTCAAGAGGATCTCAAATTTCTTATTTTTCCTTCATAAGAAAACTGGATTTCCGAGGACTTGGTCATATGATTCCATCAATCATATTTGAAACCATTGTATTCGGATTCACAGTTGGCCATGTCACGTGCTGTCTTTCTTACCACTTCAGTTGATTCCCTGGTGGTGTATAACGTTATTATCTCTCCGGTGGTACACCATACATGTATCACTCAACGTGCGTCCATGTCACCTGGTCTTTCTTAATCTGCGTGATTTAGCGTATGTTCGTTGCTAATTGAAATGACAGCCGCCACCAATTTTCTCTAGGTGCTAACTGCAACTACTAGAGTCCATCTTGTTAGCCTTTCATTTTATTTTTGTAGATGGAGACATAAAAGAGACAAACCGATAAGTAAGACAATAAAATTATGTAGCTAGATCAATCTAAGTGCTAGTTGGCCCCGACGGCTATAGAATATTCTGCTAAAGCATATAAAAATAACAACCCAAATTAGTAGCCACGTGGTAAGATAGTATTTTGCCAACCAACTTCCTTCCCATCACATCTTTTGTAGTAGTCATGTAGTTGTTCAGCGAGATACATGGTTAATCCAAAAATGGTTGTCACAACACTCCTTTTTTTGAACAATGGAGGGTCCTTGACCCCGAAGCAACATTCAATTCCAAAGCAGTGGGTATAATTTTACATACATGACCCTGCAGATAACTTGAACTACCGAACAACCCTGTAAGATTACAAAAAGGACCCTAGGAGAAAATCAGAGAAGCAATCAAGTCCTTGACCCTCTCTGGCCGTCGACGAGACTCCAGCTCCGGTCACCCTTCCACGAGCAGGGATGAACCACTTGGTTGTAGGAGGCCGTTGAACGCCCAGAAGGATCTCCAGAAGCAGCCTCCATCTTGGAGGTTGATAAGACGCATTTGTGGCATTTGGATCGGCCTTTGATTCGGTCGCAGATCACGCCGACAAGCCTAGCCATCGTGCGGTGATCTCCATGGCGATGCTCACGCCTTTCTCACTGTCACCAAAAGTAGAAACAACGACGCCAGTATGCCCCCTTCTCCACCAAGGATGGCACCAGGGGAAGCTCACCAGCTTCGTCGCTCCATTCCAAGCAACATCACCTATAGGCAACCTTATTGTGGTAGATGATGGTCTTGTCCTCCACTTGCATCTCCAACCGGAGAAGCACAAGAATAGAGAGGAAGAACCCTAGGCGGCTCAAGATCTTGTCGCCGAGATCCTGAACTGTGGGCATATAGCCCAAACTGGGCACACGACCGAACACCCTACAACTACCACTACGACCTACATCTACTCCGATGTCCCTCCTTCACCACCTTCGTCGGCTAGTCCGGCGAGATGGTCTCAGGAGCACCTAGCCTCTCTCAGGCAACTCTCAAGGATGGATGACAAAGGGAGGGAGAGGGGGAAGTGTTGCTTGATCTAGTTGTCACAACACTCATGCAGGTGAACTAGATGTGGAGATATGTGCCAAATGGACAAGATGACGGATAACCTTAGCAGTGAGATGGATCGGGGTTATACCCTTGTAATAACATCAACAAGTGTTTGAGGAGACTAATTGCTTATATCCAAGTGTGGAGAGGCGCCCTAGAAGAGGGCTTTATATTTTGGCGGTACCGACGGTTAGAGGAACATGGTAAGTGGATCACCATTAGGTTGGCATTGAAAATGACGTTTCATCGGAGATGTGTGCCACTTGAACAAGTCGACGGAGAACCTCAGTGGTGAAATGGATCGGGGTTATACCCCTGTAACAAGATCAACGAGTGTCTGAGCAGACTAACTACTTCTATCCAAGTGTGGAGAGGTGCCCCAGAAGAGAGCGTTATATTTTGGCGATACCGACGGTTAGAGGAACAAGTTAAGTGGTTCACTGTTAGGTTGGCATTGAAGATGACTTTTCATGGAGCTTTGGGAGCTTGGAGGTTATCAAGGGTGTTGGTCGTTGATGTCAGGGACGAAGGGTAATGATGAGGGGCAACCTACTAATATGGTGAGAAGGCGGCGCTCAATAGTGATGAATCTGATGGCTTTGATAGCCACTGAAGACAAGAATCGATGGGAGGAAGATGAAGAATATATAAGAAAACATGCAGGACAAACAAAAATGAAGGTAATAGTCGTCAAAATTGCTCTTCGGAATATCGGCATTAACCCTAGACCAATCCAAAAATAAATAAAATGACTATGTTTTGAATGTTAGAGAGCTTATCGTGCAGTTCTATGCTAATGTGCACAATATCACGACACGGTTAAAATTGGTTCTTTAAATGTAAACCCACCGCGTGCAACCTTACCCAACAGTAAAATAATTCCCCATTTTGGGAATCATATAAAAAATAAGTTTAAAATGTGTGATATGTGGAATAATTGATTTTCTAAATTTTGTAACTTGATGTAACTTGTTGGCAAGTTTATTTGATTAAATGCACTCAAGTACTCCACTTTATCCATAAATTATATCATTAAAAAAGAGCAACTTATGGACACCAAATCCGTTTCATAACACAGACCTCCAAAGTCTGTTCCGCTATGTGCAAATTTGAACAGTTCAACTACTACCTACAATCTACAATTCGACCAGTGCTTTATCGACACCGCTGCTCGATCACTTGGCAGAGCGCACGTCTCGACGCCGCCACGTCTCTTGCAGCGACGAACGGGTGCGCGAGGAGGTCCGCGACGGATGCCCGCTTCCGGTGGTCCTTCTGCAGGCAGGCGGCCACGAAACCACGGAGCTCCCGCGACGCCAAGCCGTCGGGAATTGCCGGCAGCTCGCCGAAGCAGATGGCACACATGAGTGCCGCCCAGGTCAGCTTCTGCCCCGCCGGGAGCAACGGGTAGCGGCCCATGAGGAGCTCCAGGACGATCACGCCCAGGCCCCAAACGTCGGCGGCGTAGGGGTCGACGCCACCGTCGTGTGACCGCTCCGTGTCGAAGCGCTCGGGGCTCATGTACGCGGCGGTGCCCTCGTAGGCCGCGCGGTATTTGCCGGCGCGGGAGACGACCTCGGCGATGCCAAAGTCCCCAATCTTGACATGCCCGTCCCTGCTGACCAGGAGGTTCGCAGGCTTCATGTCGCGGTGCACGACGCGGCGGCTGCGGAGGTACGCCAGGCCGGACAGCGCCTGCGCCGCCACCTCCGCCAACGCCGCCTCCGGGAAGCCACCGCCGACGAGCGAGTCGAGCGAGCCCCCGTCCATCAGCTCGAGGAGCAAGGCGGAGTCGCCGGACGCCGTCGGGAGGACGGAGTGGCATCGGACGATGTGCGGCGAGTCGACGCGGCGGACCACTTCGACCTCGTCGGCGGCGCCGGGGTGGCCGCGGTGGATGATCTTGAGCGCGTAGAGCGCCGACGTGCGGCGGTGCGAGACCTTGTGGACGGTGCCGCCGTTCCCGCTTCCGAGGACGGAGAGCCTGTCGAAGTCGAGCAGGCGGAACTCGCCGTCCGGCCGAGCCGCCACCGACGTGGACGGCGTCTCGGCGGTGACCACCGGCGCCGTCGGGGCGGGGCACCGGAAGGCGCACGACGTGGGGACGTCAAGGGTGAGGTGGAGCTGGGGAAGCTTCCGTTCTCTGGCGGCGGCCATTAGATCGATCGCCGTGCAAGTAGAATTTGCAAGCTGGATGAATCTGAGACTTGAACACAGTTGAACGGATAATTGATGGTGTTTCTTGCGACGGCGAAGTTTGCTTGCTTTTATGCTGGGCAGCGCGGCGGCGCAGGTAGTATCTTATTTCGCTGGCTGTCTTGTGATTTTGATGTGTAACCGACGAACACTCCTGTTCTTATAAAATCTTTGTTTTGAAAACGGTCTTAAATATCTTCTCGATTAACTTGTGCATCAATTGGATATTCGTGAAGTTGTAGAGTCTAAAGCTTGAGAACAGAGGAACTTGAACGTTTGATAAACATAGGGTGGACACTAGAGGTATAAATTCCTGCAATGTGTAAAACATAGAACCTGGCGATTCTAAAGGTACCATGCGTACCGGAGTGACACATCATGCTGATTTAAGCACGCCGTCAGTCAAGTGCAGACCAGATTATAAAAAAATTATGAAACAAGACTGAAACTTGTGAAACATGTCTGAAACTTGTGAAACATCTTATAGTGTTCATGTCACAAATGTTTCACTGTCTCAGTTATGTTTCGGTTCGGTTTCAGTTATATTTCAGTTGGTGACATCAACACAATGTCAGCATGATGTCATTCATATGTTGGGCAGAAAAATGACAAACTAGCACACCAATCTCAAAGTGGAAATAGGCGGTGGGTGTAACTCTGCGTGCCCGGCGCCAAGGAGTTTTCGGTAAAACACACTATATACAGGGATGAAAGATAGGATGTTTTTTCTACAAGTAAAGTTGCATAAGTGTACTCTGGTATGGAGGGAGTACTAGCAATTGGACATTTGAACAACATTTGTACAATTGTACATATTACTAGATTGCACAGAATATGCCGTGAAATATGCACATGCAAGAGTCTGCTGGAAATGTAACAGTGATAATAGACTAGAGAAATGTAACATGTAATATTTTGAGTAAACCACACCCCTAGTCTAAAAACTTGCCATGAACGTACATATTGAATTCCCATGAACGTACATATTCATTCCAAGACAAAAAAGTTTATCAACGAGATCTTGATTATACAGTACGCAATTAATATCATTGAATTCATATTTTTTAAACAATTTATATGATACTAAGTTTATGTCAATAATCTTTAATGTTTAAATTAATTGTTTGTCAAAATAAATTTTGAAATACGGGTGCGACTTATTCATATTCATTACAGTGAAGGTAGTACGTATTGAAAAAGGTCTAACGGGCGAGGTCAATGCCACCTTTGAGTTGCACGTGTGGCCGACTGCTTCTCATTTCTGAGTCCTCCTCCTTCCCATCAAGTACTCTCTGGCTTCCAAAATATAAGACGTTTAACGATTACTCAAAATTCAACTAAGCTTGACCAAGTATATACAAAAAAATGAACAATTACCATACTGTATCAATATTAATATATTCATCATAAAGTATATTTTATTAATGTGGCCGTTCAATATTGTATATGTAGAATATTTTTGTAAATATTTGGTAAAAGTTAGTAAGATTGGACTTTTCACTAATCTTTAGAACTGAGGGAGTAGCATTTATTAAGAGTCTGCAATTAGGAGTGAGCTTATGTGCCATCCATCTGAATGACACAGCCAGGCCTTCCTGTTTTTTGTCCCCAAAAAAAAAAGCTAAATGACGCAGGAGTCCAGCTTATTTTGTTATCCATTTGATTAATGTTCTTACATGATCTGGATTGACCATCTCTTACATGTTTATTATGTTGGTCTCTCTTACCATTTCAAAGAACTCTTACTAGTAGCATCCTTGTACTAGTGCGGCACAATGAGATTAATTATAAGCAACTAATATCTGATTCGATATCAACCCTGTACACACGCGGGGGCTTGGTGCTGCCGCCGTCGCTAACGAACACTTGGCATCTTTTCTTGAACGGTGACGTGGATTTGCATTTTCTTAATCGGTAAGCTTAGCGGGGGGAAAACATAGGCCTAATCCATGAGATATTTCCTCCCAGGGCCTCGGAGGAGATATTTACGAAGATGCAGACCGAGTGCTTGAGCGATCGAGATCGAGATCGAGATCGAGACCAAGGATGGAAAATAAAATAAAAGGCAAGATGCATGACAGGTAGGACTGGGACGGAGAGGGAGACGGTGACGGGTGCGGGCGTCCTTGTTGGACCGTCGGCGCAGATCGATCCTATCGGGTTCGGGAAGAACGCGGTTGCAACGACGGAGTACGTACGCATGCAGGCCATCACGCGCGACCGTGCCATGCTTAATTTAGCACGCCGTGCTGGCCCGAGATGACCAGTTTTGGTCATGGATCTGATCTCATCTTCTTTGCATTAGTATAGTATAATCCTTTTTGCCTGCTCGTTCCACGTGATAGCGTGATCCAAGTAGAACAATCCTACAAACTGTACTCTACTCGTTGTACGTATATTGCACGCCAGCATTCATGTACTCCTGTAAATGAATTGTTCTGCTACAACCGCCTCCGAAGCTTCCGGCTACATGTACTCTAAGTGTGTGCGTGTGACTGGCTTCTCCTACAATTTTTTTGCCTTTGCTCTGCTCGACACACGCAGCCCAGCGAGATGTATATGCTTCGAACCATCGTAGCAACCGTTCTCAACCAATTTCAGCGGATGGTTTCAACCCATGGTTATTTTGTCCTCAGTTTAGTTCAGTTTGGGTGGAAATATCAAATAGGTCTGGTTCTGGTTGGGCCGGGTTTAGTTGGGGTTTGGTTTCCAAGTCCATTCATGTAGGTTCGGTTGAGGTATGGTTCAATTTTGGAACCATTCTCAGGTTTAGGCAGCGTCACAATAGCCGGGTGGATGTCGCCGTGCCCTTTCTCTGGCTCTTCTCATCGTCAACCACAAGGGGAGACCCGTGCACGTAGTAGGACTCTAGCAGTTCTCTTTCCGTCGTGCGTGAAATTTCTTCGTGCCAACATACAAAGCTCCAGCGAAATTTATACAGTATATATACAAATCATCAGAGGTCGTGGCTATCTTCTTTCTTACATCACCTAAGGGTGTGCCCGTTTGATCACACTTCTCACGACACCTAAGGGTGGGCAAAAACTGAAACCAGTCAAACCGGAAACTTACAGCCTAGTTCATTTTCCTTCACAAATGAAATCTAAACTTTGGATGTAGTACAAAATTTTGAAATAGCCCAAACCGTGTATGCACAGGCTTAACGACACCCCACGGTTTCAGACAATTTGGAGGAGTTCAGCACGAGGGTACTTGCAGTATCCAAGTTTTCACCGTTTCTCACAAAGCACACTGCACCAACAACACCTTACAGGTAACACTGCAATTATATTCTCAAAACACAAGATCGGTTAACAGAAAAGCAGCTTCAGTTATGGCACAGTTAGCACGATACATACATCTCAGTGTTGGAAACTACTCCATATATATATTTAACGGGGCACAGTTACAATCTCTCTATATGGTAGTAGAAAACAAGAAAACCTTTCAGTGGTCTAGTATAACAAAGCTGATAGGAACACAAGGGCAGCATTCCAAAATTTACATCACACTGTAGGCGACAAACACCTTGCTTGTTCTTGCTCCAGTGCAGCAACGTAAAAGGATAGGATCTATATATGCGACAAGTAACAATCAACGAATGACAAACGTAACAAACCGACAGACATTCTATTTTGCTGGATATCACACGGCCTGGAGCTTCTGCTCATCCATCGACTCCACAGGAAGAACCGCGGGCTCCCACAACGAGTGCTCGTCGAGATGGATCTTTGCGTACTCGTTCACCAGCCCGTTCCTCTCCTCCCACATGATCGCTTTTCTCTCCTCTTCCGCCCTGTCCACCTTGTCTTTGGTCATTGAGCTCACGTCCCCCGCTGCCTTGGTTACCATGCCAAACGCGCTGGTAAGCCAGGACGCACCAGCTGAGACGTACTGGTTGCCCATGAGAGCAGAGCCTGCAATGTTCGCTTTCTGCTCTGCAGCAGCCAGAGCAGACTTTGTGAGTTCTGAGACCTGGTAGCGCTCGTCCACTTCCTTGACCTTGCTGCCAACGACGGCGCGACCCAGGTTGATCTTGTCGCTCAGGCCGTACTGGCGGTCTAGAGATGCGACGGTGGCAGTAGCATTGGACAGGATGTTGTGACGCTCATCAAAAGTTCTTGCTGCGTTGAGAGCGTCCTTGCTCAGGACAAAACCCTTGGCCATCATGCTGCTCACAACATCCTCTGCCTTCCTGACTGCAGATTCAGTAGATGTTGATCTTTCTCCCTGCACCAACCAGGGCATGCATAAAAAAACAAAAGAGTGAAACATCAATATATATTAAAAGTTGCCAGGGTAGAAACTAACTAATTCTGTAGAAAAAAATGATTATCAACTGGGTTTAAGCTAACTGCAGGACACTGACTTAAGAGACAATGCATGCATCCATATTTCTCTTCTCAGTGACATACTAACCTGAATCAAATTATATGTCTAGTTTAGAAACTTTCTTGCCATGGTAAGAAGCTGAATCAAAGTTAGTTAATAATTTATAAAAAAATTGGTCATTGAAGTGCCAAAACAGATGAACACCACACCGCCTGAGCAAACCACATTTATAGAAAATTATTGGATAGTAAGAACCAAGACAGATTCTACTTTTATTCCAAGTAAGCACTGCTAAAAGAATGCAAAATAATGTGTTTGTTTGGAATGCTCATTTCTTGCAAACAATAAGGACGTGGGTCCAAACCCCCAAATGCTCTCCTCACCGAATTTGACTGCAAACCAATTCGGTGTTCTTCAGTTTAACAGATGAAAGGAACAACATGCCTCAAACTTCTTTCAATTTTTATTGTAACACAAATAATGAGCGCACTATTCAAACACAACAATATTCTTACCGATAATTGTTTGCAGGCTTCAGGAGGCAACTGATAGTTCTCAACTGAAGTTATGATGACAGAAAGGTCAACAATTGTTGCCCCCTGTAGATTAGTAATCAGATGATTGAAAGCCATATATCAGATAAAGAAAAGCGAGCTAAAATAACAAGCAGCATAAGTAGATGCTGCCTAATGTTGTAGAAAACCCTTATCAATATGATAACAAATGAGTTGAGCTTGAACATACTGAGAGAAGCACAGCAGTGTCTGCTCCTTGTGAGTCTTTAAAAGTGACGTAAGCAAGTTGTGACCAATCAGATTCGCTGATGAAAACACAAGCAAATTTTCAAGAAATACTCAACCATTCTGACACATAGAGGCAGTGCAGTAGGTAATGATGAAATACCTTTGCATTTCAACATATTCTATATCCCCAGAGAAAGAAAAGAACTCTGTGATCTCTCTTTTCGAGGCATTCAATGAAATATTGCCAACTTTTACTGTCCTCACCTGCAAAAGATTATCAAGATGAGGGAATTGGATGACTGGATGAGATGGCCAGTGCTACTTTAGCACGACAGTGGAGATAAGATGCATCACTGTAGTAATCGTACGTTAGTTGAAACAGAACCAAATTCATTTTAGCATGTCTGAAATCTAATGTTTCCAGGGTTTACAGGACAATTTCATGTTTGACAAAATAGACAATACATACAGGCACTAATTGCAGGAAACTGTCAAAACAAGTGGGCTAGATGTATCAGTGTGGCCACGTAGGTAACACAATAGCTGTCAGGACTCAGGAATATTATCTGTCTAATCTTTCTGATCAATACTAAAGATCTACTTTACTCAAAATTGCCAACAGAGATTCACTGGCCCAGCTCAGGCAGCCTCCCAGGGCTCTGCCACTGGGACTGAGGAGTATCGTCTGACTAACGAATTACCGAATACTAAAGATCTATGTTGCTCAAAATTTGAAGTGTCTACATAGAAATGCTTATGCTGATCAACGTACATGATAGATGAAAATGCAGAGTGTGATGTAGTTTCCAAGTGGGAGACCACATGCTAAACTTTAGCTAAATAAATATGATTCCAGAAACCACATTTTTAAAATAAATTTCCTTTACACCTTTTGAATATTTAATTTAATGTAGGTACAAATAGCAGGTGACATTACTAAAAGGTCATGTACTTTGCATTAATGAAGAGATGCACATGTATGTCACTGGGTAACCTGATGCTTCCACTTGACAGAATCAGAAAGATAGTTAAGCCATTCAGATTTAGGGTGTGATACTTGCAACATCACGCAGAAAGCATGCAATTAAACACAATGTAATCCAAGGGGAATCGCACAATGAATAAGATAACGTTGACAGCACAGATTAGATCACAGACAGGCCAAGAGGGATAGTGCTGTTGTGTAGGACGGCAAAGCTAATGCAGGCCAGCTGTCCTGTTACCAGGAGTGATTAATTTCTCCAAATGGAAATAAATCAACGAGAGCATTCATTGACCCCGAAACCTAATTCCCATAATTGCTTCCAGCTAGAAGCCTCAAATGAAGGCCCGAAACGAAGGAGAAACTGGTACAGGCAGAGCACCCTAAGCAACAACACGAAAAAAAATTAAGTAGGAAATAGAAATATAATATCACTCCCATAATTTAAAAATTCCAGGTTCGTCCCCCTTTTCAGAAAATTGCTAGGAAATGCAGCAGCTCATAGTAGTTTGGCATCCACCACCATGCCACAAATCATCTATTGCTCAAAAAAAAAAACCTAGGACTGCAATTCCGGGCAGAAACTCGGCAATAAAATTTCAAGATCAGATCTACCAGACTCCGGGAGCGTCAGTTAGCATAATAGTCAGAGTAACTAGTACTCCAATTCAGAGGCAGTATGATTCAGAATCAAGGATCCGGAAAACCACAAGCAGGTCCATCATCCTATAGGAATCCAATCGGCATTCCCCACCAACCGATTACCCAGCAAGCACCGGAAACTGGGGACAGAGCGACCACTTGAACACCTCGCCTCCTCTGCATCAAGATATTTTTCAGCACTCAGGCGGCCTTACCAAGGAGCAGAGCAAGCAGCGTACGTTTGACCCGCATGGCGCTAAGTCAGCTTAATCTTCTACGGGGGAACGCGCGGAATCTGGCAGAAACCAGCAACGAGGCTCGTTTCCGTCGCGATGTCCCTGAATCGACAGTCAGGGGCGAAATCGCCTCAGAACTGAACCATCCCCCATGACCTCCTCCGACCCGGAGTTTCGGTACGCACGCACGGTTAACTTCGACGGGGAGAGACGGCCGAGGCCGACAAAAACACCCGACGGCCGGGGAGAAACGCGGGGGCTAACAGGGGAGCAGCGCCACCAGGAGGAAAGTAGATGAGTAAAACTAGAAAAGTAGCTGAGAGTCAGAGGTGACGCACCTCCATTGCGGGATCTGGGTCGCGGCCGGGTACCTCGAGGCGGGCGGCGAGGCTGGCCGCGGGGGCCGAGGGGGCTGGGGAACTTGGCGCTGCGCCTGCGGGCGTGTCGGTCGGCGGGCGGAGGAGGAGGAGGAGCGGGGGTGGACTCGGGCCGGGAGATGAGGAGTCGGGTAGGGGCGTAGGTGCTTGGTTTCAGCGACGAGTCGTGCGAGCGAGTTGTAAACGCACCGACCGGCACGGCATTGATGGTGGACCCGACCGGGGATCTGGCCGTGTGGCACCACGGTCAGCTGCCATTTGCTGGATCTGTAGCTGTAGGCCATTTGCTGGATCGGGAGTTGGAGTGTCACTAGTTTTACCCATTGTCCCGTTTTTTCTGTTTTGTTTTCTCTTCGCCACTAGTGGTTCTGGATTCGACATCCTGCCAAACTTCGTTTTGGCGCACTGAGCACGCATTTCGTGTACTAGTACCTGAGGAGGAGAGAAGGTCATTAGCGAGGTCATCACGGTTCACGGGCGTTTTGCTGCGTTCTGTACCTAAACATGGCAGTGGCACGACCCGACTCCTTTTCGTACCGCAGAATTCGGTGCGACAGCGAGGAGGAGATGCAGTGCCTAAGTACCTCGGCAAAGTCAGATCCTCTACCTCAACTGTGATATGTACAGTCGGGTCTATACTGTGATTTCTTGAAATATTTGGTACAAAGAGGAGACATCTTAAACAAATATAGAGGTAAAAACACCGACATTTTGCAGTATATGTTCTGTATCCAACTCAAGATGGCCAACATTTTGGATGCTAGTACTAGTATTACATCTCCCTCCGATTTCATAATATAAGATGTTTTAGTTTGTGAAGATAACGTACCTAGACGTCTCTTAGCGCATAAGTTCGGAGAAGTTAACTATGAATGTACACACTAAAAAGTGTCTAGATACGTTATCTTCATGAACCTAAAACATCTTATATTTTGAAACGGAGCGAGTACGTTTTACTAATTAGGATAGATTAATACGTGCATGTTGCTTGATGCTCCGAGTGATTTTTGTGTCCCTTACTCAGGAGTTACAATAGGTCTCTTTTTTTTTTACATCCCTACTACGCACTACTAATATTAGACACGAAATGTGTTTGCAGATTTCATTACAGTGTAGTACTACGTATGGACGAATGGTGGAAGCTCTACATACCCCCTCCTCTCTATCTCTCTCAATGTGTTTCAAATATGGGGAGCACTAGGCATTCCCGTGGATAATTCCCCAGCATCCTCATACTTTCCTGCGTGATATGTGTCCCCGAAATAGCCTATAATCCCGCTTTGCTGTAAAATGTTTTACTTCTGCTACAAAATATCTCGCTTTTGCCATCGATCTCTGCGACTGCAAGTCTCCAAGGGATTAGGCGCCCGTGGACCTCACACAAGCATGTACGGTAGTAACTACGTAAGGACGGCGACAGTAAACACCTCTCACAGAGATTGTATGTTCAGTTACTCACTTAGTAGCAGCCGTCAAATGCTAGCATTGTTCTTAGAGTCGGCTTTGGATGATCTACCGGATTATATGCTCCGAGTTGACGCCATAAATTACCTACTCAATGCAAGGTTTGGTCGTGGTGATTATAACAACAATTTTAACTCATGTGTTTTAGCTTCCTGTAATGCTAGACTAGACTTTCCAGGAAAAGTGTGCAACAGTTTCAGATCCTTCAAATTACCTTCATCAATCATGTGCTCGTGTAGATGCCTCTAATGTGCGTATTCCCGGGAATTTCTGGAGTAGATCACGATAGGTATCCGATCCACAAGCTAAGTTACCAAGAAAGACGCATATACCCGCCATAATCATAAATATGACTATCCGAGGTGACACCTAGGGTCAAGTCGGATGACCGTTGAGGGAGGAGGCGACTCTGCGGAGTTTGCGGCAGTTGGCGCCGGCGATGGTATCTCAACGCCAGTGACCGGACGTTTTTGGATGTTCGAGGCAGAAAGCGACGATGACTCGCCGGACGGCCCGGCCCTATCATCTAACGGTGAGGATGTCCCAAGATCACTCTGCTACCTCTACAGGACGTCTGAGTCAGAGAAGGAACGTGATCTCGCTGAGATGGCGGCAAAGGTGGAAAAACATATCCAGAAGAGGAAGATGTAGAGTATGGCGGCGCTGGTCTTGCATGATTCTCCAAATGAGGCATGTTCTTCTGTGGATGCAGGTGCCGATAGGATCTTCAATCCGAGAAGGGCCAGATTTGTACGAAGACCAGTACCTGGGCCATCATACGTACATGCGTTAAGGAAGATGATGGTGGCTGGATCCTCGTACAGAGAAAAGCATGAAAAATAGCGCGTTTATTCACGCTATTTAGCGTGCTATAGCGTATTTAGAGAGTCCACGCTATTTTTCAAGATTTTGCTCGCTATGGCGTTATTTTTTAATAGCTTGCTATATCACGCTAAAACATCGTAGCGTTAGCGCTATTTCATGTATCAGACGTTATTCGTTTTATTGGCGGGTTGTGGAGTAAGAGAGCATATGATGAATGTGTGATAAGGGGTGACCTCAAGGGTGGCTCGATCTTCACGGATCTCGTGGTCAAATCGATAGGAAAGCAAGGGGAAAGGGAGAAGGTAGCGAAAGCAGACGCACACCTCGCGAAAAATACGATGAACACAACAAAACTCACATGATATAAGGCCGATTGCTCCCGTCGATGGCCACCGGTCCGATAGAATCCTCGCCAGGAAAGATCGGTCAACGTGCTCCCGTCAATCCCAAGCGAAGAGGGAAGAACATGTAACATCCCAAATCTTTAATCAATGTTATCAAAATCCAAATCACCCAATTTAGGGTTAACAAAAAAAATTATCATTAAAAACAATTATGAATGCATGTGTGTTTGCATTAATATGGAGTTGTTTGAAAATGCCATGTTTGATTGTTCTAATGGTTGTAAAATGATTCAAAGGTGAATGCCACATCATCTAGATCATTTAAAAACAAAATCCAAAGAAAAAGAAATCAAATAAGAATAAAAAGACCAAATGGTCATTTGTGCTATTTTAATCCACTAGGCCACTATAGGTGTTCCTAGAAGTCAAATTCAAACAGAAACAATTCTGGATCTTTGCACCCCTTGCTAGTACAAGTAAGGATCTACCAAGGCCCACTTTGAAATCTTACAAAAACATTTAACCACTAATTTTAAATGGCATTTGAAAATGGAATCAAGTGTATGTGCATAGATCCCACTTTTTCAAAAATCACTCAAATGAACTCCACTTAACAATCCCAAGCAACCACAGACTACCAAGCATGAGATCAAGTCACACACCAAAAATCTTTTCAAAATTCAAAGTTTAATCTCTTGCGGCAATTGTGTCGAACACTTGGTGATCATAGATAAACCTGCCTAACTAATACTGTTTTAATCAATGTTTTGTCAACCTAATTGATCCCAATCCACTCCTCTGGTCTCCCCTATTTCCAACCATGCCATAAACAGTCTATCTCTCAGCCTTTCGCAGCAGTGTCGCGCCACCTTGAGGCCATGCCCGCCGGTCGAGCACGGACAGCTCGCAGGAGACCACCCAGCCCCTTCCCGCCATGCCTGGGAGGTAGGCGCGATAGCACAGCCACCCACTGTCCCTTCCCCGAGCAATGCCAAGCCCTGGACCACCGCAAACAGCCCACACTCTCCGCCTCTGCGCCATGCCGAGCACGCGCCAGTACGCCGCCCCCGACAGCCTCGCACAGGCCACGCCTTGCCCTTAGCTCGCACACGTCGCTTCGCCTTAACCCCAGCATGCCCCTAGACATGCCCATTTCCCGCCGCGCGACCAGCAGCCGTCGTGAGCCGCGTAAAACACTCACTGCCTCCACCCAAAGCGCGGACGCGCTCGAACTTTTTCCACCGCCCCTAGCAGCGCCATTACGCCGTAGATGACCGCCAGGAGGCAGAGCACCGTCCACCTACCTCGCCCATGCCATTAGCCCCCTGTACCATCGTCATCGACGAGCTCACCGTCCCCTCGTCGAGCTATAAAAGGAGACCTCCCCAACCCCAATTCTCCACACTCCAACACTCACCACCTTCCACTGATTCCCTCACACCATCCCCGGAGCCGCTCGAGCCCGCAGTCGCCAGAATTGTGCCGGAGCTCGCCGCAGTAGAGGAGAAAGGGGGGGCGTCGATTGCGACCACCCGAGGAGCCGCCGCGACCATGCTTGAGTCCGCCGTCGTCCACCAGTTCGATCGCCCCCATCGCCATGTTAGCTGGAGCCCTGGTAAGCCCCCAATCGACCCCCACCGAGCCGCTAGGGTTCAGTCTCGCCGGCGACCTGTTCGTCGTCGACGATATGCCACAACCGTTGATCCCTGTTCTAATCACACGACTCATATCGTCCCGTACCGCTTCGCGTTTGAGTCAGCCGCTGACATGCGGGACCCCCTTGTCAGTTTCCCTCTGCGCCACGGAGCGTCACTAGGCCGGCCCATTTAGTTTCCCGCCTTAGCCCGCTGATTTAAATAGATATTTTTCTATTTAGGTTTAAACTCAATCCTGTCCACTAGTTTAAAAATAATTTCAGAAAGATTTACTTAACCAAAATGAATGATTCAAATTTTGTTTGAAAGATATTTAAAAATCTCTATCCAAGCCCATTGGAATTAAATCAATTGGAGTTAGAGATCACATATAGCAAAAATAACAAGACAGAGACTTTTCTACATTCAAACATTTTTCAAAAATCAACCATAATAGCTTTTGAGTTGATTCCAACTCTCAAAAATCACATTTGATAATATCTATCTAAATATGTAATAATATTTAGGTTTGCATGCAGTGACTTTTGACTAGTACCAAAATATTGCCATATAGGCATTTCTAGTCACTTTAAATCATTTAAATAATAAACTTAAACTTTATAAAACGTGACCAACACTTTAAATCACATTCCCATGTATTAGAATATGTGGTGATGACATGTGTCCATATGATCCCATATTATTGGAGAATATTAAATCTTAATTAATTTCAATGAGTAGAAATTACTTTTCTCAAATAAAATAAATGAAACTAGTTCATTAAATCTTGTGGTGATTGTGATGATGCTAGATCATCAACTGTGTGCATTAGTGTACTAAATAGACTAGTTAATTATTGTTTGGTGATTGTGTATTCCGTATGTATTTATAGACGATAGTACCGACCAAGTCTACGAGGAGGAGGAGTTCTACCCCGAAGAAGACGCGGAGAATTTCAACCACTGCACCAACAAAGGCAAGCTATTGTAAGCAAGCTAGAATTATACAAGATAACCTAAGCAAGATGCATTAGGCATGGTTTGTTTATACCTCTTGATTTATACCCATCCCAAGTTTTACTTACAAGTTCTACCTTTTGCTTTATCAAAGTTTCTTTACTTCTAGTAATACTTTGTGAGATTTTAGGAAGTAGTTGAGATAGCATAAAGAGTATACAACTTGGCCTATACTAGATGTCATTCTATGGCATGAGATTGAGATTAGCATCCCACCTTAGTGAACACTCTTAACTTGTGGTTAGAGCTAAACCAAAAACTTGATCACTCTAGATGGGAATACTTGGTGAAAATGCTTATGAAAACCTTGGAATGATGAGTCATTCTGTTGAGATGTTTTGACATGTGTTGAGAAACACAAATGGTTTATGATGATGAAATGTTAAGGCATGAGGCTTAGCCCTTTATAAAAACTGATGGTTGGGTTCGGATGTGATACCATTTCAATTTTACCGTACAACCACAATACCTGAATTGGATAAGGCTTAGCCGAAAGTTTATATGCATTAGTATGGGTTCCCTCGCGGGAGAGGTTTGAGCTGAGGCTACCTCTCAATGTTGTCCACCTATGCAGTGCCCAGGATGGTGTGAGGCCATGGCTGGGAGGCCAAGCTCATAGGGGAGGTGTCTATATACTAGAGTGTGTAATTGAAATGTTATGATTGATTATCTGCATACCAAGTATGATGATTTAGGGTTTTTCCCCGACGATGTATCGAATGTTGTGGTGAAAGTGTGCCACCTCTATAGAGTGTCAAACTATTCGAATATCCGCGTCCACGGTCATGGACAGTTGGAGTGGCCATACTGTTCCGTTGTCAGATGTTTTCAAAATGACTTATGAAATGAATTGTGACATGACTTGAACACAACAGGGTTGTGACTATGACAACTAAGTTCCCACTTAAGTGATTTAGAACTTTATCTTTCTTTACTTCTGAACTTAGCTTAGGTTTCAAACTTAACCTTACGAATAAACTTAGAACTTAGCATTCCTACTAGAACTACCTTACTTGTTTGTGATAGTTTGCGAGTACTTAAAGAGTACTCATGGCTTTGTCCGTGACTATTCTCGTGGCCAGACTATGAAGAGGACTATCTGGAAGAAGGACAGCAGAATGGCTACGACAACTAGGACTATCTCCCATCGTCAGCATTGCCTGTGACACTGAAGATGGAGCCCACCGCTACGCTATTTATTCCGCTACTTTTTTGTACTAAGACTAGATCATGAGATCCTTTATTTGTGTAAGACCTTATTATGGTTTGTAATGGATGATGTACCGTGATATCCAATCTATTATGTCTCGCAAAAATAGTAATCCTAGGATTGCGATGTATGGCATAACAGGCATCTAGGATTAAAAATCTGGGTGTTGACAAGTTGGTATCAGAGCCATCCTGACCATAGGAGACCCTAGTTAAAATGGACGTCCGAACAAAAACTTAGTTTCCAAAAACAAAGAAGTGAGTATTTATGAAAACTTATTTCCACTCTTACCCTTGGGGATTCTTTCAAAAAAATTCATGTTCCTAAAAAATTCTTACATTATTACATAAATTTGACACACTTGATCACTTCACTAACTTACTCATCCTAAATTCTTATAGATGGAGGTTTAGTACTGCAAGTTCTACTAGTTGGGCAACAGAGGCCAACTGATCTTCGAGAGGGATCTTGATGCACTGTCTGAGTACCTTGAGCGTCCGCATCTAGAATTCTTCGGAGCTCAACTCAATGACCATCTAGGGGGAGATTTACAATGGCTGATAATTACTAATGTTCGAGGAAAGATGGAAACACCACTTTCCGAGAAGATTCAATTCACCGTGAGAGAGAACAAATGGCTAGATGGATTAGCCAAGGCCATGCATGAAGCTCTCGCATGTCTTTGCGGATAGAATGTCAACTTGATCCAGGGAACTCACTTTGCTCACTACACAAGGCGTGATTCTATGGGAATGCCGTTGGAGATGCCAAGTCACCCAGAGATGAGGCGCCAAGTGGAGAACCTTGACTTCCTAATGTACGATAGGCAGAAGGAATTGGACAATGCTCGAGAGTACGCCAACCACAACCTTGCCATTGCCGCCTAGAAGGCCCAAACTTTCTCACTACTCGTCAAGGATCACCAATCACTTCGTGTTCAACGCGCAAAGAAGGATCGCACCATCAGCCGTCTTCGCAAGAAGGTGGCCGACCTCGAGAAGACCATCAAGGAACAAGAAGCTCAGCTTGCAGCCAAAGAAGAAGAGGAAGAAGGTGAAGACATCCAGGAGGATATTCACTCGTACCTTAGCAATGATGATGACTACCTAGAGGATGATGCCATGGACTTCTACACCGATGATGATGCTTGGACTTCATCGATGATGAGTAGATGCACCTGATCACTATCGTAGGAGTGAGAATTATCGGTCCCATTGTATCCTAGCTCACATAATGGTTCTTAAAACCATTTGTTTCCCTTTCATGTTGTGGTGTGTGTGTGTTTGTATCGTGTGCTTTACTTGAATGAATGAATGAGAAGTTGTTAGTTTGCCAAACCCAAGTCAAACTCAAAGTTTTAGCTTTTGAAAACAAAACCATGAACCTTAGAACTTTCCCTCTTAACCCATTATCTATCTCAATCTTCAGATGACTCGTGGAAACCCCGGAGGAAGCAACTCATTGCAGGACCCAATGCTGCCGATTCTGCAGATGCTAGTTCCAAACCGCGAAGCTGGTAGAGCAGAGCGCCAAGAAAATCTAGCCACCCTGCAACAGATCGCTCAGATGGCCCACAACAATCAAGGCCAAGGAAATCAGGATCATCATGGATCCAAACTCAAAAACTTCTAGAATACCAATCCCCCTATCTTTAGCAAGTCTGAAGACCCGCTGGATGCCGATGATTGGTTACAGACCATGGAGAATAACCTAGAAGTAGCAGGAGTTGACGCAAATGAGCAAGTACTGTTTGCCACCCACTATCTGGCAGGAGATGCAAGAGGCTGGTGGAACAGCACCCGCACAATGAACCACGGTCAAGTGATGACGTGGTAAGCTTTCAAGACCAAGTTTAGCCGCACCCATGTGCCGCAAGGTTTAGTCACCAGAATGAGAGATGAGTTCAGAGAACTAAAGCAGGGCAGGATGACTGTAGTAGAGTACCGTGACCGATTTCTGTCTCTCGCTAGGTACGCACCTGATGAGTTCAATACTGAAGCCAAGAAGAAGGAGAGATTCCTAAATGGATTGCATGATGAGATGCAAACGGTGTTAATCAACATCCGTTTCGATGACCTCGAAGAGCTAGTCAACTCTGCCATCCAGATGGAAGGAAAGATCAACCAAGCCAACGACAACCGCAAGCGCAGGATGATGCACCAGAGTGGATCCAACAGTCACCAGAAGTATCGCCCCAACCCGTCTGCAGGATATTCCCCACGGAAAAATAGACCCCCAATGTCTCGTCCAAGCTACCCCAACCGTAGCGGAGGAAAAGTAAAGACCAGAGGGAATAACAAAAACCACCCCGGCAACTCCAACAACTTCAACCGTGCACTGCCCAAGTCCAACAACAACAACAACAACAACAACAATATTGCCCCAAGGACTGGAAGCAATGTCGTGCCTGTTGCAGCCAAAGACAAGTCCCAGACACTTGCTTTGAATGTGGAGTGAAAGGTCATGTTGGAAATATGCCCTAGAGACAAATAGTAGTAAGGACTATTATCATATTTCCTTTAGTTTATGATTAAGTTTTATATCATGCTATAACTGTATTGAGTGGAAATATCAATACACGTGTGATATACAAACAACCAGGGGTTCCCAGTGAAACTCTAGTCACTGGTTCATTGGTCAACAGATGATCATGTTTCCTGACCATGTGGCATTTATGCCAGTTGGAAATGAGGTCATCTCATTCGGAGAATGAGATGATGAACCAATACCCAACCTAAACATCGTGACCCGATCATGTCACGAAGTTCAAGTTACGATGATTAGAAATGGATCCTCGTAGACTATTCCTTAGACCGTGAGGCTATATCAATCATTGTCTCCCGAGAATGCTTAGATATCATCAAACGCCATCTGGTAAAACGGTGGCTATAAAGGTGTGTTCAGGTATTCGGAGGAAACCGTAGAGGCAATATATGTCAAGAGCGAGATTTGTCCGTCCATGTGACGGGAAGATACTCAAAGGCCCACTAGGATAAGTTATATCCAATAGTTGCGCAGCGTGTGATTAGATCACGGGGGATATCACTTGTCGGAACGAGTCAAATAGCGTTGTTTAGGAACGAGATTGAACTCGACATGAATATGTCATTGATCAGGTCTCGGGCAATGCAAGTATCAAATGACAAAGGGAATAAGACACGACTGTCCCGGTTCAAACGACGAAAGATCTTCGTGGACGCACAGGGGTCATATGGCCATCCAGGTCCCTCTATTGATCATTGGTGCGGGAGTGTCCCGACCATGTCTGGAGTGTTCCCGAACCGTAGGGTATCACGCTTAAGGGCTTGATGATGCTTAGAGAGTGTTTATGGGATCGGTAGAATCACTAAAGAAAAGAAGGGAGAAAACCGGAAGGGTTTCGGTAAGTCCAGAGGATGTCCAGAATGGAGGTGGAAGGTGTTCCATGGCCACGGAGATTAGATAATATGCGAATGGATGTTAAATATTGATTTAATCATTTATTCATATTTATTTAATAAATAGAAAATCAATTAAAAGGTCAAAAGGCTTAACGGGCCAATTTCTGGAGGGAGAAGGCCCATTAGGGAAAAGGAGAAAGGGGAGAAGGGGCAAGGGGGAGGCCGGCTGGGCCAAGCCCCCCCTCCCCCCACGCGGGGCCCACTAGTGGCCGGCGGCCACCTCCTCCCCCCTCCTCTCCTTTAGTCCCACCCCGGGACTTGAGGGGAGGTAGTACCTCCCCTCCCCCTATATAAGGTGGGGTATTTGGCCTAGAAAAAACAACCAATAATCAATAAAGGTCTCCCCACTTTTGGGAGGACCTCTAGTTGATATTTTATCGCTCCCCCTCTCTCTCTCGTGACCGTGGTCCCAAGTATGGACTGCGCGAGCGAGAGACATCTTCACCGCGGAGCTCCGTCGCGCTGCGGGATTTGGATCCGGGAGCTCTACTTCCGCCACTGCTGCTGGATCGGGGAAGTGGGAGTCATCGTTAGGCACCGGACGTGTGTAACTCCCACGAGGTGTCACACTTGAGGCACTCAAGTCGTTGGAGTCAGAAGGAGCGCAAGGACTTCATCACGACCTTGAGGTCGGATGTGGCTCGTCTACATCAACCATGCTCTCCTGAGCGTTGACAATGCTTTTCGGTCTTCGAGGATAAGTTTGCGAAAAGCCCCTCCCATTACTGTATTACTAATAGATAGGTCCTGGCAGCTTTAGGGGTTCAGGGGCGTAGAGTAAAATTTATTGTTTTTATGCGCGGAACCCCTACAGTGGTATCGGAGCTAGATCTATGCGTAGTAATGCTAGTACGGGTAGAACACACGAGATGTAGCGTGTGGGCATTGATCTTTTAGTTGTTACCCTCCCACGTGTACTTGTGTATACCGCAGTAATGCTTGATGAAGCGGCCCCCAACCGACTTTACACGTTCATTCGCGAGACTGGTCCACGCTTGACATACGGCTTGTACCGTATAAAGTGGCTTAGGGGGGTGTCTGTCTCTCTCGCATTAGTTGGTATACCATTTGCAACGGAGGGCCCCGAAAGGGGTGTAGTAGAGGCAACTACTTGATCAGCGTTGTGCTGAAAGTTCGTAGGTAAGTACGGTACTTGTACGAAAGCCCATTCAGCCACGTAAAACATGCAAAGATAAAGTAAAGGCGTCTAACTTTGTTTTGCAGGGGACGTTGCTTTGTGATATGGTTGTGGAAAAGGTAAAGTAATTACCTTTTGTTGCATAGTAGTAGATAGTCACGAAGGTGACGAACTACCACGCCGGAATGACACTGGTACCCTAGTGTCTACGGCGCCGGAACCGTGGCGCCGAAACCTGGTGACGGCAGATGGAGATCACGACGTGAAGGACCATATCACAGAGCATTTACATTCAATGTTATTGTTTGTATGTCTTATTGTGTGCTAGTATTAGATACTCGACGGTAGCCTAATAAGATGATCCCTGTTAAAATAACCAACGATTGTGTCCCCCCTTAGTGTGCACCACCAAGAAAGTTCTTCGGTATGAGGCAGGCCGTGATGATCAGGTGTCAGACATATCTACGTTCGCATACAGTGGGTGCAAGCCATGTTGCACAACGAATACACTAAGGTTGAGTTGGCGAGCCTAGCACGCTAGAGAAGCATGGAACGCGGATGGTCGAAAGATCGAGCACGAGTCGCATGAATGATGTGACCGACGTTTAGCGTCCACCCTTGAACCCACATTGATGGCCGTGATGATCGGGGGAGATGTGGCTGATAGGGGTCGTGTTATCACTAGGAACCCTCTTTGGGGATATGTGTTTCTGAGTGGAGTTATCATTAACTCATTTAATTATAAACTTAGTCTAAATTCCTTTTGCAATTATAAATGTAGATGGCTCACCGTGAAGCTTACTTTGAGATTGAGGATTGGGTAAAGGGTGAAAAACATAGACTTGATGGATCCAACTTCCCTAGTTGGCTTGTGCGCCTAGATGATCTCCTTACTAGGAATCATGTGGTAGACTACATACGCTGCACGATGGATTTGACTGAGCCAGAATACTATGAGACCCCACAAGAGCTGGAAGACAGGTACTATCACCAAGAGATGTCCACCTACATTCAGATAATAATGTGTTACGAGATGGTGAATGAACTGCATCCGCTCATGGGTGATCTTGACCCATATTCGATGGTGGATCAGCTGAGAGCAGAGTTCATAGGCCATGTGCGCATGTGGAAGCACGAGTTGCTTGGAGAGTTCCTTTCCATACAGATGGAGGAGCATACGTGTCTGAAGAGTCACTTGGAGCGCATGCTTGATGCACACACAAGACTAGTTCACTTCGTGGATTACTGGATGGCTGATCCATTTGCGATAGACGTACTGCTTCGGTCATTGCCTCCTAGCTACAAAGGACATGTCCAGAGTAGCATCATGAGTGGTGATACGGAAGCATTGGATTTCCATGAGTTCATATTATGTTTTCAGAACGTAAAGGTTGAACCAATCGCCAGAGAGGTCATTGATAACCAAGGTATATATTTGATATACAGTTTTATAAATGTTATAATCTTGCAAACACATTGCAGTGTTAAGTATATCTGATACTTGTTCTGTTTTACTGAAAACAGGTCCTTCTACATAGAGGTGCTTGCTGGAGAGGAGGTGACGTTGCGTGTTGATGGCGAGCATGATGATGATGGCCAACGACACTCTCCCTCGACATTTATCACTTAGTTTGGGTTTTAGGATGATTAATGTAATCAAGAGATTTTGAACTTCTTTAGTTTGTCTCACACTTCGTGAGACGGTTATTCATATAAGTTTGCAACAAACAGTTGTTCTGCTTTTATAAATGATTTCTATTCGTGTTCATATCTTGTTTGATTATGTGTGAATTATCCTTGTTGTTTGAAACTAATTGATAATGTATGAACATTTGTAAAACATTAAAATGCCTTGTTTAAAATACCCAACTTAATGATATTTCATTAAATGAATGAACCCATTGTTTAAATTCAAAGTTATGTGATAATATGTGAAAGTCATTCGATTTATTCTCACATATAAATCATGCCTAAGTTAGGAAAAATAACTTGAACACCGTGTATTACTTGAATACAAAGTGTTTAAAGTATTGTTAAAAGTAAATAATTAATTGATTGTTTAAATGTGTAAAGTAGTTTACCAAAGGAAACATGAATGTGAAACTATTTGATTTGATCAAAGTGTTTCATCAACAAAGGGTATAAATATAAAAGAGAATCCAATTGCTATGATTTGATCAATAGTAATGAAATTCAACTTTATAAGAATGGCATGAAAGAAATTATGGAATTGAAAGTGTTTTGAAACTTCAAAATACAAAGCTTCACAATGTGATATTAGATATCAAAAGGGGTTAAATAGAAGGCACCAAACAAATCGTTGTAGAGTATATGTAGAGACCATTAGTTAGAAATAGTTAGCACTCAATTAGAATTAGTGAACCATTTGAATTCGTGAAAGTTTTGGGGTTATTCGATATAACCAAAACAATAGCGAATAAGTCCTTGTAGAGTATTCATTGGAAACTTTGAATACAAAATCCATAGCTAAACCAAAAGGAAAGCAAAACTTGTATTGCTTGGATTTTGGTGCATTCTTGAGAAAGCTCACTTCTAGTGATGTTTCTCAATTATGGAGTAAATGGAAATTAGTGTAAAACACGATGAGGATTCAAAACCCTGCATCAGAGTGTTTAGAAGCGCAACGGACAACATTCCTGAACGATTCTCTTCACGGAAGGAAAGAATCAATGATTTTGATCATTGTGTTTTTCCCTCCACTATTGTTATTCACTATATGAAGTAGGATTCAAAATGTAAATCCATATCTTGTATGGAGACATTTGTGAATCACTTGTCATGATTTTTGGAATATGACATACCTACGAACTACAAAGGAAATGATGGTAAACTAGAATTATGAGAAATCCTAGAAGCAAGATTCGCTTGAGATTAGAAAGCAATTCGTTGCTGAATCTCACAAGTAAAGAAGTAGCTTGGAATTTTAGCAAATGACTACAAAACCATAGTAGGAAAAGGGGTAAATGATAAAAGCACAATCTATCAAGAATAGGATGAATTCAAAATGAATTTGATTCATGTGTGCTAAAATGTCTAATGGATTTAAAACTTGCAAAGTACTAGTATCTCATAGTAAATCTCCAAGTTTGATATTTGATCAAAGGATTTTGAAGTTATTCAAAATAGTAAAGGAGATATGCAATTTGCATAAAACTGAGTGGGAGCTATGAAAGTCTTCCTCAAACAATATGTGATTGACATATTTTTAAGTGGAAGCAATATAAGACTCAAATTCAAATATGTAGGAACATAGTTTGAGTAAGAGTACTGACTCATACCAAAATATGTTAGCAACATTGTTTGAGTGGGAGCTTATAGGAGTAATTCTTAAAGTAAGTTAAGGATGAAAGTGCAAATACTTATAAATGATGATTTATAAGATGTAGAAGTTGATAATAGGTGTATTATGATATTATGTAGTATTCCTTAAGGGATTCTGAAAAGTGTTTCAGAATAGAAGTTAATTAAGGAACTGGTCCTTAATAACTCAAATTAGAATAGTATTACATCAATGGTTGAAAGAAAGAAAAGGATGATCGTCATCCACTATGTTGAGACATAGGTTCTATCTTAGTAAACCATGATGGTAACTTAGCATAATATGTGATCCAAAGTAAGAACGTTTGAAAGTGATTAAGTCCAAATCACAAAACGTTGAGCTAAGTTTGTCCGCAGTATCTAGTAGAAAATTGTGGATATATTTTCCAAATCCATAAAGGATAACATATCTTAAAACATAAACGGTTATGTTATAAGGGAATATGTTGGAAACTTCTGTAGAT
The DNA here is from genome assembly GCA_910589775.1 of Avena eriantha. Classification (NCBI taxonomy): domain Eukaryota; kingdom Viridiplantae; phylum Streptophyta; class Magnoliopsida; order Poales; family Poaceae; genus Avena; species Avena eriantha. The sequence goes on along the minus strand of OU342743.1, from coordinate 167,075,110 downwards.
ACCAATTAAAGTCAAATAGGAAGCGAGGTGAACAAAACATCGAAAGTTGCACAGAGTGCACTAGTGTTTCGATGGATACATTTATAATAATAGATAAGGGTACCATCTAAAGTGTTGTATAATGTTATGGCGGGGCTAATTCGCTTTTAACGTAGAATGATGTGTCCCAGGGCACAGTGCCCATGAGAAAGCCCTTGAGGTTGATCTAACGTCACTGTAGGCTCCTGGAATCAGGTCTCGTTCTGCTGCCATAGCGACGATGCATACACACAGATGCTATCATGTGATGATAGAGTATTAATGTCAATCAAGGTGACATTAGTAAGTTGCAAAGGATTCGGGACTGTAAAGTACAGACCCAATACTCAACCTCTTCCATGAGCAAGCATGTTCAGGGTACCGGATATATGGTGCCAATGATTGAGAACAAATGCAGCTAACATATTTGTACTCTAGTGCAAGTGGGAGACTGTTGGAAATATGCCCTAGAGACAAATAGTAGTAAGGACTATTATCATATTTCATATAGTTTATGATTAAGTTTTATATCATGCTATAACTATATTGAGTGGAAACATCAATACACGTGTGATATACAAACAACCAGGGGTTCCCAGTGAAACTCTAGTCACTGGTTCATTGGTCAACAGATGATCATGTTTCCTGATCATGTGGCATTTATGCCAGTTGGAAATGAGGTCATCTCATTCGGAGAATGAGATGATGAACCAATACCCAACCTAAACATCGTGACCCGATCATGTCACGAATTTCAAGTTACGATGATTAGAAATGGATCCTCGTAGACTATTCCTTAGACCGTGAGGCTATATCAATCACTGTCTCCCGAGAATGCTTAGATATCATCAAACGCCATCTGGTAAAACGGTGGTTATAAAGGTGTGTTCAGGTATTCGGAGGAAACCGTAGAGGCAATATATGTCAAGAGCGGGATTTGTCCGTCCATGTGACGGGAAGATACTCAAGGGCCCACTCGGAGAAGTTATATCCAATAGCTGCGCAGCGTGTGATTAGATCACGGGGGATATCACTTGTCGGAACGAGTCAAATAGCGTTGTTTAGGAACGAGATTGAACTCGATATGAAGATGTCATTGATCAGGTCTCGGGCAATGCAAGTATCAAATGACAAAGGGAATAAGACACGACTGTCCCGGTTCAAACGACGAAAGATCTTCGTGGACGCACAGGGGTCATATGGCCATCTAGGTCCCTCTATTGATCATTGGTGCGGGAGTGTCCCGACCATGTCTGGAGTGTTCCCGAACCGTAGGGTATCACGCTTAAGGGCTTGATGATGCTTAGAGAGTGTTTATGGGATCGGTAGAATCATTGAAGAAAAGAAGGGAGAAAACCGGAAGGGTTTCAGTAAGTCCGGAGGATGTCTAGAATGGAGGTGGAAGGTGTTCCATGGCCACGGAGATTAGATAATATGTGAATGAATGTTAAATATTGGTTTAATCATTTATTCATATTTATTTAATAAAGAGAAAATCAATTAAAAGGTCAAAAGGCTTAATGGGCCAATTTCTGGAGGGAGAAGGCCCATTAGGGAAAAGGAGAAAGGGGAGAAGGGGCAAGGGGGAGGCCGGCTAGGCCAAGCCCCCCCGTGTGGGGCCCACCTCCTCCTCCCTCCTCTCCTTTAGTCCCACCCCGGGACTTGAGGGGAGGTAGTACCTCCCCTCCCCCTATATAAGGTGGGGTATTTGGCCTAGAAAAAACAACCAGTAATCAATAAAGGTCTCCCCAGTTTTGGGAGGACCTCTAATTGATATTTTCTCTCTCCCCCTCTCTCTCTCTCGTGACCGTGGTCCCAAGTCTGGACTGCGTGAGCGAGAAACATCTTCACCGCGGAGCGCCATCGCGCTGCGGGATTCGGATCCGGGAGCTCTACTTCCGCAACTGCTGCTGGATCGGGGAAGCGGGAGTCATCGTCAGGCACCGGACGTGTGTAACTCCCACGAGGTGTCACACTTGAGGCACTCAAGTCGTTGGATCCAGAAGGAGCGCAAGGACTTGAACACGACCTTGAGGTCGACTTCGGCTCGTCTACATCAACCACGCTCTCTTGAGCATTGACAATGCTTTTCGGTCTTCGAGGGTAAGTTCGCGAAAAGCCCCTCCCATTACTGTATTACTAATAGATAGGTCCTGGCAGCTTCAGGGGTTCAGGGGCGTAGAGTATAATTTATTGTTTTTATGCGTGGAACCCCTACAGGTCACTACTCCAATGAGTGTCCCAAGAAGATTGCCGCCACTGCCAATGTGAATTCACCAGCTCAGCAGCAGCGCCGTGTTCAGCCCGGAAGAAGATTCGCCCCAGGGAACCCTCACAACCGCTACATCCGTCTTTTCCACATGAATGCTGAAGAAGCTCAAGAAGCGCCAGATGTCGTGCTGGGTATGTTTTTTGTTAACTCGGTATTAGCAAGAGTGTTGTTTGATTCTGGAGCATCGCACTCGTTTGTTACAGAAGAATTTGCATGCACTAGTAAGATTCACCCAACCAACTTGAAGCATGTTATGATAGTTTAAATACCTGGTTCAACCACCAAAGCTAGAAAAATTTGCAAGGCTGTGCCTATCAGAATTCATGGGATAGATTTTTATGCCAATCTAATAGTACTTGGAACCAAAGGTTTGGAAGTAGTACTAGGAATGGATTGGATGTCGAAATATAAAGGATTGATCGACTGTGCCAAGAAAGCCATCACCATGACCAGTAGCTCTGGAGTAACAGTAGAGCATGTTTCTGAAACCTTGCCCCGTCAATTCAAATGCAACAAGAGTCTAGCCCTACCAACCATAGACGAAGTCAGAGTAGTCTGTGAATACCTTGACGTATTCCTAGATGAATTACCCGGTATGCCCCCAGATCGGGATATCGAGTTCATTATTGAACTAATTCCTGGAACCGGACCCATAGGTCAGAGACCTTATAGCATGAACCCATCAGAGTTAGCGGAGCTAAAGAATCAACTTGATGCTATACTGGAGAAAGGTTTGATTCAACCAAGCGCATCGCCATGGAGATCGCCCATGTTGTTCGTTGATAAGAAGGATGGAGGTAAGCGTTTGTGCACAGATTACCGGAAGCTGAATGATGTCACCATCAAGAACAAGTACCCATTGCCAAAGGTAGAGGATCTGTTTGATCAGTTGACTGGTGCCAGAGCATTCTCTAAGATTGATCTTAGGACTAGTTATCATCAACTTAAGATTCGTGCAACAGATATTCCCCAAAGACCGCCTTTACCACCAGATATGGATTGTATGTGTAAACGGTCATGTCTTTTGGATTAACCAATGCCCCTGCTTATTTCATGAATCTCATGAATAAGATCTTTATGAACTTTCTAGATAAGTTTGTCGTTGTTATTATCGATGATATTCTTATCTACTCCAAGTCAGAAGAAGACCATGAGCAACATCTGAGAATCATCCTTGAAACCCTTAGAGAACATCAGTTGTATGCCAAGTTCAGCAAATGTGAGTTTTGGCTGAAAGAAGTAGGATTCCTCGGACATATTGTGTTGGCAGGAGGAGTCGCTGTTGATCCCACCAAGATCAAAGATGTTGAAGAATGGGAAGCCCCAACAATTCAAACCCAAGTCCGTGCATTTCTCGGATTTGCAGGATATTACCGCAAGTTCATAGAAGGATTTTCAAGCATCGCAAGACCCATGACCCAATTGTTGAAGAAGGACAAGAAGTTTGAATGGACCGACAAATGTGAAGCAAGTTTCCAAGAGCTCAAGAAGAGATTGATTTCAGCCCCAATATTGATTATGCGAGATATCAAGAAGCTGTTTGATGTGTATTGTGATGCATCCAAGGTTGGTCTCGGATGTGTGTTGATGCAAGAAGGCAAAGTCACATCATATCTATCGCGACAACTAAAGCAGCATGAGCAAAACTACCCTACCCATGATCTTGAACTAGCAGCTATAGTTTTAGCCTTGAAGACATGGCGTCATTACCTTATGGGTAACCGCTGTGAGATTTCTTCAGATCACAAGAGCTTGAAGTATATTTTCACTCAGAAGGAGCTGAATATGAGGCAAAGGAGATGGATAGAGTTAATCAAGGATTATGACCTTGACATTCACTATCACCCCGACAAAGCCAATGTGGTAGCAGATGCTCTTAGCAGATTGCCGTGTAGGTTAAACACCATGATCAAGGAGAAGCAACCAAGTTTGCATGAGGAGTTGGAGAAGTTTAGAACTAAGCTAGTTAGTAAAGGATTTTTAGCTAGCATTGAACTTCAACCCACTTTGATTAGCCAAATCAAGGAAGCTGAGAAGGGAAATGAAAGTATCGACAGAATCAAGCACTGTATTGGTACATGAAAGGTACCTGGATTCACCGAAGATGAAGAAGGAGTTTTATGGTACAAAGGACGTATCTGTGTGCCAGCGGATTTGGAGCTGAAGCAAGTTATCACGCAAGAAGCTCATGATACTCTTTATTCTATCCAGCCCGGAGGAATGAAGATGTATCAGGATTTGAAGGAGCAATTTTGGTGGCACAAGATGAAGAGAGAAATCGGAAGCTACATTGCCAAGTGTGATATCCGTCAGAGAGTCAAAGCGGAACAACAGAGACCCACAAGACTGTTACAACCATTGCAAATTCCGAAATGGAAATGGGATTCCGTCGGAATGGACTTTATCACCGTTTTGCCTACTTCTAGTAGGGGAAACGACTCAATCTGGGTCATCGTTGATAGACTGTCCAAGGTAGCCCATTTTATACCTGTCAAGACAACCTACCAGAGTTCGAAGCTAGCAGAGTTGTACATCGCTAGAATTGTCAGTTTGCATGGAACCCCCAAGACCATAGTGTCAGATCACGGAACCCAATTTACCTCGAGATTTTGGCAGAAAGTCCAAGAAGGATTAGGAACCAAGTTGAATTTCAGCACAACTTATCACCCATAGACCGATGGACAAACTGAAAGAGTCAACCAGATCTTAGAAGACATGTTGAGAGCTTGTGTGCTAGAGTATGGATCAAAATGGGAAGCTACTGTAAGCAAGCTAGAATTATACAAGATAACCTAAGCAAGATGCATTAGGCATGGTTTGTTTATACCTCTTGATTTATAACCATCCCAAGTTTTACTTACAAGTTCTACCTTTTGCTTTATCAAAGTTTCTTTACTTCTAGTAATACTTTGTGAGATTTTAGAAAGTAGTTGAGATAGCATAAAGAGTATGAAACTTGGCCTATACTAGATGTCATTCTATGGCATGAGATTGAGATTAGCATCCCACCTTAGTGAACACTCTTAACTTGTGGTTAGATCTAAACCAAAAACTTGATCACTCTAGATGGGAATACTTGGTGAAAATGCTTATGAAAACCTTGGAATGATGAGTCATTCTATTGAGATGTTTTGACATGTGTTGAGAAACACAAATGGTTTATGATGATGAAATGTTAAGGCATGAGGCTTAGCCCTTTATAAAAACTGATGGTTGGGTTCGGATGCGATACCATTCCAATTTTACCGTACAACCACAATACCTGAATTGGGTAAGGCTTAGCTGGAAGTTTATATGCATTAGTATGGGTTCCCTCGTGGGAGAGGTTTGAGCTGAGGCTACCTCTCAATGTTGTCCACCTATGCAGTGCCCAGGATGGTGTGAGGCCATGGCTGGGAGGCCAAGATCATAGGGGAGGTGTCTATACTAGAGTGTGTAATTGAAAGGTGATGATTGATTATCCGCATACCAAGTATGATGATTCAGGGTTATCCCTGACAGATGTATCGAATGTTGTGGTGGAAGTGTACCACCTCTACAGAGTGTTAAACTATTCGGATAGCCGTGTCCGTGGTCATGGACAGTTGGAGTGGCCATACCGTTCTGTTGTCAGATGTTTTCAAAATGACTTATGAAATGAGTTGTGACATGACTTGAACACAACAGGGTTGTGACTATGACAACTAAGTTCCCACTTAAGTGATTTAGAACTTTATTTTATCTTTCTTTACTTCTGAACCCAGCTTAGGTTTCAAACTTAACCTTACAAATAAACTTAGAACTTAGCATTCCTACTAGAACTACCTTACTTGTTAGTGATAGGTTGCGAGTACTTAAAGAGTACTCATTGCTTTGTCCCTGGCTATTCCCGTGGCTAGACTACGAAGAGGACTATCAGGAAGAAGGACAGCAGGACGGCTACGAAAACTAGGACTATCTCCCATCGCTAGCATTGCCTGTGACACTAAAGATGGAGCCCACCACTACGTTATTTATTCCGCTACTTGTTTGTACTAAGACTAGATCATGAGATCCTTTATTTGTGTAAGACCTTATTATGGTTTGTAATGGATGATGTACTGTGATATCCAATCTGTTATGTCTCACAAAAATGGTAATCCTGGGATTGCGATGTATGGCATAACAGGCATCTGGGATTAAAAACCTGAGTGTTAACAGAACACCTTGGAGAGGGTCTTGACAACTTGGCAAAGGGACACCAATGCCAAGGCCTTGTACAACGAGGGAGGCACGATACAAACTCCAACGAGGTGGTGACGATAGTCGGTCCCCTTTGGTAAGGGGATGAGGCAAAACTAGACATTCCACAAAAGGGTTGTCTTTAGTCTATCATCTATGCCTAAGGGATACATGAGAGGGTGGGGGCTCTATATATAGGCCAGCCACTTAACAAGGGGTAGTTTGGGGAGAAATCTAGGGTTGCAACATAATAAGGGGTACATGGGCTATGGCCCAGCTATTGAGGCATGCAGGCCCAGTTAGGACCGGTAGTACCGGACCTGGCATTTGGTAGTACCGCTTGGGGGCGGTAGTACTGCAAGTCGGTACTGAGGCTTCCATGGGCGATGGTACGGGCTTTTGTATGGGTCAGTAGTGCCGGTCATGTCGGGCGGTAGTACCACTGATTGGAGCGGTAGTACCGCTCGCATATGTCTTCTTGGATGACTTGGGGACGAGCTTTGGGACTTGGCGTTGTAGATGTAGTAGCATTCGTAGGATGGGCTGCATCAGCTCCCCTCCCCTTTGAAAAGAGTCGTCCTCGACTCTATACGCTCGTCATGTAGAGGTGGTCTAGAGACATTCTTGATCCTCGGGTTCGCCATGTAGTCGTCCTCGTGAAGCTTGATGTGGCAGCTCTTCAATGTTCCTTCACTTTCCATCTAGCTTGCAAAGCTCACAATAAAAGTGACGCAACACTCAAAGAGTAGCCAATTCATGAATATTATAGCATGAGTCCTCAAGTAGAAGGAAGTCAACTTTTGGTGTATAGATAGCTTGATGAAGGGCAGCCACTGGTAACTCCCTACGGTTCGTCTTGTCAACTCATGGTCCATAGAGATTGACGCATAAGCAATTTTACCTTCATACAACAAAGACCAAGAAACATATGTTTATGTGTGATAGAGGAGCATGTCATTTGTGGCATGTCCATTCTTGCTCATAACACTATTATCACAACTCAAGTATAGCAAACGGGATGCATATGCAAGGTCAAAGTGCATGGAAATCGTTTGAACATCATCCAAATGTGGGAACTCAAAAACTCCATAAAATATATTAGTGTAACACTCAAATCAATTGACTAAAATATTGATCAACATCTTTGATGCAAGGGTAGGAGAATTCGGCAAAAACACATGAGGAGGAATATCCAAAACAACATCATTATGTGTGCAAACCAACCATTGGAAAGAGAAATTGTTCAATATGTTGGATGGCACACACAAATCATCAAAAACAAAGATCATGGGCATACAAGTATCACAAGCGGAAGCAAAAACCACATGTTTGCAAACAAACCATATGAAAGAGCAAGTGGTCCTTGATGGGTTCGTAGCAGGGAAAACAAAAAAATTCTACCGCAAGAACAAACAAAACCAAGATCTAATCTATGGAAAAGCCAAGATCTAATCTATGAGATAAGTGCAGCGAGATAGATCTATACTAACCCTTGTAGATCCAAACCCTTGTTCGAGATCGGATCTCGTGGTTGATGTAGACGATCACTTGCCAATCTCAAAATCGAGTAGACGATCCTTCCGGCGCCGCGTTCCGGTAGAGCATCCGTACTCGGTCACACGTAGGGCTCGATGTAAATGATCCTCTCCCCGTTCCAGTGGGCATCGGAGGTGAGCACGACAATGTTGTGGTGGTGGTGGAGAAGAGTTCCTGCAGGGCTTCGCCTAAGCCGCGGCAGGAGGAAGGAGGAGGAGGGAGTGGTGGCTAGGGTTTTGGTGGAGGGGGCAAAGGGGGGAGGCGCCCCACCCCTCCTTTATATACAGGGGAGGCAGCCTAGGGCTGGCCCCTTGCCCTCCTAGGGCCGGCGCACAAGGGGAGGGGGAGTTTCCTTCCCCCCAAGTCTTCCCCTTTTCTTTCTTGGTTTTTAAGCAAACCCTGTGGAACCTTCCAGAACCTTCCGAAAACGTCCGAAACCTTCTAGAAGCTCCATAGAATATTCCGGGACGTTTACGAAACCCAGAAATTGATCTCCATTATGTGAATCTTATTCTTCAGACAATTTCGGGATCTCCTCGTGATGTCTTGGATCCAATCCGAGACTCCGAACAACATTCGGTCTCCAACTCCTATTCCATATCTACCTAAATAACTTCGAACCTTAAGTATGTCACCCTACGGTTCGCGAACTATGCAGACATGATCGAGACTCCTCTCCGATCAATAACCAATAGCGAGACCTGGAAATCCATAATGGCTCCCACATATTCAACGATGACTTCATGATCAATAGAACCAATTACATATGAAACCAATTCCCTTTGTCACGTGATACTCTACTTATCCGAGGTTCGATCATCGGTATCTCCATACCTAGTTCAACCTCATTACCGATAAGTACTCTTTATTCATTCCGTGATATGTCATCCCTTGTGACCTAGTCACATGCTTGCAAGCTAATTATATGACATTCCACCGAGAGGGCCCAGAGCATATCTATCTATCATATGGATGGAGAAATCCTAGTCTTGATCCATGCGCTTCAACACATACTTTCAGAATACCTAATGCCACCTTTATAACCACCTAGTTACGAAGCGGTGTTTGATGTCATCAAAGCACTCATCCGGTGATGGTGATTAACACAATCTCATGGTCGAAGGATTATGTTGCTATTTATTTGAAAGCTTGTAGCAAAACGAACTTAATGACTTGATCTTATGTTATGCTTACTGTGGGTGTGTGTCCATCACATCATTCTCCTAATGATATGATCTTGTTATTAATAACATCCAATGTCCATGATCAGGAAACCATGATCATCTATTAATCAACAAGCTAGTCTTGACAAGAGGCTTACTAGGGACTCTTTTACGTTTACAAAACACACAAGTATCAGTGTTTCCTTTTAATACAATTGTAGCATGAATGTAAACATTTATCATAAACACAAAGATATAATAATAACCCCTTTATTATTGCCTCTTGGGCATATCTCCAACAGTCTCCCACTTGCACTAGAGTCAATAATCTAGATTACATTGTAATGTACCTAACACCCATGGCATTCTGGTGTTGGTCATGTTTTGCTCTAGGGAGGGGTTTAGTCAACGGATCTGCCACATTCAGATCAGTGTGTACTTTGCAAATATTTATGTCGCTATCTTGGACATACTTGCGAATAGCATGGAAACGTAGCTTGATGTGCTTCAGCTTGCTGTGTGACCTTGGATCCTGTGCATTGGCTATGGAACCCGTGTTGTCACAATAGATGGCCATCGGGTCCAACGCACTAGGAACCACACCAAGCTCAGTAATGAACTCCTTCATCCATATCTCCTCTTCTGCAGCCTCCGAAGCAGCTATGTATTCCGATTCAGTTGAAGATTTCACCACAACGCTTTGCTTGGCACTCCTCCAGCTCACTACAGCACAATTCAAAATAAATATGTATCCAGATTATGACTTTGAGTCATCCAAATCGGTGTTCCAACTAGCATCGGTGTAACTGTTTACAACAAGTTGTTCATCACCTCCATAAGAAAGAACCATATCCTTAGTCCTATTCAGGTACTTTAGGATATTTTTGACTGTTATCCAGTGTTCCATTCTAGGATCACTTTGATATATGCTAGTCAAACTAACATCATGTGCTATATCCGGTCTTGTACACAACATGGCATACATGACAGAGCCTATGGTCGAGGCATAGGGGATTTTACTCATCTTCTCTCTATCTTCTGTCGTAGCTAGACTTTGATTCTTACCCAAGGTCTTACCTGGCAACATGGGCAAGAACCCTTTCTTGCTTTCTTCCATTCTAAATCTCTTTAGAACCTTGTCTAGGTATGTACTTTGTGAAATCCCTATTAAGCGTATTGATCTATCTCTATAAATCTTGATGCCTAAAATGTATGCCGCTTCACCAAGATCCTTCATTGAAAAACTATTGTTCAAATAGGCTTTGGCACTTTCAATAAGTTCTATATCATTCCGAATCAACAATATGTCATCCACATATAGTATTAGGAATGCTACAGAGCTCCCACTCACTTTCTTGTAGATACAAGCTTCTCCATAAGTTTGTATAAACCCAAAGTTTTTGATCGCCTTATCAAAATGTTGATTCCAACTCCGGGATGCTTGCATCAGTCCATAAATGGAGCGCTGAAGCTTGCATACCTTGTTAGCCTATTTAGGATCGACAAAACCCTTGGGTTGTACCATATACAGCTCTTCCTCAATGTCACCATTAAGGAACGCTGTTTTGACATCCATCTGCCAAATCTCATAATTGAAATATGCAGCGATTGCTAACAAAATCCTCACAGACTTTAGCTTCACTACCAGTGAGAAAGTCTCATCGTAGTCAACTCCTTGAATTTGTCGGAACCCTTTCGTGACAAGTCGAGCTTTATAGATAATAACATCACCATCAACATTTGTTTTTCTTTTAAAGATCCATTTGTTCTCGATAGCCTTGCAGCCATCCGGTAAGTCCACCAAAGTCCATACTTGGTTTTCATACATGGATCCCATTTTGGATTTCATGGCTTCTTGCCATTTGTCGGAATCTAGGCTCATCATAGCTTCCTCATACGTCCCAGGGTCATCGACGTTGTCCACCAACATGACTAGGTCATACCAATTAGGAGTGGCACGAATCCTCATCGACCTGCGAGGTTCAGTAGAAACTTCGTTCGAAGTTTCATGATCATCATAATTAGCTTCCTCTCTTATTGGTGCAGGCGGCACAAAAACTTCTTTCGGTGCTATGCTACTCTCAAATCCGAGCGAAGGTTCAACAACCTCGTCGAGTTCTACTTTCCTTCTAGTCACTTCTTTCGAGAGAAACTCCTTCTCAAGAAAGGATCCATTCTTAGCAACGAAAACTTTGCCTTTGGATCTATGATATAAGGTATACCCGATTGTTTCTATAGGGCATCCTATGAAGACGCATTTTTCTGCTTTGGGTTCAAGCTGGTCGGGTTGTAACGTCTTTACATATGCTTCACAGCCCCAAACTTTAAGGAACAATGACTTAGGTTTCTTACCAAACCATAATCCATACGGTGTCGTTTCAACGGATTTAGATGGTGCCCTATTTAAAGTGGATGCGGCTGTCTCTAATGCATAACCCCAAAACAATAACGGTAAATCTGTAAGAGATATCATAGACCGAACCATATCTAAGAGAGTTTGACTACGATGTTCGGACACACCATTACGCTGTGGTGTTCCCGGCGGTGTCAACTGCGAAAGTATTCCGCATTTCTTTAAATGCATGCCAAACTCGTAACTCAGATATTCACCTCCGTGGTTAGAACCCAGAAACTTAATTTTCTTGTTATGATTATTTTCTACTTCACTTTGAAATTCCTTCAACTTTTCGAAAGTTTCAGACTTATGTTTCATAAAGTATACATACCCATATCTACTCAAGTCATCCGTGAAAGTAAGAACATAACGATATCCATCGCGCGATGTTACACTTATTGGGCCGCACACATCGGTATGTATTATTTCCAACAAGTTCGTAGCTCGCTCCATTGTCCCAGAGAATGGAGTCTTAGTCATTTTTCCCATTAGACATGCTTCGCACCTTTCAAGTGATTCGAAGTCAAGTGATTCAAGAAGTCCATCGGAATGGAGTTTCTTCATGCGCTTCACTCTAATGTGACCAAGGCGACAGTGCCACATATATGTAGAATTATCATTCATTTTTATTCGTTTAGCATCTATGTTGTGAACATGTGTATCACTGATGACCCACAAGTATAGGGGATCACAACAGTCTTTGAGGGAAGTAAAACCCAATTTATTGATTCGACACAAGGGGAGCCAAAGAATATTTGTAAGCCTTAACAACTGAGTTGTCAATTCAGCTACACCTGGAAACAATCTTGCTTGCAGCAGTTTATCAGTAGCAACAGTTTTGCGGTAGCAATAACAACGTAATAGTAGAAGTAAAATAAAGACAGTAGTAACAATTGGAGTAAAAAGTAGGATTAAAGTGCGGTAGGCATAGGGATGGATGGACGGGTGTTTCATGGACAAGACAATTCATGTAACAATCAAGACATAGGGCATTTGTAGATAGATAAGATAAAGTATCCAAGTACTAAATAATCATAGGCATGTGTTCCATATATAGTCATACGTGCTCGTAATGAGAACTTGCACAACATCTTTTGTCCTGCTAGCCCGTTGCAGCGGGGCCTCAAGGGAATCTACTGGCAATTAAGGTGCTCCTTTTAATAGAGTACCGAAGCAAAGTATTAACACCCTGTGAACACACGTGATCCTCATATCATAGCCATCCCCTCCAATTATCCCGATTCTTGTCACTTTGGGGGCTCGGGTTCCGGATAATAATATGTGTATACAACTTGCAGGTAAGATCATAAACAATACTATCATCATGAATCAATAACATGTTCATATCTGAAATCATGGCACTCGGTTCCTAGTGACAAGCATTAAGCATAACAAGTTGCAACAATATCAAAAAGCACTAACAATAGATACTAGACACCATGCCCTAACAATCTTATGCAATTACATGCACGATCTCATCTAATCCCTACCATCCCCATAGCCTACTGCGGGGGATTACTCACTCATGGATGGGGGAATCATGGATGGTTGATGGAGAAGCGTTGGTGATGATGGTGGCGATGATCTCCTCCAATTCCCCGTCCCGGCAGGGTGCCAGAACAGAGTTTCTGGTTCCGAATCGCGACTTTTGGTGGTGGCGGCGCAACGGAACTCTATCTGGAAAAACGTCGAACCCCCACTCTGTTTTTAGGTCAGAGGGATTATGTAGGCGAAAGGAGAGGTCGAGGCGGAGTTCGAGGCAGCCACACCACCTCTTGGCGTTGCCTGGCCTAGCCCGCGCAACCAGGTGGTTTGGGCCCCTCGTGGCCCCTCTTCGTCCCGTCTTCTGGATTCATGAGTCTTCTGGTAAAATAGGCGTTTTGCGATATTTTCTGGGATTTTTCCTGAAAGTTGATTTCCTGCAGAAAAACGAGACACCAAAGCGATTCTACTGAAAACAGCGTTAGTCCGCATTAGTTGTATCCAATCACACAAATTAGAGAAGAAACAATAGCAAAAGTGTTTGGGAAAGTAGATACGTTTTGGACATATCAATCACTACTATCGAGATTCAATAAGAATAAACCATTCATCTCAGGTGCATTACCATAATAAATATTACTCATATAAATCGAACAACCATTATTCTCAGACTTAAACGAGTAACCGTCTCACAATAAACAAGATTCAGAAATAATGTTCATGCTTAACGCATGCACCAAATAACAATTATTCAAGTTCAAAACTAATCCCTAAGGTATATGAAGAGGGAGTGTGCCGACGGTGATCACATCAACCTTGGAGTCATTTCCAACACGCATCGTCACCTCGTCTCTCGCCAGTCTTTGTTTATTCCGTAGCTCCTGTTTCGAGTTACAAATATGAGCAACCGAACTAGTATCAAATACCTAGGCACTACTACGATTACTAGTAAGATACACATCAATAACATATATACCAAATATACCTTTCTTATTGATGTTGCCGTTCTTTAGATCTACCAGGTACTTGGGGCAGTTGCGCTTCTAGTGACCTTCACCCTTACAGTAGAAGCACTCAGTATCAGGCTTAGGACCAGCCTTAGGCTTCTTAGCATGTGTGGCAACTTTCTTGCCATCCTTCTTGAAGTTGTCCTTCTTCATAGGCTTGCTCTGTTTCTTGAAATTGGTGGTCTTATTGACCATCAAAACTTGGCGCTCCTTCTTAATCTCCACTTCAGCAGTTTTCAGCATGGAGAAGAGTTTAGGCAACATCTTGTTCATGCAATGCACATTGTAGTTCATCACGAAGTTCTTATAACTAGGTGGCAGTGATTGGAGGACACGATGAATCCCCAACACATTAGGAATCGTTATTCCCAATTCTTGGAGCCTGTTCGCATGCCTAGACATTTTGAGCACGTGCTCGCTAACGGAACTGCCCTCTTCCATTTTACAGTTAAAGAACTCCTCGGAGGCCTCATAGCTCTCCACGGCCGCATGAGTCTCAAAGATCAGCTTGAGCTCATTGATAATCTCAAAGGGGTCATGGTGCTCAAAGAGCTTCTGAAGATCCAATTCTAAACCATATAGGATGGCACACTGAACTGTGGAGTAGTGATTTTTCTGAGTGGTGAAAACATTCTTAACATCATCGGAAGCATCCTCTGCAGGTGGGTCACCAAGCGGTGCATGAGCACATAGGTCAACTGACCAGCGCCGTGGACAATCCTCAATCCACGGAACTAGTCCGTGAAGTTGCTTCCATTGTTTCCAGCTTTTCTTTCTCTAGGAACGCATTAAAGTTGATGGCGGGGGTCACCATGATCTACAACATATTTGCAAAGAGTTTAGACTAAGTTTATGAAAAATTGAGTTCAAATTTAATTCTTAAATTAACTAGGTGAACTCCCACTCAGAACAACATCCCTCATGTTGCCTTAGTGCTTACACGAACCAAATCTACTACACCAAGTCCGATCTTCACGAGAGAAGATGTAACTTCAAAGGCGAATAATCAACATGTTCATCATATCATTCATATGACTCATGCTTTACCTTTCGGTATTCCGTGTTCCGAGACCATGTCTGTACATGCTAGGCTCGTCAAGATTAACCTTAGTATCCACATGTGCAAATCTGGCTTGCACCCATTGTATGCACACATAGAATCTATAACACCCGATCATCACAAGATGTTTCGAAATGACGAGTCTTAGAAACGGTGCCTACTAAGGACAAATACTTTATTACTTGATATTTTAGTGAGAGGGATCATCTTATAATGCTACCATCGCGATCTAAGCAATACAAGATGCAAAAAGGATTAACGTCATATGCAATTCATAATATGTGGCATGATATGGCCTTTCTTCTTGTGCCTTTGATCTCCATCTCCAAAGAATGGACATGATCTCCATCATCACCAGCGTGGTGTCAAGGTCAGTGGCACCGCTTCATGGTTGTCCATAACTTAACAACAACTATTACAACTACTTAGAATAAAGCTATTACATGATGAATAGACACGCATGTCTTAACAAAATTAAAGACAACCATTAGGCTCCTGTCGGTTGCCATATTACAATAAGGATCATTGCATACATCAAATATATTCACAATCACATCATGGCCATATCACGTCACATGCCCCTGCAAAAATAAGTTAGACACCTCTAATTTTCTTTGCATGTTTTACATGGTTTGGGGCTTTCGTATAAGAATCAATCTTACCTATGAACAAGAACCACAACACTGATACAAGTGTTGTCAGATGCTAATTGTAAATTGAATCTTCACTATGATGGGAGAGACAGACACCCACAAAGCCACTTGTGCGATGCAAGTTGCACGCCATGCGTGGAGCAAGTCTCATGTGCGAGGACATGTAAGGTTAGCCCGAGCTGCTTCATCCCACCATCCTGCAAGGTGCAAAGTACATGTGAAGACAACAACAACAACAAAAGAATCAATGCCCACAAAACCATTGTGTTCTACTTGTGCAACAGATCTACACATAGACACGGCTCTGATACCACTGATGGGTTCAGAGCAGGGAAAACAAAAAAATTCTACCACAAGAATGAACAAAACCAAGATCTAATCTATGGAAAAGCCAAGATCTAATCTATGAGATATGTGCAATGACATAGATCTGTACTAACCCTTGTAGATCCAAAGCCTTGTTCGAGATCGGATCTCGTGGTTGATGTAGACGATCACTTGCCGATCTCAAGATCGAGTAGACAATCCTTCTGACGCCGTGTTCCGGCAGTGCTTCCGCACTCGATCACACGTACGGCTCGATGTAGATGATCCTCTCCCTGTTCTAGCAGGTAGTAGAGGTGGTAGATCTCCACAGAATCCCAGCAGCATGACGACATGGTGTGTTGGAAATATGTCCTAGAGACGAATCATAATACAGATCATTATCATATTTCATAAAGTTTATGATTAAGTTTTATATCATGCTATAACTATATTGAAAGGAAACATCAATACACGTGTGATATATAAACAACCAGGAGTTCCCGGTGAAACTCTAGTCACTGGTTCATTGGTCAACAGATGATCAAGGTTTCCTGATCATGTGGCATTTATGCCAGTTGGAAATGGAGTCAACTCATTCGGAGAATGGGATGACGAACCAATACCCAACCTAAACATCGTGACCCGATCATGTTATGAAGTTCAAGTAATGATGATTAGAATAGACCTTGTAGACTATTCCTTAGACCGTGAGGATATATCAATCACTATCTCTCGAGAGTACTTAGATAGCATCAAACGTCACTTAGTAATACAGTGATAATAAAGGTGTGTTCAGGTATTCGGAGGAACCATAGAGGCAATATATGTTAAGAGCGGGATTTGTCTTTCCGCGTGATGGAAAGATACTCAAGGGCCCACTCGAAGAAGTTATATGCAATAGCTGCACAACATGTGATTCGATCATAGGGATATCACTTGTCGAAATGAGTCAAGTAGCATTGTTCGGTAACGAGTTTGAACACGACATGGTGATGTAATTGATCAGATCTCGGGCAATGCAAGTATCGAGAGACAAAAGGAATAAGACGTGACTGTCCCAATTCAAACGACAAAAGATCTTCGTGGAATGCATAGGGGTCAGATGGCCATCTAGGTCCCTTTGTCGATCATTGGTCCGGGAGTGTCCCGACCATGTCTGGAGTATTCCCAAACCATGGGGTATCATTCTTAAGGGCTTGATGATGCTTAGAGAGTGTTTATAGGATCAGTAGAATCACCGAAGAAGAGAAGAGAGAAAACTGGAAGGGTTTCGGTAAGTCCAGAGGATGTCCAGAGTGGAGGTGGAAGGTGTTCCATATCCACGAAGATTGAATAATATGTGAATGAATGTTAAATTTTGATTTAATCATTTATTCATACTTATTTAATAAAAGAGAAATCAATTTAAAAGGTCAAAGGGCTTAATGGGCCAATTCTAGAGGGAGAAGGGCCCATGAGGGAAAGGTAAGAGGGGAGAGGAGGCAAGGGGGTGGCCGGCTGGGCCAATCCCCCCACGCGGGGCCCACTAGGGAGGTACTACCTCCCCTCCCCCTATATATAGTGGGGTATTTTGACCAGAAAATACACAACCAATAGTCAATAAAGGTTTCCTCACTTTTGGGGAGACCTCCAATTGATACTCTCTCTCTCTCTCTCTCTCTCTCTCTCTCTCTCTCTCTCTCTCTCTCTCCCGTGACCGTGGTCCCAAGTTCAGACTGCGTGAACGAGAGACATCTTCACCGTGGAGCGCCGTCGCACTGCGGGATTCGGATCCAGGAGCTCTACTTCCGCAACTGCTACTAGATCGGGGAAGCGGGAGTCATCGTCAGGCACCGGATGCATGTAACTCCCCGCGAAGTGTCACACTTGAGGCACTCAAGTTGTTGGAGCCACAGGAGCACAAGGACTTCATCACGACCTTGAGGTCGGCTTCGGCTCGTCTACATTAACCATGCTCTCCTAAGCGTTGACAATGCTTTTCGGTCTTCAAGGGTAAGTTCGCGAAAAGCTCCTCCCGTTACTACATTACTAATAGATAGGTCCTAGTAGCATCAGGGGTTCAGGAGCGTAGGGTAAAATTTTATTGTTTTCATATGCGAACCCCTATAGTGGTATCAGAGCTAGATCTATGCGTAGTAATGCTACTACGGGTAGAACACACGAGATGTAGCGTGTGGGCGTTGATCTTTTAGTTGTTACGCTCCCACGTGTACTTGTGTATACCGCAGTAATGCTTGATAAAGCGCCCCCAACCAACTTTACGCGTTCATTCGCGAGACTGGTCCACGCTTGACATATGGCGTGTACCGTATAAAGTGGCTTTGTGGGGTGTCCGTCTCTCTCGCATTAGTTGGTATGCCATTTGCAACGGAGGGCCCCAAAAGGGGTATAGTATAGACAACTACTTGATCAGCATTGTGGTGAAAGTTCGTAGGTAATAATGGTTGTTGTGCGAAAGCCCATTCAGCCACGTAAAACATGGAAAGATAAAGTAGAGACGTCTAACTTTGTTTTGCAGGGGGCATTGCTTTGTGATATGGTTGTGGCAAAGGTAAAGTGACTACCTTATGTTACGAAGTAGTAGTAGACAGTCATGTAGGTGACGAACTACCACGCCGGAAAGACACCGGTACCCTGGTGTCTACGGCGCCGGAACCCTGGCACCTGAATCTTGTGACGACGGATGGAGATCACGACGTGAAGGACCATATCACATCGCATTTACGTTCAATGTTATTGTTTGTATATCTTATTGTGTACTAGTATTACATACTCGACGGTAGCCTAATAAGATGATCCCTGTTAAAAGTACCGATGATTGTGTTCCCCCTTAGTGTGCACCACCAAGAAAGTTCTTCGGTATGAGGCACTCCGTGAAGATCGGGTGTAAGACATATCTACATTCGCATAGAGTGGGTCTAAGCCATGTTGCACAGCGAATACACTAAGATTGTGTTGGCGAGCCTAGCATGTACATACATGGCCTCGGAACACGGATGGTCGAAAGATCGAGCACGAGTCGCATGAATGATGTGACCGATGTTTAGCGTCCACCCTAGAACCCACATTGATGTTATCACTAGAACCCTTCAGGGGATAGGTGTTTCTGAGTGGAGTTATTATAAACTCATTTAATTATAAACTTAGTCTAAATTCCTTTTTGCAATTATAAATGTTGAAAATGGTTCTCCCCGATGCTACCTTTCTTGTTGAAAATTGGTTAGAAGGAGAGAAGCTCAGGCTAGACGGATCAAACTTCTCTATATGGGTTGCGCGTCTCCACGTTCTCCTTAGCGAGAATAACGTGGTCGACTATATACTCAGCGAGATGGATTCGGATCATCCCAGTGACCTAGAGACCCTAGAGCAGCAGGAAGACCACTATTACCATCGTGAGATGGCCTCCTTCATTTCAGTTACAATGCGTTTCAGAATGGTGGATGAGTTGTGGCCTATCGTGGGTAATGTCGACCCTCGTATGGTAATGTTATAGCTTAGGACACATTTCGTGGAACAAGCACGCATATGGGAGCATGAGCTGATGGGAGATTTCCTCTCCATTAAGATGGAGGAGAACTCTTCACTTAACGACCACTTGGAGCGCATGCATGATGCGTACATGAGGCCAGCATACTTCCTGGACAACTGGATGACGAGCTCTTTTGCAAATGGCGTTGTGCTGCGGTCGCTGCCACCAAGCTACCTAGCACATGTCAGGACTTGCATCATGAGAGGCGACGCAAAAACACAGTATTTCCACTGGTTCATATCACATCTCAGGAATGTGATGGTTGAACCCATTGTCGCTGAGGTCATTGATGACCCACAAGTATAGGGGTGTATCGCAATATTTTTGAGGGAAGTGAAACCTAATTTATTGATTCGACACAAGGGGAGACAAAGAATATTTATAAGCCTTAACAACTGAGTTGTCAATTCAGCTGCACCTGGAAACAGTCTTGCTCACAACAGTTTATCAGTAGCAACAGTTTTGTAGTAGCAATAGCAAAGTAATAGTAGTAGTAACAATAGCAGTAAACAGTAGGATTAACGCGCGGTAAGCATAGGGATGGATGGACGGGCGTTGCATGGACAAGACAATTCATATAGCAATCAGAACATAGGGCATTTGCAGATAAATAAGATAAAGCATCTAAGTACTAAATAATCATAGGCATGTGTTCCATATATAGTCATACGTGATCGCAATAAGAACTTGCACAACATCTTTTGTCCTGCCAGCCCGTTTGCAGTGGGGCCTCAAGGGAACTACTGGCAATTAAGGTGCTCCTTTTAATAGAGCACCGGAGCAAAGCATTAACACTCCGTGAACACATGTGATCCTCACATCAAAGCCATTCCCTCCGGGTATCCCGATTTCTGTCACTTCAGGGCCTTTGGTTCCAGACAACAACGTGTGTATACAACTTACAGGTAAGACCATAAACAATACTATCATAATGAATCAATAACATGTTCAGATCTGAAATCATGGCACTCGGGCCCTAGTGACAAGCATTAAGCATAACAAGTTGCAACAGAGTCAAAAAGCACTAATAATAGATACTAGGCACCATGCCCTAACAATCCGATGCCATTACATGAACGATCTCATCCAATCCCTACCATCCCCATAACCTACAGTGGGGGATTACTCACTCATAGATGGGGGAAACATGGATGGTCGATGGAGAAGCGATGGTGATGATGATGGGGATGATCTCCTCCAATTCCCCGTCCCGATAGGGTGCCAGAACGGAGTTTCTGGTTCCGAATCGCGGAATCTGGTGGTGGCGGCGAAGCGGAACTCTTTATGGAAAAACGTCGAACCCCCCTTGGTTTTTAGGTCAAGAGGCAACTTATAGGCGAAGAGGGAGGCCGAGGGGGCAGCCGAGGCGGCCACACCACCCCTAGGCGTGACCTGGCCTGGCCCGCGTAGCCAGGTAATGTGGGCCCCTCGTGGCCCTACTCCGTCTCGTCTTCTGGCTTCATGAGTCTTCTAGTGAAATAGGATTTTTGGGATATTTTCTGAGATTTTTCCTGATAGTTGCTTTTCTGCACAAAAACTAGACACCAAGGTAATTCTGCTGAAAACAGCGTCTGTCCGTGTTAGTTGTATCCAAATCACACAAGTTTAGAGGAAAAACAATAACAAAAGTGTTCAGGAAGGTAGATACATTTTGGACGTATCAACTCCCCCCAAGCTTAGCTTATTGCTTGTCCTCAAGCAATTCAGTTGAAAACTGAGTGTGATAAAAGAAACTTTCATGAGCACATTTTCTTCATAAGATGTATATATTCTCAGCATGTGATCAACTACTCAGGCAATTCATAATAAAGAGTATGCAACTAAGTTTACTTAATGGTCATTGCAAGCTATGAAGAGATTCCAACTCAAAAATAATAAGTAGCATGAAACATAAACATAAGCAACATTGTAATGCTCATAAAAAGGTATGATGGAGTGGTATCTCGCTTGCCTTTGACTGTAGAGAAAACATAAATGCCAAGGCACCTCTGAAGTTCAAGTGAAGACTAGAAGTAAAGATATCAAAGATACAAGCATCAAAGTCATGACACAATTAATCAAGTTTTGAGACAAGCATATTACACTAAGAATGACAACTATGCTCTCAAGAAAGTGCTCATAGAATATGTGGTGACTCAACAAGGAAATGAAAAGGTTTTGAAAGGTTTGAAAGGCTTCCAAATGCTGAAAGTATGGTACTCGTTAGCTTTGAGCTCTCATTGCCCCTATCATAAGCATCTTTAAATGGTTAAGGTGAAAGTGAGGTCCAATCTGAGTTATATGCTTGATAGACTATAAACTGGAAATCTCATGTCCCTTGAGTACGAGGGACGCTCCTCATGCTACTCAACTTTAGTTATCGGTAAGTTCTTGTCATAGTAAATACATGCGTATCATAGAGAACCGCCAACGGGGTACCCCTTGCCCGATGATACGAAAGAATCCCCATATCAAAATGACAAGGCAAGCAGATAACGAGTATCTCAGCATTCTCCTTATTTACCATGGGAAAATGGTGCTTTTTTCTCTCTTTCCTCTTTTCTCAAATATCTTTTTTTACTTTTCTCAATAGCTATCTCTCCTTTTTTTATAAGAAGAATGCTTCATAGATACTTGTTATGGTTACGCTGCAGGTTTCCACCATGATTAGGCATGGATTAGACCGGCGGCCCAGGCATTTCTCTAACACACATACATAACTCCATGGACTTACAAGCTCCTCTTTTATTTCACACCGACGACATTCGCAAAAAAAGAGCATGATATCAACTGGGTATATATTTACAGGTGTTGAAAGTGTTCCCCGTGACAGCACGGTTCTGCTAATCCCTAGCCTATAATTTGCAAGCATATAACTTTCATGGACAGTCACAATGGTTCAGGTTTATTATGTGCAAGAAACAAAGTGTGCCATCAAGTTCGTGAGAGCTTTACTAACTAACTTTCTCATAACAAGCAAACATTTTATTTGGAAGAAAACGAGGCATATTGAATATGCACGGAAATAGCAAATGATGCTAATAGGTAGGTATGGTGGACACTTTTGGCAATATTGGTTTTGGGGAATTGGAAACACGAGTAGAGCTCATTCTCAGTACAGGTGAAGGCTAGCAATAGTAAGGGAGCGACAAACGAGAGAGCAATAACTGTCATAATCATGCTTGCAACAAAACAGGACTAATCATGGCATCAAGGTGATTCAAGACCCCTGAGGCAAAATAATTCATCGAGACTTAACTGATTATTTCAGTCATATGCATGCATGAGCATGTGCCAAGTCAATTCAAGTGAAACATTCAGAGGGAGATACCACAGTGTCATACCAAGTTATGAATAGAGCAATGCAAGCAAACATTCATAAGATATGCTACAAACTATTAGTAAGCTGGAGTTAATCATAAAAAGCAAGAACTACTAAGCATCCATAATAACATACACCCTACATGAACAGACTAAGCATGCCCACAATGATGAGTATATGTACAAAAATGAAAACAAATAGAGTTCGTTACCAGCCTCTTACCACACCTCAAGTTGTCATTAATCCTCATTATTGCCCTTAACTTGTGTGGCTTGAATAATAACATGAAACCAAATTCCACTGAGGACTGCTGAACCCTGCAACAAACTCACAAAACCAAAGAAGAACAACAAATACTTTTGGTGTTTTTAATTTCAAAGACAAGAACAAAAGGGAAAAACAAGCAAAGCAAAATCTTTTTAGGTTTTTCGAATAATTAAGACAAAGCCAAAAGGAAAAGGCAAACCAAGGCAAAAAGAAGAAGAAGCAAACAAAGAGAAACAACCGAAATATTTTTGGTCTTTTTGTGTTTTAGAAAGCAAAAGTAAAGAAAGAACGAAAACTAAAAAGAGAACGACGCATGAACATACAAAGTACCGACGAAACATGATATGGAGATGAGTGTGATGTCGGTGTACCTCCCCCCAAGCTTAGGCTTTTGGCCTAAGTGGGTATCAATCCCAAGCTGGCCAAGATGGAGCGCCTCCTTAGTATGGTGAGGAGGTACCCTCGTCCTAGTGTGAGCTCGAGGACGCCCCACCGTAATGCGCAGAGTAATCGTAGGAGGGCACATCCTCCTGGTGCAGCGTGTGGAAACAAAGCAAGCGGAGCTGCTCGTCCACCTCCTCCTTGGAATGCGACCACGGCCTCCTGTGAACACTGAACAAAGTAGATTGCGGCAAAGGAATCTCCCTTTCATCCCCGTGAGTAAACAACATCCTGTATACTAAACTGTCTGCATCAGAGTCAGCAGTGATGAAGTGATGTGTTTTCATGGCAGCAAGATCAAGCCTTTGTGGTGCCAATATAGTATTATTAGGATCCACAGAAAGCTCTAACGCAGTAACCATACGTGAAGCAATAATGCCCCCATAAATAGGCCCCCTAGCAGCTAGGCGGCGAGCAATGAGAGAGCCAAGATTGTACCGAGTATCATTATTAAGTGCAGCAGCGAGGAAGGCTAAATGATAATTGGAGATATTAGTTGTATTCTCTATACCAAGAATGCTAGTAGCAAGATAATAAGCAAAGTATCTAAGAGCTAGGAGTTGGATGGTTCTTATCTTCCCACGCTGAGCTACGCGGTCATCATCATTTCTCACACTTTGATAGAGTTCCAGCAAATCAGCGGGTCACCCTTGGATCTTCTTCATGGTCCCTGTCATGCCTATACCTATAATGCTGCAAAATCTTTCCAATGGCATGGTAAACGACAAATTATAAATTCTGAAAGAAACAGTTGACTGATAGGGGGTGTTAGTGAAAATGAAACTCTCAACGAAAGTTTTGGTGAGCATGGCATATTGCTCACTCTCATCTTCCATGTATGAGGTCAACACGACCCTCTGATCAAATAGTAAGAAATCATTGAGGATCTCTGCAGCTTGCAAGAAGGTATAACAAGGAAAAGTAGATGGGTGAGCATCCCTCTCATCTCCTTCATTGCTAAAGCATGGTGCAATGAGATCTTCATTGTATGAAGGCCTAAACAGAGAGATTGATCTTGAGGGCCTTGACCTCCTAGGTGTGTCCCTCTCAAATATTTCTCCAAATGTGTGGTTGTTAATCTTTGATATTCTGAAATTTAAACATCTATTAAACAAGTGATTGCAAAGTGAATACATAATGAAGGGAACTACTCATAGAGACTTGTAAGAGGCCTAAACATGCATCAAAACAATATCTCTAAGCATTGAACAAGATTACAAGCTCTCATAACCTGCCACCTACAACAGAAAAATACTCAAGATATAAAACACTAAACACAAATCTACTTGGACAAGCGGAGGAGTCACATACCGGAGAACAAACGCTCCAAATTTCAGCAGCAAAGGTGGGCTGAGCACGGAGATCGAAAAATCATGGGTAAGAACAACAAGAACGCGATTTCGAGCAATGAACTGGTGTTTTCTCGGGAGAGAGAGAGAGAAGTGGGAAGTGAGAGAGTGAGTGGAGGTCCAGGGGTGGCCCACACCATGGCCAGGCGCGCCCCTGGGCGGGCCGCGCCACCAGGTGGTGTGCCTGCCTGGTGGGCCCCCCTGGTACTCTCTAGGCACTTCTCTGCCCCTTTTTCGTGTAAAAATTTAATATGAATTTTCTGGAATTTTTCGAGACACTTTATTTTTGAGCAATTTTCAGGTATAGATGAATGATTTTCTGACACAAAAAGGTTTCTCGAATGATGCAACAACTAAACAAAGCTAAAACTTCAGAAGTTCTAAGACACTCTAAAATGCAAGCAACTAACAACAGAGAAGTAAACTAAGTAAAAGCAAAAACCAAAATGGATAGAATAAAAGTAAACAAAGATAATCATGGTGAAAACATTGTTTTGTTCATTGAAGTCTTTTTGTTAACAAGGTTGATCAGGTCTTGTTACCAAAACAATTTTATATGAAACAAAACTTTGTATTCCACTAATGATTATGTTACCTCAACCTTGATAGCAATGGTCCCAATCATAATAGTTTCATATTTTTCTCTTGGTATGGGACAATATATTTCTCCAACTTGAATGCCATCAATATGTTCAATTGAATTAAACCATAAGTCATATTAATCTTCTTGGGTAAATAGACAGTATGCTCCTTATCATTAACATTAAAAGTCACCATTCCTTGATTACAATTAATAACAGCTCTTGCAGTATTAAGAAAAGGTCTCCCAAGAATAATAGACATATTATCATCTTCAGGCATTTCAAGCACAACAAAATCAGTTAATATCAAGCAATTATGAGCCACCTGAACAGGTACATCCTCACATATACCAACAGGAATAGTAGTAGATTTATCAACCATTTGCAAAGATATATCAGTTTGTATCAGTTTTTCTAGTTGAAGTCTCTTGTAGAGAGAAAAAGGCATAACACTAACTCCTTCTCCCAAATCACACAAAGCAGTTCTAACATAACTATTTTTAATAGAGCAAAGGAATAGTTGGAATCCATGGGTCTCCAAGTTTCTTTGGAACCTTACCATTAAAGGAATAGTTAGCAAGCAAAGTAGAAATTTCTTCATTAGGGATCTTCCTTTTATTCAAGACAATATCCTTCATATACTTTGAATAAGGAGGCAATTTAATAGCATCAGTCAAAGGAATTTGCAAGAATAAAGGTTTCATCCACTCACAAAACTTATTATAGTGTTCATCTTCCTTTGACTTGTGTTTCTTATCAGGGAAAGGCATAGGTTTTTGGACCCTCTTTCACTACCATGTTTCTTAGCAACAAAATCTTCTTTAGTGTATTTAGTATTCTTAGTGTGCCTTTCGGGTTCTTCTTCAACGTTTTCTTTATCAGGAACATCATTTTCTTCATTACCACTTTCAGTTTCAACATCAAAGACAGATATACTATTAGGATCCTTAGCAGGTTCAGAAGGTTCTACAATAGTTTTATGTTTCTTCTTTCTTTTATTAGGAGTAGTACCATTATTTTCAGCTTGTTGAGAATCCTACTCAATTCTTTTAGGATGCCCCTCAGGATATAGAGGATCCCAGGTAGCAGCACCACTTCTAGTTCTAATTTCATAAGCATGTTTTTCTTTAGCAGCATTAACTAGCAAGTCTTTTTGTACTTTAATAAGCTGATCAATTTGAGTTTTAACCATTTGAAAATGTTTAACAAGCATTTAACATCATTAGAGGTTCTTTCCACAATATCTTTTAACTCAACAAGAGCTCTAGAGTTTTCCATTAAATGATTTTGCACCTTTTTATTAAAATTATCTTGTTTCATATAAAAATATCGAATTCTTCTAAGCATTGATCAGGAGGTTTAGAGTAAGGGATATCACCTTCATCAAAATGTTGGAGAGAGTGTACCTCAATAGTGGATGAGTGGGGGATAGGCTTACATAATTCTTCTATAGGAGTTAAATTTTTGACATCTGCAGCTTTAATTCCCTTCTCCTTAAGACATTTCTTAGCTTCCTTCATCACTTCATCATTTAGTTCAATAACTCCCCTCTTCTTTGATGTTGGTGTAGGTGCAGGTATAGCTGGTTCAGGTATAATTGTTTTAGGTATAGCTAGTTCAGGAGGAGTCCAGTCTTCATAATTCTTGCTTATTTTAGCCATTAATTCCTCAGCTTCTTTGGGAGTCCTATTCCTGAAAACACAATCAGCACAACTATCCATGTGTGTCCTAGATTCTTCAGTTAGTCCATTATAAAATGTATCAAGAAGCTCATTCTTAGTTAATGGACATCCAGCCTGTGCATGAATCAAAGCACAAAACCTTGCCCATGATTCAGGCAATATCTCTTTTTCTCCCTGTTTAAAATCAAAAAGTTCCTGCAAAATAGCATGTCTAGCACTAGGAGGAAAATATTTTTGCAAGAAAGTACTAATCAAGCAATCAGGGCTATCAATAGATCCAGGAGGTAAATTATTAAAAAAAGTTTTAGCTTCTCCTTTCAGCGAAAAGGGAAAATTTTAGCAACGAAGTAGGTGCGCATCTTAATATCATCAGAAAACAGGCCACTCATGGTAGAAAGCTAAGTCATATGTGCTACCGCACTTTCATTCTTACTCCCACAAAAAGGTTCTTTCTCAACAATAGCTATGTAAGATAGATCAAGAGAGAAATCATAATCCTTATCTTTAATGTTTATGGGAGATGCAGCAAACTTAGCATTAGGAGAAAATTTGAGTTTTATAGGACGCCTCTCAAGGAGACTATTAACATCACTCCTATCATGGGTGTTTTGACATTCTTTAATAAATTCATCGGTCATCTCAATATAACCGTCTTCAATATCATAGCTCTCTCTAGACTCAGGTGAACTAACAGGTGTAGTAGTGTCTTCATTAGGAGTTTTAGTATTTCCAGCTATAGTTCTAGCAATCGTAGCATCTAGGAAAGGACCTAATGAACCATGCTTATCAAGCACAGTAGAAGCAGCATCATAAGTATCAGAAGTTTCAGATTCAGTAGTAGTAGCAGTGTGTGTAGCATGTGTATGTGGTGGTGTAAGGAGCTTACTCATAACAGATGGTGAATCAAGAGCAACAGAGGTGTTCAGAACCGTACCTCTTCTTGTAGTGGATGGTAAAATAGGAACCTTTCCATCACGAGACTTACCCATGATGGATAGATGGCAGCGAACAATAGTGATTCCAAGTGAACTTGATAAATAAAGCTATGCTCCTCGGCAACAGCGCCAGAAAATAGTCTTGATGACCCACAAGTATAGGGGGTGTGTCGCAGTATTTTTGAGGGAAGTGAAACCCAATTTATTGATTTGACACAAGGGGAGCCAAAGAATATTTATAAGCCTTAACAACTGAGTTGTCAATTCAGCTGCACCTGGAAACAGTCTTGCTCACAACAGTTTATCAGTAGCAACAGTTTTGTAGTAGCAATAGCAAAGTAATAGTAGTAGTAAAAGTAAAACAGTAGTAACAATAGTAGTAACAGCAGGATTAAAGCGCGGTAGGCATAGGGATGGATGGACGGGCGTTGCATGGACAAGAAAATTCATATAGCAATCAGAACATAGGGAATTTCTAGATAAATAAGATAAAACATCTAAGTACTAAATAATCATAGGCATGTGTTCCATATATAGTCATACGTGCTCGCAATGAGAACTTGCACAACATCTTTTGTCCTGCCAGCCCATTTGCAGCGGGGCCTCAAGGGAATTACTGGCAATTAAGGTGCTCCTTTTAATAGAGCACCGGAGCAAGCATTAACACTCCGTGAACACATGTGATCCTCACATCAAAGCCATTCCTTCCGGTTATCCTGATTTCTGTCACTTCAGGGCCTTTGGTTCCGGACAACAATGTGTGTATACAACTTGCAGGTAAGACCATAAACAATACTATCATAATGAATCAATAACATGTTCAGATCTGAAATCATGGCACTCGGGCCCTAGTGATAAGCATTAAGCATAACAAGTTGCAACAAAGTCAAAGAGCACTAATAATAGATACTAGGCACCATGCCCTAACAATCTGATGCCATTACATGAACGATCTCATCCAATCCCTACCATCCCCATAGCCTACAATGGGGGATTACTCACTCATAGATGGGGGAAACATGGATGGTCGATGGAGAAGCGATGGTGATGATGATGGCAATGATCTCCTCCAAATCCCCGTCCCGGCAGGGTGCCAGAACGGAGTTTCTTGTTCCGAATCGTGGAATCTAGTGGTGGCAGCGAAGCGGAACTCTTTCTGGAAAAACGTCAAACCCCCCTTGGTTTTTAGGTCAAGAGGCAACTTATAGGTGAAGAGGGAGGCCGAGGGGGCAGCCGAGGCGGCCAAACCACCCCCAGGCGCGGCCTGGCCAGGCCCGCGCGGCCAGGTGGTGTGGGCCCCTCGTGGCCCTACTCCGTCTCGTCTTCTGGCTCCGTGAGTCTTCTAGTGAAATAGGATTTTTGCATATTTTCCGGGATTTTTCCTGATAGTTGCTTTTCTGCACAAAAACTAGACACCAAGGTAATTCTGCTGAAAACAGCATCAGTCCGTGTTAGTTGTATCCAAATCACACAAGTTTAGAGGAAAAACAATAGCAAAAGTGTTCGGGAAAGTAGATACGTTTTGGACGTATCAGTCATCGATGACAAAGGTATATATTTGATATACAATTTTATAAATGTTATAATCTTGCAAACACATGTTGCAGTGTTAAGTAGATTTGATACTTGTTCTGTTTTGCTGAAAACAGGTCCTTCTCCATAGAGGTGCTTGCTGGATAGGAGGTGACATTGCGTATTGATGGCGATCATGATGATGATGGTCAACGACACTCTCCCTCAACACTTATCACTTAGTTTATGTTTTAGGATGATTATTGTAATCGATAGATTGTGAACTTATTTAGTATGTCTCACACTTTGTGAGACGGTTATTCATATGAGTTTGTAACAAACAGTCGTTCCACTTTTATGAATGATTTCTATTTGTGTTCATATCTTATTCGATTATGTGTGAATTATCCTTATTATGAAACTAATTGATAATGCATGAACATTTGTAAAATATTGAAATGCCTTGAAATTACCCAACTTAATGATATATTCATTTTGAATGAAAGCATTGTTTAAATTCAAAGTTATGTTGATACTATGTGAAAGACATTCGATTTCTTGTCACATATAAATCATGCCTAAGTTTGGCAAAATAACTTGAATACCGTGTATTGCAAGAATACAAAGTGTTTGATGAATTGTTGATAGTGAACACACATTTGATGTATTGTGTTTCAACAAAATGGTAATTATCATTATACACTTGTTTATATTTTGTAAATAAGTTTACCAAACGAAACATCAGTATGAAACTATTTGATATGATCAAAGTATTTCATCAATTAAGGGTATAAGATAAAAGAGAATCTTATTACTATGATTTAATCAATAGTAATGAAATTCGACTTTATATGCATGGCATAAAGAAAAATTGTTGAATACAATGCGTTTGAAATATCAAAATGCAAAGCATCACAATATGATATTAGATATCAAAGTGGGTTAATAGATGGCGTCAAATAAATCATTGGAGTATAGATGTAGATACCATTAGTTAGAAATAGTTAGCACTCAATTAGAACATATAGGGAACCATCTGGATTCGTGAGATCGGCGCCATATCTTGTATGGATCGTCGTGGAAGTTTTGGGATTATTCGATATAACCAAAACAATAGCGAATAATTCCTTGTAGAGTATTCATTGGGAATTATGAATCTTACAAGTAAAGAGGTTACTTGGATTTTCCCAAATGACCACAAAGCCATAGTGGAAAAGGGGTGAATGAAAAAAGCACAATTTGTCAAGTATTGGACAAATTCAAATGAATTTGATTCAGGTGTGCTGAAAGTCTGGTGGATTTAAAACTGGTAAAGTACTAGTATTTCATAGTAAATCTCCAAGTTTGATCTTTGATCAATGGATTTTGAAGTTATTCAAAATAGTGAGTGGATATGCAATTTGCATGAAATTGAGTGGGAGCTATGAAAGTCTTCCTAAAACAATATGTGAAAGACATATTTTTTGAATGGGAGCAATATAAGTCTCAAATTCAAATATGTAGGAACATAGTTTGAGTAAGAGTAGTGACTCATACCCAAATATGTTGGGAACACATTTGAGTGGAAGCTTAGAGGAATGATTCTTAAGTGTGTATACGATACATTAAGAATAAAAGCGCAAGTACCGATAAATAATGATTTATAGGAAGTAGAAGTTGATAATAGGTATATTACAATATCATGTAGTATTCCTTAAGGGATTCTGAAAAGAGTTTTAGAATAGAAGTTAATTAAGGAACTGGTCCTTAATAACTCGAAATTAGGAATATAATTAAGTTGAACATCCATGGTTGAAAGAAAGAAAAGGATGATCATCATCCAATATGTTCAGACATAGGTTCTATCTTAGAAAACCAAGATGATAACTTAACATAATATATGATCCAAGAAGCAATGTTTGAAAAGTGATTAAGTTTGAATCACAGAACATTGAGCTAAGGTTGTCTGTAGTGTCTAATAGAGAACTATAGACATGTTTTCTAAATCCATGAAGGATGACATATCTTAAAGAATAAAGGGTTATGTTATAAGGGAATATGCTAGAAACTCCTGTAATACCGACTAAAGTCAACTAGGAAGCGAGGTGAACAAAACATCGAAAGTTGCACAAGGTGCACTCGTGTTTCGATGATTACATTTATAATAATATATAAGGGTACCATCGAAAGTGTTGTATAAAGTTATGGTGGGGCTAGTTTGCTTTTAACGTAGAATGATGTGTCCTAGGACACAGTGCCCATGAGAAAGCCCTCGAGGTTGATCTAAAGTCAATGTAGGCTCCTGGAATTCGGCCTCGTTCTGCTGCCATAGCAACGATACATACACAAAAATGTTATCATGTGATGATAAAGTATTAATGTCAATCAAGGTGACATTAGTAAGTTGCAAAGGATTTGAGACTGTAAAGTATAGGCCCAAGACTGAACCTCTTCCATGAGCAAGCATGTTCAGGGTACCGGGATATATGGTGCCAATGATTAAGAACAAATGCAGCTAGTTTATTTGTACTCTAGTGCAAGTGGGATACTGTTGGAAATATGCCCTAGAGACAAACAATGATAAGTATTATTATCATATTTCATAAAGTTTATGATTAAGTTTTATATCATGCTATAACTGTATTGAAAGGAAACGTCAATACACATGTGATATATAAACAACCAGGGGTTCCCAGTGAAACTCTAGTCACTGGTTCATTGGTCAACAGATGATCCAGGTTTCTTGATCATGTGGCATTTATGCCAGTTGGAAATGGAGTCAACTCATTCTGTGAATGAGATGATGAACCAATACCCAACCTAAACATCATGACCCGATCATGTTACGAAGTTCAAGTTACGATGATTAGAATAGACCTTGTAGATTATTCCTTAGACCGTGAGGCTATATCAATCACTGTCTCCCGAGAGTACTTAGATAGCATCAAACGTCACTTGGTAATACAGTGATAATAAAGGTGTGTTCAGGTATTCAGAGGAACTGTAGAGGCAATATATGTCAAGAGAGGGATTTGTCCATCCGTGTGACGGAAAGATACTCAAGGGCCCACTCGGAGAAGTTATATCCAATAGCTGCGCAACATGTGATTCGATCACAGGGATATCACTTGTCGAAATGAGTCAAGTAGCATTGTTCGGTAAAGATATTGAACACGACATGGTGATGTTATTGATCAGATCTCGGGCAATGCAAGTATCGAGAGACAAAAGGAATAAGATGCGAATGTCCCGGTTCAAACAACGAAAGATCTTCGTGGAATGCACAGGGGTCACATAGCCATCCAAGTCCCTCTGTCGATCATTGGTCCAGGAGTGTCCCGACCATGTATGGAGTGTTCCTGAACCGTGGGGTATCATTCTTAAGGGCTTGATGATGCTTAGAGAGTGTTTTTAGGATCGGTGAATCACCGAAGAAGAGAAGAGAGAAAACTGGAAGGGTTTCAGTAAGTCCGGAGGATGTCTGGAGTGGAGGTGGAAGGTGTTCCATAGCCACGGAGATTGAATAATATGTGAATGAATGTTAAATATTGATTTAATCATTTATTCATAATTATGTAATAAAAGGGAAATCAACTTAAAAGTTCAAAGGTCTTAATGGGCCAATTTCGGAGGGAGAAGGGCCCATGAGGGAAAGGCAAGAGGAGAGAGGAGGCAAGGGGGTGGCCGACTGGGCAAGCCCCTCACGTGGGGCCCACTAGGGCTGGCCGGCGGTGCCCCCTCTCCCCTCCTTTAGTCCCACCCCGAGACTTTGAGGGAGGTAGTACCTCCCCTCCCCCTATATATAGTGGGGTATTTTGAACAGAAAATACACAACCAATATTTAATATTCTCTCTCTCTCTCTCCCGTGACCGTGGTCCCAAGTTCGGACTGCGCGAACGAGAGACATCTTCACTGCAGAGCGCCATCGCACTGCGGGATTCGAATCTAGGAGCTCTACTTCCACAACTGCTCTTGGATCAGGATAGCGGGAGTCATCGTCAGGCACCGGATTCATCTAACTCCCCGCGAGGTGTCACACTTGACGCACTCAAGTCGTTGGAGCCGCAGGAGCACAAGGACTTCATCACGACCTTGAGGTCAGCTTCGGCTCATCTACATAAACCGCGCTCTCCTGAGCGTTGATAATGATTTTCGGTCTTCAAGGGTAAGTTCGCGAAAAGCTCCTCCCGTTACTGCATTACTAATAGATAGGTCCTGGCAGCATCAGGGGTTCAGGAGCGTAGGGTAAAATTTTATTTTTTTCATATGCGAACCCCTACATGGTGGTGGTGGTGGAGAAGAGTTCCTGCAGGGCTTCGCCTAAGCCGTAGCGGGAGGAAGGAGGAGTATGGAGGAGCGGCTAGAGTTTGGGTGGAGGGGGCAAAGGGGGAGGCACCCCACCCCTCCTTTATATAGAGGGGGAGGCGGCCTAGGGCTGGCCCCCTTACCCTCCTAGGGCTGGCGCACAAGGGGAGGGGGAGTTTCCTCCCCCAAGTCTTCCCCTTTTCTTTCTTGGTTTTCAAGCAAACCCTATGGAACCTTCCCAAAATGTCTGAAACCTTCTAGAAGCTCCATAGAATACTCCAAAACATTTCCAAAACCCAAAAATTGATCTCCATTATATGAATCTTATTCTTTGGACGATTCCGGATCTCCTCGTGATGTCCTAGATCCAATCCGAGAATCCGAACAACATTCGGTCTCCAACTCGTATTCCATATCTACCTAAATAGCATCGAACCTTAAGTGTGTCACCCTACGGTTCGCGAAATATGCAGACATGATCGAGACTCCTCTCCGATCAATAACTAATAGCAGGATCTGGAGATCCATAATGGCTCCCACATATTCCACGATGACTTCATGATCGATAGAACCATTTACATACGAAACCAATTCCCTTTGTCACCAATACTCTACTTATCTGAGGTTCTATCATCGGTATCTCCATACCTAGTTCAACCTCATTACTGATAAGTACTCTTTACTCGTTCTGTGATATGTCATCCCTTGTGACCTAGTCACATGCTTGCAAGCTAATTATATGACATTCCACCGAGAGGGCCCAGAGCATATCTATCCGTCATATGGATGGACAAATCCTAGTCTTGATCTATGCGCTTCAACACATACTTTTAGAATACCTAATGCGACCTTTATAACCACCCAGTTATGAAGCGGCGTTTGATGTCATCAAAGCACTCATTCGGTGATGGTGATTAACACAATCTCATGGTCGAAGGATTAGGTTACTATGTATTTGAAAGCTTGTAGCAAAACGAACTTAATGACTTGATCTTATGCTATGGTTACTATGGGTGTGTGTCCATCACATTATTCTTCTAATGATATGTTCTTGTTATTAACAACAACCAATGTCCATGATCAGGAAACCATGATCATCTATTAATCAACAAGCTAGTCTTGACAAGAGGCTTACTAGGGACTCTTTTACGTTTACAAAACAAACAAGTATCAGTGTTTCCTATTAATACAATTATAGCATGAATGTAAACATTTATCATAAACACAAAGATATAATAATAATCACTTTATTATTGCCTCTTAGGAATATCTCCAACAGTCCTTATGTTTGTTGCAACAACTATACGAGGTACTTGGAAGCTCTCGTGACAATACATGCTCATAATGGCATTATGGTTGCACACAAAACATCGGAAAGAGAAATTGTTCAACATTTTTGTTGCAATACACAAAGCATTAATATCCAATAGCAATGAAACATGATCGCCACAAGGTGATAGAATACCATTAACATGCTTGCAAGCTAACCATTGGAAAGAAAAATTTGTCAACATGAAATATGCAAAGCATGCAAAAGGTATCAGAGCTGGGTTCGATCTTGAACTCATTTGGAGGATGCTCTCTAGAGATCTTTTTGTCAACTCGTGCTCAACCGAGGTTGACATTCTTGTGCGGGTACCTACACACATCATACACAAAAGGAAGAATGTGTGTGCATGCTAGAGAAACACATCATCCATCATGACGTATCTCTTCTTGTGCACATCACCATGTGTGTCAATCAAGTATGAAATAGATGCATGGTGAGTATGCAAGTGGGGAACATGCTTATCATGGCATTTACCAAAATCTCCAAAATTTGAGAAAGCTATGGGGGCCTTCTCAAGAGACAACATATGATAATTATTGTTGCAAGCAAAACAAGTGAAAGAGCAAGTATTCATCTTATCATAAGCAACGGGAAAAATTGTAAAACATCCATGACAAAGCATGGTCCGAGGGGTGCCGTTTTTAACATCATTGCAAGAAAAACAATGGAAAGAGCAATTGTTCAACAAAGTGCAAGCAATGATATCATCAATGTAACATTTAGAGCATATCCTGTCTATGGCAATATCATGACAATAAAAGGATTCCACATGGTCATCATGATGCATAGCAAAATCAACACATGGGAATAAGAGTGAAACATATGTCATGTCACAAGTATCATACATAGCATGTAAATCATCACAAATCATCATGTCCACTAGTGGGATCCTGGCATCATCAACACCCGTATTTTTACCTTGTTCATACATCTCATATGATGTGGGTGTTGTGGTAGTGTTGGCCTCCATGTGGGCGACTTCTTCTTGTATGGGCATGGCATCATCTTCATCCACCATGTCCATCTTCTCGGTCGGAGACATGATCATCTCCAAGCTTGGCGCTTCTTGATCCATGGAACCAAGCACATCATGATAAAACAAACTAGAGGTAGAGGGTAAGTTGTTAGAAATCAAAGTGGTCTCACATGACCTATCAACTACCACTCTCAACTCACTCGGTGTATCACTCATGCCCTCCAAATGGAAGCACTCAATCTCACGTATGGTGGAGTCACTCATCTCACACTTGGTCTCACTCAAGTGGGCTAAGTGGCTCTCATACTCACATGGGATTGGTACCATATCATCACCCAAGCATATAGGGATAGGCTCGGTGTGCTCAACTCCATGCGCCTCCTTTGGTGAAGGGAAAATCCCATGCTCACCATTCTTGACCTTGTCGTCGCCAACTTGTAGGGTAGGCTCTTTACTTGGATCTTGATCATCCTTCTCCGTGGCCACCTTGGCTTGTGTAGACATCCTCTTGACATACTCGTCTAACTTGGCGAAGTAGAGATCTTCATCTTCCTCCTCCATGAAGTTGCATGCGTCACCTAGGACGTCAAAGTTGAGCGTTGAAGCTTGATGTCGTGGATGAGAGCTTTCTCTTGGTGCCATTTTGATGGTGGCGCGAGTAGTTGAAGGTGCCTTATGATGGTGTCGACGAAGGTTATTGGCGTGTCTTGCCAAATGTTGATGTAGATGGCGCACTTGGTCATACACATGATGCTCACGGCGATGCTCCTTGTCCTTGGCAGTCTTCTTGGTGAGGCATTGTAATGAGCACAAAGCATGATTATTCTTGGCCATCATGCTCATGGTTTTGGCAAAGTCGTTGTCCATGTCGCGCTTGAAGTTGTCCATTTGATGGTGGACCTTGGTGCTCTCGAGGTGGAGGCTCCGTCTTGGTCGACGAGACTTGAGGACCTTGTCATTGTCGTTCTTGAAGTCGTCCATGCTTGGGGAGTTATTGTTGTTGTAGAACTCCATATCACCCAAGCATGTGGAGCCATTTTCCGTGTAGTGCTCTGATACATTGCAAATGTATCTATAATTTTTGATGTTCCATGCTTGGTTTTATCCACTTTCTTGTGTTTTGTTCCAACTTTGGAGTACTTTTCATATGATTTCTTAGACTAACCTATTAACAAGAGCCATAGTGCCAGCTGCCTGTTTTTTGCTGTTTTTGGTTCCAGGAAAGTCAGAAAATGAATATTCTCGGAATTGGACGGGACAAAAGTGCCTATTTTTCCGGAAGTGATCAAGTGCCAGAATACGAGACGGAGAAGGGCCAGGGAGCCACCACACCACCTGGCCGCGCGGCCAGGCCTGGCCCGCACCAGGGGGTGGTGTGGCTGCTCCTGGCACCCCTCGGCCTCTCCTGCCGACTATAAGTTGCCCTCGGGATGAAAACCCTAAGTACCCGATCAAAAATCCACGAAAGAGTCTGTAGCCGCCGTCGTCTCTGTCCCTAGATCGGGGGGGGGGGGGGGATCTGAAGCTCTTCCCAGCACCCTGCCAGAGAGGCGAATTCACCCTAGAGGCCTTCTTCATCACCATGCAAGCCTCCGGTGTGATGCGCGAGTAGTGCATCCTTGGACTACGGATCCATGTAGTAGCTAGATGGCTGGTTTCTCCTCCTTTGTGCTTTCATGTTTAGATCTTGTGAGCTCTGTTCATGATCAAGATCATCTATTTGTAATCCATACATGTTGTGTTTGCGGGGATCCGATGGATATTGAGATGCTATTTCAGATTGATTATTGATTCTATCATGTCTTTGTTATTTGAGATCTTGCATGCTTTCTGTTGTTAGTAGGTATCTTGGCCAAGTAGATGCTAGCAACTCCAAGAGTTAGTATTTATGCTTGATAGTGGGTTCATGCATCTGGTAATCTGGGGAAGTGACAGAAATCTCTATGGTACTAGATGTGTTGTTGCTACTAGGGAGAAAACGACAATCCTTTGTTCATAGAACAATCATATTGTTTACTTTACACGCAGTTTGTAAAGCAATAATCTGTTGCTTGCAACTTAATACTGGAGGGGGTTCGGAAGATAACCTGAAGGTGGATTATTAGTCATAGATGCAGTTGGATGGCAGTCTATGTATTATGTTGTAATGCCCAATCAAGTCTCAGAGGAGTCAAGATGATTAGTATATGCATGTATTGCTTTTTCGGTGTTTGTCAATTGCCCAGTTGTAATTTGTTCACCCAACATGTTATCTATCTAAGGAGAGCCACCTCTAGTGAACTATGGATCCCGGTCCTCTTTCTTTACATACAATCTACAACTGTTTACTGTTTTGTGTTTACTTTCTACAAACTTTTACTTCTTTCCATTCGATACGTTTAATCCTTTGTTTTCTGCAAAACACGGTGAGATTGACAACCTCATCGCAAGTTGGGGACAAAGTTCTGTGGTTGTGTTGTGCAGGTCTCCACGTTGCTACTAGCACCGGTAGTGCGCCCTGCCAAAGCTCAGCTAGTAACACCTTTGAGGTGTTTCCTTGCTCCTACTGGTTCGATTAAACCTTGGTTTCATAACTGAGGGAAACTTGCTGTTGTGCTCATCATACCTTCCTCTTGGGGTTCCCAACGAGCTCTACATCAACACCACACACCAAGCACTTTTCTGGGCGCCGTGTATTGAGCCATCATGCTCCATCATGTCATCCATGCTTGTGGAGGCATATGCACGGTGGCTCTCGTGGATTCTTCATAGAAATCAACCTCAGGTCTGGAGTCCCTAGACATGATTCACAAGACCAAGTGTTGTATATGGAAGTGGTAGGGGGGTTACGGATGCAACGTCAAACCTTACTTTACCTTGGAAGATAGTATCGTGCAGGTGGCCACACTTGAGAGTAATGAAAACCAAGTAAAGGGAAGTTCACGTGGAACACCAAAGCAACTAACCACTAAAAAAACACACAAAGCTTATGGTGGATAGGTATGGAAGGTGGAATGTCAAGAACCAATCCGAACTCAAGATGTAGTAATGGCAAGTAAAGAACCACAATGATCACAAAGCAAAACAAGTCAACCCACAAGATAGGAATTATGTACAAGGAAACACACACGATGGGATAAACGGGACTTGTGCGACGGAGAAAGTGTGACAACAACTATACAAGATAACTATATGAGATAACACGCTCACAACTTTTGCTCAGAATTCTACAAGATATCAAATTTGCATAGCCCAAGCAATCATATGAGGAACTAGTCTCAGTAGGTGTTTGTTGATCGCAAAGATAGTGTAGCTCACAAGGGAATGCAAGTGGGGAGAAGTCGTGGAATGTTTATACCTTTTATTGTCGATCTTCACCCTTTATTGGTGGATTCTGCCTTGCTCACGGAATTTGTATGGAGTAGATAGCATTAACCACTTAGATGATGATGTAGAGCTCCTTCTCCTCTTTAAAAGGAGCTAAAGAACAACAAAATCCAAATTTGTATGCAAAAGTTATGCTCAAAACGGTGAGAGGCTGAAATCTGGAATCTGCTGATTCCTTTCTGGTCCGGGCGGTAGTACCGCTTTTTGGACCCCGACAGTACCGGCAAAGTGCGGCAGTACTGCTTTTGACCCCGGTAGTAGTGGTCACAGAGACACCCAGATTTGACGCGATTTCGTGATTTTGGGGCGATTTGGGCGGAAAATCTTAAAGAAAAACACCAAATCGAAGGGGTAAATGATGGAATTAGGCCATGGGAACACATGGGAAGGTAGCAAGCAATCCATGGATCAAAACCTACCAAAACGCACTCAAATCACAGATCGATCCAAAACACGAATTGCGGCTATTTTTGGTGGAACTTTCGAATTTATGGGGAAAAGACCAAATCGATGAGAAATCCGTGGCAACCAAAAGCTGCTGATACCAGATGATAAAGGGTGACCTCAAGGGTGGCCTGATCTCCACGGATCTCGTGGTCAAATCGATGGGAAAGCAAGGGGAAAGGTTGAAGGTAGCGAAAGCGGACGCACACCTCGCGAAGAACACGATGAACACAGCAAAACTCACACGATACAAGGCTGATTGCTCCCTCCAGTGGCCACCAGTCTAATAGAATCCTCGCTAGGAAAGATCGGTCAACATGCTCCCGTCAATCCCAAGCGGAGAGGGAAAAACACCTTGGAGAGGGTCTTGACAACTTGGCAAAGGGACACCGATGCCAAGTCCTTGTACAACGAGGGAGGCGCGATGCAAACTCCAACAAGGTGGTGACAATAGTCGGTCCTCTTTGGTAAGGGGATGAGGCAAAACTAGAGATTCCACAAAGAGGGTTGTCTTTAGTCTATCATCTATGCCTAAGGGATACATGAGGGGGTAGGGGCTCTTTATATAGGTCAGCCACTTAGCAAGGGGTAGTTTGGGAAGAAATCTAGGGTTGGAACATAATAAGGGGTTCATGGGTTGTGGCCTAGCTGTTGAGGCGTGCAGGCCTAGTTAGGGCCAGTAGTACCGGACCTGACATCCGGTAGTACCGCTTGGGGGCGGTAGTACCGCAAGTCGGTACCGAGGTGTCCGTGGGCGATGGTGCGGGCTTCGGTATGGGTCGGTAGTGCCGGTCATGTCGGGTGGTAGTACCGGGGCACGGTAGTACCGCTAATGGGAGCGGTAGTACCACTCGCATATGTCTTCTTGGGTGACTTTGGGACGAGCTTTGGGACTTGGTGTTGTAGATGTAGTAGCATCCGTAGGACGGGCTGCATCAATGTGTCAAGTAAGAAACATACGATAAATTTTTTGATTGTTAAATTTAAGTGATCGCGTCAAGATGCCGCTTGCTGCTGTAGCACCCGACGCTGTACCTAGATTCAGCCCTGCCGGTTCTCCTCCAACTTGGATAGCGCTATAATTGATTATGCATGTACAAGTATTACTCTAGCCAATTCATTAGATACTGAAATCCTTGATATTCATGATATACCATTATATTTTTTAATTTTTACAAAATGCTATTTTGTAAAATAGCGCGTCACTAGCATGCTATAACTTTCATATCGTCTTAAGAAAAGCCACGCTAAATTAAATAGCACGCAATGTTTTCCTTGAAGAAAACGTACGTCCTTCGGAGGTGTTCTCTTCGACCAAAAGGAGCTCACCGGCGTTCAGGCCGACAAGATTGAGCCAGGTGAGGATGCACGATCTGAGTTTCACGACAAAATTTTCAAATCAGCATGCGATTGATCATCCCAGACTAGTGGGTTTGCGAGCTGGGTATAGTCTGCCGGGCTTATGCTTCCCAGTAACTAATGGGTTACAGGCAGATTCATGTCAGACCGATCGATCGTCCACGGGTCAGCCTCATTCGATCGATCGGTCGACTATCTATGCATCTGATCGAACCGCTGGTCTTTTCCTCCGACATCGCTCTATGGTTTTCGTGCTCTCTGCCGCTGTACGCGTTCCAGCGGACAGCAAACGAATATCGATTCCGATGAATTGTGGAGGATGACAAGGCGGTTCTGAGCAAGGGAGAGGTGGTCAGTCTGATGGGCGCGGTGGAGAGTTTGAGGGTTCTGGCAGGGGGCGTGGTGGCTACGTGCCATACTCTGGTCGTGGTCGTAACCAGCCGGAATACAGCAAGCAGAGAAACATATCTGATGGGTATGGCTCTCATCGCAATTTTTCTTCTGGGGACTAGCGGAACAACAAACGGAGGAAGGAATCTAAAGGTTTAATTGGTGCACCCCATGGGGTTACCACATGCGTTAGGCATTTCGGGCAATCGGATCGAGTGTTTACAGCGAATATGTACCGCTGGTTCATGGTAATACCGTTTTGCCCCTCTCAACAGTGTTCTCTTGTTTTAGTGCGTGCACCCCACGTTACTCCCCACGCCTCCTTTCATCACGAGCGGAATTGTTTTGCTAGCCAGGACGCTTTCGGTCCCATCTGTCCGCCTCAGATGAATTGATCTGGTTGGGTGTTAACGGGGTAGAGCATGAATCGGCGGGGGCAGGCAAAACAAATTCTGGGTAGAAACCTAGATACAATCCCCCTCAGGCGCCACCCACCAATCTCTACATGTAGAACAAAAAGACTGTTTCGTCGGAGACTTTGTAGTACAAAAGTTATGCTAATGTAGCAAACCCGACCTCGCTCGGGATTTTTGCCGGGAGATCTCACTAGAAATCTTGTAGCAAATACTTTGCGCTATTGTAGCAAACCTACAAAATAGATGTAGCAAAAAAATTAGCAATTGTAACAAAACATCGGCTTCGTAGGAGATATCACCAGTGGTTTGATAGCAAAAAAAAAGTTGCGTGCTGTAGCCAAACCGACTTTGCCAAGACTTTCATCAAAAATGTCGTGGCAAATACTTTGTGCTATTGTAGCAAAAACATAGAACAGAGATAGCAAAAAGTTGCTACTACTGTAGCATCACCCTGTAGCAAAATCTTAAAACACATCCATGGGTGAGTAGCATCGCAACCCTTCATTTTTAGAAACGACGACCACTTCTTGTAGCATCCTCTTCCTGCATGTGCAACATTGTGTCGTGACTCCACAACAAACACCATCAACGGTGTGGGGCACGCCTTGCAGCAGAGGGGCGGTGCACTGGGGAGAAGAAGGGCGGCTCGCCCCTGCAACCGCTTGACGGCGAGGTCATAACCGAAGGTGTGCCGGTGACAAACGAGAAGGAGGTCCATGGGATCTTCCCAATGGCGGGCGCATGAGTTATGGCTATGGCGGGGTCGAGGCAGAGGTGGGGTGCGCGCGTCGGTGGTTGGGGACCTTAGACTGGAGCCATGACGCCCGGCTATGGCGGAGCGTGTGTCCTTGCAGGTGTGGAGTCGGTGCTGATTGCGGCGAGCTATAGGGGTGGGCGGCGCGCATGCTGCACAGAAGAGCCAGATGCATGGGGATCGTGCGGGGCGGCAAAAATTGATGGGGAGCACGACGGAGGAGGCGCCTGCTTGGGTCAGGTGGCCCGAGTCACCGATGGCCGCTGTCTTGTAACAGCAAGACGAAGCTCAGGTGAGGGCGTGCATACGAGGTGGAGGTAGCCGAGGGGAGAGGTCCCTAATGGACCGGCGCATGCATGGCGACTTGGCACGGGCGAGCTCACACCGTGGAGGTGGGGAGCAGCGGCGGAGCGACGGATCCGCGGTTGCATGTATAGCCCTATCCTCTTGCGTGGGTTTGAATTCTCATCAAGGGAACGTGGAAGAGGATAACACTCATGGTGGGTCCCCTAAGTCCCTCTGTCTCGCACTTTAGGAGACACGCCTCGGTAGCTAGACGCGGGGACGCTCCGATGATGCCAATCGTTTTCCTTCAAATATGCACGTAGTAACAACTTACCTTTATTTTCTTCCTCTCTATCTAACCCATTATAAATTTGTGGCCCAGTT
Organism: Avena eriantha; assembly: GCA_910589775.1. Classification (NCBI taxonomy): domain Eukaryota; kingdom Viridiplantae; phylum Streptophyta; class Magnoliopsida; order Poales; family Poaceae; genus Avena; species Avena eriantha. The sequence goes on along the minus strand of OU342743.1, from coordinate 167,031,432 downwards.
AATTTCCTCTTTATCAGGTGCAATCTTCTTCACTCATTCTCAACCACTTTTTCCCAACATGTACACACTCCTTTCTAAAATAGGATGCATACAGTTTTTGGTCAAAGTCAGACTTTTAAAATTTTTACTAACTATATTGAAAATAATATTATATCTACAACACCAAACATACAAAAAATGAAAATATATTTCATGATAGTCCTAACAATACATATTTGAGATTATAAATAGTTACAATTTTGTCTATATAGTTGGTCAAAACTTTAGAAAGTTTAACTTTAACCAAAAACTATATGCATCCTATTTTGGGAAGAAGGGAGTATACAATATGGCTAGAGTCACCCCTCACTTTATAAATTTTTTATATTGTGGTTATAACCGAATGTTGCTTACCTCTTTCCAAAAATTATTGCGGTTCAACTTTTATAACCGAATTGAATGTCCGGGTTATAAGCTCAAACATAAACTTTAATATGTATAGCTATAAATGATACACAAGCATCACCTGACTTACCATGTCACCGATTCATGGGGAAAATATCCGTAGCAAATCGAGAAATAATAATGTATGTTGAAAGACATGTTGCGTACATGTTTGCTAGTATGATTAAATTTAGGTAATGTTCAATTCGATTGACCGATCAAGGTACCCCTTATATGCAATAGTATGAACAACTTTTATTTTGTGCTATGTAGTCCCAGTTGCTAGACATGAACTATGTTCGAACATTTTATATGGCCAGACTCCCTAAAATACCTAGTGTTAGATGTTTAAATGTCTCCATACAAGCATAGTCGGTGGCAAGTCACCTGCCTCCATGTCTTCCTCTCTATATATCTAGGCCCTTGTAAATTGACATAAATAATGTTATCTACCAAGAAGCCTCATTCACTGGTTGCCGGCTACCTTTTGCCCTCCACATGTACATATATATAGCTCGAGCATCCCTTCAGTTTCAACATTCTTATATTGCAGTTCTAAATAAATTACACTTACCTCCTCTCAAAACACTTATCTAGATATAGAATGTGTGTGGTTGACATATTTAATCCCAAGTATTATCATTCTAAACTTACTAAGATCTAGAGTTGCTCTATAGATTGTGACACATATGCTTTGGACATATTATGAAACATGTGACATCACATGCTTGGAATGAGTGGCATTGGGAAAATATGTGGAATCCATCTGGTTTTTCAATTCATAGATCATCTAGTGGGTTGTTGGCAAGACTCAGGGTCCATGTGGAGAAGGAGTCTTACTCGATGAACTTGTGCATTTGTGACACATACTAACTAATTTAGTGAATCTTCTTCCAAAGCATCTCGTCTAGGATATTTTGAAGATGGTTTTACCCCAGTTTAGCACTTAGCTTGTTTTTGTTAGATACGACCGGGATGTTACATCGCTGTGGCACGACAATATGTGTAAAAATCAGATGGTGTCATCGATAATCATGTCCAGACTTTTCTGATCCATCTATCCATTCCTTGTCATTGTCTCAATATTTTCGAACCCCGGACATCACCTCACACCATGCCCAACGGACATGCATCAGAAAACAATAGTCCAAAGTTTCTAAAAGGGGTAATATAGACCAAAAAAATCACCGACGGGGTAATTATCATCACAAATACGTACCTAGGAGGTAAAACGCTCACTCAGGTTATATTTGAAATATACATCAAAGCTCATACAACAAATATCTCCGATCCAAACATGTCCTCTGTGTTTGGTAGACACTATAGAAACATGTGATGAGATGAGCACCAAATTGAGGGTCGGTAGATTATATATATATTAGATGAGAACGAACAAGAGTCAGGACCCTATCGTGTCAAAGACCAGTGTGCACATCAAATAGTTCAATAATATTGGTGGCTAGATGATTATATATTTTTCTGTTGCATGTTTCCTTTACAACATGTCAGCATGATACGGTCTCTTTTTTGTCATTTTAGCTATATGCATCCTTGGTGCCTAGACATGTTCTTGGTATTATGTTTCTGCAGAGAACTTAGTTGGTATCTAATGGATAGTAATTTATCCCCTTTATCCAAAAAGAATATGGGGAAATAGTGTATGTATATTTCTTTTACAATGTATGTAGGAAAAAATTACGTACATGTCCGCCATGATTTAATAACTATTATGTATATAGGAAGTTTTGGTTGACAAAACTTAGGCATCCTATATATACAATTAAGGGTGTGCAAAAACTGGAACCGGTCAAACCAGCCAAACCGGCCGCTTAAATCCTAGTTCATTTTCCTCCACAAATAAAATCCAAACTTTAGAGATAGTACAACAAATTGAATTAGCCCAAACCGGCCAGACCACTCAAACCGGGTTTGCACATGGCCTATATACAATCCGTTCATTGGAATCTAAATGTCTCGGTAGATGCAAAGTAAGTGCCAAGAGTATCCCCATGTGTTCCTATCTCTATCTGTAGCATAAATAATTTACCTACCAAGTCCAATAACATTCACTTGTTATGGTCCACCTTTTTCTCGTATACTCCCTCCGTCCGCAAATAAATGTACATCTAGGAAATGCTAGAAAAATTAGTTCTCTCTCCTATTTTACGAGTATCCATCATGAAAGAGAAGAATGAGGATTGGTGGATGACATAAAGGAGAAGAATGGAGATTGGAGGATGAAGTTGGGGAGTAATTACGAGAAGCTAATTGCATTTATTAAGGACTTTGGTAATCTAGATGTACACTCTTTTTGGGACAAATTTTGAGTGTTAGGTATACACTTATTTGCGGACGGAGGGAGTATGGCTCAAGGCTTCCCTTTAATAGTTTCACAATGCCTCTTAGCGAAAAGGGTATTACCTATTCTTGCAACTCTTGCCATACCTATATAGTGTAGTATCTAGAGAGTGTGAAATTCACATCTTTAGTTATAACCATTGCGAAATTAACCATTTTTTCAATCGAGATCTTTAGTGGGCCTCATCTTTCCCTATAGATATGGAGATGATTGTGAAACATGGGCACAAAATTCCTTGCTTGGAATGAGCGGCAGTGGGAAAATACGTGAAACACATTCGCTCAGACATGGAACTAAATAACCTGTGCTATCTACCTGATTCTCGAGTACCATAGTAGTTGTTTGTGAGTGTAGTACTACTTGGTGAATTGCTTTTATTTAGTTTAAATCTGAAATAGACACCTAAACAGTACCCTCCAGTCGAAACACGATTTTCAGACTTTTTTGGCATCCACTAGACAAGCTAGCGACTCAAAGAGTATCGGCATGGTCAGCACCCAGGAAAATATAGTAACGAGCACCATATGCCCACCATATAGTTCCACGCCTTTTTGCGTTGATGTCATTGCTTTGCTACAGAAGTACATAGATTGGAAAAGTGTCCCAGTCTTGTTCCCTTTCCCCGCAGTGTAATAACCGCATCAGCCGAAAGGTGCACCTGCAATGGTTGGGTGCGACGGCAAAGAGATTCTATGCGACTTCGCCGCCGTGAGCGGCGCCGCATTTTACGCGCGGCCTGCTAGATGCATGGCTGGTGTTTCAGTGACGGAGGCGGCCATGAAATTTCATGACTGAACTCGTCAAGTTCTATGGCTCCCAACTGCTTCTATGCACGTTGTATGATCACCAAATAATGGTTGCAGACATTTCAATCTTTTCAATCCGATTTCGACGCGCAGGTCGGGATTGCACTTAGTAACACACCACCACTCAACTCTCTATGACTCTATTGACACAGATCATGAGCAACATTGTTACAATTTCTTTCAATCTCCGCTAGGACAATTTGTGAGTCGGGGGCTTCTTTAGTTTGAATTCTCCTACGATTAAGCACACTTCAGATCTGCCCGAGCTGCCATCCCGGAAAGACTCCAGGAAACATTGGTTGGCAAAATTGAGGCATCCCAATGCAAATCTGTCCATGGAATTTAACCCCTAGATGCAAAGTAAGTGAAAACTTAATTACACCCATGTGTTACTCTTTATATATACCTACCCAATTATAAATTGCTAAATAAGTTACCTACAAAGTACACCAACAGTCACTTGTTCTCAACCGCCTTTTGCCCTCCCTATATCATATGGCTCAAAGGTTCCCTTCAACTTTCCTACATTATCGGCAGGGTCTTTCTTCTTCTCGCAACTATTGCCATACCTATATAGTTATACAAAGTGCGTTGAATTGACGGCTTTAGTTACAACCAATGTGAACTTAGCCAAGTTTTCATTAAGACTTTTAGTGTGCTGAATCCTCGCTTTAGAAATGGAGATGATGATGAATTATAGGCACAAATTCACTTGCTTGGACTGAGCGGCATCGGGAAAATACATGAAACCAATTTAGTAGGTATTAGAACCAAAAAAATTGTGGTCTCTACCTGATTGGGGGCAGCCTTAGGAGCTGTTCTGGAGGTTTTTATTACTGGGTGAATTCTTTTTTATTTTAGTTTAGAGTTGCAATAAACCCCAAAGCTAACAAGACCAATGCATCCATTTGAAGCATATTTTTCAGTTGTCAGGATGTCCCATGAGCCCGACATGGCACAGACCACGACACTGGATCCCCCGAGAAGAGCATGCTCGCTTACCCGTCTTGGGGACGCAAGGAACATAAGACACACGATCTACTTCCTCAAGGGGGCTGAGTGCTTGCACCCCACTGCAGCCCAGCCCCTACACTGCAAAAATATGCATGATGGTGCGAAGAAGAAAATAACAAGCAATTTTTATTTTAAAATATTTTTCGGGTATTACATCTAGATCCAAAGAAGCGAATATTTTATATTTGGAAACCTCTAAAATATGTCAGATTTGTCATTTTTTGTGTGGCCCAAAATTCAAGTTGTTTCGAGTTAAGATTTTGCATGTTGGTAAAGTACAACATTATCAACAACTAGGATTTTGTTTCACAATTTTACTAAACTATCAATGTCATATTCAATTTTAAAGAGGGGCTACATGTAGCCCGAGCTAGACTTGTAGTTTCCGTTTAAATAGCCTCTATGCCATCTTCTCCGAAAACATCCACGGTGTCCGTTGTGGTGGCCACTGGCCTCCAGCGATCACCGTACGCGGCATGTCCGAGCCCCCGCACTCCCGCAGGTCTTTCCCATGGTCAACGCCCCCATGCACCTCACGTTCTTCCATGTTTGATTCGCGCGCAGCATGCCGCCCCTCAGGCCTCAGCACGCACATGTAGTTCCTCGTCGCTTCTGAGTTCCCCTTTTTTAATGCCTCCCTCATTGCTCGTTGCTCTGGCATGTCGAGGATGGGAATAGCGCTAGCTCGACCACCTGTCTGCCTCCTACTCTACCTTAGCCGAGATGTCCCTCTCTACCTCTTGCTCTACCTTAGATAAGATGTCCCCCGACGCTGCGCGAGCAAGATGACCACGAAAGCCATGGATTTGGTTTAGTAGGTCTCTGACTCACTGCTGATAGAGTCATGGGGATAAGGTTCTTTTTATAGGGGTGTCCACGATGACGCCGTCGCAACGAATTAGAATGCACAGCTTAGTCCGACAAGACGGCGACGGGCGACGACAACTTTCCCGTGAGCCGCAGGGCCTAGTTCGAAGAGAAAATGTAGGGCGACGACGGATGTGTGGGCGAGCGCACTAGGACTGCTTGGCTGATTTTGAAGTTGTTATACTGGTTGTGTATATATGTAGACGTCGATCTGTACCACCGAGTTAACGATGACAACATCCAAACTTAATGCTGCAGAGACGTGGGCCCGTTGTGGGACCTGGCACTGTACGAAAATCGAAAAGGCCATCAACATATGAAATACAACCGACAATACGGAGGACTCGATGCGTGCCATTGACCCAAACGTAGGGAGTATCTACACCCAGGACCCAAATTGAATATCCGATTGTAAACTAACATAAATAATTTTATCTACCAAGAAATCTCTGTTGTTGGCTACCTTAAACATAAATAATTTTATCTACCAAGAAATCTCTGTTGTTGGCTACCTTTTGCCCTCCATATGTACATATATATAACTTGAGGATCCCTTTAGTATTAACATTTTATGTTGCAGTTCTAATTGTCAAACAAGAACTACCGAGTGGACACACGTGCGCCTACATATGCTTCTGAAGAGGTGAATGACACTTACCTCTTCGCAAAAAAAAGTATCTAGATATTCAGAGTGTGTGTGGTTAGCCTCTTTAGCCCGAAGTAATAATATTGTAAGCTTACCGAGATCTAGAGTAGGATGAATCTTGCTCTATAGATTATGAAACATATGTATTAGAGATATTATGAAACATGTGTCATCACATGCTTGGAATGAGTGGCGTTGGGGAAGTATGTTGAGTACATTTAGTTTTTCAATTCACGGGACCTTTAGCGGATTGTTGGCGGACTCCAGAGACGTGTGGAAGAGGAGTGTGACTTGGTAAAGTAGTGCATTTGTGACACATACTATCCAATTTAGTGGAACTTCTAATGAAATATCTCATCTAGGAGATTTTAAACACGATTTTACGCCCACTTTAGCACTTTGCTTGTTTTTCTTAGATATTTACATGATGTTACATCAATGTGGCACAATATTATGTGTAAATATCAGAGGAGGATCATGTCCAGACTTATCTTATCCATATGTTCCATTCCCTCATCATCGCCTTGATGTTTTTGAACTCCGGTCGTGACCTCATACCATGTGCAATGGACATGCATCAGAAAACGATTGTCCAAAACTTCTAAAAGGAGTAATCTAGACGAACTTCCACTTGAAAGGATAACTACCGCCACAAATACATAACTAGGATATAAAAGTGGAATTCACTCAGCATATATATTTGAAATACGCGTAGAAGCACACAAAACAAATATACATTTTATATTCAATCCAAACATGTTCTTTGTGTTTGGAATACATTACATAAACAGGTGATGACATGGACATCAAATTTAGGTCTGGTAGATGATCCAAACAATAGCAGAGAAGGGACAAGAGTCAAGACCCTACCATGCTGAATACTGGTGTAGGCATCAAATAGTTCAATAAGATTTGTGGTTATGCTTGTATATTTTTCTGTTGCATGTTTTATTTACAACACATACATGTGTGGAAATATTTGTCTGCATATTTATTTATAATGTAAGTAGGAAATCATCTTACGTACATATTCTCCACGATTTAATAAAAATATGTTTATAGGAAATTTTGGTTGACAAATTGAGGCATCCCATATATGCAATCTGTGCGTGGAATCTAAATTTAATATAAATTGCAAACTTATCCCCATGCAGGTGTTCCTCTTTATATATCTAGGCAATTATAATTATACATAAATAATGTACCTATCAAATCCAACAACATTCATTTGTTGTAAGCCACCTTTTGCTCATATATGCCACAAAGCTCCCCTTTAACATTTTCACAATGCAGTGCTTATCGAAAGGATATTACTTCTTCTCACAACTCTTGCCATACCTCTATGGCAGTATATAGAGCACATTAAATTGACAGCTTTAGTTCAGATCATTGCGATATTAGCCATTTTTGTATGGACATATTGAGTGGGTCGCATCTTGCCCTGTAGCCATGGAGATGAAGATGAAACGAAGGCACAAATTCACTTGCTCGAATTGAGAGGCATTGGGAAAACATGCCACACCAGATCAGAACCTTATGGGACCAAAAAATATGTCTTCTCTACCTCGTGACCGTGAGCTCTAGGAGTTGCTTGGGAGCATGGTATTACTTGATGAAGTGTTTTTACTTAATTTAAATTTGAAATAAACAACCAAAAGCATGATTTTGTCTTTGGCATACACTAGATAAGCTCACCGACTTTAAGAGTACACTACTAGGAAAACGATTATAGGTAGATTTTAATTCTGTGGCGCATATATGAAAAATGCTCCACTAAAATTAATTTTGTGGCGCATGTAGCAAATGCTCCACAGAATTCCTGTAGTTCTGTGGCGCATATAGCGCCATAGAAAGTGAGAATTATGTGGCGCATATAGCCATATGCGCCACAGAATTCCTGTGGGCCCATGTGGGCCTGACACCAGCACATGGGCATGCCAGAATTCTGTGGCGCATATGACTATATGCGCCACAGAATGTCAAAATTCTATGGCGCATATAGCATATGCACCACAGAATTCTCACTTTCTGTGGCGCATATAGCTATATGTGCCACATAATTTTGACATTCTGTGGAGCATTTGCCATATGCGCCACAGAATGTGCGAAACAGATCTACAAAAGGTGGCAGCCACCCTTTCCCTTCTTTCCACCACCTCCAACTAGCTCGTCCCCCTCCTCCCTCCCACTCCATTTTGCTCATACTCACCTCCATTGTTGATAGCTAAACCTACTTTGGTTCATGTACTTGTGAGGGGAAGCTACTCCTACTTGTAAAGGTAGTAAACCACTCATATTTTCCTCCTCCACACATCCCACACCCCTCTTGCTACACTATGCATATGGGGTTGGTGTAGATTTGGTTTGTAGATTTGTGAGGCGTGTGTGCATGGGTACTTGTGTGATGCATGTTTTGTGTGGCCGACGGGCCTCGGCGCAGTGTGTATGGATGTTTCGTAGGTGAAGATGGTCCCGCGGGCGGTGTGCGATAGAGAGACGATGTTCCTTCGCTTTGTGTTGTGCTTGAATACATGTTTGCTTGTGGAGGGAGCTTGTGTTGTGCTTGAATGCATGTTGCCAGCGCCGGGTGCATGGAGGTTTTCCGAAATGTTGATTCATGTCCATTTTGGCAAATTTCTGCACTAGCCATACGTCCTATTTTTAGGATAGGTCATGCCGAAATTTCCCGGCGATCATGCATGCACGTATGTGTGCGCGTCGTGTGTGTGCATGGTTCTAACATACTCTCTTTAATTTGGTCTATGTTCGCGCGCAGGCGACCATGGTCATCCATATGAGCGAACGTTGGGTGGTTAGATACAATGCTGACGCGGTAGCCGACATGGTTCGGAACAACATGACCAAGATAAGATGTCCGTGCCGAACGTGCAAACACCGGAAGTGGATCAACCCTGATTCCAGACAACCGGAGTCTCACCTATTCACGCGCGGTTTCATGCCTGGCTTCTTAGTGAATGAGGAGCCGCCGGTAGATGGCGGTGGCCATGATGAAGAAGAGGCCGGGGGAGAAGACGAAGGGTCTCCTGCACATGGTCATCATGACGAAGGATGTTGCCACGGGCAAGCTAATACAACCGGCGAACCGCACGATGCACTGCAAGCCCATGGACGATGTCGTGATGCGCGTCGAGTTGGGTCGGGTGTTGGGGGGGTGCGAAGACATGGACCCTCCCATGCAACCTCTAGGAGCCGACGAGCACCTGACCCTGGAATGTTGCCATGGCTATCCCATGATTTGGCCAAAGACCTAGATTCGTATTGGGTCTCGCTCCACCGGTGCCACCTCGGTCGTCCGGCCGCCAAGGACGAAGCCTCCTGCTGCACCGGTCGTCGTCGCCGCCACCACAAGCCGTCACCAGAGACTCTTGGGAGCGTCTGCACCGGCGCACAAAGCAGCCAAGGGCGTGGTTGCTCCTCGACCGCCATCGCCCTCGCCTAAAGGCAAGGTCATGGCACCGCAACCGCCATCGCCACCACCCCAGGATGACGTGGACATGGCGGCTTTCGATGCCAACATCGAGGTGGATGATGATGATGCACCGGTCGATGTCAATGCCTTTGTCAACACCGGCGCCAGCAAAGGACCGTTCATGCCTCCTCTCATTGAAGAACCATCATTCCGCGATCAAGCTAGCCATCCCAAGAAGCGCCTGGTATTCCGTGGGTTTTCTCAGGAGACGCCTCTAGCCGCCGAGACACAACCTCCATCGGCTGGAATCATTTTCAGCCCTGACACACTCTGCAGGACGGCCGGTGACGGGTTAGCATCACCAGTGGAGGCTGCTGATGCAAAGAGGAAGAGGGTGAGGAAGAGGCCAAACAGGAACAAGGACAAGGCTGCGAGCCAGCCCGCTCTGATCCGTTACCGGGACGACGTTGTACCACCCCGCGAGGATGGCTTGACCAGAGTGCACGAAGTTGGTCAGCCCATACTGCCTCCGGAACTGCGCCGCCTGGCTTCGGGAGCTATGATGACTTTGCATGAAGGTATCCTGACATTGGAGGGCCTCCTTCTCAAGGACAAGGACCCGAGTTACCCGGTGTTCACCGCCAAGGTGCCGGAGGACGTGGGTTTCATCACCGATGCCCCCGCGGATGTGTTCTTCATAGCCTACGAGGACATCTTCAAGCTGTTCCACTCGAGACGGCTGGACTATAACTTGGTCCGCCTATTCTCACTCAATCTGGCGATGAAGGTCAAGAGAGAGGACATCCAGCTCGTCGCGATAGCGGATCCCTACTACATGCGGGATAGCCAGCTGGAAGAAGGAACAAGGACCCAGGCTCGGGAAAAGTCCTACCTTTAGAAGCTATTGATGGACAGCAAGAGGAAGGACAACATCCTTGTGTCTTTCTTTCCCGAGTAAGTGTACACATCCTCCTACCGCCGTCGTAACACATAAGTATTTCTTTCCATTGCTCTTTTCCAACATCCCATTCCACACTGTGTGTTGCGCAGAAACAAGTACTGTACGCTCATCGTCCTCTCCACGAGGTAGTCGCTTGCCACCTACTTCGACTCGGGGAGTGCGAGGAGGAAGAACTACGCTAGAGTAAGGAGCGTTCTGGATGATGCTAACGAGGGCTATGCCAATCAAGGAGGCCCCTTCAACTATAAGGGGGAGGCTTACAGGGACGATGGCTGACACAAGTTCAAGCACGTGTTCGAGTTCCCCTGCGTCAAGCAGCCGTCTGACAGTGTGAAGGAGGCCTTCTACGTTTGCCATCACCTCAAAGGGTTTGTCCGGGATTGCGAGATGCTAACGCTGCCATCTTCTCTCCAAGGATGGGCCCAAAAGTTGCATGGGATCAGTGACCCCGATCTCAGGGAAGACTTCCATGATACACAGGTGAAGCTGTCACATATCATCATGGAACAGGTCAACACACGTGGTGGGATTTTACACCAGCCCAGGTCGTTCACCAAGAGGGAGATCGAAGCCCGCCTCAAGGCACAGGGTGACTTCAGGACGTGGACGACAAAAGACATGTACAAGCCGTTCCCGGCGCCCTGCAAGGAGAAGGCTACTTGACCGAGAGAGTGTGTGTATCGGTGGACATGTAGTGTGTGTGTCGAAAAACTTAACTTGCCTAGCTTGAAACCGTCGTTGTTATTGTGTCGGACATGTTGTCGTGTTTCTTTCATTGTTATTGATGCATTGTTTTAAGTTTATGAATGCCTTGCTCTAATATTTGTCAACATATATATTTGCATGATGTACTAATATGCCTAGTAAATAGAGATGCCGACGTACATTGTGTACAAGGGTCGGGTTCCAGGTGTCTACGAGGAGTGGGTGGACTGCCACCAATAAGTGGACAAGTTCAGCGGCAACAGCTACAAGGGATACGCGACTAGAGAGGAGGCGGTGGCCAAGTGGAGGAGACACATGTGGAAGAAGAACCGGACGAAGATCTTGGTGCCGCCCCTCCTCACCGGCATCGCGGTTATGGTACTACATTCTGTCCTAAGGTAGGCGGTGACAACATCGCGCGGTTATAAGTTATGTGAGTGAGATGAACACTTGTGAAATATATTTGTACACTTATTCAGTTCGAAGTGATGTGATTGATGAACACTTGTGAACATTCGTGCTTGTTGATATATTATATATGAACTGGAATATTTGTACTGCTGTGTGCAGCTTTTCTGTGAATTTCTGTTAATTTTTGTGTATTTCCTGTAATATACCTGTATTTATACCAGATTCTGAAAATTTCGAAATTCTGAAAAAAAGGATTCTGTGGAGCATATGGCTATATGCGCCATAGAATGTACCATAGAATTCTGTGGCGCATATAGCTATATGCGCCACAGAATCTGGGACAGAATTCTGTGGCGCATATAGCCATGTGCCACAGAATTTTGCGAATTATGTGTCGCATATGCATATGCGCCACAGAAATATAATTTTAGTGGCGACAATTTAGTGGCGACTGCTAGATGCGCCACAGAAAGCGTTTTTGGTGCGCCGCTGATAACGTCAAAATTCTGTGGCGCATATGCATATGCGCCACAGAAATATAATTTTAGTGGCGACAATTTAGTGGCGACTGCTAGATGCGCCACAGAAAGCGTTTTTGGTGCGCCACTAATAACGTTTTTCCTAGTAGTGGTATTGGCATGATCAAACACCAGAGAAAAATACCTTAGTAATGAGCACAGTATGCCCACCATATAACTCCACGCCTTTTCGTACCATAGTTATTGCTTTGCTACCAAGGTAGTAGTACTTAGTACTAGATTGGAATCATGGCGTCTCAGATCCATTTCCAACAATGGAGTATAACATCATCAGTTCACAGAAAGATAGCTGCAATGGTTCGGTGCGACATCAAAGAGTTGCATGCTGCCTATACTACGGGAAAAATTGTCGCTGCCGTGACACGGCTTTGACGTGTGCCAAATAGACTGGAACACGGTAAAATTTGTCTTTGTCGTGTACAATTTAGAAAGCACACGGCAAAGTACGATAACACGGCAAATTTCTGAAAAAGAACACAGTAAAGAAATATGCACGGCAAAGACCTACAAAGGAATACGGCAAAGAAAAAACACTTGGCAAAGTTGACAGCGACACACGGCATAGGTGTCATCATGGCAACGAGGTGGGACCCTTGACCCCACAGGTCCACTTGACGGGAATGAGCTAACGGCACCAGATGGTGGCCTCTTTACCGTGTGCCCTCGCCAGCCTTTTGCCGTGTGTATTCTGCAGTATACACGGCAAAGGGTCTTTGCCGTGTGTATTCCGCAATATACATGGCAAAGGGCCTTTGCCATGTGTATTCCGATGTATACACAGCAAAGTTCTATTTTTTTATTTTTTCTCTTTTATCACATTACTCTTAGGAAAATCATAAAAAATCATTCTAGTTCAAAAAAATAGAAATAATATATCAAAATTTGCATAAAAATAAGATATATCTATCTACACTCAAATATTAGATATTTATGTTGAATATGAATCTTCATAGTCGCCAATTTGACCATAGTTTAAAACAGGCATAAAAAATACAAAAATGAGCGAAACAATGTGAAACCTTCGCGTGGAGTCATATTATGTGACATAGTTGGGAGGAAAATATCAAACTTGGTATATTGATTATGTCTCAAAAACCCTTCACAAAATGACCTATCTCATTCGAGGATTCCTGGCTTTCGGTTCAAATGACCAATGTTATGGCTAGAATCGCAACATAGTTTGTGATAATGTACCCATATTGTGCATTCATGTGCATCATGGGATGGAGAACAATGTTGCAAGAGGAAGTTTTCTTTTTCGTTGCACAGAAAAGCTATTTTCTATTTTTGGAGCGCAAAAATCGGGATGTTTTCTGAAGCAAGACCAAATGTTCAATTCAAAAATACTACCACCCCATTTTTCAAAAATAGTAGACAACCTTACATGAACAATGTCCCAACCAGAGATTTTAAAACATTTTCGTCCATCCCTGGTGAAAAAGACAAATGTTTGCCGAATCGGTAGGAAGTGGGTAAGATATGAACTGCAGGTACATGATCTGATGCTTATGATTTTTTACAAAAATCATTTTTAGGTTCAAAATATGATGTTTCTTCAGAGATCCAATACAAGTTTAGCGAGGCTCAGCCCCGAGCTAAGAATCGTCATGCCCGTTGTTCGATTAGGGTTTGACGATAGTTTCAAATGACCATAACTAAATCAAAAAAATCAAAACAATGCGAGACCTTCGCGTGGTGTCATATTTTGTGATATAGTTAGAAGTAAAAATATCAAACTTGGTATATTGATTATGTCTCAAAAAACCTTCACAAAATGACCTATCTCATTCGAGGTTTCTTGGCTTTTGGTTCAAATGATCAATGTTATGGACAGAATCATGACATAGTTTGTAATAATGTGTCCATATTGTGCATGCATATGCATCATAGGATGGCGAACAATATTGCAGGAGAAAGTTTTCCTTTTTGGCACACGGAAAGGCTATTTTCTATTTTCGGAGCACAAAAATCGGGGCATTTTGTGAAGCAACACCAAATGTTTCATTCAAAAATGCTACCACCCCATTTTAAAAAAATACTAGACCATCTTACATGAACAATGTCTCAACCGGGGATTTTAAAATCTTTCTGTCCACCCTTGGTGAAAAAGACAAATTTCTATCGAATCGGTAGGAAGTGGGTCAGATATGAACTGCAGGTACATGATATGATGCTCATGATTTTTTACAAAAATCATTTGCAGGTTCACAATATGATATGAATATCGTATTTGGATTCCTCTCATTTTTCTGATCGATTTAGATATTTTATTTGTCGAATTCTGATTTATGGATTTAAATATATGAATTATCCATATTAAATAGAAAAAGGTAAAAAAATAAAATCATTTTATTTTTTATTTGGATTCAAGATTATTATTACTTATTCATTGTTCTCTATTTAAATAATTGCTTGGAATCTAAAACTGAGATGTGTGACATCATGGTCCAATAGTTAATAGAATTGATATGAAAGTATTATCGACAAGGTATGATTTCTTTCTCGGAAGCTCATTCGGAAGGAACGAAGAAGTTAAGCGTGCTAGGGCTATAGTAGTATTAGGATGGGTGACCGTAGGGGAAGTTTGATCATGAGTGCAATTTGACCTAATATTAAGCATACTTAGGATTAGGGGTGGACCTTTAGCTCGAGGCTCGAGGCTCGGCTCGGGCTCGTCAAGGCTCGGCTCGGGCTCGACTCGGCTCGAAGCTTGGACAAGCCAAGCCTAAACCTTCCAACTCAGGCTCGAGGCTCGACAAGCCCGCTCGGTGAGGCTCGCAAGCCGGCTCGAAGGCTTGGTGTAATTAAAAAAATTGCCATGAGCTTTGCAAAAATTGTAACAATTCACAAATATAAACAATAGTTGATCATGAATACATACATATCATAGTATACCAAGCTTCAGAAAGAACAAATAACGATAACATGTGCATACATCACAAGTTC
The DNA here is from genome assembly GCA_910589775.1 of Avena eriantha. Classification (NCBI taxonomy): domain Eukaryota; kingdom Viridiplantae; phylum Streptophyta; class Magnoliopsida; order Poales; family Poaceae; genus Avena; species Avena eriantha. Next base: position 167,016,325 of record OU342743.1, on the reverse strand, counting down.
ACGAAGCAAACGTCCAATATATAGTGGCATACATCACAAACACAAACACATGCACTTAGTTCAACAAGTAGAATATTCGTAGCTCAATAAAATGGTTTTAACATGAACTTCAAGCCCAAAAGAACCATCGCTCCATCATTTAATCTTCATTGACCCTTGTTGCATGTTGAATCTACAGCACACAAACAAAAGAAAATCCCATTTACTCTATTTTTACATCAGTTTGTTGCAGCACACAAGCTCTCATTCTCCTCTTAAGATACTTGTCAAGCCCAAAAGAAACATCACTTCATCATTCTCATTCTCCAGCTCATAATATGCTGCCAACACATCATCTAAGCTCCTCTAGTGTCTAACCATGATGCACGAATGCTTCAACACTAAGTCTGGTTCAGTACTAGTACAACGCATGTATGGCTAATGAGTAATTACTCGATGGCTCTAGCTAGACATGCATAGTAGAAGTGAAAGGCCCAACTTAGGTCGACTAGAGGGGGGGGGGGTGAATAGAAGACTACCAATTTTAATCTTTTACCACACTTTTAAGGCTTAGCACAAAGTAAGATTCACTAGAGATGCAACTACGTGAAAAACCTAAATGACAAGTAACACAAAGGTAAGCGAGAGAGTAAATGCAAGAAGTAAAGGAGTGGAGCGAAAGAACCGGCGAGGAGACACGGAGATGTAATTCCCGTAGTTCACTTCCAAAGAAGCTACGTCTACATTGGAGAGGTGTCGGGGCCACACAAGGTCACCCGAGCGCCACAAAGGCCTCACCTTCTTCTCCGGTGAGCACCACCACAAAGGTGGCCTCACAATCCACTAACCGGTGACCTTGAAGGCACCAACCAAAAACCTTTACAACGAGGTTGAGGGGAGGCTTCACAACTCAATTGAAGGCCCTCAACGACACCACGAAGCTTTACAACAAATGCCCCAGCTCCGAGGATGCCCTACACCGTCTAGGGTTCCAAGAACCCAAGAGAAACAAAATCCACGAAGGATGAGTGGGGGAAATCAAGATTCCTTTGGTGGAGGTGTAGATCTAGGTCACCTCTCCCAATCCTCAAAAGATCAAGAAATTTGAGTGGGTGGGGAGAGAGATCTAGTCAAGTCAAGCTCTTGTGAAAATGGTGGAGAGAGAAAAACAAGAGATAAGGTAGGAGGAGGAAGAAGGGCCTTCAATAGTCCCCTTCAAACGGGCAGATTCTGCCCAGCCCCGACGCCGTTGGTACTACCGGTGGTGGACCGGTAGTACCGGTGGGTGAGCCACCACCGGCCCAGCAAAGGCCACGCAACGGTCATAAGACCTATCAGTGGACCCAAAAGGGCTGGCCGAAAGTACCAGTCGAAGTTCCGCCCCTATTTTCGACAAATAGACAGTGCGAGGCAGAAGGTCATCTGACCCGCACTGACCAGCGTCAGAACTGGGTCCGGAACTGGACCCGGAACTACCAGTGATCGATGAAGGCCGGTACTACCGGTCAGGAAGCGGTAATACCGCTCAAGGGGCCAGATGCTGGTCGGGCCGGTACTACCGAGCCAAATTCCGGTGCTAGTTCCGACAAATAGGCAAAGTTAGACAGACGTCTTACTGAACAAAAAATTGCCTCGTCGGAATTAGGAACGAAACTTCAGCCGGAAGTTCCGCCCGAATAGCCCTGGGAAAACCCTTGGGCGGTACTACCACCGCTTGGCCGGTACTACCGGTCAGGGCAAAAAACCCTCCAACTCAGTAGGAATCACTTTCTCACACAAAAACTGGGATGGCTGTGGAGGTGCATATATGGTCTGTGCATGAAATGTTTATTTCCCACAACCTTCCTAGATGGACTCCCTCTTGATAGTATGGTAGCCTAGAATATAAAGCAAGAGAAAATAATCCTTGAGATTGAAAATAAGAGCTATCGACTACAAGCTTTTCCTTTAGAAAAAGCCATCCACAAGCACGACCGAAGATAAGCCCTGAAACTTGGACAGAAGGTTAAACCACAAAAGGAGTTGTCATCAGCACCAAAAACATAAGGAGAAAATAATCCTTTCAATCTCCCCCTCTTTGTTGCATGATGACAACCCCACAAGATTTGCACAAAGGATAATAGGCAGTAAAACAAAAGGAAAGAGAGAGGCTCCCCCTAAAGACATGGGAGAGAGCTCTCCGAAACGAGATAGACTAACACGGGTGTAAGGAAGTAAAGGAGAAAAGAGTGGAACTCATACCTTGCACCAACAACATTGTGGTGAAACAAAGATTGGATAACTAAGAATAGTCCACCACACATCCTCATAAGAATACCATAGAGATACCTTACCACATAGACTCACCAACAAAGTAGCAACCATACAAGAGGTCCACAGACAATAACGGAGGTCCACAAACAATACATAACGGAATAAAGTGTGCACGAGCATAAAAAGATTAAAGAAAGAGCGAGCTCGTGGCACAACCCATGCAAATCCCGTGATCCTAACGGAGCACTTTCTCCCCCTTTGGCATCAAGACGCCAAAAAGGGATAAAGTGGGCAAACTACGTGCCCCACCGACCAACGAACGGAGGAGGCGTCCTAGGGTCCCAAGAGGCATTGTTCCAAGCGGGCGGAAACTGACTGGAGATCTCTGGCTCGTCATCACTATCAGTCCACCTGCAATGTGTGTTGATCCACTCATCCTTGGGCGTGGTGACGGAGATAGACTCTGGTGACACAACAATGCCAAGCTTCCTCATGATGGCCTTCTCCCGGCGAACACTGTGTCTCTGAGCAACATAGGACTGATACTCACGGTCCTGAATGAAGCAAAAAGTCTTCTTAACCTTCTTCAACAGCTTCTTAGCCCAAGAGGGCTGTCTCATAAGTTGGGGTGGAGGAGAAGCCTCAGCACGGTCCCCATCACTAGCATCCGAAGCAGCCCCTCCAGCAGCAGCTTCGTTTACAGCCTGAGAGCGAGGTATCTGGTGCTTCATCACACGGAGAGTCTTTTCCTCATGAATAGTGAGAGCATCCTGAGGGTAGATAGAGCCTGTTGCCTCCCTCCATTTGGCATTGATGAGAGTTTGGATGTATGGAGCATATGGACAAGACCTCTTCTCAATCATAGCGGACCAGATTTCTTCAAAGATATAATCCATAACATCAAGGGGCTCATGAGAGTTTCTATGGCGATAAGTCTGATACATGAGATCAATCTGGAAAGCATGAAGCTGATCAAAGTTACCCGCCTTGGGAGAAATCGTGTTCTGATAGACCTTGCGCATGATGTCATGCGTGGGAATGAGATGGGCAACATTTCTAGGTACGCCCCGGCCCTCAATGTATAGAGGCTCAAGAACTTCCGGCTCGGAGGCCTTCCCCCATATGCACCCACCACCCATTGGCACGACTGGCTTCCTGAATAAGGTAGCCAAGAAGGGTGGCAAACTCAGACCATTTAGCAGACAAATACTTGTTGTGTGTCATCCACTTCATGGTTCGATCAATAGGGTCAGTATCAAAGTAGAGAGTTGAGTAGAACTGAGCAATGGCCCTCTCATCAAAGTTCTCACGGTGTTGCATAAGCTTGATTAGCCCAAACCTCCTGCACATATCGAGTGCTTCACCAAAGTACTCAAGGTTGCTCTCCAACTTTGCAATGTTGATGTACTTTTGAGGGGCACAAACATTTTTCTTCTTGGTAGCATAAACCTCAGAATAGATCTCAGCTTGATGCATGGTGTGGAAGAAAGGATCCTGAGCCAGGCGGTCACGAGGAACAATGTAGGGATCAATCTTGCGAAACTCCTCATAAGAAAGCTGCGGCCAAGAGGATATCTTCTTCTTGCTCGAATCAGGTCTAGAGGTGGTCTTCTTTTGGCTTGGCAGAACAGGCCTTTTGCCTTCCGCAGCAGCAGCACGACGTTCAGCTGCAGCCTTCTGACGAGCAGTCTGACTGGGAGGGCGCACGACCTCCAGATCATCCTCATCAATCTCTGACGGTCCATGAGAGGGAGCACGAGACCACTTGGATCTACCACGGGAACCCCCTTCCCCTGAGAGGAAGGCAAATAGAAAGGGGGAAATCGAGGATAAGTGCACAAGGTCGAAGGAAAACTAAAAACAACTAGACTGGATTGACACAGTACATAGGTAGATATCAAAACAACTGGTGCATCGGAAGTTCCGCCTGGCGGCCGGAACTACCGGTTGCACGGGGCGCACCGGAAGTACCGGTCATTCCCTCAGCGGTAGTACCGGTGAGATGACCACGCCGGTAGTACCGGTCAGGGCACGAGTAGGGCAGTTCGACTGGAAATCACAGATCAACGAAACTTGATGCACGAATTGATGAAAACTAGACAATGTACTGAGGCAAAATAGTCTATAGTCGAATCCTAGCCCTACCAAGATTTCCCATAGCAATTCTAGCCAAAGAAGGGCCCTAGACATGGCATGTCCTACTCAAGCACAAAAATGTCCAGATCTCCATGAATGGAGCATGAGAGGAGCAAATACCAGGGTCCATGGCGGGGAATCGAGGAAGGGAAGAATCCCACGGAGCCGATCTGAGGAGCGACGGCCAGAAACGGTGTGGCCGGCGGCGACACCGTGGAGAGCTTCTTGGGGAAGAGGGATGTTAAGATGGGTTCAGGGGGAGGCAAATGGGGAAGATGACCCCGTGCCCCTGGCCCGTCACTTAAAGGGACCCTGCTCGACTGGTAGTACCGGCCAGGAGCCGGAACTACCGACGACACCGGATGCTCAGGAAGGAGTGGTACTTCCGATCAGGGCGAAATTTCTGAGAGATTTGGCCCTGAACGGTAGTACCGGCTCTGACCGGAACTACCGACGATTCCTAGAAAACGAGCTCCAGAATTTGATTGGCAAGAGAAAAAGACCTTGTGCAGAACTTGAAAAGACACAAATTGAGAAGAAACGACAAACCAGATCCACTAGAAATAATAATACTCAAAATGACTACCAGCCAAACAAAAACAATGTCGGTGGCCTAGGCCACCATATATGAGTATATTTGGCTTGAAACCGCGAAGATGTATCTTGGGTCCATTACCAAAACTCATCATTTAAGCTCATGTTGTCTCCTTGAGAAACCATAGAGAATGAATACATTAGTGTGTGTGTGCATAATAGGAGGAGTGTTGGTTCATATGGGGAACCACACTCCCCCTAAAACCATGCGTACACCCAAACAAGATATACTTTGAGACCCGGGTATGTGCGCAAGATACTCAAGCCACGATGCTTGAATCAATGATATTTAGTTCATGCCTCAACTCCCGGAACCTTGCTTCATCAAGTGGCTTCATGAAAAGATCCGCAAGATTGGCCTGGGTAGGAACATACTCCAAAGAAATGTCTCCTCTAGAAACATGATCCCGAATGAAATGATGACGAATCTCAATGTGCTTGGTCTTGTTGTGTTGAACTGGGTTGTGAGAAATAGCAATAGCACTCTTTTGTCACACAGAAGTGGCACCTCGACGAAAGAGAGTCCAAGATCCTTCAAGGTTTGCTTCATCCATAGCAATTGAGCACAACAACTCGCGGCGGAGATGTACTCAGCTTCGGCAGTGGACAAAGACACGCATTTTTGCTTCTTCGAGGACCAACTCACCAAAGACCTCCCAAGAAATTGACAAGCACCGGAGGTAGACTTCCTCTCTACTTTGTCTCCTGCCCAATCCGAATCCGTGTAACCAATGAGGTCAAAGCTGGCCCCCTTTGGGTACCACAGCCCAAAGATAGGGGTATGAACCAAATATCGAAAGATTCTCTTGACCGCCACCGTGTGGCTTTCCTTTGGCGCGGCTTGGAATCTTGCACACATACCCACACTCAACATAATATCCGATGGAGATGCACAAAGATAGAGTAGAGAACCAATCATCGAGCGATAAAGCTTTTGATCCACATCCTTACCCTTGGGATCAAGATCAAGATTAACCTTTGTGGGCATGGGAGTTTTGACTCCATTTACTTGATTAAGGTTGAACTTCTTGAGCATATCTTGGACATATTTAGCTTGGTTGATGAAAGTCCATTTCCTCAATTGTTTGACTTTGAAGCCAAGAAATAATTCCAACTCCCCCATCATAGACATCTCAAAGCGGTCGGTCATGAGCTTAGCAAAATCCTCATTGAAAGCTTTATTAGTAGACCCAAAAATAATGTCATCAACATAGATTTGGCAAATGAACAAGTTTCCTCGAACTTTCTTAGTAAAAAGAGAGGGATCAATGAGGCCTACTTCAAAACCACGGTCTAACAAAAGCTCTCTAAGGCACTCATACCATGCACGTGGGGCTTGCTTGAGACCATATAGTGCCTTATCGAGTTTGTAGACATGGTCCGGGAAGAGGGGGTCCTCAAAGCCCGGAGGTTGCTTGACATACACCAATTATTTTAGGGGACCATTAAGAAATGCACTCTTGACATCCATTTGTTGCAACTTGAAGTTATGATGGGTAGCATAGGCAAGAAGCATGCGAATGGATTCTAGACGAGCAACGGGAGCATAAGTTTCACCATAGTCTATGCCCTCAACTTGAGAGTATCCTTGGGAAACTAACCTTGCTTTGTTGCGGACGACTATACCATTTGCATCCCTCTTGTTGTTGAAGATCCACTTGGTCCCAATCACATTTTGACAATCTTTGGGTCTCTTCACAAGAGTCCACACCTTGTTCCTCTTGAAGTTGTGGAGTTCTTCGTTCATAGCATCGAGCCAATCATCATCTTCAAGAGCTTTGAAGACCTTTTGGGGCTCAACATGAGAAATAAACGCATGATGAGAACTAAAAGAGGTTAGTTGTCTCCTAGTAGTGGAGCCCCTATTGAAATCTATATAAACATTATCAAGGATATGGCCATCTTTTATGAGCTTGGCGAGACGGTATGCTTGACGCCGAGCTTGGGTCTCAAGATGAGATTCTTGAGCAATCACTTGATCATCACCATAGTTCGAGTCCCCTCCTTGACTATATGAATGAAATTGATCACTCTCTTCGTCAACATCAACCGAGGGAGAGACACCATCATTTGGTGGAGAGACATTTGCTTGGCCTTGGTCATTGTCAACTTGACCTTGAGAGTCATTGACATGAGGAGCTTCACAACCTTGGAGGGGTGGAGCTTGATCAACTTGAGGTAGACTTGATCTTGGAGAGTCAAGAACATGAAGATCTTGAGAGGAGCTTGGAGAATCTTGAGAAGCAATAAGTTGACCTTGAGGTGCAAGATGGTCTTGTGAGAGTGAAGGCTCCGCTTGAGTGGAGCTTGGTCCTTCTCCTTCGGCCACAAGGGGATCCTCAATGGGGTGGAAGAAACCCACACCCATTCTTCTTATGGCTTGGGGAGGAATTTCATCACTTGGATCACGAATACCATCTTGCCGCACAAGAGACTCATGATCTTCATCAAACTCGACATTGCTAGATTCTTCAACCCTTCCCGTTGCTTTGTTGTAGACTTGATAGGCATGGGATTGATTTGAGTACCCAACAAAGATCCCTTCTTGAGCCCTAGATTCAAACTTTGATAAGCAGACACCTTTCTTGAGAAGGAAGCATCTACACCCAAACACCCAGAAGTACTTGACATTTGGCTTGCGACCGGTGAAAAGTTCATATGGAGTTTTTTTCTTCTTCTTGCGTAGATAGAGGCGATTGGTTGCATGGTAAGCGGTTGAGATGGCTTCGGCCCAGAAGTTATATGGAGACTTGAATTCTGCCAACATGGTTTGAGCTGCATCCATCAAAGTATGGTTCTTCGTTTCGGCAACACCATTTTGTTGAGGGGTATAGGGAGTAGAGTATTGATGTTTGATCCCCTCATCACTAAGAAACTCATCCAATGTGTAGTTCTTGAATTCGGTGCCATTGTCGCTTCTAATGGTGAGGATGGTGGAATTGAGTTTTCGTTGCACTTGATTGGCAAAGTCGATGACGGTTTGTTGAGTCTCACTCTTGAACTTGAAGAAGTAGACCCAAGTGTATCGTGAAAAATCATCAACAATTACCAAACAATACTTCTTCCCACCAAGACTGTCATGAGAGGGAGGCCCAAAGAGATCCATGTGAAGAAGCTCCAAGCATCATTCAGTGGTGATTTGATTAAGAATCTTGTGAGGCTTCTCATGCATCTTACCTTCTATACAAGCCCTGCACACACGATCTTTGGAAAAGGAAATGTCTTTTAGTTCAAGGACGTGGCCCCCCGTGTAGAGACTTTGCAAAGCCTTCATGTTAACATGGGCTAGGTGGCGATGCCACAACCAGCCCACGTCGGCTTTCGCATAGAGACATATAGCATGTGTAGATGGCTTTCCGGAGAAATCCACTACATATAAGTCATGCTTTACGTATCCAACGAAAGCCACCATGAGAGACTTGCTCCACATAAGGACCACAGAGTGCTCATTAAAGAAAGATGGAAGACCCATGATAGTAAGAGCATGAACGGAAAGGAGATTGTAGCCAAGGGTTTTGACAAGCATGACATTCACCAAGGATACATCCGGGGTTACTACCACCTTACCAAAACCCAATACCTGAGACCTTGTTTTATCACCATAGGAGACTATAGTATTGGCAAAATTTGACCTAATCTCCGACATGATAGATTTGCTTCCGGTCATATGGCTTGTAGCTCCACTATCAAGCACCCATTTTGCACCTCTGGAAGCAAAGTCCTACAAGAAAATCAAGCTTTGGTTTTAGGTACCCATTTTGCAATGGGTCCCCTTTTGTTAGTCACAAGGGTCTTAGGTACCCAAATGTTCCAATGATAATCATGAGTGTAAGATGTACCCATGTACTTAGCATAAACATGAACATCAAAAGATTTGCAAAGAATGTAGGAAGGATTATTCTTCCCGGCAAAGTTATCACTTTGCACAATGGTAGAATTACGAGAGGATACTAGAGCAAGGTTCTTGCTCATCTTCCTTTTCTTGTTCCTTCTCTTGTTCTTCCTCTTGATGGCAACTTGCCCTTTTGCAAGTTGATCTTTCTATGTCTTGTTCTCCTCAACAAGATTCTCATGCTTGCAACAATGGTTATACGAACAAGACAAATGCACAATAGGCGTAGCGAAAGACTTTGAATGTTCATTATTTAATTGCGTTTGAAGTTTCTCATGAGCCTCAAAGATACTTGAGAATTTACTCTCCAAGGCATGATGTTCCTCCTTGAGTTTCTCGAAATCCTCGAGGCATTCATGACCAACACCAAACTCAACCTTTTCATTTTTAAGGACATTCAATGAAGCAATAGCATGATCTCGTTCTTTAACATGTTGCGATATAAAGGCATTATGGTCATCAACAAGTTTAGCCACACTTTCCTCAAGAGTTATTCTCATGTTATGTTCATCTTCAAGAGATTGAGATAGAGAGGCAATCTCATCGGCGGCCTCTCTCTCATTTTTACCTAACATGTCAATAATTTCTTCTTTCTCATCTAGCATTTCCCTAGCATGGTCAAGTTGGTTTAGAAGTGTTTCAAAGCACATTCTAGTATCGTCATCTAGATGCTTCATGGATTCACACATGCTTACCATCTCTTTCTTAACCTCTAAACCCTCTAGATCATGCAAGGGAAGTTCATTTGGGGAGGACTTGGAAGCGGGAGTTACCTCGGTGGTCTTAGCCATGAGACACTTTTGGTTGCGGTTGGTGATGTTCTCATTTGGAGAGTCGAAGAGAGACACTCGTGGAGTAGATGAAGTAGCAATAGCGGCAACCCCCACGATCTCTCCTCCTTGACCTTCATTCTCAACATCATCATCATCGCCCGAGAAGTACTCTTTGTGGACCACCATCGCCCTTTCCTTGTTAGGAAGGTTCTTATTGTGGAAGTTCTTGTTCAAAGGATGAGGAGGTCTTGGCTTGTTCTTGCGAGTGAGGCGGCCTCCATTGTCTTCTCTATTCTCGAAGGGGCATTGAGCTACAAAGTGACTCTTGTCATTGCAGTTGTAACAAGATCTAGCCTTTGGAGTCTTCATGGTTGAGTTGAATCTTGGGTTGTCCCTTGACCTTGACTTCATGCCCGGTTTGTTCCAAAACGCCCTTGATGCTAGAGCCAAGTGCTCATTGAAAGCATATTTGATGTCCTCTTGAGACCACTCACTTGATTTGTCGTCTTCATCAACTTCCACCACATGAGCTTTCGAGTCAAGGTTCAACTTTTGAGACCCATAAGCATGAGCACGAGCTGACTCTGCATTCTTCTTGGCAATGGTCATGGCAATAACTTCACTCAGCACCTCTTGAGAGGACATGGTATGGTAGTTACTTCTCCCCTTGATAGAGTTGAGTCTTTGTTCCTCAAAGGGAAGAAGATCTTGAACAAACTTTCTCTTCATGAACTTGTCATCAACATAGGTAGCTCCGAGGTCCCTTAAGGTACAACAAAGAACCTTGAGCCGATGATACATGTCTTCGGGTGTCTCATCATCTTGCACTGCAAAGCCATCGGACTCATTGTTGGCTTCATCAAACTTGGAGCTTTGAATGCTCGCATTTCCAATATACAACTCAGTGAGATGATCCCAAGCTTCTTTGGCGGTGGAGAATTGGCGAATGTGAGCAAATTCCTTGGAGGTCAATGCCTTTTGAATCATACCCAAAGCGGTGGCATTGAGTTGCTTGTCCACGACCTCGGCACGAGTCAACTTCTTAGCATCATATGGAGAGAGACCTTCCTCCACAGTCCTCATCAATTCAATAGAAGAGCTGGAGATATGAGATTGCATTAGATATTGCCAATTGGCAAAGTTAGAAGTATCTAGTATGGGAGGTGCTCCTTGAGGTATGATGCGGCATGGGAATGGGAGGGTCCGGTGTGTACTTGAACGCTGGTGGTACCGCCAAGTAATCCTTTTCCCCTCGGTGCTCTCGCTTGGGGGCTTGGTGGTTTGAACCACAAAGCCTAAGCCCAAGTGTTTTGGGGCTTCCGCAGGAATCACCTCGGGGGCAACCACGTGCACGGGAGCAAAAGGGGCTTCAGCGGCAAGAGATGCATCATGAGGGGTTTCTAGCATGGGGGTAGGCTTAAGGGTTTACAAAAGGGTCATCATTTCCTCAAACTTGGTCATCATGGATGTCTCCAATCGATTGAGGTCATCCATGGAGGCCAAGTTCTTGGTGGCTGCACCCACACTTCCCTCTTCATCAGCCATTGTCTCTTGGGCGGTTAAGCCCGAAGAGAGGGCCGAGGCTCTGATACCAATTGAAAGGCCCAACTTAGGTTGACTAGAGGGGGGGTGAATAGGAGACTACCAATTTTAATCTTTTACCACACTTTTAAGGCTTAGCACAAAGTAAGATTCACTAGAGATGCAACTACGTGAAAAACCTAAATGACAAGTAACACAAAGGTAAGCGAGAGAGTAAATGCAAGAAGTAAAGGAGTGGAGCGAAAGAACCGGGGAGGGGACACGGAGATGTAATTCCCGTAGTTCACTTCCAAAGAAGCTACGTCTATGTTGGAGAGGTGTCGGGGCCACACAAGGTCACCCGAGCGCCACAAAGGCCTCACCTTCTTCTCCGTTGAGCACCACCACAAAGGTGGCCTCACAATCCACTAACCGGTGACCTTGAAGGCGCCAACGGAAATCCTTTACAACGAGGTTGAGGGGAGGCTTCACAACTCAATTGAAGGCCCTCAACGACACCATAGAGCTTTACAACAAATGCCCCAGATCCGAGGATGCCCTACACCGTCTAGTGTTCCAAGAACCCAAGAGAAACGAAATCCATGAAGGATGAGTAGGGGAAATCAAGATTCCTTTGGTGGAGGTGTAGATCTAGGTCACCTCTCCCAATCCTCAAAAGATCAAGAGATTTTAGTGGGTGGGGAGAGATATCTAGTCAAGTCAAGCTCTCATGAAAATGGTGGAGAGATAAAAACAAGAGATAAGGTAGGAGGAGGAAGAAGGGGCCTTAAATAGTCCCCTTCAAACGGGCAGATTCTGCCTAGCCCCGACGCCGTCAGTACTATCGGTGGTGGACCGGTAGTACCGGTGGGCAAGCCACCACCGGCCTAGAAAAGGCCACGCAACGATCAGAACACCTGTCAGTGGACCCAAAAGGGCTAGCTAGAAGTACCGGTCCAAGTTCCGCCCCTATTTCCGACAAATAGACAGTGCGAGGCAGAAGGTCATCTGACCCGCACTGCCTAGCGTCGAAACTGGGTCCGGAACTGGACCCGGAACTACCGGTGACCGATGAAGGCCGGTAGTACCGGTCAGGAAGCGGTACTACCGCTCAAGGGGCCAGATGTTGGTCGGGCCGGTACTACCGAGCCAAATTATGGTGCTAGTTCCGATAAATAGGCAAAGTTAGACAGACGTCTTAATGAACCAAAAATTGCCTCGTCAGAATTAGGACCGGAACTTCAGCCGGAAGTTCTGCCCGAATAGCCCTGGGAAAACCCTTGGGCGGTACTACCGCCGCCTGGCCGGTACTACTGGTCAGGGCAGAAAACCCTCCAACTCAGCAGGAATCACTTTCTCACACGAAAACTGGGATGGCTGTGGAGGTGCATATATGGTCTGTGCATGAAATGTTGATTTTGCACAACCTTCCTAGATGGACTCCCTCTTGATAGTACGGTAGCCTAGAATATAAAGCAAGAGAAAGTGAAAATAAGCCCTATCGACTACAAGCTCTTCCTTGAGTAAAATCCATCCACAAGCACGACCGAAGATAAGCCCTGAAACTTGGACAGAAGGTTAAACCACAAAAGGAGTTGTCATCAGCACCAAAAACATAAGGAGAAAATAATCCTTTCAACAGAAGGTTGTCCCTGTATAGTAAAATCCAATCATTGGCATGCACAAACGAGTCAGATTCTACCTTCACTATGAAAATCAGGGATTCAGGGTCATTACAGACTATACCTTAGATCGTTGAAATATAGCTTCATAGAAGTCCTTCTCAGTCTCTTATACATCACAGTTAGGCCCCTAATCCTAGTATTCCACTTCAGTAATTCACAGGGGTAAAGTAAGGATTGGTCTGCACAAAAACTAGGGTGTCAGTTAATAACCTAAGATGCTCAGTACCCAAATTCGAGCACACCTGCCTCCTTGTCTGTGCTATTTTTCTCCTAATCCTATTTAGATGCGAGGTCCTATCTGCATGTATTAACTACTTCTACTTGTTGGGGATATACTTTCCGGGTATCCTCACAGTTCCTCGCTGACCAGGGTGGCCCACTTCGGGTTAGAGCTTTGCTTCACGGGCGGCCTAGTCAGAGAGAGAGAAGACGGAGTCCAATCCGGCTACGGGAAGGCCCAGAAGACTTACCGACATAGGCCCATAATGTTACTTGTAGTTCAAGATGTACTCTGTAACCAACTCTTAGTCGTAGCCGGATTGATCTCTCCTGTAAACCCTAGGCCGGATATCTATATAAGCCGTCCTAGGGAGAGCCTTTAGGGCGAACACCTTACAACAAAATAGTCTACAATCTCAACTCGCACAGGCGAAACCCTTGTAACCCATATTCCGGCTTTGCCGTATTACTGGATTGCTAGCAGGAGTAGGATTCGTCCAAAGCTGGCGGATTCGAACCTGGGTAAACTTGTGTGCTCACCGTCCCGGAATACCGTACGTCTCACACCCCTCTCTTCCGCACGCCTCGAGGACCCCCTCATAGCGTACTTGTCCTCAATCCGACGACAGTTGGCGCCCACCGTGGGGCAAGTGAGCTTCGGATCTGCGTTCCGAGCGGAATCTGCAAGAATCGGAATTGGTGAGACCATCGCCGTCGGTCGCATCCTCTACGCCAGCAACGTCCCTCTCATCGTTCGTGACGAGACTTGGATTCCGGCTAGGGAGACCGTGACTGCTTATACAATCATGTCTTTTGGCGAGATCGATGTTTACATCGGTTTCGCTGAACCTGCCCAACCCACCCCAGCGGTGATGATAGAAGCAGAAGAATCTTCTGGGTCCCCTTTGTCCGCAGAGGCGGCAGAGTTCCGGATCTCGGAAAACCCTAATCCCATCCAGCCCGCACCAGTTGCGGAGATAGTGGAGAAATCTGAGCCTGAAGAAGGCCTCACGGTCCAAGTCGAATCTGGAGTGGATCTCCCTGGAGAAGCCGGATCCTAGATCGACCCACCCGTGGAAGTCGAAATCTAGGAGGAGCATATCAACGACACTGATTCCGGCTCTGAGGATGCCAGGACAGACATGCCTTTCCTCAGGTACACACTAAGATGTATGATACTGCAAGGCGCTAGCGCAGATGCAATCCTCGAAACCATTAAAAGTTTTGATATGGTTGATCGCGAAGGCCGCAGGTACCTCAGGAAGCACGCATCACACTTCGCTGGGTATGTCAGATCCGGATCCGGCTCTGCCGATGCTGGAGAAAACACCGACTCGGTGCTAGAGGCAATTGGAACAAACGTCGACGTTCCCGCATCCTCGGATGAATCCATGACGTCGGCAGATTTATGAAAGTTCTCCGCGGAATATGAAGAGGAGTGCAACTCCAAAGCTGTAGAAGAAGGAGAAGCCATGGATGAAGCATCCGGGGAACGCTCTCCCAAAGCGCAGGATGACATGGACGTCGGAGATAATCCCGAAGTCCAGATGTCCGAAAGTACCGATCAGAGCTTGACTCCGGGAAAAGGACCCAAAGCCGTTTTTGCTACCGTTGCTGCCAAGAAGGCAAAGAAGAAGAACAAGAAGAACAAGACCCCGGCAAAAGACCCCCTCACAGAGGAGGTAATCGGCGAGCAATACGAAGAAGACTCGGATGGAGCACTTATCCCAGACGAGCCGAAAAAAGAAGCATCGGTGGATGGACACGTGATCACTAAAGGTGCGCGTAAACTCATCGATGCCGCTTTAACCACACCTATCCCTATAGCTGCAGAACTTACTGCAGATGAGCTAGACGAAAGGGCCTAGGCCCTAGAAGTGCGTCGTCAACAACTCCTTGATGAAGCCAAAAACATCGAGGTGGAGAAGAAGCGCATGTTAAACAAGGAGTACATGTCCCGTCTACATCAGAAGACACGGAAGCGTCACATAGATGACAACCAATTCCCACGTGTCCGTGCCGTCCTTTACAGAGATGAGATGGGGAAGCCACGGAAGGATAGCAACGGAGATTGGGTATACCCAACACCAGTGCAAAATACTGTGGTAACTCGTGAAATTCTATCAGCTAATCCAGGGCCAGAGGAGATACGCTTGGGTATCAAGCTACTCAACAAGGGTCTGGAGCAGCAGAAGGTCGCCCTGTCCAGAAGTCAAAAACTGGTCTCGGATTCTGACCAATGTCGCACATATCCGGCATGGGCTGACGTAAGATCCCATTACGTTCGGGCGCAGTACCATCACCCCGAATGCAGGGAAGACAATTATTCAAGAACCGGATCGTCGGGACAGCATCGCAGAGCTACACATAATTGGAGCAATGTCGCTCCAGCAGCCGGGAAAGACGCGATCGCTGCACTGAATCCGAGGAATCCTCCCCGACGAGAATTCAACAATCGAAAGGGAGAAGATAAGGAGAAACGTCGGGAGGAGGATCGTCAGAGAATGCCACCTCCTAGACATGAGAGCCGTCTGGCTGAGCCTCACCATGGTGGGAATGACGGACGAAGGAACGACGGAAACCACGCTGGAACAAGCCGGCAGGGGGCTCGTCATAGTCAAGAACCTCCTCGGAACCGAATAATGACGCTCCGGACGGAGGCTGGCGATCAGCCGGAAACTATCCAGCTGCACCATCCTCTCCACCACACAGTTATCACAACGGCCCCCAAGGAGGTCAAGGAGGAAGACATGGCGGAGGAGGTGGTGGCAGAAGCCGAAGTCCGGCTCCAGGGCACCGTAGTCGCAGCCGACATTCGGGACGATCTCTATCCCCGAACGACGCAAGGCACAGGATCAACTCCAATATAGAGGCTCGGCGCTATGAAAACGATGACGTGTACGTGGGCCCAAAGTGCTTCGGACCACGCATCAGAGCTACAAAATTCTCGGAAGGATTTGCTATCTCAAGACATATCCAAGCCTACGATGGCATTGCTCGGCTAGACACCTGGTTACAGGATTTCTTCCAAGCTTGCTGCATCGCTAAAGGCGGAAACAGCCTGGTCGCAACCCAATATCTCCCACTTATGTTGCGGAAGACGGCACGATCATGGCTCAATGAACTTTCGGCAAACACCATCCACAACTGGTATGACTTGCAAAGTGCGTTCATTTGGAATTTCGAAGGCACATATCGGAGGCCCTGTACGGTTGGAGACCTACAGCGTTGCACCCAGAAAGCCGGAGAAACTTGCCGGGATTATCTCGGACGATGGATCGACATAAAGAACTCCTGCAAAGGAGTAACCGATCAAACTGCGATTGAAGCTTTCATCGCAGGTCTCCCAATTGGTTTACTGCGCCATCGCTTGAAGTGTGACAAGGTTACTGATCTAGGAGAGATGATAGAAATAGCGAGCAAGTATGCAGATGCTGACGACAATGCAGAGGGATTACTCAATGTCCTGGCTGTGCCTCAGTCGGCAAAACAACCAAAGCAACAAGCTCAGAAGCGCAAAAATACCTCGGAAGAAAAACCCAATGCGGAGACAGCGGTGGTCACTACTGTTTCCGGGTCTGGAGGACGAGGAGGACGTGGCGGAGGCCGCGGGCGTGGCCATGGGACGTCAAGGGTCCAAGGCAGAGGAGAGAAACAACCAGGCAAAATCTACACTTGGGCCGACATTGCCAATAACCCATGTGTGCATCACTTAGACGCCAATGGGGGCTCGTCCCACACCAACGCTGAATGTCGTTTTAATGACGACATCAAGAGAGATGATACAGCGGGCTACAAAGCTAAGCGGAAGAAAGGAAAGAAAAACCCCGAAAAAGACAAGGAGACCAAGGAAGATTCCAACATGGAGGAAGCTGATGCTTCAAATCCCAAGCCGGAAGGGAAGAAGACTTTTCCCACCAAGAAGGACACTTACGTCACCTTCCTCGGATCTCAACTAGCAAAGGTCAAGAAAGCAGTTCTCCACGAGCTCAATGCAATAGTTCCGGCTGTCCCTCAGTATCTGGACTGGTCGGAAGTGGCAATCACGTTTGACCACGCTGATCATCCGCCTAAACTACACAGGCGAGGAAAATACGCCTTAATCATCAATCCACTTATTGACGGTTATGGTTTCTCCAAGACCCTCATGGACGGTGGTAGCAGCATCAATATTCTTTATGTCGAAACACTATGCCGGATGAAGATGTCGGAAACACAGATGAACTATAGCTCTGTGATCTTTCACGGAGTTGTCCCAGGAAGACAAGCTAATTCCCTGGGAGAGATCACTTTGGATGTTACTTTTGGAACTCCAAAAAATTATCGGACGGAGGCACTTTCCTTCTAAGTAGTCCCGTTCAAGAGCGCATACCACGCAATATTCGGACGTCCGGCTTACTGGGCTTTTATGGCTCGTCCATGTTACATTTACAATATGATGAAAATTCCAGGTACCAACGGCGTGATCACCATCAGGGGAAACCTGAAGAAGGCGCGAGAGTGAGAAGATGGAAATGCCGCCTTTGCCGAAGCCGTGCTGCACGCCTAGGAGTACCAGGAGATCAAGAAGAGCATAGATCCGTCCGAGATGCCTGCAACGAAGAAGGAGGTGACAAAGCCAAATCCGGAGTTCAAAGCATCTGAAGAGACGAAGACGATGCCGTTGAAGGATGATGACCCCTCCAAGGTGACCTAGATAGGCGTAGGCCTAAGTAGCGCATAGGAAAGCGCGCTCATCAAGTTCCTCCAAGCAAATCAAGATATCTTCGCATGGCAGCCATCTGACATGACCGGAGTACCTAGGGAACTTGCCGAGCACTCTCTAAATGTAAACTCAAACGCTAAACCCGTCATACAGTCCTTATGACGGTTTGGCGATGAAAAGCGTAAGGAAATAGCTAAGGAACTAGCGCGGCTCGAGCTAGCCAGATTTAGAGAAGAGGTTATCCATACTGAATGGTCGGCCAACCCTGTAATGGTCCCTAAAAAGGACACCACTGATTTAAGGATGTGTGTTGATTATACTGCCTTGAACAAGGCTTGCCCAAAAGATCCGTTCGCTCTGCCTAGAATTGATCAAGTTATCGATTCTACGGCAGGCTCGGAACTCCTCTGTTTTCTCGACGCATATTCCGGTTATCACCAAATCTGGATGAAGGAATCTGACAAAGTCAAGACTTCATCCATAACCCCCTTCGGAACCTTCTGTTTTGTTACGATGCCCTTTGGGCTGAAGAACGCAGGAGCTACGTACCAGCGCACGATGCAGCATTGCCTCCATGATCAACTCGGACGCAATGTACATGCATACGTGGATGATATCGCGGTCATGTCCAAAAAGAAGGAAACGTTGATTTCCGACTTGGAGGAGACGTTCGCCAATCTACGAAAATACAACATCATGCTTAACCCGAAGAAATGCTTCTTTGGAATACCAGCCGAAAAATTGTTAGGTTCCATCATGTCTCAAAGAGGAATAGAGGTGAACCGCGACAAGATCAAGGCTATTCTCAATATTTCCAGGCCAACTCGCCTGAAGGACGTACAAAGATTAACTGGTTGCATTGCTGCGGTCAGTCGATTTGTAAGACGGCTTGGTGAAAGAGCCGCACCATTATACAAACTCCTGAAGAAGACCAAGGATTTTGTCTGGACTGACGAAGCTGAAGCTGCACTACAAGACCTGAAGAAAGTACTCTCATCTGCTCCTATCCTTGCAGCGCCGAAACCTCAGGAACCGATGTTGCTCTACATTGCTGCGACAAATAAGGTTGTCCGTATCGTTATGGTAGTGGAGAGACCAGAAGAAAATCAGGAACACCTGGTGCAGCGTCCAACGTACTTTGTCAGCGAGGTCCTGACAGAATCAAAATAGCGGTATCCGCACTATCAAAAGTTGGCTTACGGTGTTTTTCTAGTATTTCGTAAGTTACGACACTATTTTCAGGAGCATCCAATTACCGTGGTGAGCAAAGCTCCCATGAGAGATATAATCAACAATAGCGATGCCACAGGACGCGTCGCCAATTGGGGCATAGAGCTTGCAGCTTTCGATATTGAGTACAAACCCCGGACAACAATCAAATCCTAGATCCTTGCTGACTTTGTCGCTGATTGGACAAAGACCAAGGAGAACATGGTCCTCCCTGAGTCGGAATATTGGACCCTCTTTTTCGATGGGTCTAAGGCTCGAGGGGGCTCGGGGGGCTGGCGTGGTGCTCAAATCACCCTAAGGAGATAAACTTTTATACGTGTTGCAGATCCACTTCACAGTGACAAACAACATTGCCGAGTATGAACCACTGCTGCATGGAATCCGGATTGCTAAGGATATTGGCATCCGACGTTTGATGTGTTACGGAGATTCGGATCTTTTTTCTCAGCAAGTCTCGGATATTTGTAATGCAAATAAGCACATGGCAGCATATAAAGCTGTCGTGGATGATCTATCTAAATCGTTCGAGGGGTTTGAAGTTCAACACATCCCTCGAGTAGAAAATGAGGAAGCAGATGCACTATCTCGAATAGGCTCTGCGCGGAAAGAGGTCCCGGATGGCGCATTTTTAGAGCACCTCAAAGTTCCCTCGATAAAGGGAGTAGATGAGGAATATCTGACCAAATCCGACTCACCTTTGATAGCAGTTCTGGCTGTAATCCCCAGCTGGACTCAACCCTACCTCGATTATTTGGTAGATGGCAAATTACCCGAAGACGAGGTACTGAGCCGAAAGATTATCCGACGAGCAAAAGCCTATACTATTGTTAAAGGTGAGCTCCATAAACGAAGTGTTTCTGGGGTTTTCAGCACCGTGTATCTCCGGAAGAAGGAGTGGAAATCTTAAGGGAAATCCACGAAGGCGAGTGTGGTCACCACGCTGCAGCCAAATCTTTAGTGGCAAAAGCTTTTCGACATGGATTTTTCTGGCTTACAGCTTAGGAAGATGCCGAACGATTAGTCAATACATGCAAAGGCTGGCAAAAGTACGCCAAGCAAGCTCATGTTCCGGCTGATCAGCTGCAAACAATACCTATAACATGGCCCTTTGCGGTCTGGGGGCTTGATATGGTAGGACAATTTAAACGAGCCCCAAGTGGATTCACTCACCTCTTAGTGATGGTGGACAAATTCACAAAGTGGATCGAGGCTAAACCTGCCACTAGTTGTGATGGAGCAATAGCCAAAAGATTTGTCGAGGATGTTATAATCCGGTATGGTTATCCGCATAGTATTATCACGGACAACGGGAGTAACTTTTCCATGGGAGAATTGGCTGAATTCTACGATGAGCAAAATATCCGGCTTGACATTGCGTCAGTCGCACATCCACAGGCTAACGGACAAGTCGAAAGAGCAAATGGTTTAATTCTACAAGGCTTGAAACCAAGACTCGAAGCACCACTACGACGTGCTGCGGGGGCTTGGGCAGAGGAATTACCCTCTATAATTTGGAGTTTACGAACAACTCCGAACAGGTCAACAGAATACACACCTTTCTTCTTAGTCTATGGCGCAGAAGCAGTTCTTCCTAGCGATTTAATTCATACTTAATACTTATCCTAGAGTGGCCGCGTATATCGAAGAGGATGCCGAGATTTCTCGACAAAATGATCTCAACTTAGTCGAAGAAGTTCGCGTCGTTGCTGAAATGAGATCTACAGCCTATCAGCAGAAGTTACGCAAGTATCATAGCCAGAGAGTCTGAACTAGATCTTTCAATAAAGGTGATTTGGTTCTCCGGCTTGTGCAGCAAAGAAAGCACAAACTTTCCCCAGTATGGGAAGGGCCCTTTTTAGTTAGTCGAGTATTGCACAATGGATCATACTACTTAACTGACATGAGGCCAGTCAAAGAAAGACCTGCTACTAAGAAGAGAAAGAGAGCTGGAGGCAGTACCAATCCGGATGAGTTAGACAGACCGTGGAATATTGCTCAGCTACGTCCCTTTTATTCTTAGTTTATCCTTCTTTGTAATCATACATATGTACATGTTCTGTGAGAAATAAAAGTTTTGGTCATCTCAAAGTTTTTCTGAGAAGTTTTTACCATCTTATTTCCTAATGATCATGTCATAGTCGAAAATTCCAGAATGCTTGAAAGTACTTTATGCTCATGTTCGTTCTGGTTTAGATTTCCGATTCTAAAACTGCTACCTTCGGGTATAACTATAAAAATTATAGTCTTTACTTGGGTTATTTGTCTGATTGCTGGATGCGGGTATTTTCCGAGTAGTGAATTGTTGGTACTAGAAGCCGGCTTTGTTTCCGTGTTTAAGCTGGTTTAGCAATTGAGCTCTGTTGCTCGGCAAAGTTTTCGGCTGAAGGTTTAGTCAGCTCACGAAAGGGACAAGGGGGAAAGCCAGATAAATGATAAGTAGAGACGGAAAATTTCAAATGCTTATGTGAACATTTCAGGCACGCAAAAATTTCAAAAGCCAAAAAGTGCTGAATAGATTAAAAGCTTAGCACTAGCAAAAGTCAATAGTACTTAATATTTACAAACGCATCATGTTCTTTCACAGAATAATACATATGTTTGTGGTCTATGATGTAGGAGGAGATGAAGGAGCTGTCGGCTCGCTGGTTACTCCGCCTTGATATCGTGCCGAGATGTCCGGATCCGAGGTGGTCCGTTCATCGTCAGAAACTTCTTCGGCTTCTTCTGGAGGAGGTGGCGGAGTAGCTATGCGAGTGAAGAAGGGGATCTCGTAGCTGGTCAGATCAGCTACGTGGCACCCATATCCGGCGCAGGAGTGCATGATGGCTTGAAGGTCTTGATCCTGGCCATCTTCGTCTACCTTGCAGTACCCTCTGGTCACTTGCCATATCTCCATGTTTCCATGGTGGCTCATGACCATGGTGAGAGTGTTCTGCGCAGCAGTCCGTGCGTAGGACATGTTCCAGTCCTGAACAAGCTGCGGCATCTCCTTGGCCTTCTCCCGCACCTGAAAATCCGACATGCTTGGCATGTCCGGAATCCTGAGGGACTCTCCAATGTTCTCAAGGGACTGGCGGTAGTCATGAAGAAGATCACCGACTTGGGTAAGCCGGTGGGTGCGGGGCTCGGACGAGGAAGAGTCCGTCAAGTTCAGAGGACCTATACACAAAACAATTTAAAAAAAACCAGACAATGATAGAAGTCAAAGAAAAGATAAGTCAGAGAGGGGAAACATACCAAGAATGACGTCGTCAATCTTGGCCTTCTCCTCCCGGAGACTCTGGAGTTCAGCCCGGAGCGCCTGGGAGATGTCCTTCTCTCTGCCAAGCTCATTCTTGAGGTCCGAGATAACTTTACTTGAGAGGCAATCTTGTGATCACGCTCTTCAGTGGCCATGGAGGAGGATTCCAGCACTTGAGCTATGCTCGTTTCATGATCCGCCTTGAGCTTATCTAGCTCTTGGCGAAGTCCCTTGTTCTCCACCACTAGGGTCTTGAGGTTCTCGGCCTCTTCAATCATAGCGATGGATTGTTTCACCAACGCTGTAAGTCAAAAAGAACAACAATTCAGAAAAATTCGACATTGAAAAAGCAAAAGACAAGGTTTGAATCTCGAAATGTTTACCTTCGGCTTCATCCTTGGCTACCTTGAGCTCAGCATTTTTAAGCCGGAGATCTTTGATCTCTCTCTGCTTATCACAGACATTGGATAATAATTCCTGGTTATAGGAACATACTTTCTATAAGTCAGAATACCCAAAGTCAAAAAGCTACTTAAGACTCGGGCTAATATTTTTTGCTAAATATCAGCACGAGCCTTGGGGGCTACACTAGTTCATTCTTTGGCATCCAAATGAAGCATAAACTCGGATTCTATATCCTACTTCATGCTTGGGGGCTAGAGGATATGATATAACATAATGTAAAAACAAGAGTTGGAATTCCGACTTACATATTGCTCGCGGGTGAGTTTGTCTAAACCCGCGTTCACTTCAGCTGCCACCTTCTCGGCGAGGGTAAGAGGGATTACTAGGGCTGTTGGAAGCTTGCCAGTCCTGATCCTCTCGTCGCGAAGGCAGACTTGAGCGAGAAGGTCAGAGAACTTGACGTCATCTGCTTCTTGCACTTCCTCCTCGGGGGATAGATGGCTTTTGTCCAGGACTTTCCTGGCCAGCCACTGGATTTCCTCTACGGATTTCCGGGATAGGCCAAACTTGGCAAGTCCTAGATTGCTGAGGAGGTTTTCGGTGAAGACTTCAGCCGAGGGATCATTACCCGAAGAGGGTTCACCCTTATCTTGAGCTGACGCACCCACGGTGACGTCAGTCTGCGACCCAAGGATCGCAGGCTCCGTTGGAGGAGCCAGATCTTCTGCGACCACCGGAGAAGGAATGATTGCCGGAGTTGTAGAAGGTTGAGGGGCAAGAGTTTGAGGAGCCACGGCAGGAGAAGCTATGGTGAGCTTCGTCTGTCGCAGGGGCTTCGCAGGAATCCCTTTCCTCTTACCCTTGATGAGAGGCTTTGCTCTGAGAATGTAGTAAAGTCGGAAACATTACATCCTAGAAAGAAATTCGAGAAAGGTACAAAGGCGGAAATTATGAATGAAAGTTACCTCTTCACAACAGGCACTTCCTTTGTGCCAACAACCACTGTCGGAGCTTTGCGCTTCTTGAGCGCAACGTCCGGCAATGGGACCACTTCAGTCTCCTGAGAAAACTCAGGAGGATATCCTTCGAGTGGAGCAATCTCCGACTCCGGGAGGTCAGCAAGCTAAAAACAAGAAAGCATATCAGCACTTTAGTATATAACTTAGAGATTGGAACACATAAAAGGTGTATTGATGGAAGCTTACCGGCACCACGGGGTTTTCCGCTGTGTACATATCCAGAGAAATCTCCGGAATCCTCCTCTGGATCCGCTCCTTGATCAGCCACTTGATCTGGCTGATGTAGCCTTGAGTGGTGTAGGATTTGGGGCTGATGTGGAGGGAGTCTTTTTTGGAAGACGTGATGGAGTGCATCAGTCTATCCCCATGATACTGAAGTGGCTGGATCCGACGTGAGACCCATCACTGGACCAAGTCGGATCCCTTCAGACCCATGTGTTTGATCAGATATTCGATCCGCCTCTTAGCGAGGATCAGATCGTCGGTGAGAGCCGGAGCAGCGTCATCCCAGGAAGGCTGGGCTGTGGCGGGTCCGTCGACAAAAGCCGGCAAAGCAGTAGCTTTACCGGGAGCCGGCATATCCCTATGGTAGAAAAAAGTGGTTGGCCATTGTTTGACCGAGTCACTGACAGAAATTTTGGGATATGCCCGGTCTCGTCTAACAGAAAATCTAATGGTGCCGGTGATGTAAGGAACACCGGCAGTGATGGAATTTCTCCGGACATGAAAATAATACCTTAAGAGAAGCAAACTCGGCCTAATGCCGAGAAAGCCCTCGCAAAGCGCAGCATATGCGCTCATTTCTAGAAGAGAATTGGGAGGAAGATTGTGGAGTTGAACTCCATAGTGATCTATCACCTCGGAGAAGAACTCCGAGGGAGGAAAAGATAGACCTCGGTCCAGATGGGTGCCGAAGAGGACACGCTCGCCCTCGCACGGGTTAGGGACGGTTTCGTCGGAGCCGGTCCGCCAGTCGCCGGCGGCGAGAAGCCCCTCCTTCTCCACGTTCTTGAGGCCGTCCTCGTCAAGGGCGCAGGGGATCCAGATTCCTCGGAAGCTCTCCTTCTCCGCAGCTGCTTCTACCGCCGCTGCCGCCGCCAAGCCAGAGGAAGAAGATGATGAAGCCATTTTTCTCCGGTGAGAAAGTGACCTAAAAGGGGCAGCGCTAGGAGCTCTGTGGGGGGAGGGCGAGGAGGCTCTGAGCGCGCAGGGGGATTGGGAGGAAAGGAACGGCAAAGGACTGGTGGAAAGGAGAAGAAGAAATTCGAACCCCTTATATCCACCTACCTGCGCCAATATTCGTGTAAAAGCTACAGTGTAACCGCCACGCGTCGTGGAAAGAACTGGGAAGGGCCCACGCGATGATTGCGTCGCCTCGATCTCCATGCACGCATTGAATCGGCGCCTCGGTTCCACGAACCGCGGACCCACCAACGGTCGTGCTGACGGAACGTCTGTCAGATAACGTGACTTGACCATGCTTGTGTCAGGTGGCGTTAGAGCCCAAGTTCCGGCTTAGTTTAAAAGCGAGCTGGAAAATCCGAGTAACCTATTGAAAGGTCCGACTTACTTTTAAGACCCGAATCGTATTTTTTGTTGTGAAGTTTCAGGAATCCTTCAAGATTCTGCAAGCCGAAGATCAAGCTAGACGATGATAAAATCCGACTTTGGATCTTGGAGGCCTCCGGGGGCTGCTGTTGGGGATATACTTTCCGGGTATCCTCACAATTCCTCGCTGACCAGGGTGGCCCACTTTGGGTTAGAGCTTTGCTTCACGGGCGACCCAGTCAGAGAGAGAGAAGACGGAGTCCAATCCGGCTACGGGAAGGCCCAGAAGACTTACCGACTTAGGCCCATAATGTTACTTATAGTTCAAGATGTACTCTGTAACCAACTCTTAGTCGTAGCCGGATTGATCTCTCCTGTAAACCCTATGCCGGATATCTATATAAGCCGTCCTAGGGAGAGCCTTTAGGGCGAACACCTTACAACACAATAGTCTACAATCTCAACTCGCACAGGCGAAACCCTTGTAACCCATATTTCGGCTCTGCCGTATTACTGGATTGCTAGCAGGAGTAGGATTCGTCCAAAGCTGGCGGATTCGAACCTGGATAAACTTGTGTGCTCACTGTCCCGGAATACCGTACGTCTCACACCCCTCTCTTCCGCACGCCTCGAGGACCCCCTCATGGCATACTTGTCCTCAATCCGACGACACTACTATTGATTCTAGAAAGAAAGAACATTACTCCAGGAGGAGAGGAGCAACCTAAGACGGAGTACATAATTTATTTGCTAACCTCTTGCAGCTAGATCGTTGGTGGTGGTTTGGTCTGGTGGGTGGTGGAGGAGAGGAGGAGCCTAAGGCGGGGGACAGCCGGACCCGGACGTTGGGTGGCGAAAGGCAGTTGGGCGAAGGGCCAGCGGGCCGCGGCTTCCACTAAGCCTAGGCGCGCGACGACGCGCACGTCCGCCCGCGAGGATCTAGTCCGAGAGGAGCAGGTGGTAGGGGAGGGGAGCCATGGGAGGAGGAGGAGGATATGAGGGTGGTGGCGTCGGCGTCGGCACTGGCGGCCTGCGTCGGTGGCGGCGACGACTAAGGTGAGGTAGGGATAGGGGAATCGTGCGCGGGGCTGTTTGCTGTGCGGCTAGGGGAGAGTGATATTGGCTCATAGGGTTGCGGCTCGACGAGCCTCCGAGCCGAGCTTCGAGCCTGACCAAGCGAGCCACGAGCCTCCCTTTTAGAAGTTTTTGAACAGCAAACCGAGCCAGGCTTGGCTCGATTTTTTCCGAACCTAACCGAGCCGAGCCACGAGCCGGCTCGGCTCGGCTCGATTCCACCCCTACTTAGGATTTAAAGTATTCCATATGAGATTAACAAGTAAAAAATATTCAAAAAAGTTACGTGACACACGCCAAAGACGCCTTTGCCGTGTAGAATTAATGAGCGACACACGGCAAATGCAGCCTTTGCCGTGTTAGATTTATGAATGACACACCGGCAAAGAATAGACACCGTCATCTCCAAGGGGAACCGTCATCTCACTTTACTTTGCCGTGTCTACGCGTAAGACACACGGCGAAAGCTTTGCCGTGTCTTATTTTGAAATCACAAAGTAAAGGGTTTTTACCGTGACAAACGTTGCTGTGTTGCATTTGCCGTGTATATATACACGGCATAGCCTTTGCCGTGTTCTAGAAGGTCTTTGCCGTGTTATATTGCGCACTCGGCAATCCGTAGTGCTAAGACCTCGCCGCCGTGAGCGGCGCTAAAATTCAGGCTTGCGGTCATAGGCATGGATGCATGGTCCATGTTCGAGAGAGAGCTTGTGACAGTTTTATGGCTCCCCAAAACTGTGCTACTCTGCACGTTCTGTGATCATTGGGATGTGGCATGACACGTTGTCATCACCGCACACTAGCGGTAGAATTTCCGGCAGCTAAGCTCTGCCGTAGGTTATTCGGTGATACAGATGAGCTCAGCGACATGCCCAAGTCGGGTTACAGATGGTTTGGTCACGTGGCGTTCCATCCCAACAGGCGGCGTGCACTCCTTACGTGTGGTGTGGACAACGCGAGCAAGCATGAAACGAGTCAGTTGATCGACAATTAGAAAGAATATGATGATGCAATTAGGCTCTTAGCAGAGCAGTAGAGGTCAACTTCACAATGATCTGATGTACTGTATCTTCAATAGTTTTGTTACTGATTTCCTCGGTATGTTGTAAGTACTATTTATTATAGTCTCCCTTGTTTTATCTTGATGAAAAATCCATTGGAAGTGCCACGTGAGTTATATTTAGCCGTATGTTGTATGTACGCGAACGTGTCATCGTGTGCTCTTCGGTTGCATTAACCAATGGCATTAGGCTTAGCTGTTTGAAAGCTCATTATGTGCTTTTATTTATTAATGTATCTCGTGTTGTATTCTCCACAAAGGTCACGAATGATCATACTATTTCATGAGATTTACAAGGAAAAGTTTCTAACCAATACCTACACGCATCATTCATTCTATATATACACTACAGGAATAACCAGATAAGCCGAGGGCCTTTTTATACGCCGACGGCAAAATGTCGGGGCCATCGGCGTAGCTTGACGGGCCGTCGGCCCAGTTTTGCCGTCGGTGTAGGATAAATAGGCCGACGGCAGCCATCGGCATAAACGGGACCGTCGGCGTAGCCTACTAGGGCTGACGGCAGAGCGACGGCGTCAAGTCTACGCCGACGGCTAGCTATTTTTCTTTTTTGCCACATTAATCTTAGAAAAATTATAACTAAATCATTTAAATTCAGAAAAATAAGATCTATCTATATAAACTCAAATATTACATTTAAAAAAAATACAAATACTTTCGTATAACATATTTTTTATTTTCCAAGTGCAAAAAACGGGGTGTTTTGTGAAGCAACCACCAAATGAAAGTTTCAAAATGGTAATACCACATTTTTCAAAAATACTAGACCATATTGAATGGACAATTTCTCAACCTGGGTATCTCAAACCTTTCCGTCCACCCCTCGTGAAAAAGACAAATTTTTGCCGAATCGATAGGAAATGAGTTAGATTTGAACTATAGGTAGATGATATGATGCTCATGAGTTTTTGCAAAAATCATTTTTAGGTTCACAATATGCTATTTTATCAAAGATATAATGCAAGTTTAGTGAGGCTCAGCCCGAGCTAAGAATCTTCATGCCCCTCGATTTAGAAAGTTTGACGATAGTTTGAAATAGGCATAAAAATTTCAAAAACGATCGAAACAATGCAAAACCTTCGCATGGTGTCATATTATGTGACATAGTTGCATGGAAAAATTTCAAACTTGGTATATTCATTGTGTCTTAAAAAAACCTTCACAAAATGACCTATCTCAATCGAGCTTTTTTGGATTTCAGGTCAACTGACCAATGTTATTGCTAGAATTATGGTATAGTTTGCGATAATGTGCCTATATTGTGCACGCATGTGTATAATGGGATGGAGAACAATGTTGCAGGAGGAAGTTTTCCTTTTCATCCCACCGAAAAGCCATTTTTCATTTTCCGAGTGCAAAAAACGGAGTGTTTTGTGAAGCAACCACCAAATGAAAGTTTCAAAATGATAATACCACATTTTTCAAAAATACTAGACCATATTGAATGGACAATTTCCCAACCTGGGTATCTCAAACCTTTTCGTCCACCCCTCGTGAAAAAGACAAATTCCTACCGAATCGGTAGGAAATGAGTTAGATTTGAACTATAGGTACATGATATGATGCTCATGATTTTTTGAAAAAATCATTTTTAGGTTCACAATATGCTATTTCATCATAGATCTAATGCAAGTTTAGTGAGGCTCAGCCTCGAGCTAAGAATCTTCATGCCCCTCGATTTAGAAAGTTTGACGATAGTTTGAAATCGGCATAAAAAATTAAAAAACAATCGAAATAATGCAAAACCTTCGCATGGTGTCATATTATGTGACATAGCTGCATGTAAAAATGCCAAACTTAGTATATTCATTGTGTCTCAAAACAACCTTCACAAAATGACATATCTCAATCGAGCTTTTTTGGATTTCAGGTCAAATGACTAATGTTATTACTTGAATCATGGTATAGTTTGCGATAATGTGCCCATATTGTGCATACATAAGTATTATGGGATGGTGAACAATTTTGCAGGAGGAAGTTTTCCTTTTCGTTGCACGGAAAAACCATTTTCTATTTTTCGAGCGCAAAAAATGCGGCGTTTTGTGAAGCAACCACAAAATGGCTAATTTAAAATGCTACCACCCTATTTTTAAAAAATACTAGACCACCTTACATGGACAATGTCCCAACCAGGGGAACTCAAACCTTTCCGTCTATCCCTGGTGAAAAAGACAAATCCCTGTCGAATCGGTATGAAGTGAGTCTGATTTGAACTACATGTACATTATCTGATACTCATGATTTTTTGGAAAAATCATTTTTAGACTCACAACATTATATTGCATTAGAGATCCACTTCAAATTTTCTTTTCGTCACACCAATAAGCCATTTTTTCCAAGTGCAAAAAGGGTGTTTCATGAATCCTAACATAGTTTCGGTTGTTCTAGTGTTAACACGATACGATACATAATTAAATATATGATAGGGATGTCATAATTGGATTCCTCTCATTTTTCTGATCGATTTGGATATATTATTTGTCGAATTACGATTTACGGATTTGTAGCTGTGAATTATTCAATATTAAATGGACAAAAGGCAAAATTAATAAAATGTGTTTTATTTTAATTTGAATACAAGATTATTATTACTTATTCATTGTTGTTTACTTAAATAAATGTTTAAAATTTTAAAAATAAAGGCATGTGATACCATCGTCCAAGGGTTAATAGGATTGATATGGTAATATTATTAGTAAGGTCTAATTTCCTAATTGGAAGCTCATTTGAAAGGAACAGAGAAGTTAAGCGTGATGGGGCTGGAGTAGTGCTAGGACGATGGGGAAGTTTGACCATTAGTATAATTTAACTGAAAATTAATTATACATAGAGTTAAAAAATACTTGTGAGATTAACTAGTTAAATAATTAAAAAATGCTTGTGAGATTAATAATTCAAAACAAAAACAAAAAAAATTTGGAAAAAAATATTCAAATTTTTTTTGAAAAAAGATAGGCCGTCGGCATAGCTCCAGCCAAACCCTCTAGGCCGACGGCAATGTCGTCGGCGTAGCTGCCGCTAGGGCAAACGGCCGTCAACCGCGTGATGTGGGCCCCACATCCTTTACGCCGACGAGCAAACCGGCTACGCCTACGGGGTCATACGCCGACGGCAACCGTCGGCGTAGCCTACGCCGAAGGCAATCAGTGGCTACGTCGACGGGGTCTGACCGTCGGCGCCTGTCCTGTTTCCTGTAGTGATACGATAATTTTTTAAAACTCTCAGATGTGATTTTTGAATGAGAAATTGTTCATAAGTAAATGTAATATGTTATTTCACCGCTATGCCAATGATCTTTTGGGGTTGTCAAGACGCTCGATTATGGCCCTTTCTATATGGTAGAGGTTATTTTTATCATTGCATTTACTTTATTAATAAGCCCCACTATGAAATACAAGCCTTATAATCTTTTCAACTTGATCCATAATGTAGGACCTTGTAAAATGTCAATGCACGATTTTTCGTGTTGTCCAATTTGGTGCCCGACTAATTAATTTCATTGAAATTTGACCTATAACTCTATCATATATTAGAAATGGTAAAATAAGAGGAATATTTGAAATAAATTATGTGTGTAACCCTAAAAAGACATACATTTAGGGTTAAGGTCGTATTAGACTATTCTTCTTAGTTGCCTTTTGTTGACTAGGTGAATGAATGCACACATGGTTCTTAATGCTCGGAATGACTTTTGGTGTGCCTTACTCATTGTTTAAATTAGGCTGGAGTATTTTAATTCTCATCACTAAGTCACAATTGTGGACAAGGCATGCCATGTGTTTGCAAAGTTTATTCCATCAGGAATTATGGCCAGAGGAAGCTCTTATCCTTGTCTCGTGACATTGTGGTTCCATCTCTCTCCCACCCCCTCCCCCTCTCTCCCTCTCCCCCCTCTCTCTACTCTCCCTCACCCTCTCTCTCCCCCCCCCCCCTCTATCCCTCTCCCTCTCTCTCTCTCCCCTTTATCCCTCTCCCTCTGAAAAAGACAAATAATGGGAATATCTCAAGTATATGTGAATTAAGAGATCACCTACCCCTTTACTTATTGGTTCTTATGTATCTATTCTATTCTCGTTGTACATTGACCTAACTAATTTATATACCAAGTATAACACTATTTACTTGTTCTTAGCCACCTCTTATTCTCCAATATATATAAAATATGGCATATGGCTTGACGCTCCCCTCACTTTGTAACACTTTAATATTGTACTTCTAATTGACCGGTGCTCACCCTTCTCAAAACTCTTGCTAAACCTATATAGAATGTCTGAAATTGACATCTTTGTCCACTAGTGATATCATTCGAAACTTTTCTTCTTGAGATCTTGAGCGGGATGATTTCTTCTCCATAGCGTGGAGATAATTTAAAAAATAATAGGCAACCTTAAGAGATATCCTGAAAGTACATGGATCATCTTTGATTCCTGAAGCGATCAATGCATGTGTGGTCCCTACCAAATAATAGGCAACCTTAAGAGATATCCAGAAGGTAAGTACTAGATACTTGGTCAGGTTTATTTTAAGTTTAAATATCAAGTAAAAATCCCAGCTCACATTTTTTTAAACATTGCACAAGCATGCCATGATTTACCTAGTCGCCAATTCAAAGGTTAAGGATATTGTCCAAAAGACCAAACTGCCTAAGTTTAGTACTGATTGGTGTTGAGATGATCATATATCCTTTCTTACCTATTGAATTTACGACACACACACATATGTGTGTGGACAATATTCTTAACCTATATTTTCTTTTAATAAGATTAAAAAATGCACCCGCAGTACACCAACTTGCTAAGAACGG
Source organism: Avena eriantha (assembly GCA_910589775.1). NCBI lineage: Eukaryota > Viridiplantae > Streptophyta > Magnoliopsida > Poales > Poaceae > Avena > Avena eriantha. The sequence goes on along the minus strand of OU342743.1, from coordinate 166,984,166 downwards.
GCACATTAGTCACGGAGTCGCATTTTTCCTTGTTCGGGTCACTAACTTGCCACTCGTGTGCACCTCAGTCACTCTGTGATGGCACGGTAGACGAAGCCATTAAGTGATCACGCGAGGAGTATGCGAGGGGCTTCTAGGGGTGTTAATTTTATGAAAATCACCTAGAACTTGTTTGTTGGACTAGTTGAACAACTGCATCGTGTGGATAGAAATGGCGATAAGGAATATTCGGTTAACATTCAGTCAATAAAATATGCAATATTCAGTTAATATTAAGTCAAAGTAATAACAATATTGAAAAAAAGGAACGGCAACATTCAGTTAACATTCTGAATTTTAATTGATAATGATAGTATTTCATAAGATATATAACATTCAAAATGTAGCTAACAAAAGGAGAATTCCCAAGGATACCGCATTCAGTTACATGCAATCAATATATTGTACTCCCTTCGATCCATATTAAGTGTCATTGAATTGGATGTATCTATCACTAAAGCATGTCTAGGTAAGTCCAATTCAGTGACACTTAATATGGATCGGAGGGAGTACTACATATAGCAAATTTGGACAGTATTCTCAAGTTCCAAAAGCAATGCCATGTTCCACTAGTCAGAGTACTCTCTAGGTGCTTCTTGTGTGCCATTCATCTCAACGTTCTGGTACTCCTCTTGCAGTTGTGATGTAGATCCTTCTTCTCCTAATAGCAGCCACTCGGCTCCCCTTTTTCATTTCGTGTGCCCTCTTCTTCTTGGTGGTACATGCACGGCAACATTTTTTGTCCCTCTTCCTATTCTTCCTCTGGCCCTAAATCCTCTTGCTATGTCTTTGCAATTGTCCAAGGACCGAGTGAATTGCTTGCACTGCCGTTACCTGGAATTGTAGCTCTCCGCTCACTAACAAACAAAGAATCTTCATGCAATGGTTCAATAACTCGAGTTTCCCTTGTATGAACCTGTGTGCAAGTGAATAATAATGAGCCAGATTGACATTGATATGTCATACGAAAAGAAAACAAACTTCTTGGTGTCATGTTCAGCTCCTTCTGAAAAAATTTGGCAAATATTTTGAGTGAGACATTTTCATTGTCCCTGAATTCTTCAATAATTTTTTTGTCCAAGTACCCATATGCCAGTTCCTTCACATCGACGACAGTCGGCGGGGAAATCAGTGCCAGAGAAGCCATCTTTATCATCGACCCAGTGCCACATATGTTGCCGCCATCACCACGGTCGAAACCTCGTTTCCAATAGCGCTCTGGCTTCTTCTGCGTACCAACGGGAGGAGTAGGGAACGAACACATGACAAAGAAAATAGATCCAGGGTGTTTTTTTAAAAGATATAGACAGCCCCTTAACGGCAGCGGAACAGAGAAGCGTGCCACGTCAGCAACTTCTATCAGATTTTTAGCCGCGCCTTCATGGAGTAACTAGGTGCAGCCGTGTGGCAAATTAGTGATCCGAACTAGGTAAAATGCGACTTCGTGACCAATGTGTTCGTTCCTGACAAGTTGGTGTACCGCGAGTGTGTTCTTTCATCACTTAATAAACCAATGATAAATATAATGCATGTTTGAAGTAAAATTAAGTACATGATATTAGAATCCCGAGCGGGAGGTGGCACGGATCAGCAAAGACTGAGACACAAAAAGCGGCAGCGGCGGCAGTAGGTTGTCCGTGATCAGCAGCAATAATTTATACCATTTTTTTGAGAATACATCACTTTATTGATTAAATAACATCATGAAAGATAGTTCTCTGTGGGTCGCCTCTTCTCATATTGCTAGGTCACCGGAGTGTTTCTTTGTCAGTTGGAGGTTGTATCCCTTTTAGAGTTAGCAACTGTTTTTTCTTCTTTTTTCTTTCTTTTATTTTCCCTTTTTCCCTTCTTTCTGTTTTATACAGGTGGGTGTGTGAGTTCACCTGTATTTGGTTGTGTACTTTGCCCCCATGTGTCTTTCTTCTTCTTAATATTACACATGCAATTATCTTGCATGGTTCGAAAAATAACATCAATACACAAAGTCTCGTGGACACGTTCCGGGACAAAATCCGAAATAAAACCTGAGCTATTACAAGTTCTAGTAAGAACGTGTGCCGCCTCATCGAGAGAACACCTAACATGATAGAAAGTTGTAGAAGTGAAACATGCTACCAAGAGCTTGATGTCTGTCACCACAGAACCAACTTGTGATCGATCTGGAGCAAATGAATTCATTCGCTAGATTGGAGATAGACAATCAGAAGCAAAGATCACCTTTTCAAAGCCTTTGACACATGCTATCAACACTGCTTGAACAAGAGCCAACGCCTCCGCCATTTTAGGGGAAGTAAGTCCTGGGATAGGATGTTTGGTTCGCAACATAGAAAACAAAAAATTTCCTACGATGAGAACTATACGCCAAGATCTATCTACTAGATACAAGCAACGGGTGGATATACATCCATAGAGAACTTACCCTCGAAGACAATAAAGCTTTGTTAACGAGTTGGAACTCGTGGATGATGTAGTCGTACACTTGCCAATCTCAAGATCGTGATGAAGTCCAGCAGGTCCGGCTCCAGCACGTCCATCAGATCCAGCTCCAGCAAGTCCAGCACCACCAAGTCCAGCACCGCAAAGCAGTGGTGCATCCGTGATCGCACACACGTCTGGTACACCGATAACCTCTGTCCCTCGCTCCAGCAAAGCAACGGAAGCAGCAACTCCTTTCCAGATAAAGCCACCGGGAACATGTATCTCGCTAATCCGAGACCAGGAGGAAATAATACTAGAGGGGGAGAGGGATCCTTCACGAGGAGGTGTGAGGAATAAGGGGTATGAGGGGGGCCTTTTATAGGAGGAGGGGAGGGTACCCCTCCCATGACCGGCGCCCATGGAGGGTGTACCTTCACCTCCCCCATTCATGTGGTGGTAACCCCCTCCATATTAAAATGCCCCTTCACATTCTCTTTTAAAGTCTCAACTTTAAATGCATTAAATTTCTCCAAATTTAATGCTTTCTCATTTAATAAAACTCTTTTATTAATTTTATTCAGAATTTTGTTAATTAATTTAATTAACAAACATTCACATAAAACCCCCTGCAACATTTCAATATAACATGCAAACCCAATTTCAACAATTTCACCCAAAACAGTTTTAGTGTCTATTGAAATAATTCCAGCGCTTTCTTAAATCTTTATCCGAAACATATTTGCTCCAAATGGTGTCGGTATCCCTTAAGTGTGTCACCCTATGGTTCGCGAATAATGCAGACATGATCGAGACCCCTTTGTCAGAAGCGGGACCTAGAGATCTATACTGATTCCTACACATTCAACGATGACTTCTGTGATCGTGAGAACCTTTAACGCTAGTAACTAAATCCCTTTGTCTCATGATATAATACATGTCTGAGGTTCGATCATCGGTATCCAAATACCTAGTTTGATCTCGTTACCGACATGCACTCTTTTCTCGTTCCCGTGATATAACATTCTAGTGATCTCATCACTTGCTTGCAAGCTATCTTAATGTGATATCACCGAGAGGGCCCAGAGTATATCTATCCATCATCGGGATGGACAAATCCCACTCTTGATCCATGAGCCTCAACATAACACCTTTGTAGCACTGAACCCACCTTTATAGTCACCCTGTTACGGTGTGACGTTTGATGTTATCAAGATACTCTTCCGGTGTTAGCAATTAACATGATCTCATGGTCTAAGGACTAAGATTACTTCGTATGATGTTATAGCAATATAAACATAATTACTTTGATCGTAATGCTATACTTTGGATGAATGTTCATCACATCATTCCACCAATGTTGTGACCTCGTTATTAACAACATCCAATGTCCATGATCAGGAAACCTTGATCATCTTGTTAATCAATGAGCTAGTTTATATGAGAGGCATTACTAGGAACTTTGTATTTTTTTATTAAAGACACATGTATTAACGTTTCCAATTAATACAATTATAGCATGCAAAATAAACATTTATCACAAACATGGAATAAGATAATAACCACTTTATTATTGCCTCTCGGGCATATTCCCTTCAGTCTCCCACTTGCACTAGAGTCAATAATCTAGTTTGAAAAACATTGCGTATTGAACACCTATGGCTTTCTGGTGTTGCATATACGCGATTGCTAGTGGTTAACATAATCTCCGGATCTGACAGTTTTAGGTCCATGCGTATTTGCATGTCTTTATGTCTCTATGCATCACTCATTCTCAAATGAGATGGCATTGTATAAATTTGGTCCTTTGGTGAGACCTTTAGTTCATTCGGGTAAAAATATGTTGATATTATTGTCATACAATATATCTTCACAGTATTAGCCCACTTTGAACTACACCTAGTTTGATAACAAACTACTTAACACAAATCCCCTCCTTTGCTGCTACTATAGCAGTTATATACTTAGCCTTTTTGTTGTAGTTTCCGTCATAACGTCTCAACTTTGGAACTCATCCAAATCCATCATGGAACATCCTTTCCATTACATTGTGCCACCCATAGTATAAATTGAGATAAATTTAATTTGTATCTTGTGACAAAACTAGTATCAATGTAACACTTTACAATGAACTACCTTTAATTATTTGTCACTTATACATGATATATTCTTAGTTCTTCCAAATCTCATAAGAATATCTTTACTATCGTCCAATGATCATCTTATGAATCATTCTGGTATGTGCTCATAACATTTAGAGCATAGGAAATTTTGGATATATACATATCATGGTATAATCGACCAAAATTTTCATGTGATTTTACTCACCAAGTGTTGAAACACTTGAATCTTGATACAATCATTTCCATGCAGCAAGAACCTTTCTTGTTGTTTCCATATTGAACCCTTTCAATATCTCATATATGTATGTCTGGTATAACCATATTAGCGCCTCAATCTATCCATATGGATATTGATGCCAAATATTCCGGTTTTGCCCAAGTCTTTCATCGAAATCCTATTTTAATGAAATTCTTAACTTGTGTCAATAAAAGATACATCATTTCCAATCAACAATATGTACTCTGCATAATGTATTGGAAATTTGTATCAGCGCTCCCACTTAATTTCTTGCAAATGCAAGCATCTTCATCATCTCCGATGAATTTAAACTCCTTTAACATTTTCATCATGGTGAAGATTCCAACTCCGCTATGCCCACTTCAGCTATTGAAGTTTGCATGCCCTTTTAGCACCCTCTGAATTAACAAAACCCTTCGGACTATGTCATGTACACGTTCTAGGTAACCATTCTATTAAAAGGACCTTGTTTTGTTTACTCAACTACCATATACCAAATTATATGTAGTGGTTGCTACATTAATCCGTCAAGACTAAATATCGCTATGAAAGATCAAATCTTTTCATAGTCAACTCCTGGATCATTGTCGTAAACTTCTTTCCGACATGTCGACTATTTCATAGATGTTAAACATCCATGTCTATTTCTTTATAGATCCAAACACGACCGATAGGCTTCACGCCTTTCTGGAGGGTCTTCCAAGTTCCGAAACTTGATTTCTCATGTATGGATACTATCACGGATTCTATGACTTCTAGTCATTTTATGGAGTCAGGGCCCATCATCGCTTCTTTGCATGTAGTCGGTTCATCATTGTCAAAACAATAACGACTTGCTTATCAAATCACACTATTTGATTCTTACCGACCCACACAGTTCAATAGGAACTCTAATCTCCGAGATCACACCCTTTGTAATCACGGGAGCCATGAGCATTGTGGCCGCCACCGGGACACTTTCCGGCGTTGCGCTACTTACCACATATTGCTAAGGTTCAACAACCTTATGAAAGTTCTATTGTCCTCCCACTTAACTTTTCACGAAAAATTCCTTCTCAAGAAACTTGACGTTCCAAGTAACAAACTATTTTGTCCTCGGTGTTATGGAGAAATTCCCAACAAATTCTTTGGGATAACCTAGAAAGACGTGCTTATCCGACTTTGGTTGTAAACATTTTACTTATGCATAGCATACCAAAATTTAAGAAATGACAATTCGGGTTTTATCCCAAACCATAACTTATATGGTGTCATTTCAACGGATCACGATGGTGCTCTTTTCAGTGTAAAAACGGTAGTCTCTAAAGCTTCAATCCTTAAAACATAATGGCAGTTTTATAAATGACACCTTTGATCTTACCATGTCAAACATGGTTTGATTTCATCTCTCGAATATGCCATACTCCTATGGTTTATCGGGAAACACAAATCATGGAACAAATCCTCAAATCTTAGGTGTTTTTTCTAAACATGTAACTCAAATATCTTCCTTTATGATCGAATCATAAACTCTTTATTTTCTTGTTACAATGGATTTCCACTTCATCTTGAAAGTCTTTGAACAACTTTCAAATGTTTCATACTTCTTCCTTATTAAGTAAATATATAGATATATTCACTTAAATTTCTGGAGAAAGCATATGAAGCAATAGTGTTTATGGATGTGACATTTTAGCAATAGTGTTTATGGATGTGATTTCTCCAACTAGACTTGTAAAAGTTCATTCATCCTTTATGGAATACGGTAATTATTTGAACAACCATTGTTCTTGTAATACCGGAACAAAATAAAAATTATAAACAAATCTTGAAGGCTAGGTTTGACGACAACAAAAAACACAATAACACTTTATTTGTTTTCGATGAACATCATCACTTATTCTCTTGCTAGTTACTTAGGCCATTGCAGTTCGTGAATTGCGTTGTCCTGTATGACATTTCATACCAACCAATTCGGTATCCAATACCTAAGAACCACATTATTTAAGAAGCAAGGAATACACCCATAACATGTGTATCTTCTATATACCTAAGCTAGACATTTCCAACTTTTTCTTTTCTGCCAAATATTTTATAGATTCTCTTTCAGCAATTCCTTTTCCTTTTAAAAGAATCTATCAACATCAATAGTGGTGTCATTCACATGACACATAGTACAAAGCGTGTATAGTCAAATACTAATATCTTTGGACTTGCACTTTGAAGTGGATCACCATCATCAAATGTTTGGTATTCTTTCAAAAATCCATTCTTTAGTAATCTTTTAGTGTAGTAAACATTTTACTTACATCTTCTGTTCATCCTTATCATTACAACTTTCATGATCAAGGTACTATGCCTTTAAGGAACAATCACGAGTATAATGTTAGTTTCCAAAACCTTTCTGGGAGATCCGGATGCCTAGCATCTCCATCCTTCACAAATTCTCATACAATATGAGAACATGTATTTTGCTAAATTATACTCTATCATAATGCAACCAAAAACATTGTTTCAGATATCACAATATCTTCCACACATGATGGTTTCTAAAACAATTTTTCAGCTCCTAGATAATCTTGATATTAAAACAACTTTTGAATATCAAAAATCATGGAGGCAAACATGATACTTTAGATACTAACATTGGAATTCTTACTCTTGATTTAATACTACTTATTAAACTTCATGGAGTAAATAGAGTTTGCTGAAAATTTGCAATAGGACTTCTAAACTTTAAATTAACATTCAAAACAATATAATACTACTTCGCAAAGTAAATATCCAGAATTCTATAGTTCTATTATCTCAATTAAAACTAAGCATAAGGTAGTGAACAGACGCCAATGACTACAACAAATTATGCAAATTCACTTTGATTTAGTTTATGACAAATTGAGTTCAACTAATCCAAATTAGAAATGAACTCCCACTCAAAAATGACATCCCTCATGCCTTTTTGGTGATTACATGAACCAAATCCACTACACCAAGTCCGATCATCACGTGAGTCGTTGTAGCTTCAAAGGAGAGCATCAATATGGGCATCACATCAACTATATGACTCATGCTTAACCTTTCGGTCCGTGTTCCGAGGCCATGTCTATACATGCTAGGCTCGCCAAGTAAGAACCTTAGTATTCACGTGTGTAAAACTGTCTTACACCCGTTCTATGAAAGCGTAGAGTCAAGTACACCCGATCATCACGTGATGTCTCGAAATACGATCCATACAATGATGCATACTTAAGGAAGAACACATTTTTATCTTGATATTTAAATGCGGGATCATCTTATAATGCTACTAAAACGCCAAACAAGCAATATAAGATGCGAACATCATATGTGTAAAGTGGAATGATATAGTCCATGCATTTGATCACCATCATATGCATCGTGGTATGATTTCTATCATTCCTTTGTGTGTAAGGCCAAGGTCTATAGAACTTACACGTTAAGTGTGTTGTAAGAGTATCTATCATACATCTACTTACAACATTACCATATCATGACACTAGCCCAGCAATGATCTAAACTAGACGTCTCTAATTTATCAATTGCAAGTTTTACGTGGCTTAGGGCTTTCGGAGATAGAACCGGTCTTACCTACGAACATGAACCACAACAAGGATAACCAAGTTATTAGCAACTCGTTGTAAATCAGATATTGACTATATTAGGAGAGACAGGCACCTGCCAGCCACTTATGCAAAACAAGTTGCATGTCAGTCATGGAACCTGTCTTATGTACGATGACATGTAAGGTTGGTCTGGGCCGCTTCATCCCACTATGACACCAATATCCAAAATACATGAAAGAAGCAATAACATGATCATCATCGCCCACATATAAACATATGTGTACTACCTGTGCAAAACACCTACGCATAGATCTGGTTCTGAAACCACTGTTGGGTTCGCAGCATAGAAAACAAAAAAAATCCTACGATGGGAACTATATGCCAAGATCTATCTACTAGATACAAGCAACGGGTGGATATACATCCATAGAGAACTTACCCTCGAAGACAACAAAGCTTTGTTAACGAGTTGGAACTCATGGATGATGTAGTCGTATGATACATTGCAAATGTATCTATAATTTTTGATGTTACATGCTTGGTTTTATCCACTTTCTTGTGTTTTGTTCCAACTTTGGAGTACTTTTCATATGATTTCTTGGACTAACCTATTAACAAGAGCCACAGGGCCAGTTGCCTGTTTTCTGCTGTTTTTGGTTCCAGGAAGTTAGAAAATGAATATTCTCGGAATTGGACAGGACAAAAGCCAAAGTTACTATTTTCCCGGAAGACTCACGGAGCCAGAAGGAGAGCCAGAGAGGGACCACAGGGTAGCCACACCACCCCATGGCGTGGGTCCATCTAGGCCATGCCAGGGCATGGTGTGGGCCCCCTGGCCGACCACCGACCTTGCCTCTTTCGCCTATAAGAGCCTCCCGATACCAAAACCCTAAATAGAAAAGCCTCCAGCCACGAAAAGTTCCGCAGCGCCGCCACCACCGAAGGGGAGATTCGGGGGACAGAAAGTCTTTGTTCCGGCACCCTGCCGAGACGGGGAAGTGCCCCCGGAGCCATCTCCATCGACCTCCACCACCATCTCCATCACCATTGCTGATTCCCATGATGAGGAGGGAGTAGTTCTCTCTCGAGGCTAAGGGTTCTACCGGTAGCTATGTGTTCATCTCTCTCTCTATGCATGATCTTATTGAGATCGTGAGCTTGTAATCTATAGATCTACATTGCTACTCAAGTGCTTTAATAGATCTCTGCTCTCCCCATATGTGTGAAAGTGACAGCGTGCTCACCATGGTGGCACTTAGGCTAGAGATTACAAATACTTGTTATGAGTTATATTTGGAGTTGGATGTCTTTATGAAATTGTGGTGTTTGTTGGACTCATCTAGTACTCAAGGTGACAATGTGGGGTTTTCTAGATGGGAAAGGCTTACTTTGAGGTGTGCTGTTATAGCCCTACCGTTGATTAGAGTGTCCAACTAGAGAGTAGTTAAGAGTAGTATCATGAAGATAATATATTTATGAGAGAGTGTTCACTAGTGAAAGTATGACCCCTAGGCCTTGTTTCTAAGCATTGATACACCGCTTGCAATTAGATCTGTTACATGTTTGCTTGTTGCCATCTTTATTTCAGTTTGCCTTTAGTCTCTTCCACGCCATCAAGTTATTTTCTATCACCACTACCATTATCTTATATCCATACCACTTGTATTTCACTATATCTTCGCCAAACTAGTGCACCCATACACCTGACAAGTGTATTGGGTGTGTTGGGGACACAAGAGACTTCTTGTATCCTTATTGCAGGGTTGCTTGAGAGGGAATACCTTTGACCACTTCCTCCCTGAGTTCGATAAACCTTGGGTGATCCACTTAAGGGAAAACTTGTTTCGGTTCTACAAACCTCTGCACTTGGAGGCCCAACAACTGTCTACAAGAATAGAAGTGCGTAGACATCAAGCTATTTTCTGGTGCCGTTGCCGGGGAGGAAAGGTAAAAGGTATTCACACCGGAGGATTAAAGTAGAAGAACCTCCCACGGCAAACGCCTATTTTCTGGCGCTGTTGCCGGGGAGGTAAGGTAAAAGGTACTCACATCCTCCGGTGTGAGTGCTCGAAGTTATTTCCTTTAGATTCTGCAATTTTGTCTTTTTGTTTCTTGTTTTCACTAGTTAGGCTTAATGGAAAACAACAACAAAATTAGAGAGCTTTTTAGTCTTTTTCCTAAGTTAGAACTCGAATTCTTTGAAAAGAAAATTAAAAAACCCTTGGAACCTTCTTTGCATGCTAATTGTAATGTTATTAGTATGAATCTTTTGAACACCTTTGTTACTAATGCTATGGAAACGTCTAAGCTTGGGGAAGTTGGTTTTTATGAAAATTATCTTTTTAGTTCCCTTGCTTTAAAGAAGAAAATTTGCTCTGATGATACTTTATCTCCCATATGTGGTAATTCTGATGATACTTGTGATATTTTAAATCCACATACTTAAAGCATCCCTTTTAAAATACCTATAAAAATTGTTGAACATGTTATGAATAACTGCTATTTTGGAGATGGAACTGTCCATCCTGGTGATCATTTACTCTTTATACACGAATTATGCGAGTTGTTTAAGTGTGCAGGTATTTCAATGAGCCAAGTTAAGAGGAAGTTATTCCCTTTATCACTTAAGGGCAAAGCAAGGGAGTGGTATGAGCTACTAGATGATCCTCATCATTTGGAGTGGAAGGAACTTGAATCTCTCTTTTACTCTAAATTTTATCATCGTCATGAAATTCATAAAGATAGGAATTACATTTATAATTTTCATCCACATGATGGAGAAAGTATTGCCCAAGCATGGGGGAGATTGAAGTCACTAATTCTCAAATGTCCCATTCATGAGCTCCCCAATAATATTGTTATGAACAATTTCTATGCAAGGCTTTCAGGACATTACAAGGACTATCTAGATACTTGTTTAGAGGGATCCTTCACAAGTAAGGAGGTCAAAGCTAAGTGGGATCTTCTTGAAACAATTCAAAGGAATACCTAAGATTGGGATAACAACAAAGGTAAAGAACCAGGTATAAACTATGAGTATGATTGCATTAAGTATTTCGCTGAAACTGCTGATTTTCAAGAGCTTAGTGCTAAATATGGTCTTGATCCTCAAATTCTTATTGATTGTTTAGAACCTTTGCTTCTCATATTAATGCTCCTAAAAAATGGGACATGTATCATGAGCCTTTTAAAGACACTTGCATGGAAAATGAAATTGTTTTTAATGATAGCAATAAACATGCTCAAACCTCCAAAAGTACTATTTCTTATAAGCATGTTAATTTTTGTGGAATACATAGACCTTCTGAGAATAATGAAATTGAAGAAGAATATTGTATCACCCACAGGAATGAAAAAACTAGAATGTGGTATAGGGCTTTAAATGATCTTGGTAAAAAAGTGTGTGCCCTTTATCCTTTTATTTGTGAACTTTGCTTTGAAGTGGGTCATTTCAATTTTCAATGCTCAGGCCATAATAATAGCCCTTCTAATCCAATGAGTACTGCAAGTTTGTATTGTGATGACATGATCACGCCTAATCAGCATGATGAACTTACATTATTTTTGGGATGTGAAGGGTTATCAAGAAAAACCTCTTTAGATATGCGTGCTTTTGATATGAATAGTGTCCTGCATGGTTGTCATATTTATTGTGTTGATAATTGTCACACAAATACTTACATACAAAATATTATAGAAGATGATATTTTACCAAAATATGACAGGACTAATATGTGTATTGATCTTATTAATGAAAAGAAGGAATCCTCCAAAGTTTCTTCTATTGTCTCTAACAATGAACCAGGGTATATGGAGAAGCTTCCTTTCAAGCTTATCGCTCCTAAAGAGAAGAAGAGAAAGAAGAAGAGGAGGAGTAAAAGGAGAGAGGAAACGGTATTTTTCACCTAAGCATGTTGCTCCTATTATAGTTTTTGATGAGTCTGAACTTGATGATGTTCCTATGCCTATTACCTATAGTAGTGATCATGATTGGGAAAAGCACACTACTTTTGATATTGAAAATCTCTTCGGTACCAATTCTCAAAATGATAATAATTGTTGTACTATTAGTGCTATCCATGTTCCTTCCAATTATGATATGTTTACCAATGAACACACTTTGGGAGATAACTATTCTATTGCTTATGATGATACTATACCCCCAATATATGATGATTGCAATGATGAATATGATATTTTCAGTCCACCTAATATTGAGGAGAAAATTAATTATGATTACAATATGCCTCCTATATTTGATGATTATGGTGATGAGAATAATAATGATAGCTATTTTGTTGAATTTGCTCCCACTACAATTAATAAGAATGACTATGTTTATGTGGGGAGTATTAATTCTTTTATGCATGTGGCTCATGATAAGAATGTTTTATGTGATAGTTATATTGTTAATTTTATTCATGTTGCTATTGAAAGTTATTATGAGAGAGGGAAACATGGTTCTATGCATCTCAATAATATTAAGTTTCCCCTCTTTATGTTGAAATTTTTGAAATTGCACTTGTTTTGCTTTTCTATGCTTGTTGGTTTGTGCTTTCATGACTTGTTTATTTACAAGATTCCTATGCATAGGAAGTGGGTTAGACTTAAATGTGTTTTGAATTTTCTTCTTGATGCTCTGTTTTACTTCAATTCATATTTCCTATGTGAGCATCTTCTCAAATTATCATGCCTAACTTAAAGGCGTTAAAGAAAAGTACTTATTGGGAGGTAACCCAAAAGTTTTAGATGAGTCTTGGAAGTTACTACCTCTGTAATAACCGCTCCTTATCCTTTTTATTTGCTTTTTGTCCCAAGAGTAACCTCTAATGAGAGTGAAGTAATGATTGGGAAAGTTATTGTCCCAAAACAGATTTATGTGCTTCACCGTAAAAATTCGTGAGAGATCTCTGTATGTCGGATTGAGCTGTAATGTTTTGTGCTTCTGACCCAGGTTGTTATATAACTTTTGTTAGTTCAACACGTTTTGATTTGAGCAACGGAAAGTCTTCGAAAAAATTCATATTTACCTGCTGGTCTGTTTTGACAGATTTCTGCCATTTTCTGCATTTGCTTCTTGTTGGTTCCTTTTTGAGTTCTTTTGGGGAAATGATCTTTTTGAGGGAAGTGCTACAGTAGCTAGTGTTCTAATGGGAGTTTATTTGGTGTTAGAACTGAACCTTAAGACCTTTTATCTTGAGTGCACTAATGTTGCTAATAAAGATTGTGTGAAGTTTTGTATGAAGGAAAATTTTCAGGTGTATGGAAGGAATCAGTAATAAGATGAAGGATGGACTAAAGCTTAAGCTTGGGGATGCCACGTGTGTCACCCCAAGAAATATCCAAGAAGTACAAGCATCAAATCTTGGGGATGCCCAAGGCATCCCCTTCTTCATCAATAAAAATCCCAGGTTCCTTCCAGACGCTTTATTTTTATTGTTTCATGCACAGTTGTGTTGTTCTTGGAGCATCTTCTTTTTCGTTTTTGTTTTGGTTTTTGGTTTGATTTTGTTTGCTTAGTTTGCTAAATAAATTGGTTGGACCCCCTCTTTCATACATTGGTTTTCAAATAGTTTGGTTTGGTTTGGAAAATAGTAGGAAAGCTCATGCTTAAGTGGTAAAGAGAGCTTGTTTTTGACTGTGGCCTATGCTTTGTCATGTCATGCTTGATATTGTTTTGGATTTATGCTTAGTATTATTTGCTGTAGCATGACTTGTTATAAACAATTGAGATTGCTTAATGTGCCTTGGATGAATCATGCGTTGTTTTAGCATATTAAAGCATAGTATTGTGGTATTCTCCTTTGATGCTTTATTTGAGTTGACTTGGCGCATGCTCACACCATGTTATGACTATCTCAAGTCACCATAAGCCTTTATGATCCTTTAGTTTTCAACTTGTAGTATCACTTGATACTTTGATAAATGATGTTTTGTCGCTCTGCATGATTATGGCCATTATTACTCTCTTAGTTTGTCGCTCCCAGTCTTTGGCTAGCCTCCACCACCAAGTATGAGTTCCACTCATGCATCCAACTGCTTAAACCAAGTTATTCCAAAGAGTCCACCATACCAACCTAATAGCTTATGCTATTCCAAGTATATTCATGCTTTTGTTTACCTTCCAAATTAAACTTGTTATGAGAAAACTAGTGATTAAAGCTCTCACGAACTTGATGGCACACTTTACTTTTTGCATTTAATAAACCTGAACCATTGGGTCCTTCTTTGTTGTTTATATGCTTGCGCTTTATAAGTTGAAATTAGCAGAACCATGTATCATGGGGAACGCTTTCAACATTGCACTTGTACTTTGTACCCCGTTGATATCATGTTCTTTTGCTTACGGATCCCGGCGGTGTGAAATAAAATTGGAACTTGTAAGATCATGGAGTTTGTATGTGTGTTAGAGAAACGCCTGGGCCGCTAGCCTAAGCCATGCCTAATCATGGTGGAAACTTGCAGCATCACCATAATGAGCACTCTATGAAGTATCCTCAATAAAAACCTATGCAAATAGCAAATAAAAAGATCGCTGAGATGCTCATTGTCTGCTTGCCTTGTCATTTTGATTATGGGATAGCTCCTGGGTCATGTGCAAGGGGTACCCCGTTGGCGGTTCTTTATGATACACATGTACTTACAATGACAAGAGCTTACTCGTGACTAAAGTTGAGTAGCATGAGGTTCGGTCTTCGTAAGTAAGGGGCATGAGATTTTGGTTTATAACTTGTCAAGCATATCCTATTAGTTGTGTCACTTTAACCTTAATCACCTTCATATGCTTATGATAGGGGCAATGAGAGCTGAAAGCTATAAGTACCATAATTTTTGGAAGCTCTTTATGAGACTTGAATCCCTGCTTCCTTCTATGAAGGCCTTTCTTCCACCATTATATTGAGTCTCCACCTTCTACCTTTATGCACCTACTTTTAGAGCATTTATGACCCACACGTATAGGGGGTGTATCGCAGTATTTTTGATAAGTAAGAGTGTCGAACCCAACGGGGAGCAAAAGGTGCTGGCTAGTGGTATGGATCAGGAATTCTCTGCAAATACTTAGCAAACGATTTTTAGGGGTTTTTGATAAAGCAAGTAAACAAAGTACGAGTAAATAAAAGACAGTAGGAATAAATGCAGCAAGTGGCCTGCAGGAATAAATGCACCAATCCTTTATGCCGCAAAGCACAAGCCGGTTGTATTACTTAAGATGACCAAACATTCTCGAGGACACATGGGAAAACTCTCAAGTGATTTCGCTTCATACAGTCGATTAATCTTCTCTAGCTTGCTAAGTGTTGTGTGGGTGAACCTGTGCTAATGTACCGCCCCATCCAAGACTAATACATACTTGTGATTATACCCCTTGCAAACATCCGTAAGTACAAGAAAGTAATTAAGGTAGAAACCTAAGCACAACTTTAAACTCTAAGACCCTTACGTCCCTTGTGCAATGGTTTCCTAACGGGGGTTCAGGTTTCTGTCACTCCGGCAACCCCTACGATTAGTAGCCAAATACACAATGCATTCCCCTAGGCCCATATAGGTGAAGTGTCATGTAGTCGACGTTCACATGACACCACTAGAAGAAGTACACCACAACTTAAATAACAATATATTGAATCTTTCTCAACGCAACTCCACTACTAACAACAAGACTTCTCCCATGTCCTCAAGAACAAAACGAACTACTCACAAGACATCATATGGATCATGATCAGAGATGGAATAATGATGTATAAGAATCTGAACATAAACAATAATTCAATGGTTCACTCAATAGCATCAACTACAAAGAGTAATCAACACCGAGAAAGTTTCCCCTATGAACTATGCAAGATTCAACTCAATTGTTACAGCAATATGGAGATGGTAATGAGGGTGCTGATGGTGATGATGGTGGTGATGATGATGATCCCGATGAAGTCCAGCTTGATGGTGGTGTTGATGGCGACGATCTCCCCTCTCTGGGAAGGAATTCCCCTGGCAGAAATCTGTCTGCCGGAGAGATCTTTCTCTCTCGGTGTTTTCCGCCCCGCAGAGGCGGCGGAATCTTTCTGTGGTCGCTCCCCAGTCTTAGGGTTTCGGGAGGATGATATACGCTAGAGGGGAGAGGCTGGAGTGGGCCAGGGTGGCCACACCACCTCCAGGCACGGCCTAGGGCTGCCCGCGCCATGGGCTGGTGTGGGCCCCCTGTGGCCCATCTCCACTCCATCTTCTGGCATCCTTAGTCTTCTGGAAAAATAGGATTTTCCGTATATTTTCCCCCATTTTCTGATCTTCGCGAATTTTACCTCCAACCAGCACCTTTTCCATCAGAATCCTGACTGCAGCGGTCCATTCTCCAAAACTCATCAACCATGCAAAAATAGATGAAATAACATAAGTATCACCTCTCAATACAAAATATATCAATGAATAATAGTGAATTAAGACATAGAATAGTGATGCAAAATGGACGTATCAACTCCCCCAAGCTTAGACTTCGCTTGTCCCCAAGCGAAACTGAGCTCAATAAACATGGCCTCAGGTTTATGAAGTGAAGAGTCGATAAAAGAATACAGACAAGAAGCATCACATTCATCAAATACATAGATCATAATAGAAGACAACTCACTATTATATAACTCAACTTGCAATGAGTAAAGGAAACACAATAAAGATACATAAAGTGAATCATAATTGGTAATGGCAAACTTAGCTCTTGGTCGAAGAAAGTTGATAATTTGCTGGAGTTCACAAATAGCTGGTTTTTCAATGATAGCTTTCAAAGTAGTAAACATCAAGATAAGAGCAATGTGCAAAACAAGGAACATAAGAAACATGATTGAATAAATCACCATATGAATGAATGAAACACATCAACTCAAAATACTTGCTGAGATAGAAGGGAATAGGTTTACTGACTCAACTACAAAGTAAAAGAAAGGCCTTTCACAGAGGGAAGCAGGGATTGCAAGTCTCATAAAGAGCTCCCAAAAATTATGATACTTACTAGCTTTCAGCTCTCATTGCCCCTATCATAGGCATCTTTAGGTGATTAAGGTTAAAGTGACACAACTAAGAGGATATGCTTGACAAGTTATAAGTTGAAATCCCATGCCCCTTACTTATGAGTACCGATCCTCATGCTACTCAACTTCAGTCACGAGCAAGCTCTTGTCATTGTAAATACATGCGTATCATTGAGAACCACCAACGGGGTACCCCTTGCACATGACACAAGAGTTATCCCATAATCAAAATGACAAGGCAAGCAGACAGTGAGCATCTCAGCGATCTTTTTATTTGCTATTTGCATAGGTTTTTATTAAGGATGCTTCATAGAATGCTCACTATAGTTATGCTACAAGTTTCCACCATGATTAGGCATGGCTTAGGCTAGCGGCCCAGGCGTTTCTCTAACACACATATAAACTCCATGATCTTACAAGTTCCACTTTTATTTCACACCACCGGGATCCATAAGAAAAAGAACATGATATCAACTAGGTACAAAGTACGAAATGAAGTGTTCAAAGCGGTCCCCATGATACATGGTTCAGCTAACTTCAACTCATAAAGCGCAAGCATATACGCAACAAAGAAGGATGCAATGGTTCAAGTTTATTAGATGCAAGAAAGTAAAGTGTGCCATCAAGTTCGTGAGAGCTTTAATCACTAATTTTCACATAACAAGTTTAATTTGGAGGTTGATAAAACAAGAATTTACTTGGAATAGCAATAATGCTACTAGGTAGGTATGGTGGACACAAATGGCAAAGTTTTGGTTTAAAGGAGGTGGATGCACGAGAAGAATACCCTCTCAGTACATGTTTTTGGCTAGCAAGGCTGGGTAGCAAGTATAAGAGTTGAAGGAAACAAACAAACATATAAGTGATAAATACAAACATGCAATCTTCCTTGGAAGCACAAAAGATCTTAAGTAGAGAATACTAGACTTATGAGCAAATCAAGAAAGAAAGATGATGAAATTATTTTTATTTAGAGTACTTCTATCTTTTCCTTTTCAACTCTCAAAAAGGTGTTGCTACTGACCGAGCCAGGTTTGCCAAAACCAACTAAATTAACTCAATGATCCCAAAGTGCTACCAATACTAACAACAGGATCAATCATATAACCACGAATTGAAAACTAATATAAGTTATGCAAAAGAGTGAATGATAGAACTTCTCATTAATATTCCATAACGGAAACTCACACCAAGGGATACATATCTAACAAGAAAGGGGACACTTCCATAATGCAAACCATCCTACACAATAATTCCTCTATTCATGATATGACTCTACTAATAAGGTAAAAAGATAGAAGATAGTGATATGATACCGCGGCACTCGCCCAAGCTTGGAACAAACCAAGGGGATGCCAAACCTGATGACGAATTACTCCTTAGGTGGTGGTGGTATCTTCTCATCTTCGTCCGTCTTCCAGGGTAAAGGCTTCCCATCAACAAAGGACACGTGTTTCCAACATCCTGAAACTTGCAGCAGCACTTATGTGTTTAAATCTAGCCTCATACTCACAGTTTTGATTTTGAACGTCATAGAACTGTTCTTGCTGTTCGTTGGTTGTTTGGCAGAGTGAGAGGACTTCGTCTTTGAATTCAGCAGTCTCCTTTTGGTGCTCGGTGATGAGTTCAGAACAAATCTTATGGACTATATCCACTTCGCGCTCCACCATCTTCTTGTACCTAAAGACTTCTTGTTCCAATGCTTCCATCCTGTCCTCCAGACTTCCTTCACCTTTGGGTCCTTGAACCTCTTTAATCCGAACCTCCCCACCTTCGAGCAATAACTCCTTGAGATGAATCTTCAATTCTCTCATGTATGGGTTGATGATATCTTCCAAGGAATCTCCCTTAACTGATCCAGTGGAAGACATTAAGGCTACAAATCTGAGATTTACCTGGCAGAAACAGATCGAAACAAAAACATGACGAAAACACGATATACGGACCTCGGGGGATCAGGGGGGTTATATATTACGAAGTTTCGTATCAAAAGGAAGGTACTGGGAGAAAACGAGTCGGAGGCGGAGTCCTAGGTGGCCTCACCACCTGGTGGCGTGGCCAGGGGTGGGCCCGCGCCACAGGGTGGTGTGGGCTACCCCGGCTCCGGTTCCATCCCTTTTTCGCTTCGTAACTTTCCCTATCGACTGAAAACTGCAAAAATATAGTTGTATTGTATTTTTTGTGGAACTTCTCTTACCAGAACTGTTACCTATTTGAAAACAGACTCTGCAGGTCTCTGAAATTGGTCCTCGATGAATTTCTCCAGAGTTATAACTTGAAAGGCATCAACATCTTCATTATAAGAATCTCCAGCAATATAGTGTTTGAGTTGCTGTCCATTCACTACTTGTGTAGTATTATCTTTTAGAGAAGAAATTTTTCTTTCTCCTGAACGGTATACTTCTTCAATGATGAAAGGTCCTTCCCATTTTGATAGTAGCTTACCTGCAAAAAATCTGAGACGGGACCTATACAATAGAACTTTCTCACCAACATGAAATTCTCTCTTAAGTATTCGCTTGTCATGCCATCTTTTAACTTTTTCCTTAAAGAGCCTAGCATTCTCATAGGCTTCACTCCTCCATTCATCTAAAGAACTTAAGTCAAATAATATTTTCTCACCAGCGAGCTTACAATCTCTATTTAGTTCTTGCACTGCCCAGTAAGCTTTGTGTTCTAATTCTAAGGGTAGGTGCCAAGCTTTCCCATAAACCATTTTATAAGGAGACATTCCCATAGGATTTTTGTAAGCAGTTCTATAAGCCCATAAAGCAGCATTCAACTTCTTAGCCCAGTTTTTTTAGACCTATTAACAGTCTTTTGCAAGATAGATTTAATTTCTCTATTTGATAACTCTACTTGCCCGCTAGTTTGGGGGTGATAAGCTGAAGCAATTCTATGATTAACATCATATTTAGGGAGGGTCTTCCTAAAACCACCATGAATGAAATGAGAACCCCCATCAGTCATGAGGTACCTAGGCACTCAAAACCTAGGAAAGATAACATCCTTAAGCATTTTTAGAGAGGTTTCCCCGTCAGCACTTTTCGTAGGAATGGCTTCTACCCACTTAGTAACATAATCAACGGCAACAAGAATATGAGTGTAACCCTTCGAAGGAGGGAAAGGACCCATAAAGTCGAATCCCCAACAATCAAAAGGTTCAATAACTAGAGAGTAGTTCATAGGCATTTCATTGCGTCTAGAAATATTACCAACACGCTGACATTCATCACAAGATAAAACAAATTTTCTCGCATCTTTAAAAAGGGTAGGACAGTAGAAACCTGACTGTAGTACCTTTTGTGCAGTTTCTCCTGCATGATGTCCTCCATAGGCGCTACCATGACATTTACGCAATATCTCCTTTTGTTCATATTCTGGAACACATCTTCGCATAATACCATCAACTCATTCTTTGTATAAGTGTGGGTCATCCCAAAAATAATGCCTCAAATCATAGAAGAACTTTCTTCTTTGTTGAGCTGTAAAAGTTGGAGGCAAATACTTGGAGACAATAAAGTTAGCATAATCAGCATACCAAGGGCTTCCTCGCTAGCTCACCCCTACTTCAGCTAACTGTTCATTTGGGAAACTATCATTAACAGGCATAGGGTCAAAAGAGATGTTTTCCAAACGAGATAAATTATTAGCTACAGGATTTTCAGCACCCTTCCTATCTACTATATGTAGATCAAACTCTTGTAAAAGCAGCACCCATCTAATAATCCTAGGCTTAGCGTCCTTCTTCGTCATAAGATATTTAATAGCAGCATGATCAGTATGAATGGTGACTTTAGAGTCTACAATATAGGGCCTAAACTTATCACAAGCAAAAACAACAACTAGAAATTCCTTTTCAGTAGTAGCATAATTCCTTTGAGCAGCGTCTAGAGTCTTGCTAGCATAATGGATAGCGTTTAACTTTTTATCAATACGTTGCCCAAGGACAGCCCCTACAGCAAAATCACTAGCATCACACATTATTTCAATGGGTAAACTCCAATCGGGTGGTTGAACAATAGGGGCTGTAGTTAAAGCCTTCTTAAGAGTTTCAAAAGCTTCCCTACAATCATCATCAAAAACAAAGGGTACATCTTTTTTGAAGAAGATTAGTGAGAGGTTTTGATATCCTAGAGAAGTCTTTAATAAACATCCTATAGAAACCAGCATGACCAAGGATACTACGAATACCTTTGATGTCTCTTGGACATGGCATCTTCTCAATTGCCTCAACCTTAGCTCTATCAACTTCTATGACTCTTTCAGAAACCTTATGCCCAAGAACAATCCCTTCATTAACCATGAAGTGGCATTTCTCCCAATTAAGAACAAGATTAGTTTCTTCACATCTCTGCAAAACTTTATCAAGGTTGTGCAGACAATTATCAAAAGAAGTTCCATAGACAGAAAAGTCATCCATGAATACTTCTACAATTTCCTCACAAAAACCATGAAAGATAGCAAACATGCACCTTTTGAAAGTAGCAGGAGCATTACATAAACCAAAAGGCATACGTCTATCAGCATAAGTTCCATAAGGGCAAGTAAAAATAGTTTTTTCTTGATCTTGTTATTTAACAGCAATTTGAGAGAAACCAGAATAACCATCAAGAAAACAAAAATGGATCATTTTAGACAACCTTTCCAACATTTGATCAATAAAAGGAAGCGGGTAGTGGTCTTTCTTAGTAACTTTATTGACTTCCCTAAAATCGATGCACATCCTATAGCCTACCACTATTCTTTGGGAATAAGCTCATCATTATCATTAGGGACAACGGTAATACCTCCCTTTTTTGGAACACAATGAACAGGACTAACCCATTCACTATCAGCAATAGGGTAAATAATACCAGCATCAAGGAGTTTCAATACCTCATTCCTTACCACTTCCTTCATCCTAGGATTTAAACGTCGTTGGTGCTTGATACATTACAAATGTATCTATAATTTTTGATGTTCCATGCTTGGTTTTATCCACTTTCTTGTGTTTTGTTCCAACTTTGGAGTACTTTTCATATGATTTCTTGGACTAACCTATTAACAAGAGCCACAGTGTCAGCTGCCTGTTTTCTGCTGTTTTTGGTTCCAGGAAAGTCAGAAAATGAATATTCTCGGAATTGGACAGGACAAAAGCCAAAGTGCCTATTTTTCCGGAAGTGATCAAGTGCCAGAATACGAGACGGAGAAGGGCCAGGAAGCCACCACACCACCTGGCCGTGCGGCCAGGCCTGGCCCGCGCCAGGGGGTGGTGTGGCTGCTCCCAGCACCCCCTCGGCCTCTCCTTCCACCTATATATTGCCCTCGGGACGAAAACCCTAAGTACCCGATCAAAAATCCACGAAAGAGTCTGTAGCCACCGTCATCTCCATCCCTAGATCGGGAGGGATCTGAAGCTCTTCCCGGCACCCTGCCAGAGAGGGGAATTCACCATGGAGGCCTTCTTCATCACCATGCAAGCCTCCGGTGTGATGCGTGAGTAGTTCATCCTTGGACTACGGATCCATGTAGTAGCTAGATGGCTGGTTTATCCTCCTTTGTGCTTTCATGTTTAGATCTTGTGAGCTCCGTTCATGATCAAGATCATCTATTTGTAATTCATACATGTTGTGTTTGCGGGGATCCGATGGATACTGAGATGCTATTTCAGATTGATTATTGATTCTATCATGTCTTTGTTATTTGAGATCTTGCATGCTTTCGGTTGTTAGTAGCTATCTTGGCCAAGTAGATGCTAGCAACTCCAAGAGTTAGTATTTATGATCGATAGTGGGTTCATGCCTCTGGTAATCTGGGGAAGTGACAGAAATCTCTAAGGTACTAGATGTGTTGTTGCTACTAGGGAGAAAACAACAATCCTTTGTTCATAGAATAATCATATTGTTAACTTTACATGCAGTTCGTAAAGAAATAATCTGTTGCTTGCAACTTAATACTGGAGGGGGTTTGGATGATAACCTGAAGGTGGATTATTAGTCATAGATGCAGTTGGATGGCGGTGTATGTATTATGTTGTAATGCCCAATCAAGTCTCAGAGGAGTCAAGATGATTAGTATATGCATGTATTGCTTTCTCGGTGTTTGTCAATTGCCCTGCTGTAATTTGTTCACCCAGCATGTTATCTATCTTAAGGAGAGCCACCTCTAGTGAACTATGGATCCCGGTCCTTTTTCTTTACATAAAATCTACAAACTGTTTACTTTTTGTGTTTACTTTCTGCAAACTTTTACTTCTTTCCATTCGATATGTTTAATCCTTTGTTTTCCGCAAAACACGGTGAGATTGACAACCTCATCGCAAGTTGGTGACAAAGTTCTGTGGTTGTGTTGTGCAGGTCTCCATGTTGCTACTAGCACCGGTAGTGCGCCCTGCCAAAGCTCATCTAGTAACACCTTTGAGGTGTTTCCTTGCTCCTACTGGTTCGATTAAACCTTGGTTCCATAACTAAGGGAAACTTGCTGCTGTGCTCATCATACCTTCCTCTTGGGGTTCCCAACGAGCTCTACATCAACACCGCCATCAAGCAATTTTCTGGGCACCATACTTAGAGCCATCAAGCATTTTTCTAGCGTCGTTGCTGGGGAGTCAAGGACATCTTCACAAGGGGAGTCCCTCATAACCAATCTCTTTACTTTGTTGTTTTTGTTTTGCTTAGTTTTCTTTTTGCTTTGTTTACTTGTTTTGTTATTCAAAAAACACAAAAAAATTAGTTTTACTTGTTTGATTTCTTATTTGAAAACCCAAAAAAATGACTACTCTTGAAAACACTAAGTTGTGTGACTTCACTAGCACCAACAACAATGATTTTATGAGCACACCTATTGCTCCACCTGTGGCTGAAAATACTTTCTTTGAGATAAAACCTGCTTTACTCAATCTTGTTATGAGAGAGCAATTTTCTGGTATTGGTAATGAAGATGTTGCTTCCCATCTAAATAACTTTGTCAAACTTTGTGAGATGCAAAAGCATAGGGATATAGATGGTGATATTATTAAGCTGAAATTGTTTCCTTTCTCTTTGAGAGGAAAAGCTAAAGAATGGTTGAATTCCTTAACTAGGAATAGTATTGATTCTTGGACTAAGTGCAAAGATGCTTTTATTGGAAAATACTATCCTCCTGCTAAGATTATATCCATGAGAAGTGAAATAATGAAGTTTAAACAACTTGATAATGAGCATGTTGCTCAAGCTTGGGAAAGAACGAAATCTTTGGTTAAGAATTGTCCCACTCATGGACTGACTGCTTGGATGATCATCCAAACTTTTTATGCAGGATTGAACTATTCTTCAAGGAACCTATTGGATTCAGCTGCTGGAGGTACCTTTATGACCATCACTTTGGACAATATGATGGTTAATTATTCTGAATGGCATACTGAGAGGGCTCCACAAGGTAAGAAGGTAAATTATGTTGAGGAAACCTCCTCCTTGAGTGATAAAATTGATATTATTATGTCCATGCTTGTTAATGGGAAAGCCCATATTGATCCAAATAATGTTCCTTTAACCTCTTTGGTTGCTCAAGAAGAGCAAGTTGATGTGAACTTCATAAGAAATAACAACTTTGGCAACAATGCTTATGGTAATAATGCTTATATGAACAATTTTGGTAACAACAATTATAAGCCTTATCCTCCCAACAATGGTAATGCTTATGGGAATTCTTACAACAATAATAAGAGTGCTCCCTCTGAACTTGAAGTTATGCTTAAAGAGTTTATTAGTAAACAAACTGCTTTCAATAAAACTATTGAGGAAAAACTCTCTAATGCTGAAAGAAATATAGCATCCTTGGCTAAAGCTCAATCTACTTTGAATAAAATGGCTGCTAAACTTGAAGCTAATGAGAATCCCTTTGTAGCTACTAATGCTATACAAGTAATAATTGATGAAAATGTTAGACTATTAGCTGAATTACATGCTAAGTGGGAAAGAGAAGATGAAATTGCTAGAAACATTAGTGTTTCTACTATCACCACCACTAGTGTTGAGGCTAGTAATAGTCCTATTACTTTAGATGATAAAGTTGATTTTGATCTTGATGGTTGCAATATCTCTAAAGTTATTAAGTTCCTACAAAAGCTTGCCAAAAGTCCTAATGCTAGTGCTATGAACATGGCTTTTACAAAACACATTACTGATGCTCTCATAAAGATTAAAGAAGAAAAGATGAAACATAAAGCTTCTATTCCTATAAAACAAGAAGATGGTTGGGAACCCATCATTAATATGAAAGTGAATGACTTTGATTTCAAAGCTTTGTGTGATCTTGATAGTAGTGTTTCTATTATGCCTAGAAGGATTTATGATATGCTTGATTTGCCTCCTCTTGAAGATTGTTATTTGAATGTCCCAATTGATGCTAATGCTAAAAAGAAACTCATGGGGAGTCTTAATGATATTCTTATTATGGTTAACGATTCCTATGTCCCCGTTGATTTCTATGTTTTGGATGTTGAATACAATGCTTCTTGTCCTATTACTTTGGGAAGACCTTTTCTTAGAACTGTTGGTGCCATCATTGATATAAAAGAAGGCACCATTAAATATCAACTCCCACTCAAGAAAGGTATAGAACACTTCCCTAAAAAGAGAGAAAAGATTTCTTTTGCTTCTCCTATGAAAACAAAATTTGGTCTTAATGCTTCTTCATTTGAGAACACTTTATTCTTTCTTTGCTTCTTATGCCTAACTTAAAGGCGTTAAAGAAAAGTACTTGTTAGGAGATAACCCAAGAGTTTTAGATGAGTCTTGGAAGTTATTACCTCTGTAATAACCTCTCCTTATCCTTTTTATTTGCTTTTTGTGCCAAGAGTAACCTCTAATGAGAGTGAAGTAAAGATTGGGAAAGTTGGTGTCCCGAAACAGATTTTTGTACTTCACCGTAAATATTCGTGAGAGAGCTCTGTATGTCAGATTGAGCTGTAATTTTTTTTTCTTCTGCCCCAGGTTGTTATCTAACTTTCGTTAGTTCAACACTTTTTGATTTGAGAAACAGAAGGTCTTCGAAACAATTCGTCTTTACCTGCTGGTCTGTTTTGACAGATTTCTGCCATTTTCTGTATTTGCTTCTTGTTAGTTCCTTCTTGAGTTCTTTTGAGGAATTGAGCTTTTTGAGGGAAGTGCTACAGTAGCTAGTGTTCTAATGGAAGTTTATTTGGTCTTAGAACTGAACCTTGAGACTTATTTATCTTAATTGCACTAAAGTTGCTAATGAGACTGTGTGAAGTTTTGTATGAAGGAAACATTTCAGGTGTACGGAAGGAATGAGTAATGAGATGAAGGATGGACTAAAGCTCAAGCTTGGGGATGCCACGCGTGTCACCCCAAGAAATATCCAAGAAGGACAAGCGTCAAATCTTGGGGATGCCCAAGGCATCCCCTTCTTCATCAATAAAAATTTCAGGTTTCTTCCAAACGCTTCATTTTTATTGTTTCATGCACGGTTGTATTTTTCTTGGAGCGTCTTATTTTTCGTTTTCGTTTTGGTTTTTATTTGCTTTGGTTTGCTTAGTTTTCTGAATAAATTGGTTGGACCCCCTCTTTCATACTTTGGTTTGCAAATAGTTTGGTTTGGTTTGGAAAAGAGTAGGAAAGTTCATACTTTTGTGGTAAAAAGAGCTTGTTTTTGACTGTGGCCCATGCTCTGTCATGCCATGCTTGATATTGTTTTGGCTTTATGCTTAGTATTCTTTGCTGTATCATGACTTGTTATAAACTATTGAGATTGCTTAATGTGCCTTGGATGAATCATGCGTTGTTTTAGCATATTAAAGCATAGTATAGTGGTATTCTCCTTTGATGCTTTATTTGGGTTGACTTGGCACATGCTCACACCATGTTATGACTATCTCAAGTCACCATAGCCTTTATGATCCTTTACTTTTCAACTTGTAGTATCACTTTATGCTTTGATCAATGATGTTTTGTCGCTCTGCATGATTATGGCCATTATTGCTCTCTTAGTTTGTCGCTCCCAGTCTTTTGCTAGCCTCCACAACAAAGTATGAGTTCCACTCATGCATCCAACTCCCTAAACCAAGTTATTCCAAAGAGTCCACCATACCTACCTACTAGCTTATGCTATTCCAAGTACATTCATGCTTTTGTTTACCTTCCACTTGTTATGATAAAACTAGTGATTAAAGCTCTCACGAACTTGATGGCACACTTTACTTTTCTTGCCCTTAATAAACTTGAACCATTGTGTCGTCTATGTTGTATATGCTTGCACTTATTTGTTGGGGATTAGCAGAACCATGTTGTCATGGGGAACGCTTTCAACATTAGACGGGTACTTTGTACCTAGTTCATATCATGCTCTTTTGTCTATTGATGTCGTCGGTGTGAACTGAAAGGGGAGCTTGTAAGTCCATGGAGTTATGTATATCTGTTAGAGAAACGCCTGGGCCGCTGGTCTAATCCATGCTGACATGGTGGAAACCTGCAGCGTAACCATAATGAGCTGTCTATGAAGCATTCTTCTTATAAAAAAAGAGTCCTATATTGAGAAAAAAGAGAAAAATAAAAAAATGAGATTATGAAAAGAGGAAAGAGAGAAAAAGGCACCATATTTCCATGGTAAATAAGAAGATTGCTGAGACGCTCATTGTCTGCTTGCCTTGTCATTTTGATATGGGGATTCTTCCGTATCATCGGCCAAGGGGTACCCCGTTGGCGGTTCTCTCTAATACACATGTACTTACAATGACAAGAACTTACCGGTAACTAAACTTGAGTAGCATGAGGAGCGGCCCTCGTATTCAAGGGACATGAGATTTCCAACTTATATTTCGTCAAGCATATACACCATAGTTTGTTCACTTTAACCTTAATCACTTCAAGATGCTTATGATAGGGGCAATGAGAGCTGAAAGCTATTAAGTACCATGATTTTTGGAAGCTCTTTATGAAACTTGAATCCCTACTTCCTTCTATAAAGGCCTTTCTTCCACTTATACATTGAGTCTCCACCTTCTATCTTTATGCACTTACTTTGAGAGCATAGTGGCCATTCTTAGTTCTATGTGCATTGTCCCAAGACTAGTTGATTGATGCATACCTTGATATTGCTTGTTTTAAACTATTTGTATCTAGTCACTCTTATGAACTTTGAAGGTGTCCTATGCATTTATACTTTCTACTCTATGAGGGACAAGCTGAATACTATTATGCTATGTTTTCTTTATGTGAAACAAACAAACGTCTTGCAAAGCATTGTTATTCATGAATCTTTTGTTTGTGCCTTTCATGTTGCATCATAGTTGCTTTGTCTTATTGTTAGAACTTTGTCTTTCATGATTATGATTGAAGTACTATGATCCCAGCTATCAATGTTTTGCAAATACTTTGATCAAGTCTTTGATGGTGCATGTCACCTCAAAAATTATTCTTTATTTTTTATTACTTACCTACTCGAGGACGAGCAGGAGTTATGCTTGGGGATGTTGATACATTGCAAATGTATCTATAATTTTTGATGTTCCATGCTTGGTTTTATCCACTTTCTTATGTTTTGTTCCAACTTTGGAGTACTTTTCATATGATTTCTTGGACTAACCTATTAACAAGAGCCACAGTGCCAGCTGCCTGTTTTCTGCTGTTTTTGGTTCCAGGAAAGTCAATAAATGAATATTCTCGGAATTGGACGAGACAAAAGCCAAAGTGCCTATTTTCCGGAAGTGATCAAGTGCCAGAATACGAGACGGAGAAGGGCCAGGGAGCCACCACACCACCTGGCCACGCGGCCAGGCCTGGCCTGCGCCAGGGGGTGGTGTGGCCGCTCCCGGCACCCCCTCGGCCTCTCCTTCTGCCTATATATTGCCCTCGGCACGAAAACCCTAAGTACCCGATGAAAAATCCACGAAAGAGTCTGTAGCCGCCGTCATCTCCATCCCTAGATCGGGAGGGATCTGAAGCTCTTCCCAGCACCCTACCGGAGAGGGGAATTCACCCTGGAGGCCTTCCTCATCACTATTCAAGCCTCCGGTGTGAAGCGTGAGTAGTTCATCCTTGGACTACGGATCCATGTAGTAGCTAGATGGCTGGTTTCTCCTCCTTTGTGCTTTCATGTTTAGATCTAGTGAGCTCCGTTCATGATCAAGATCATCTATTTGTAATTCATACATGTTGTGTTTGCGGGGATCCGATGGATATTGAGATGCTATTTCAGATTGATTATTGATTCTATCATGTCTTTGTTATTTGAGATCTTGCATGCTTTCTGTTGTTAGTAGCTATCTTGGCTAAGTAGATGCTAGCAACTCCAAGAGTTAGTATTTATGCTCGATAGTGGGTTCATGCCTCTGGTAATCTGGGGAAGTGACTGAAATCTCTAAGGTACTAGATGTGTTTTTTCTACTAGGGAGAAAACAACAATCCTTTGTTCATAGAACAATCGTATTGTTTACTTTACACGCAGTTCGTAAAGCAATAATCTGTTGCTTGCAACTTAATACTGGAGGGGGTTCGAATGATAACCTGAAGGTGGATTAGTAGTCACAGATGCAGTTGGATGGGGGTCTATGTATTATGTTGTAATGCCCAATCAAGTCTCAGAGGAGTCAAGATGATTAGTATATGCATGTATTGCTTTCTCAGTGTTTGTCAATTGCCCCGCTGTAATTTGCTCACCCAACATGTTATCTATCTTAAGGAGAGCCACCTCTAGTGAACTATGGATCCCGGTCCTTTTTCTTTACATAAAATCTATAAACTGTTTACTTTTTGTGTTTACTTTCTGCAAACTTTTACTTCTTTCCATTCGATACGTTTAATCCTTTGTTTTCCGCAAAACACGGTGAGATTGACAACCTCATCGCAAGTTGGGGACAAAGTTCCGTGGTTGTGTTGTGCAGGTCTCCACGTTGCTACTAGCACCGGTAGTGCGCCCTGCCAAAGCTCAGCTAGTAACACCTTTGAGGTGTTTGCTTGCTCCTACTGGTTCGATTAAACCTTGGTTTCATAACTGAGGGAAACTTGCTGCTGTGCTCATCATACCTTCCTCTTGGGGTTCCCAACGAGCTCTACATCAACACCGCCATCAAGCAGTGCTCCACTACTAGCTTTGCATCTGGTTCTATGTTGATAGAATGCTGACATATAGTAGGTGAAATCCCTTTCAAATCATCCAGAGTATAGCCCATAGCTCCTCGGTGTTTCCTCAAAACCTCCAATAACCTTTCTTCTTCCTTCCTTGAGAGTTTAGCGCTAATAATAACAGGATATATCTTTTTATCATCAATATAAGCATATTTAAGATCACCAGGGAGAGGTTTTAGATCGAAAACCAGATCCTTTTTAGGTGGCATCATGGTACCCAAGTCTTCTACAGGAAAGTCGTGCTTAAGAATCATAGGTTGATCACGGAGAATCCTGTCAATCTCATTCCTTTCTTCCATGAAGATTTCACTTTCATGGTCTTCCATAAATTGCTGCAAAGCATTGTTAGGAGCAAGAGAAATAGAAGCAAGTTGTTCAACCCTAAAATCCTCATTATGGGTTTCCTCTTCGCAAGGTGCTTTAGCAAATTTCGAAAAATTAAACTCATAAGATTCCCCATCAAACTTAGTCAAGATTTTGTCCCTCTTGCAATCAATAATAGCTCCACAAGTACTCAAGAAAGGTCTACCAAAAATGATAGGGTAGGTTTTACTAGCAGCCGAACCAAGTACTAGAAAATTAGCAGGGTACTTAATCTTACCACAAAGAACTCCCACGTCTCGTACAATACCAATTGGAGAGATGGTCTCTCTATTAGAAAGGTGAATAACCACATCAATCTCTTCCAACTCGCAAGGACTGATCTCATGCATAATTTCTCTGTAAAGCTCATAAGGAATAGCACTGGAACTTGCACCAATATCACATAAACCATAATAGCAATGATCACCAATTCTAACAGAAAGCACAGGAACACTAGCCTTTTTAGTTCTATTGGGATGTGAAACAATATTAGAAGCATCCTCACAAAAGACTATCTGCCCATCTTCTACGCTTTTAGTGACAAGGTCTTTCACAATTGCTACCACAGGCTCAATGTTTATTTGTTCATCAGGTTTTACAGTTCTTTTTTCACTTTTGGTGATTACATTAGTTATCATAGGATGGTCCTTAACCTTTTCGGGGAAGGGAATCTTCTCGATATAAGGTTCGGGTAAGATGGGGTCAATAATGCAATACTCAGCACTTCCAATAGGATCATAATCAACAATATCTTTGTAAGGTGCATGGTATTTGTTCCATCCCCTTTTTGGAATTTCAATATAGGAAGCAAAAACTCTAAAGCAATTCGTAATAACTTGCAAATCAAGACCATAAATATTACCAACATTTTGAAAGTCATCAGTTCCCATAAAAGATTCAATGAATTCATAATTTTTACCTGACTTTCTACCTTTGTCATTCTCCCAAGCTTCAGCATTGTCTTGAATACGATCTAGAAGGTCCCATTTAGCTTCTTCTTCCATACGAGTGAATGATATAGCACAAGAAGCGTCCAATAAATCCTTGTCATGTAGAGGGAGTCTTGCATAAAAGTTATTGATAATAATATTGTTGGGGAGCTCATGAATGGGACATTTGAGCATTAGTAACTTCAATCTCCCCCAAGCTTAAGCTGTACTCTCTCCATCAAGAGGCCAAAAGTTGTATATTTGATTCCGATCTTTATGAATCTCACTAGGAGGATAAAACTTTGAATAAAAGAGAGGCACTATTTCCTCCCATTCCAGAGCTTGACCATTCTTCAGTAGCTTATACCATTCCTCAGCTCTTCCTTTCAGTGATAATGAGAATAACTTCTTCTTAACTTGATCTGTAGTAATACCTGCACACTTGAACAACCCGCATAAATCGTGTATAAAGAGCAAATGATCACCGGGATGGACAGTTCCATCCCCAATATAGTAGTTATCCATAACACGATCAATAATTCTTCTAGGTATTTTGAAAACATCATTCTCAGCAGGTGGTGGCTTATCTACTACCTTAGCAGCGATAGTAGCATTACCAAATAAGAAACTCAGCGAATTATCCATAACGAAAATAAAGCAACTAACAGAAGTAAACAATACTCACAGTAGAAGTTTCCTTTACCAGTTTCACTCTCCAATAACGCTTCACTCCCCGGCAACGGCGCCAGAAAATAGTCTTGATGACCCACAAGTATAGCGGGTGTATCGTAGTATTTTCGATAAGTAAGAGTGTCGAACCCAACGAGGAGCAGAAGGTGCTGGCTAGTGGTATGGATCAGGAATTCTCTGCAAATACTTAGCAAACGTATTTTTAGGGGTTTTTGATAAAGCAAGTAAACAAAGTACGAGTAAATAAAAGATAGTAGGAATAAATGCAGCAAGTGGCCCAATCCTTTATGCAGCAAAGGACAAGCCGGTTGTATTACTTAAGATGACCAAACGTTCTCGAGGACACATGGGAAGACTGTCAAGTGCTTTCGCTTCATATAGTCGATTAATCTTCTCTAGCTTGCTAAGTGTTGTGTGGGTGAACCTGTGCTAATGTACCACCCCATCCAAGACTAATACATACTTGTGATTATACCCCTTGCAAACATCCGTAAGTACAAGAAAGTAATTAAGGTAGAAACCTAACCACAACTTTAAACTCTAAGACCCTTACGTACCTTGTGCAATGGTTTCCTAATGGGGGTTCAGGTTTCTGTAACTCCGGCAACCCCTACGATTAGTAGCCAAATACACAATGCATTCCCCTAGGCCCATATAGGTGAAGTGTCCTGTAGTCGACGTTCACATGACACCACTAGAAGAAGTACACCACAACTTAAATAACAATCTATTGAATCTTTCTCAACGCAACTCCACTACTAACAACAAGACTTCTCCCATGTCCTCAAGAACAAAACGAACTACTCACAAGACATCATATGGATCATGATCAGAGATGGAATAATGATGTATAACAATCTGAACATAAACAATAATTCAATGGTTCACTCAATAGCATCAACTACAAAGAGTAATCAACACCGGGAAAGTTTCCCCTGTGAACTATGCAAGATTCAAGTCAATTGTTATAGCAATATGGAGATGGTACTGAGGGTGCTGATGGTGATGATGGTGATGATGATGATGATCTCGATGAAGTCCAGCTTGATGGTGGTGTTGATAGCGACGATCTCCCCTCTCCGGGAAGGAATTCCCCCGGTAGAAATCTGTCTGCCGGAGAGATCTTTCTCTCTCGGTGTTTTCCGCCCCACAGAGGCGGCATAATCTTTCTGTGGTTGCTCCCCAGTCTTAGGGTTTCAGGAGGATGATATACGCCAGAGGGGAGAGGCTGGAGTGGGCCAGGGTGGCCACACCACCTCCAGGCACGGCCTAGGGCTGCCCGCGCCATGGGGTGGTGTGGGCCCCCTGTGGCCCATCTCCACTCCATCTTCTGGCATCTTTAGTCTTCTGGAAAAATAGGATTTTCCATATATTTTCCCGGATTTTCTGATCTTCGCAAATTTTGCCTCCAAACAACACCTTTTCCATCAGAATCCTGAATGCAGCGGTCCATGCTCCAAAAGTCATCAACCATGCAAAAATAGATGAAATAACATATGTATCACCTCTCAATACGAAATATATCAATGAATAATAGTGAATTAAGACATAGAATAGTGATGCAAAATGGACGTATCAAGCATAGTGGCCATTCTTAGTTCTATGTGCATTGTCCCAAGATGTTGGGGGGATACCCCCGGGTAGGGTCACGCCGGGGTACAAAGGCCGATTTAGCCGAGGTTCGGCAAGGCCAAAGCAAATGCTGGCCGGGTCACCTCAAGGCAGGCCGAATCACGGAGTAACCCGGACTAGGGGGGCATTCACCTAACTAAGTCTCAACCGACTTAAGCAGTAAGTCGGAAGTGCATGTTTTACTTATATGCAGGAACAGGTGTGACCAGATCAACTATGATCCGGGTCACGTCTAGCTTCTAGGAGAAGGAAGGAATCTTGCTGGTCAAAAGAAGCCCCGGTACACACTACCTGAGTGAAGCAAGCAAGGACAGGACCACCGGGGCGTGGCCGACAAGGGTGACGATGCCCATGTCGGCTGACGCGGGCGCCGCAAAGGCTCACGTCGCCAAAGCATGTGTGACGCGGGGGAAAAGCACCCCGGTCGGCTTACTACTTTGGGGGGAAGCATACGTATGCCCTAGGCAGAAACCGAGCTCCCTCTATAAAAGAGGGGCTAGGGTTTCAGTAGAAGGGGTTGGGGTTTTTCTGCTATTCCGTTTTGGCTAGGGTTTCAGGTGTGGTCTGCGGGTGAGAGTAAGAGAGCTCTTTCTTCCTCCTCTCGCCAATACAGCTCAAGGAGCACTTGTAATCTTGGAAACAGAGCAATACAAACAACTGTGTGGAGAATCACTTCACTATCCCTCCCTGGATTCCCCTAGTGTGTATTAGTCCCCACCTTTAGCCTATCCATGGCATCTGCCATGACACCACCACGACAGTTGGCGCCCACCGTGGGGCTAGCAGCGCTAGCAGGGGTCAAGATCCGGATGGGAAACATCATCGGCACCGGCGAACGCATCATCTCCGGGCTCGTTCAGCGCTTTGGAGCGCTGGACTTCGTCAGCGACAACGCTGGTTGCTTCGGCACCCGCCCTCTTCCGTGCAATGGCCTCTACGTCAAGCTCGGCACGCACAAGGTCTACGTCACTGTGGACATGTCGTGTGTTCATCCGCGTCACGTCGTCGAGGCGGGAGAGCCACCTCTCACCGTGGTTCCTGGAACGCGTACCGCTCGCTCCCAGGACCATGCGGAGGTGATGATGACTGCGCCAGGTGCGGGCGCAAGCAAGGATCCGGCACCAGATCCGGAGGTAACGCCTAAGGCGTCGAGGAAAG
The DNA here is from genome assembly GCA_910589775.1 of Avena eriantha. NCBI lineage: Eukaryota > Viridiplantae > Streptophyta > Magnoliopsida > Poales > Poaceae > Avena > Avena eriantha. The sequence continues at coordinate 166,948,899 of OU342743.1, read as the reverse complement.
GTAGAGGTCCTCCACTTGAGAGGCCAGAGAACGTGTTGAGGGAAGCAATGGATAGGTTGGCAAACCCTGTATTAGCAGCGGTAGATCCGGCTCGAGCGCAGGCCGAGCTGGAAGAAACTAGGCAAAAAATACTAGAGGGCGCAAAGAAAATAGCCGCGGCCCATCAGTCGTTGAATATGACGCTGCGTGAGTACGCAAAGGCGAATAAAGTTGATACTGTAAAAGTGAAGGGAAGAAATCCCATGAGCGAGATGAACAGAGAGGGTGATACTGCAATTGAGGAATCAGAAAACTGTTTGTCCGTGGGGCAGCCGAGGTATAGTACCCCGGAAAAGAACCTCAGAGCAGCGGATGCAGCGGCGTCCGAGCTAGAGGGTCTGACGGGCGAAGCCCGGCAAAGACAACAGGATAGGGTTAACGAGCTGGTTCGGATTGCAAACAGGCAAAACAAGGAACTACTCAGAGCAAACCCAGAGAGAGCTAGAGCCTCCAAGATCGTCCATTCGGCGATGGGTAACCCGGAGAAATCCACTGGAGCCGCATCATCCCCTCATGGTGGTCCAAGGAGAGAAGAGGTAGTAACCTCGCCTAGACGGAACAGACAGATCGTCCCGTATGACCCAACGCGGGCAGGGAAAGGAAAAGAAGCACAGAAAAATGACGATCGACGGAGTGTGAGCCGAGGTGAAGCTGGCCGAGGTAACCGCGACCAAGGCAATGCCGGTCAAGGGAACATTGTCAACGGCAATGCCGGACAGCGAAACTCGGCTGGAGCAGGACAACCGCAGCAGCGGAATATACCAAGGCAAGAGCAAAGTGCCGGCCGAGGTATGCAACAGAAAGGTGCGCCACAAGAGCAAAACCGGTACAACAACGGTGATTCGGAGATGGCAAACGCGGGATACCCAAGACCGGACTATCATGTGATAGGATCAAGATTGGGAAGCAGAGATTTGATGCCAGATGATGCCAGATTGAAACTGGATCGACTGTATAGGTCAGAACAGATCGAATGTCAGGGTCCACCGGGTCCTGCGTGTTTTGGACCCGGGGTCATGAAGGAGCCACCGGTACCGAACTTCCAGTTACCCAGGGGCACGAAGACGTATGACGGCAGTACCAAGCCGGAGGATTGGTTGATAAACTATGCGACGGCTGTAAAAATTGCCAACTTGAGGTGGGCTGTATGATACGTACCCTAGATGTTGGAAGGGCCGGCAAGGGTATGGTTGAACAATTTGCCACCCGGAAGCATCAACTGCTGGATAGACTTTGAGGAAATGTTCATCAGAAATTTCTTGAGTACATATTAGAGGCCAAATAGGCCGCAGACCCTAGCTATGTGCAAGCAAAGACCTAATGACACGGACCGGGAGTTCTTGACCCGGTGGTGTACCGTGAGAAACTCATGTGAGGGCGTGATAGAATCACAGGCCATAGCATGGTTCGCACAAGGGTGCAGATATGCAAGCAAGCTGTGGATGAAGTTGCAAAGGAAAATGCCAACTACGTTGGCAGAAATGATCTGGATTGCGGATTCGTATGCTTTGGGTGATCCGACTCAACCTAGGCTCGCGTCAAACGAGTCAAGCGATGAGTACTATCAGAGGGATGGAGCCGGATCATCCCGGAGGAATGAGTATAGAGGAAAAAGGAGAGATGATAGACCAGATCATCGATACGGTTCGCACCAAGTTGCAGCTGTGAATCAAGATCAGCCCGGAGCAGGGGGCAGTCAACGCCAGAAAACTGGAGGGCAGTGGACTCCGAGAAATGATGGCAAGAAGACTTGGACACCAGAGCAAAAGAAGCAGTGGCAAGAAAGGAAAGACTGTCCGAGGTATACTTATGAGTCGATGTTGGACCAGCCGTGTAAGTTTCACACGCCAAATCCGAACAACCCAGCGGGTCATACGACGAGGCAATGTGAGTGGATGCGCAAGATTGAACAAGGTGGTTTGGGGAATGCTCAGGCACCTCGGAATGATCAGCCTCGGCAGGAGTTACCCGGCAGCAATTGCTCTCCGGAGCGAACACGCAACAACTAATGTCGCCTCCCCCTCCGCCGAGGTATGACAACAATGAAAGAAGGGATGCAGTGCATCAAGTGGAAAATCAGCATCAGCCGGATCAGAGGTACCCCGGAAATGAGGGGAGAAACGAGTACAGGGAGCACCATCAGAGCTATTGTGTGTTCACCACTAAAGAAACAGATAGAAAGACCTTGCAGCGTAGGCACATGGAGGTGAATGCAGTAATGCCTGCAGTGACGAGGTACATGCCTTGGTCCGATCAGGAAATCACCTGGAACATCAGGGATCATCCCAAGCTGATGCCAAGCCCTGGCTCGTATGCGTTGGTGCTGGATCCGACACTCATTGGACCAAGTATTAACGTAAGGTTCTCAAAGGTACTGATCGACAATGGCAGTAGCATTAACATCATGTATGCGGACACAATGCGCAAGTTGGGTATCTCGGAGAACATGCTACAGGCCACGAGGACAACTTTCCATGGCATTGTGCCCGGCATCTCTTGTGAGCCCATAGGCAAGGTCCGGCTTGACGTCTTGTTCGGCACGAGAGATAACTGCCGAACCGAAAATTTGGAGTTTGAGGTGGTGAACTTAGAAAGTGCGTACCACGCGTTACTCGGAAGGCCAGCCCTGAACAAGTTCATGGCAAGCTGTCACGTTAGCTACTTGAAGATGAAGTTGCCCGGACCAAACGGGGTGATTACCATTGCGGGGGATTTCCGACGTTCCATGGAGTGTGCGTCAACCGGGTCAAACTTAGCCGAGTCACTGGTGATTGCGCAGGAAAAAAGGAAAATTCAAGAGGTGGCGGCATTGGCTCAGTCCGCATAGCAGTATATGCCAGCGCTGAGTAACCCGCATGGAAGTGTCTCTTTCCAGGCCACGAAAGATACCAAGAAGGTTCCTATTGATAACATGTTCCCAGAGCGCACCGTAACAATTGGTGTCGGGTTAAATGATAAATAGGAAAGCGAGCTCGTCAGCTTCCTCCGTGAGAATCGATACATTTTTGCTTGGTCCACACAGGACTTGCAAGGTGTTTCGAGGGAGTTAGCCGAGCACTCTTTGAATGTGAGACCCGGAGCTAAGCCGGTGAAGCAACCTCTCCGTCGCTTTGCTAAAGATAAGAGGAAAGTCATTGGAGATGAGATAGCTCGGTTGCTAGCTACAGGATTTATCATGGAAGTTCTTTACCCGGATTGGCTGTCTAATCTGGTGTTGGTGGAGAAGAAGAAGGATGACCTGAACGTGGCGGTGGTTTGGCGCATGTGTATCGATTACACGAACCTGAACAAGGCGTGTCCAAAAGATCCATTTCCGCTGCCAAGAATAGATCAGGTCATAGACTCAACTGCTGGATGTGAATTGTTGTCATTCATCGATGCATATTCTGGTTTCCACCAGATACCTCTGAATCCGGATGATCAAATAAAGACTGCGTTTATTACCCCGTATGGGGCTTATTGCTATCGCACCATGCCGTTTGGTTTACGTAATGTAGGGGCAACGTACCAAAGATGTATGCAAAAATGTTTGCACGACCAAATAGGTCAAAATGTACAGGTGTACGTGGATGATGTGGTTATCAAGACCAAGGAAAGCAAAACGCTCCTTGACGATATCAGGCAAACATTTGCGAACCTAAGGAGGTTCCAGATGAAACTTAACCCGGAAAAATGCACCTTCGGTGTCCCGGCTGGGAAATTGCTTGGTTTTCTTGTTTCCAGCCGAGGTATCGAGGTCAATCCAACCAAGATCCGGGCCATCGAACGAATGGAACTACCGAAGTGTCTTAACGATGTCCAGAAGTTCACAGGTTGCCTGGCCTCGTTAAGTCGGTTTGTATGTCGGTTGGGAGAGAAGGCGTTGCCTCTTTACCAACTCATGAAAAAGTCGGATAAGTTCGTTTGGACACCGCAGGCCGATGAAGCCTTTACCCACCTGAAGAAGATGTTAGCCACGGCACTAGTGCTAGCCTCACCACTATCAAAGGAGCCAATGTTGCTCTATATAGCCGCAACCAACCGAGTTGTAAGTGCAGTGATAGTGGTGGAGCGCGACGAGGAAGGTAAGTCGGTGCAAAGGCCAGTGTATTACTTGAGCGAGGTGTTGTCAGCCTCAAAGCAGAACTATCCACATTATCAAAAGGTGGCATATGGCGTGTACATGGCCGCCAAGAAACTGAAGCACTACTTTGAGGAGCATCCCATCCGGGTCATATGTGAGGCCCCCATATCCGAGATAATGAGTAACAAGGATGCGAGCGGCAGAATTGCAAAATGGGCAATTGAGCTAGCTCCTTATGCGCCACAGTATGACAGAAGAGAGGCCATCAAATCTCAAGCTGTGGCGGACTTTTTCGTGGATTGGGCCGAGGTACAATACGAACCGCCACTCCCAGATCCGAACTATTGGCAAATGCACTTTGACGGATCAAAAACCAAAACCGGGCTAGGTGCCGGAGTTGTACTCACGTTGCCAAAGAAGGACCAGTTGAAATATGTGCTGCAGATCCATTTCACGGCATCAAACAATGTCGCTGAATATGAAGTACTTGTGCATGGGCTCAAGGTAGCAAAAGAGATTAGGATACGTCGGATCATATGCTTTGGCGACTCGGATTTGGTGGTGCAGCAAGTATCAGGAGTGTGGGACACCCTTGATCCAAACATGGCACTGTACAGATTTCATGTGCAGAAGATATCTGGTTACTTTGAGGGATGCGAATTTCATCATGTACCCCGGGTGGAAAATGAGGCTGCCGACATGCAGTCGAAGCTCGGGTCAACCCGACAAGCAATTCCACTGGGTGTAGCATTAGAGCACCTCAGGAAACCATCCATCAGGCCCTCCCCTGGAACCAACTCGATCTATATCCCGGAGGACACCGAATCCGGAGCTGTGCCCATGGACATTGACATGGGAAGTGGTGCGCGAAGCCCGGGGACTGCCTCGGCAAACCCGAGGACTGCATCAGTAAACCCGGGGACTGCTTCGCAAGACCCGGGGACTGCACAGCGTGATCCGGTTGAAGTTATGTCGGTGGATCAGATGGAGATTGATGAGGATGTATTCCTTGTGCGAACAATACCAGCTTGGGAACTACCTATATTTCAATTCCTGAAAGATGGAACGTTACCCACTGAGGAAGTGCTGTCCAGGCAAACACAGAGGAGGGCAAAGGCCTACACGATCATCAATTCCGAACTATACAAAAGAAGTGTGACCAATGTCCTCCAGTGGTGCGTTGACCCGGAAGAAGGGCTTGAAATCATCCGAGATATACATCAGGGGGAATGCGGGCATCATGCCTCATCCCGAGCCTTGGTAGCAAAAGCTTTCCGGCACGGATTCTACTGGCCAAGTGCCTTAGAGCAAGCAGAAGATCTGGTGAGAAAGTGTAATGGTTGTCAGAGGTACGCTACCAAGACACATATGCCAATGTCAGAACTCAAGACCATACCAATTACTTGGCCATTTGCCGTATGGTGCTTGGATATGGTTGGCCCGTTCAAACCAGCAAGGGGAAACATGACTCACATTCTGGTAATGGTGGACAAGTTTACGAAATGGATTGAGGTAAAGCCTATAAGAAAATGTGATGGAGCTACGGTCGTAAAGTTTCTCAAAGATATCATCTTGAGGTACGGTTATCCTCACAATATCATAACTGATAATGGCACAAATTTTGCGGAAGGAGCATTTGCGCGTTTCTGCCGGGATAAGAAGATCCGGTTGGACGTAGCCTCGGTAGCCCACCCCGCATCGAATGGACAAGTGGAAAGATCCAACGGATTAGTATTATCCGGGATTAAAACCCCGGCTCATTGAGCCGCTGCAAAGATCAGCGGGGTGCTGGATAGAAGAACTACCAGCGGTACTGTGGAGTTTAAGAACAACTCCGAATCGATCAATAGGCTATACACCATTTTTCTGGTATATGGGGCAGAAGCTGTATTACCAGCCGACATAGAGCATGATTCGCCTAGGGTCACCCAATACACAGAAGCTGAAGTGCAAGAAGCCCGACAAAATGATGTTGATCTGCTGGAAGAAGCGAGAGAATTGGCATTGTCTAGATCCGCCATATATCAGCAAAATCTCCGACGCTATCATAGCCGGAAAGTATGCCCCCGAGTCTTTCGGGAAGGCAATCTGGTGCTCCGGTTGGTACAACGTACTGCTGGCATGCATAAATTATCCCCCCCATGGGAAGGGCCATTCATCGTAAGCAGGGCATTGCACAATGATTCTTATTATCTTATAGATGCAAAGCCACGGGAAAAGAACAAGGCGGACAGGTCCGGAGAGGAATCCAAGCGACCATGGAATATAGCTCTACTTCGTCCTTTCTACACTTAGCTAAGAAGTGTATGTATCCGAGTTATCTCATATGTCGGTATGTATGTCGGCAATGAGCTTATCAATGAAATGTTGGCACCTCGAGCAGTAACTCGGGGACTGCCTTAATAATGTTTGTTGTTTTTTGTGCGTCAGCTGGAATAAGTTAATGCTTAGATTAGTAATGTGTGAGCACCAAGAACCCAACTCTTTGACTTGCTGATGTCCAACAAGAATTGGCTTCATGGCAAGCAAGAGAACAAGTTTGGAATTGCGTAGCACATGAAAAACGACTAAGGAAAAGAATTTATTCGAGCTGATGTTTGTTTTTCGGACTAACCCTGTATTTATTTTCAAGTTATTATGCAGTTTTATTTTTGAGCTAAGTCTAAAAGTTTCCCAGTATTGTTAAGACAATTTTTGAGGCTCGGATTCGTAAGTCATAAAACCGAATCAAGGTAGACACGAACCGAGCCAAGAGATTGAACGAACAAGAAAAAGAAACTCGGGGACTACGCCCAAGTTAATCCGGCATAAGAACTTTGTAGCAAAATATCACATGTGTTTGGAATACAACTCCACCCGGCATACCGGGGATCTGATAAATTTTCGAGTTTTTTCGCTCAAGGAGCAGCAGGAGGAAGTTCGGCATCATCTTCGCCGCCTTCAATATCCGAGGTGTCATCTTCTTCTTCACCATCCGAGCTATCCTCATCATTCTCAACCTCTTCGTTCGCAGCGGCTTCCAGGAAGCTCGGCCCCTCAACCCATTCATGAATGGGAGCGTATTCAATGAGGCTATGGGCGCAAGCCTGGAGCCGAGCTACCCACTCCGGGTCATTGGTCCATCTGGATCCGGTGCGCAGACGTGTTAGGAGGTTGAGATCGATCTTCTCATACCACGTGAGTATGTGGTGAAGAATGGTATCAGCTGCGGCACGCCCAGCAGACTCTCTCCAGAGGTCAAGCTGAGTCTCGATTTCCATTAACTTCTCAATGAGAAGTGCGGTGGTCTCTGGGGCTTCTTCACCGGGCCAGAACGTGTTGAAGATGCAAGCTGCAGCGCCAAGGATGTCCTTGCCGTAATTTTTGATGAGCTCTACACGAGACGACAAGTTGACCAACAAGTCCTCCAGGTCATAAGGAATCCCTTCACCATCAGGAGCGGCCGGAGTACCCCTTTGAAGGCGGAAGTTGGCAACTGTTGCGCTCGCAATAGGAGTGCCCTCTAGAAATTTGCCTGGAAACGAGACAAAGGAGAAAGGTCAAGAAAAGACATATGAAGTAACCCGGAGAAGTAGGTCGGCAAAGGGAAAGGAACTTACGTGATATATGGCTGAGGATCCGGGTCAGCTCCTTGGTGCAGTCATCGCGTCTCTTGAGAAGCTGTTCAAGCTCAGCGTTCGCCGACCCAAGCTGGATGCCGGACTCCTTGAGAAGATCCTGGTCCTTGGTGATCTGGAGGTTGAGGCGCTCACGCTCTTCTGTGAAATTTTGGCCAGCCTTTTGAAGTTCGGATTGGTGCTGGGCCTTCATCTTCTCCATCTTAGCCTTGAGCCTGGCAATCTCATCGTCCTTGGTCCGGGGGAGGGCGAGCTCGTCATCTTTCTTCTTAAGCTCGGCTTGGTGCTGCCCTCCTTGTTCGAGAAAATGCAGCATCATATCAGGCACGGGCACACTATCTTCAAGCGATGCTGAAATAGTGTGTTGGCCCGGCAGAGCCGAGGTATGAATGTTCGCCGAGCCAAGGAAAAAAAGGAAGTGGAAAGCACGGCAAGGTCGGACAAAAATGAATTACCCTTGATCTGCTCCAAATTATTCCGCATGATAATGTTCTCAGCCTCCACCCCAGCTGCGGAAACCGAAGGATGAGATTAGTTCGGCAAAGGAAGACGAAGAAAAACAAAGAAGCGCTAAGGAAGAAATTTACCCCTCTTCTCGTACTCCGCGATAAGTGCAGCCTGCTTTGCGCGTAGCATCTTGTGGGTATCCAGCAAGCGTTGGAATTCAGCACTCCGACGATTGGTGGTCACCTGAAAGGGATACAGAAACACAAGTTAGCTCGATGCATATTCGAAGTGTACTAAAATCCGGGCCAAGTGGAACTTAACCCGGCTCTAGGTGTGTGCATATTCGAAGCGTACTAAAATCCAGGCCAAGTGGAACTTAACCCGGCTCTAGGTGTGTGCATATTCGAAGTGTACTAAAATCCAGGCCAAGTGGAACTTAACCCGGCTCTAGGTGTGTGCATATTCGAAGTGTGCTAAAATCGGGGCCAAGTGGAACTTAACCCGGCTCTAGGTGTGTGCATATTCTAAGTGTACTAAAATCCGGGCCAAGTGGAACTTAACCCGGCTCTAGGTGTGTGCATATTCGAAGTCTACTAAAATCCGGGCCAAGTGGCACTTAACCCGGCTCTAGGTGTGGGCATATTCGAAGTGTACTAAAATCCGGGCCAAGTGGAACTTAACCCGGCTCTAGGTGTGTGCATATTCGAAGTTCTCATGGAGCTATGTTAGTTTTCTAAAGAGCATCCGGCCGAGTAACAAGTTACTCCCCCGGAGGCTCGAGGACTAATGGTTATTATCTACAGCATGTAAAGGGGAAGCGACGTACCTCCATCATTCGCCCAGCGAGGTTAATTGCCTTTGCCGTTGTGTTCATCTGAGCGGAAAACTCGGCGGGGCCGAACTTCTCCGGGAGATCAGCGTCTTGAACCACCTCCGCCTTATTCCAATTCATGACAAACTCAATCAGGCTCGGAGGGTACCGTTCACCGCTGGGCATATGGGGCGCCACCAAGCCCTTCGCGTGTGCCTCTTTCCTTTCAATCAAGGCAAGGGCTGGGATGGTGTGCAGAACCATCTGCTGTGCATCAGTTGGCTCGGCAGGGACGTCCTTCGCTGCTGGAGCTTTCTTGGGAAGCATTGATACGAGGGTACGCTGCCCAGCCTCGACGAATGTCGGCTTGGTAGCATCCGGAGCCTTCTTGTCCTTGGTTTGCTAGGAAGAGGAAGCCGTCGCAGCGGATTTCCCCTTAGGAGCGGCCGGGGTTGTTCCTCGCCAAGGTTGAGAAGACTCGGACGAGGCAGAGGAGCTAGGCGCTGGTGCTCTCGTTGCTGGGCTTGGTGCCGCTGCTGATGTTTTTGCAGCCGGAGTTGATGCTGATGCCGGAGTTGGTGTTGGTGCTGGTCTGGTTGTTGGTACCGGTGCTGGAGCCGAGGTAGCTTCAGTGGCTGCTGGTTGCGGTGATGCCGAGGTGGTGGATGTCGTCGCCTCGGCCGGGCCGGTCTCCGCAGCTCCAAGGTTACCCTCCTCTTGCCGAGGTGGAGCAGAACCCGGAGCGGCCGCAGAACCCTCTGGAATAGGGCTCAGCGGACGTGACTCGTCGTCGCGACGGGGAGAAGGGCTAGGTCGGAGAGGTGAAGAGATGCTCGATCCACTTTGAGGGACCTCCACCGGAGCCCTGCAAAATCAAACAATGTCATAAGAGATATTACATCGATGTAAGAAAGAGAAAGTTACAGAAGGAAGAATGGCTTACGCATCCGAGGTTTGGGCCTCCTTGGGCTTCCGAGCCCTTCGTGCTGGGGCCTTGCCTACTGGCTTGGAGGCAGTCTTGTCCCCGGATTTCTTTCACCTTTTAGCGGGCTGAGAAGGTCCGGAGGAAGAGCTTGAAGCAGCCGCGCGCTTCTTCTTCGATGCCACCGGAACGGGTTCGCCCGTAGCGAGGGGAGGGTCCTCGTGGATGTGACCACCGGGGTGAGCTGATGGCGGAAAAGCAAAAGAAAGGGGGACAGCCTCAACAGGTTCAATCACCTTGACATCCGAGTCATCTCCATCATCGGGCCAATCTCTAATAGAAGAGGATTTACCCGTGGGTCGTTTCGTGGCGTCGGTCATCGGGAGGAACATCTCCTGATCCGGCTCCTCCTCATCCGGAGTCTCCCGGTCCGGCGCCCACTTAAGGGTTGGATCGGTGCCATCCTCGAGGGTCTGCTGAAGAAATTGCTGAGGAAAAGGGATGAACAAGAGAGTCAAAAATATAACAATAACTGGCATGTAATTAGTCCGGGGTAAGTTTGCAACATGAAGCTTACCGCGGGAGGAAGTCTATCGCGGGAATAATGCTCAATCCCCCAAGTCCACTCGGAGGAGAAGTCCTTGTGAGTGGTGAAGAGAGCCTTAACCCGGCGATATATCTCCGTGTTGCTCAGCTCGAAGGTTGAGGTCCGGTTGGGATCGCGGCCGAAGCTCATGTGGCACACCTTGTGGGTGCGCTTCTAGAGGGGGGAAATTCGGTTGTGCACGAAAGTGATCATGGCATCCTCGTTGCGCAGCCCGAGTTTCTTCAGCTCCGCGAACCGTTTGTTGACCTGGTTGGCCAAGGCCGTGGGCTTCTTAGAAACGGCGTCCCACAGATCCGGGTTAGGTGGACCCGAAGTATAGGGGAGCAGCCGGATTAAGTCTTCGGTGCCTGTGTTCCGGACGTAAAATAAAGTCCGGGCCCACCCTTTGCAGGACTCTAACCCGGTGACCCAGGGGAAAACGAAAAACCTCCGGGGTGAGATGGAAGCCGCTCCGAATTGAGTGAGCTGCTTGTCCTCCGGATCGGTGTGGATGTTTGGGATAACGTTGCGACGAAGGCTGAAAAACCAGATCCATAGCTCCTTCGTGGGCCACAGTCCGGCGTAGCCTTCGATCGTAGAAGGAAAGGCAGAAAGAGAAGTGATGGCGTTGGTCGGAAGATGGTGCGGCTGGAGCTGGTAGGTGTTGAGCTAGTCCCGGAAAAAGTCGCTCACCGGCAACCCGAAGCCCCATTGGAAGTGGGACAAGAACACGACGTATTCACCCGGATTGGGTGAGGGGGCCAGTTCGGAGGAGGCGAGGCGAGCCGCAACGCCGGCGGGGATGCGCCTAGTGCGGTAGAGCCAGTCCAGGTCGTCTTTGCAGACCTAGGACCCGGCCCACGCACCGCGGTCCGCCGCCGCGGCGTCCTCCTCCATCTCCTGCTCAGCGATGACAAGCTCTTCTTCCGTCATCTGTTCTTCGCTGCCCTCGTTGGCGCTAGCGGCGGCGGGGGGCAGAGGCCTGGATTGGCGAGGACCCGTGGCGAGAGAGTTGCGTAGCGGTGGCTGCGGTGCGGAATTGAGAGGGAAAAGCACGGCGGCGAAGCTGCTAGTTGGGAGCACTGGCGGCGGCGCGGTTGCGAGGAAGCCGAAGGAGAACAGCAACGGGCAGAGGAGCGCGGAAGGAGAAAAATCCTAAGGGATGCACCCCTCCGCTATTTAACCACCTCCTCAAGGGGTGAGTGGGATCGCGTCCTGTGGATCGGCCACACGCAGTGGCCATGTATCACTTGCCCGGACCAATCAGTGGGGAGCCACACAGAAGGCCACAGAGCAAAGATAATCCCGTGACGTGACACTGTGATGCGATAAACGAGGAGGCAGGCATGACGTGACCCGCGCACAGTGATAACTGACAATTACTGCGGCGGTTACTGTGCAGGCCCTTAAAATAAGACAACATAATGATTACCCTTCACGTGGGTTGGCGTACGAGAGAAGGAAACAAGACCCGGATGGAACTATGGTAACCCGGCCAGCAAGTGAAAACTTGGAATGTGCGGAGGGAAAGTAAAACCAGGAGGTCCGAGTCAAAGTGGTAACCTGGCTGGCAAGTGAAAACTTGGAATGTGCAAAGGGAACGTAAATCCATATAATCCGAGGTAAAGAGGTAACTCGGCAATAACGACCAGAGCACAGAATTGAACCTGATGTGGCCTTAGCGTCCAATGCAGCTAAGACCACACCAGCTTCGGGGACTAATGTTGGGGGGATACCCCCGGGTAGGGTCACGCCGGGGTACAAAGGCCGAGTTAGCCGAGGTTCGGCAAGGCTAAAGCAAATGCTGGCCGGGTCACCTCAAGCCAGGCCGAATCACGGAGTAACCTGGACCAGGGGGCGTTCGCCTAACTAAGTCTCAACCGACTTAAGCAGTAAGTCGAAAGTGCATGTTTTACTTATATGCAGGAACATGTGTGACTAGATCAACTATGATCCGGGTCACGTTTAGCTTCTAGGAGAAGGAAGGAATCTTGCTGGTCAAAAGAAGCCCCGGTACACACTACCTGAGTGAAGCAAGCAAGGACAGGACCACCGGGGCGTGGCCGACAAGGGTGACGATTCCCATGTCGGCTGACGCGGGTGCCGCAGAGGCTCACGTCGCCAAAGCATGTGTGACGCGGGGGAAAAGCACCCCGGTCGGCTTACTACTTTGGGGGGAAGCATATTCTTAGGAATATGCTTCCACGTATGCCCTAGGCAGAAACCAAGCTCCCTCTATAAAAGAGGGGCTAGGGTTTCAGTAGAAGGGGTTGGGGTTTTTCTGCTATTCCGTTTTGGCTAGGGTTTCAGGTGTGGTCTGCAGGTGAGAGTAAGAGAGCTCTTTCTTCCTCCTCTCGCCAATACAGCTCAAGGAGCACTTGTAATCTTGGAAACAGAGCAATACAAACAACTGTGTGGAGAATCACTTCACTATCCCTCCCTGGATTCCCCTAGTGTGTATTAGTCCCCACCTTTAGCCTATCCATGGCATCTGCCGTGACACCACCACGACACAAGACTAGTTGATTGATGCATACTTTGATATTGCTTGTTTTAAACTATTGTATCTAGTCACTCTTATGAACTTTGTAGGTGTCCTATGCATTTATATTTGCTACTCTATTGAGGGACAAGCTGAATACTATTATGCTATGTTTTCTTTATGTGAAACAAACAAACATCTTGCAAAGCATTTTTATTCATGAATCTTTTGTTTGTGCCTTTTCATGTTGCATCATAGTTTCTTTGCTTATTGCTAGAACTTTGTCTTTCATGTTATGATTGAAGTACTATGATCCCATCTTTGAATATTTTACAAATACTTTGATCAAGTCTTTGATGGTGCATGTCACCTTAAAAATTATTCTTTCTTTTTATCACTTACCTACTCGAGGACGAGCAGGAGTTAAGCTTGGGGATGTTGATACATTGCAAATGTATCTATAATTTTTGATGTTTCATGCTTGGTTTTATCCACTTTTTGTGTTTTGTTCCAACTTTGGAGTACTTTTCATATGATTTCTTGGACTAACCTATTAACAAGAGCCACAGTGCCAGTTGCCTCTTTTCTGCTGTTTTTGGTTCCGGGAAGTCAGAAAATGAATATTCTCGGAATTGGACGGGACAAAAGCCAAAGTTACTATTTTCCCGGAAGACTCACAGAGCCAGAAGGAGAGCCGGAGAGGGGCCACAGGGTGGCCACACCACCCCATGACGTGGGTCCACCTAGGCCGCGCCAGGGCATGGTGTGGGCCCCCTGGCTGGCCACCGACCTTGCCTCTTTCGCCTATAAGAGCCTCCCGATACCAAAACCCTAAATAGAAAAGCCTCTAGCCACGAAAAGTTCCGTAGCGCCGCCGCCACCGAAGGGGAGATTCGGGGGACAAAAAGTCTTTGTTCCGGCACCCTGCCGGGACGGGGAAGTGCCCCCAGAGCCATCTCCATCGATCTCCACCACCATCTCCATCACCATTGTTGATTCCCATGATGAGGAGGGAGTAGTTCTCTCTCGAGGCTAAGGGTTCTACCGGTAGCTATGTGTTCATCTCTCTCTCTATGCATGATCTTATTGAGATCATGAGCTTGTAATCTATAGATCTACCTTGCTACTCAAGTGCTTTAATAGATCTCTGCTCTCCCCATGTGTGTGAAAGTGACAGCGTGCTCACCGTGGTGGCACTTAGGCTAGAGATTACAAATACTTGTTATGAGTTATATTTGGAGTTGGATGTCTTTATGAAATTGTGGTGTTTGTTGGACTCATCTAGTACTCAAGGTGACAGTGTGGGGTTTTCTAGATGGGAAAGGCTTACTTTGAGGTGTGATGTTATAGCCCTACCGTTGATTAGAGTGTCCAACCGGGGAGTAGTATCATGAAAAAAAAATTATGAGAGAGTGTTCACTAGTGAAAGTATGACCCCTAGGCCTTGTTTCTAAGCATTGATACACCATTTGCAATTAGATCTGTTACATGTTTGCTTGTTGCCATCTTTATTTCTGTTTCCCTTTAGTCTCTTCCATGCCATCAAGTTATTTTCTATCACCATTACCATTATCTTATATCCATACCACTTGTATTTCACTATCTCTTCGCCGAACTAGTGCATCTATACACCTGACAAGTGTATTGGGTGTGTTGGGGACACAAGAGACTACTTGTATCTTGATTGCAGGGTTGCTTGAGAGGGAATACCTTTGACCACTTCCTCCCTGAGTTCGATAAACCTTGGGTGATCCACTTAAGGGAAAACTTGTTGGGTTCTACAAACCTCTACACTTGGAGGCCCAACAACTGTCTACAAGAATAGAAGTGCGTAGACATCATCGTACACTTGCCGATCTCAAGATCGTGATGAAGTCCAGCAGGTCTGGCTCCAGCACGTCCACCAGATCCAGCTCCAGCAAGTCCAGCACCACCAAATCCAGCACCGCAAAGCAGTGGTGCATCCGTGATCGCACACACATCCGGTACCCCGACAACCTCCGTCTCTCGCTCCAGCAAAGCAGCAGAAGCAGCAACTTCTTTCCAGATAAAGCCACCGGAAACATGTATCTCGCTAATCCGAGACCATAGGGAAATAATACTAGAGGGGGAGAGAGATCCTTCACGAGGAGGTGTGAGGAAGAAGGGGTGTGAGGGGGGCCTTTTATAGGAGGAGGGGAGGGTACCCCTCCCATGGCCGGCGCCCATGGAGGGTGTCCCTTCACCTCCCCCATTCATGTGGTGGTAACCCCCTCCACATTAAAATGCCCCTTCACATTCTCTTTTAATGTCTCAACTTTAAATGCATTAAATTTCTCCAAATTTAATGCTCTCTCATTTAATAAAACTCTTTTATTAATTTTATTCAGAATTTTGTTGATTACTTTAATTAACAAACATTCACATAAAACCCCCTGCAACATTTCAATATAACATGCAGAACCAATTTCAGCAATTTCACCCAAAACAGTTTCGGTGTCTATTGAAATAATTCCAGCGCTTTCTTAAATCTTTATCTGAAACATATTTGCTCCAAATGGTGTCGGTATCCCTTAAGTGTGTCACCCTACGGTTTGCGAATAATGCAGACATGATCGAGACCCCTCTCAGATCAATAATCAGAAGCAGGACCTAGAGATCCATACTGATTCCTACACATTCAACGATGACTTCTGTGATCGTGAGAACCTTTAACCCTACTAACTAAATCCCTTTGTCTAATGATATAATACATGTCCGAGATTTGATCATCGGTATCCAAATACCTAGTTTGATCTCGTTACCGACATGCACTCTTTTCTCATTCCCGTGATATAACATTGTAGTGATCTCATCACTTGCTTGCAAGCTATCTTAATGTGATATCACCGAGAGGGCCCAGAGTATATCTATCCGTCATCAGGATGGACAAATCCCACTCTTGATCCATGAGCCTCAACATAACACCTTCGTAGCACTGAACCCACCTTTATAGTCACCCTGTTATGGTGTGACGTTTGATGTTATCAAGATACTCTTCCGATGTTAGCAATTAACATGATCTCATGGTCTAAGGACTAAGATTACTTGGTATGATGTTATAGCAATGTAAACATAATGACTTTGATCGTAATACTATACTTTGGATGAATGTCCATCACATCATTCCACCAATGTTGTGACCTCGTTATTAACAACATCCAATGTCCATGATCAGGAAACCTTGATCATCTTGTTAATCAACGAGCTAGTTTATATGAGAGGCATTACTAGGAACTTTGTATTTTGTTTATTAAAAACACATGTATTAACGTTTCCAATTAATACAATTATAGCATGCAAAATAAACATTTATCATAAACATGGAATAAGATAATAACCACTTTATTATTGCCTCTCGGGCATATTCCCTTCATAGGAACGCTAGCCACAGCTAGATACTTCCCAAGATGATCACAAAAACCGCCCCATTGACATACACCGACGATCCGTAAATAGAGCAGCGTCCATGTTGAAACAACAGAGCTAGCTGGCTACATGAGGGAGACCCCTCCAGAGAACTTGAGATTCCACCGTCCGTGCACTCAACGCCTGGCGCCTTCGCACCCTCCTCTGGCGGTGCGTCCGTCGCGAGTGAGTTTGGGTGAGGTGGCTAGGTCTCCTCCTTGTATAGTAGGCTTAGGTGTAGGTCTTTCTGTTGGGTTTCCCTAGTGGAGTATTGTGTCATGCTGGTGGGGGTTGGTCGCCAAAGCGTGCATGCAGTATTCGGCGATTACTGGCGGTGGCCTTACTCAACAGAGCGCTTCAGAGGTTGAATCCAGAGGTGGTGGGGGAAAATCTGATGCTTCCCCAAGATCGAGTGGAGCTAGGGGGAACCTGCTACTTGTATGTGCTCCTTGCTGCTACATGGCGGTGGAGTTAAGGTGGAGGATGAGTAGTGTAGATATGAAGGGAATATGTCGCTCAGATCTGAAGGAAGTCAGAAGGCACTCCAAATTTCAGGTTCTGCAAATTCAACTCTTGAAGAGGAATTCCTGCCTGATGTTCGTGAGATAACACTTTGTTTAAATTGGAATCATTGCATCAGTATGAATCTGTGGAGTCAAGACAGTGCCATTATTATTCACACACATGAATCTTCAATTAGGGGCAGATCTAGATATCCAATTGTTACTGCCATCTTGGAGGTCTGGATTGCTGACTGGAATCAAATAAGCATAACTTACAAATGACTCGGATGCAAGTCACTCGTGGTGCCATGCATATACTTGAGCAAGATGTTCCTTCAATGTTTACAAGCACTCGGTTCCTTTGGTATGATGATAAGCATGGTGACGACTGACGACGTTCTCCCTATTGTTCGAGTTTATCCACCGACAGTGAATGATAACACTCCCACTGTGGTTCCCTAGATTCAGGTGGGGAACCCTAAGTTTGAGCTCGGTGATGGATATTTAGTATCTATAGCTCGGCACTCCCCTTCCTTAGGTGCAAACGCCAGATAGACTGTTGGCAGAGCCACCCGCAGTGCATCAACTAGTATGGAGTATAGAGGCATTTGAAGACTGCATTTGTGGCACTTTTAAATCAGGATTGTCGACGGATGCCCAATCACCGTGTGGTTCCTTCTGTAGTCTTCCTTGTATGCGTCGTGTGTTATTGACTTCTCTATTTGGGTTGTGCTTTTTAGTTTACTTGTATCTTGCTCTCTTCTCACGTGCAGCGATGTCTAGTCGTTCATATTAAGATGGAAAATGATACTGATCACCCGGACGATGGTCGTTCGGTTCCTCGCACGGCCTCATGTGTAGAGACTAACTGGCCCCACCATGTTTTTTCTTTTCCTCAACCTTATCTCTCCCTATGCTCCACAACCACCGGATCCTGAGTCCATGGACGCTCCCGCCCACCGGCGGCCGGCGAGCCTTGCCCTTTCCTAATCCTCTGTGGCCCCCGGCCGGCGGCGAGCCATGCCCTTTCCGGCGACCCCTGCCCTTTCCTGCTCCTCTGCCCTTTCCTTCCTCCCTCGTCTCCCTTCACGGTGACCCACACTATCTACCTCAACCTCACGGCCTCCTCCTCGACGCGGATGCCGCGGCAGTGGACGTCGTTACCCACGCGCATGGGCGGTGCTACCTAGGACATGCAGCTCTGCTGCGAGCGGCAGGCGGAAGTGCTCCAACGTGCTGGGAGGTAGCTTTCTTCTCTAGCGATGGATTTGCTACCGACGCCCGGCGTCGTTGCTACTAACGCTCGGCAAATCTGCTACCTATGGCTGGCGGGTTTGCTACAATAGTATAATGGCGAGCCAAGCTGACGCGTAGCGCTTTCCTATTAATATTAATATGTCTTTATGTTCAAAAATAAAGAGCAACATGCACGTTTTTTTTATTTTGGCAAGGACCTCTTGGTTTGTAGAACCTGTGGAACAGTAATCGGTCGTTCTGCACAACAGGTCTTCCTTTTTTTAAGAAAAAAATTTATCTATATGTTCTTGTTGCAGAAATCATCATCTACTAGTAATTTATCTAGACATTTCTTGTAGTATTTGAGACTGCTCCGAGATCTCTTATCTGAACAACCTGATCCGATCCAATTCCTTGTTCTTAAATCACAAATAAACAGAGAGAACCTACCTCGTGCTGGGATCCTAATCCTAACCGCCCGCTAAACACGGCCCCGTAGCCGATAGCGATTAGCTAATGCTAATCCTGATCCAACCGCAGTTTGATATCCAGATCGGCCACCGGGAGGTTCCCTATATAAGCGAGGCGCCTCCGACTTCTCCTCATCTCACAACCTCCTGCTCCCGGCACTTCTCTGAAAATCTACCGAGACCGTAGCTGCAGCTGCTTTCCTTGTTTCGAGATGGCGGTTGATCTGACCCCGAGGCAGCCTAGTAAGGCGTACGGAGGCGAGGGCGGTGCCTACTATGAGTGGAGCCCAGCCGAGCTGCCCATGCTCGGTGTCGCCTCCATCGGCGCCGCCAAGCTCTCCCTCGCCGCCGGCGGGATGTCCCTACCCAGCTACTCTGACTCCGCCAAGGTCGCCTACGTCCTCCAAGGTATCGTTCCGTTGATCGTGCATTGGGTTTTCGGTTGATCCGTGCAAGTGCGATCGATCCAAAATGTTGAATACTGTTTTGTTTCTGTTTGGAAGTTGCTCTGCTCTGAATCGACCAGTTCTAGTGTTAGTTGTTTCGGTTAAGTCGTTTCATCAGATCATCTCTGTCAGAGTGCATGCACGATGCGATCAGTTTTCAAGTTGTTTAGTTTCGTCAGGTTAGGTGCCTGGATCAAATACCAATTACTATTTGAAATCATATTTGTGTAAGACTTCGTGGCCGTTCGTCATCTGTTTTAGTACTAAATATAAACATGCTGCATGTTTAATTCTCTAATGTAAACGCTACACGCAACTAGTTTTGCAGTTGCACTGTTTCAGGGTATCGTTCTGTAAATTCCAATACTAAATTGTTCTGATTTTTCTTGGAGAAATTGTCTACTACTAACACATGGATTTGATTCTTGCTTGATCAGGCAAGGGAACTTGCGGCATTGTGCTGCCCGAGGCCACCAAGGAGAAGGTGGTTGCCGTGAAGGAGGGCGACGCTCTGGCGCTCCCATTCGGGGTAGGCACATGGTGGCACAACACCCCTGAGGCGGCCACCGAGCTCGTCATCCTCTTCCTCGGCGACACCTCCAAGGGTCACAAGCCAGGCCAATTCACCAACTTTCAGCTCACCGGCTCCAGCGGCATCTTCACCGGCTTCTCCACGGAGTTCGTTGGCCGTGCTTGGGACCTCAAGGAGGCGGATGCCGCCAAGCTCGTCTCCAGCCAGCCGGCCTCTGGCATCGTCAAGCTCACCGCTGGGCAGAAGCTCCCGGAGCCGGTCCCTGAGGACCGCATGGACATGGCGCTAAACTGCCTAGAGGCCAAGTTGGACGTGGACATTCCCAATGGTGGCCGTGTGGTGGTTCTCAACACCGTGAACCTGCCGCTTGTGAAGGAGGTCGGGCTTGGTGCTGACCTTGTTAGGATTGACGCCCACTCCATGTGCTCCCCTGGGTTCTCCTGCGACTCGGCGTACCAGGTGACGTACATCGTTCGTGGCAGCGGCCGTGTGCAGGTTGTCGGCCCCGACGGAAAGCGTGTGCTGGAGACCCGCATTGAGGGTGGCAGCCTCTTCATCGTGCCGCGCTTCCACGTCGTTTCCAAGATTGCTGACGCATCTGGCATGGAGTGGTTCTCCATCATCACGACCCCAAAGTAAGAAGGGCTATATTATTTGTTGCAGTTGCATTGTATTGTCGATTTCCATGGTAATTGATGCTTACCACGATGTGTGTGTTTGTGTTTGTGCAGTCCGATCTTCAGCCACTTGGCCGGTAAGACCTCTGTGTGGAAGGCGATCTCGCCGGAGGTGCTGGAGGCGGCATTCAACACCACTCCGGAGATGGAGAAGCTGTTCCGGTCCAAGAGGCTCGACTCGGAGATCTTCTTCGCCCCGAACTAGATGCCCGTTGTGATTTTGATCGATCACCTTCGCGAATCTATCTTAGTTTTTCCCTTGTTAGGCCGTCGTTTCTTAAACAGTGTGTTCCTTGTGTGACCTTTTGAGCTGGCTTGAGTTTGATGAGTGCAATAGATCTATCGTTTGATGATGTTTCATGTGTGTTCTATTTCGTAAACCTGCAATTGAAACAGTCTGTCCCAACGCCCCTGCGACTGGCAGGGAGAAGGACAATTGTTAGACATGAACCATATACTTATATTTAATTTAATTCCAATACTAATTATGGTTGACTAGAGCAATCCCTCTCTTTCAAACCTTAGTTTAACACATATTTAAAATTTTCTCTACCATGCATCCTAAGTAAGTGAAAACTTACTTGCCTCAATGTGTTCCTCTCTATATATCCAGACCCTTAAATTGACTTAAATGATTCATCTACCAAGAATTCGCATTCACATGTTCTCACCTGCATGATCGAGCCTTTTCTCACTTTGAACATCTTATATATAGCAGTTATAATCGAACTGTGTTTATCACTTCTCGAAACTCTTGCTATAACTACATGTGGTGGGCATAGTTTACATCATTAGTTACAAGTATTATCGGTCTGAACTTGGTCATTGTTTCGTTTAGACTGAATCTTGCTCTATAGATGTGGATATGATTATCAGACGTAGGCACACACTCGCTTGCTAGGAATGAGCGGTGTCAGGAAAGTATGTGGAACCCATTCAGTGTTTTATCGGACCAATACATTTGTGGTTCCTACAACAGCCATTGTTGCATGACCAGTTCCAGTTTTTTGAGGCTGTATTTTCACCTGCTTTTCCCTCAACGTTGGTGCTTGCTGAACTTGGAACTGAGGGTGAACATGTGGTTCCTCCCGACCTGGAGTTTGCTGCCCCTGAACTTGCCACTGAAGCTGAGGTCGAGATGTTTACTTCTCGGACAGGGCCGCTATGGATGCTCTTGGTTTTGTTTCAGAGAGCCTGAAAACGATCTGACTCTGAATCCTTCCCCACTGGCCTCTGACTTTTCTGAAACTGTGATGGTGCCGACTGAGTCCGTCTTGACTGATACATGTCTGAAGCTACTGGCTCTTCTGCGCCGTCTCGTGCTACACCGAAGGCTGATTTTGAAGTGCGCCATTGTACGCGCAATAACAACGATGGCTACTTATATGAACTGCCCAACCAGCCTACCCGTCGTAGGGCATGATCTGTTCCAAGAGCGACGCCTCCAGCAATTCTGCAGCTATGGGAGATGCAACGTATGGGAGTGGAGCAGTGTCTTATTGATCCCGAAGAACTCGCTGATGAGCCTCTGCTCCAGAAGCGCCAAGAAGCCTAGCCGGTGGTTTCCTGAACTTTTTAAGCTTCGACGAATCATCTTATATTCGATCTCGGTATGTTAATCGTACATGGAAAATTCGGTTACGAGAACACCTCCTTCTTCCACTCCATGGCAACAATTCACTATAGAAAGAATACAATATCCTCCCTGATCAGGGAGGATGGATCAATGGTTGTAGAACACCATGCGGAAGGAGGTACCGTTTGGCAATCTTACAGAGATTGTCTTGGATGTTCCACACCAATAGATGACTTCTGTGATCACATTGTTGGAATTCCTCACGGATCGATCACATTAGATTAGACAAACACACACGACTCGAAAAATCTGATTGCCACGGGCCCATACCGCGCCTTCTTTTTCTTTATTTTCTCAATATCTCAACTCTCACGATTACAAACTCACACAGCACCTCTATACACTACTTGGACCAACACCTAGTCAGACAACCTGACCTGAACCGACTCTATTACACAGACCTGATCAAACTTGGACACGCGCAAACACTTGCCTAACTAAGAAACACACGCAAACACTTGAACCTACTTCGACTCACACATGTACAAACCACACGGACATGCATGCATGTGGTAGTACTATTTCATAACACTAACCGACACCACTAATCAAGATTAGTGCTAACATACATTCATCCAGCTGAAAATCTTGATGCGCTCTCTGCTCCCTTCTTTTTTTTTTTTGCTTGAAGAGACTGAATAGTTTTATAGGCCTTTTCATTAAAACCTGATGGCAAATCGTGAGATATGACTTTTATATACTATGCCAAATTTTTTGGGAAGGAACGGTAAATCTACAGAGTATCAATGATGCTTTTATTACAATTATTCCCAAGGTACACTCACCCGAAAGTCCAAACAATTCAATCTGGTTGATGTTAGAGTATTGGCGTATACATTTGTTATATATGGTAGTATAGGATAGAGGCAGATCTATTTTTATACAATCCTAACTTGATTTATACTCCAAAACGAACCATATACTCCTATATATACTCGCTCATGATGTTCAATAATACATACAACATATTCCGCCAATCCCTCTACAAGACGAACTATCTACTCCAAGACGAACCATGTACTCTTATATATATACTCGCCCACCAAAGTCGTCCTCTTGCGCCTCTACTCTGACCACGGCGTCGACTCTACACCAGCCAGCTCATCATCACTGCGTTGCAAGGCTGGATGCGCCGCACAAGAGACGCCTTCCTACGTCGCCACCGGCTGCTCTCGTCCGCTTGGTCTCCATCGTCGGTCCGTCTTCGTCGTCATCGCCCTGGACTTCACCGACAACACCGTCATCAACTCAGATCTATATATCATCCATGCTATGGTGCATACAGCGCACTCCTCGAAACAGGCTTTACGCCATGCTGTATTAATATAGCAAACACCCGATACAATGTTGTGAACTATGTTGGGGCAGAACAGCACAAGCCAAGCCTAAAAGAAAAAACAAGAAAAAAGAAAAGAAAATAACCGACATCGATGGTTCAACGAAAATGGAGATAACTCACAACTGTTGCGCCCTCCGGAGAAGTACCACCACATCTCTAGCAGTCCAATGCGACGCGAACCAAGCAACACCTCAAAAAGGGAAGTGACGACGACGACACTATTGCCCGGACAGGTCCTAGGGTTTTCCCCGGTACGCAACGTGAGGTGGGAAAGAGATACACCCGACATCCTTCAGGAAGGACGGGATACCCATGGGTGTTACCTCGTTGGTGTCAATATGACAAAGATTTCTCCCGACCCCTCAAAGGAACCACACTCATGGACACTGTGTAATGCTCCACCAAGCTCGCCGCCCACGTGCACACGCCACCATGGTCTTGAAGTCGCCACCGCCATATCACCATGACCCACGAAGCGACTCCGGTAAAACCGAAAGAAAAGAAACTTCGGCGAGGGTTGGCATGGCATCAGCATGCGGGAGGGAAATCCCTCCACCGCCTGAAGACGGTAGCCGACCGGATGCAGTAGCAACACAAACCAGTCCCTATTGGACTAGGCGAGCCCGAATAGGCTCGTGAAGTCCCGCCGCCGCACTACATCAAGGGTTCCACCGTACACGCCAACCCTAGAACCAGGCCCTACTCCTCTGTCCACCAGGGGATCCTCCACCATAGTATATCCCTGCCGCCAAGCATTAGCTTTGTCACCACCGACCTCAGTTTGGACCGGTCGGACCACCACCACCCGGTCACCACTAGCGCCCTGGCATCCACAAACTCAAGTCCATGCAACGGCCAACATCAGACCCAAAAGGACGCTGGATTGGGCAGGGTGTTCGGGCACTAGATCCTGTAGATGTCAGGCCGTGAAGCCACCAAGGTGTGGGAAAGTACCCACATCCACCCAAAGTGGTTTTTGTCCGGATGCAGCGGCAGGGCCGATCAGTCATGATCAGGCCTAGACCAGCCTCTTGGCCCAGATCAGGCCCAGATGTTCCACCGCCGCGCTGATGCGCCTCGGTCGCGCCACCATCGATGCATCGGAGAGCGTTTGTCCCAGGTCCTCACCCACCAGGCACCGCTCGTCTCCGTGCTCCGTAGCCATCGGAACGAACCGCGCCACCGCAGGCACTTAGCCCCGAGCTGGTCCTGAAGCGTCATCGAAGGCCTCACCCCCACTGCGTTGCCCTAGGGCAGCGCAGGGCGTCACCGACACTAGACCGTCGTGCTGATGCGCCTCGGTCGCGCCACCGTCGATGCATCGGAGTGCGTCGTCCCAAGTCCTCCCCCACGAAGCGTCGCCCGTCGCCGTGGCGTTGCCGCAGGCACTTAGCCCCGAACTGCCCTGAAGCGCCATCGAAGGCCGCACCCCCACTGTGTCTCCCTGGGGCAGAGCAGAGCATCACCAACACCAGACCGCTTCCGCCATCTCCACTCCACCGCTAGTCGAGCTCGCTCAAGATCCCGAGAACACCGCCGCTGCCTAGATTTCGCGCTAGAGCGGGGTGCCACCAGGGAAAAGAGGGCATGCCGTCATCAGGAACCGTACGGGCTTTGCCCTACGGCATTCGCCGGCGACGGCAGGGGAGGGTAGAGGGTGGGGGCAGCCAGGGGCTAGGGCATGGGCGGCGCTGGGGGTATTCCTGTGTATTCCTGTGAATACCAAAGATTTTTGAGAAACTATTTTTTAGTACAGTCCAGCCCATCAAGCCATCACCCAATCTGCTCTGGCAACGCACACGACCTCCTCGCTCGCACGTCAAGCACCGCACACTGACTATCGACCACCACGGAAACGCACGCACAGCGGTCAGCGGCCCAGCGGGACAGGCGACCTAGGAGGCGGCGACGTGGCACTGCAGCCCCCCTCCCCCCGGCCGGACGAGCAGCGCTGCACCGGCCAGCGGCGCACCGGCAGGAAGCGGCAGAGCAGCAACCTGTGGCCAGCGCCGGTGGAAATATGGCTAGGGCCAGGTACGTTTCCAAATCTCTCCCCTCTCCCCCCTCTTTAGTTTTTATTTTTCAGATTTCCTAGATGCCTAGACTAGATGCTTTTGATTTCTAAAGTTTAGTACCAATTTCTAGATTTTCTAGTAGAAGGTTCGGTGTTGTAGCTAGCAGATTTCGTATTTTAGTTTTTCATCAATTACTAGCAGATTCGGTTTTGTATATATCCATTACTAGCTGTGTACTAGCAACAACATATTAACTATTCCTCTCTTGGGTTCTTGCAATCTAGATGAAGAAAAAGAGCGTTGCCGGCGGTAGCATATTTGCATTGTGGAATAAAGCTTTAATTAAAAGCCAAAAAGACAAACAAAACAGCCACACCGAATCAGACAGTTGTTGAATCAATAAAGTAAAAGATGAGGATGTCATCCATCTCTTTGAACAAGGCGATTGCAAAGTTGTATTGTAATTTGGCTTCAATCAAGAGGTAATGCCTGAATGCGAAAATATTTTGTACTATTGTAGTAGATTGGTACTTCATTGTTATTATAAAATTATCGTCTTATCTCTTGTGATTTATGAATTATGGCTTCAATGAAAATTTCTTACTATCCTATACTATTTTATGTTAATGCTATCAATTCTTATAGTTTATATTGTGCATTGAGACAATTTTTTTTGTAAAATGAATACCCGTGAGCCATTTTCTGGCGCCGCCACTAGGCTAGGGTTAGGGATCTGCCCGGTTACCCGCGCGGGGGTGACACTGGACGGGAGGGGGTTTGGGGGTCGATTTGGACGTTCATGCGGAATCAGAATTTAGGGTGCTTTAGGACCTTGCCAACCAAGTCCGTACAATGCCGCGGCCGGCCAAATAGACATTTTGCATACTGCTGGATCGGAGAAACACCTTCGTGGGCAACCAAAACACAACCCTGGATAGACCTCTGAGTAGCGTACGCGAATCCTGTATACACTAGTACTCTAGTATATTCCTCGCAAAAAGGTACTGGCATGCGAGGCACCCTGGTAGTATATTCCTCCTGGTAGTAGCTAGTATCTCTACTCATGGAACGACCACCGACTAGTACGCATGTTTGACATGCTTACACGCGCGCGCGTACGTAATTTCCACGCAGATCACTGTCGACCATCATCCGTCGCAAGTTGAGATTTTGCTGTTAATATATGCTCGACAGCAGCATGTGTTTTTGCTTGCACACGCTAGTTAACAATGCACCTCCTCCTCCTCGGTGAAAATTGCATGGCTTTCCTTGAGATTGCCCTGTCATTTCGCTCTCCACGCACGCCTCTATAAGTAGTATGTTCCGTTTGCCTGTCCTTGTCACACCACTCGTGCGTGCTAGCAAGAGATCAGAACGAACTAGGGTTAGGTACAGTGCAGTACGTAGTATCTGGCAAAGAAATCTCACGTAGCTAGCTAGTGCCTCGCCGGATCACAGCTGACAAAGATGGCACGACGGTGCTCGCGCGCTTCGCTCCTGCTGCTTCTCCTCGTCGCCTGTGCCCTCGTCCGGAGCTGCCACGGCTCGAGACCGTCTCCCCGGGAGCCGCACAAGCCTGGGGTCCTGTCTCCGGCGCTCCACCCGCCTAGCCGAACCACACCGCCGCGATGATGGGGCGGCTAATCTCCGGGTCCGGCCCTCCACGGAGGAGGGGGCCGATGGTGCAACATTGGCGCTGGTTGTCGACGACGATGGTCTTGCTGTTGTTGGGTCCCAGCAGAACGATGGAGGGGCAGTGGTGCAGGTGCTGATCAGTTCGCAGCCGGCGCGCCGGATTCTGGAAGAAGGGGCGGCGGAGGACTCGGCAGCCAGGTCGTCGTGCCGCTCCAACGACGCTCGCGTGGGATGCATCCCTCCGGCCGGCGCTGCACTAACGCACATACGGCCGTGATGGGCGTACACGTGGCACGGTAGTAGTGCTAACAGTCCTCTTCTTATTAGTCGATCGATCTAGTTTATCTTGTTGTACACTTGTACTTGTACTGGCATTTCTGTTAGTTGTCCATCTCATCGATTCTTCTTGTATAGTAGATCAGTCGTATTATATGGTCTTCATTGCGTAGAGATGAAAAAAGCTGGTGTTGTGAATCCAAAAAACTGCTGAATTATGGTCGACTGGACCATTAAGTTTTTATTGAAAGAAAGGTGCATTATGGATGCCATGTACTTTGGTGTAGGTAATGTCATGTATTTTTTAGCACATCGGCAGTATCTATTCTCGAAATAGGCTTTCGCCCCACTATATTAATATAGCAACCACCTGATACAACTGCGAGTCCACTACCGGCACAAACAGCACAAGCAAGCCTAAAAGAAAAAACAAGAGAAAATACAAAGAAACTAACACCGACAACGCCGACTCGACAAAAGCAATGAGTACCGGCAACCGCTGCGCCCTCCAAAGAAGCCCTACCACACTACACTCCTATGCCGAATCACCATGTACCAAGCACCACCTTCAAGAATGAATGCGACGACGACGCTGATGCCCGGACTAGTCCTAGGATTACTTTTGGTACACGGAGAGAAGTGGGGAAGAGGTATACCCAACGCCCTTCAAGAAGGAAGGGCGGCGCCCACATGCGTCACCACGACCGTGCCGGCAAACCAACAGGGATTTCTCCTGACCCCCAAAAAACCACAACCCCAGATAATCTGAAGCATGCCACCAAACTTGCCGCCCACCAACATGCGCCACCACAGTCTTGAGGTCACAATTATCGTCTCACCATGGTAGACGCTGCGAGACCGGCCGGACCGAGACGAAACAGATGTAGATAAAGGTAGCTCCATAGTCACGCGGGAGGGAACAACCTCCACCGTCTATGACTTTAGCCGTCCGGACGCAGCATCAAGAGCATACCAAGGGAATTGGAGCCAGAGGGCGCCAGCAGCACAGCCACCTGGAGGGCATCCTCCACCGCCATCGGGGGGTGCCGACCGGACACAGCGGCAGGGACACACCAGTCCAAGCAGGCCCAGCCGGGCCCTAGTGGAACCCGTAAAACCCTGCCACCACGCTGCTGCACTTAGGCCACCGTCGCTGATGCCCTCTTGTCGGCGACATCGACTTGGACAGGCCCAAACGGGCCCGTGAAACTCCCGCCACAGCGCTGCAGCATGCGCGGCATGGACACCACCATCCGTTTCACCAGCTATTTGTTAGTCCCACCGGAGACGGTGAGGGCGAACCCGACTAGATCCACCCTTACCCAGATCGGGCCCTGTGGGCCTAGATCTGGGCTGGCAGGGCTTCACTGGCCAGGCTGTAGGGGTTCCGCGCATAAAAACAATAAATTTTACTCTACGCCCCTGAACCCCTGAAGCTGCCAGGACCTATCTATTAGTAATACAGTAACGGGAGGGGCTTTTCGCGAACTTACCCTTGAAGACCGAAAAGCATTGTCAACGCTCAGGAGAGCGTGGTTGATGTAGACGAGCCGAAGCCGATCTCAAGGTCGTGATGAAGTCCTTGCGCTCCTTCTGGCTCCAACGACTTGAGTGCCTCAAGTGTGACACCTCGTGGGAGTTACACACGTCCGGTGCCTGACGATGACTCCCGCTTCCCCGATCCAGCAGCAGTTGCGGAAGTAGAGCTCCCGGATCCGAATCACGCAACGCGACGGCGCTCCGCGGTGAAGATGTCTCTCACTCGCGCAGTCCAGACTTGGAACCACGGTCACGAGAGAGAGAGAGGGGGAGAGAGAAAATATCAATTGGAGGTCCTCCCAAAAGTGGGAAGACCTTTATTGATTATTTGTTGTATTTTCTAGGCCAATATACCCCACTATATATAGGGGAGGGGGAGGTACTACCTCCCCTCAAGTCCCGGGGTGGGACTAAAGGAGAGGAGGGGGTGGGGAGGCTGCCGGCCAGCCCCTAGTGGGCCCCGCGGGGGGGGGGGGGGGCAAGGCCCAGCCGGCCAGCCCCCTTGGTCCCTCTCCCTCTCTCCTTTCCCTAATAGGCCCTCTCCCTCCGGAAATTGGCCCATTAAGCCTTTTTGACCTTTTAATTGATTTTCTCTTTATTAAATAATTATGAATAAATGATTAAATCAATATTTAACTTTCATTCATATATCATTTAATCTCCGTGGCCATGGAACACCTTCCAGCTCCACTCCGGACATCCTCCGGACTTACCGAAACCCTTCCGGTTTTCTCCCTTCTTTTCTTCGGCGATTCTACCAATCCCATAAACACCCTCTAAGCATCATCAAACCCTTAAGCGTGATAACCTACGGTTCGGGAACACTCCAGACATGGTCGGGACACTCCCGTACCAATGATCAACAGAGGGACCTAGATGGCCATGTGACCCCCGTGCATTCCACGAAGATCTTTCGTCGTTTGAACCGGTGACAGTCGCGTCTTATTCCCTTTTTCATTAGATACTTGCATTGCCCGAGACCTGATCAATGACATCTTCATGTTGAGTTCAATATCGTTACTGAACAATGCTACTTGACTCGTTCCGACAACTGATATCCCCGTGATCTAATCACATGTTGCGCAGCTATTGGATATAACTTCTCCGAGTGGGCCCTTGAGTATCTTTCCG
Organism: Avena eriantha; assembly: GCA_910589775.1. Classification (NCBI taxonomy): domain Eukaryota; kingdom Viridiplantae; phylum Streptophyta; class Magnoliopsida; order Poales; family Poaceae; genus Avena; species Avena eriantha. The sequence continues at coordinate 166,919,071 of OU342743.1, read as the reverse complement.
TCACATGGACGGACAAATCTCCCTCTTGACATATATTGCCTCTACGGTTTCCTCCGAATACCTGAACACACCTTTATAACCACCGTTTTACCAGATGGCGTTTGATGCTATCTAAGCACTCTCGGGAGACAGTGATTGATATAGCCTCACGGTCCAAGGAATAGTCTACGAGGATCCTTTTCTAATCATCGTAACTTGAACTTCGTGACATGATCGAATCACGATGTTTAGGTTGAGTATTGGTTCATCATCTCATTCTCATAATGAGATGACCTCATTTCCAACTGGCATAAATGCCACATGATCAGGAAACATGATCATCTGTTGACCAATGAACCAGTGACTAGAGTTTCACTGGGAACCCCTGGTTTGTTTATATATCACACGTGTATTGATGTTTCCACTCAACACAGTTATAGCATGATATAAAACTTAATCATAAACTATATGAAATATGATAATAGTCCTTACTACTATTTGTCTCTAGGGCATATTTCCAACAGTCTCCCACTTGCACTAGAGTACAAATACACTAGCTGCATTTGTTCTTAATTATTGGCACCATATAACCGGTACCTAGAACATGCTTGCTCATAGAAGAGGTTGAGTCTTGGTTCTGTACTTTAGAGTCCCGGATCCTTTGCAACTTATTAATGTCACTATGATTGACATTAATATTCTATCATCACATGACAGCATCTGTGTGTATGCATCGTCGCTATGGCAGCAGAAGGAGGCCTGATTCCAGGAGCCTACAGTGACGTTAGATCAACCTCGAGGGCTTTCTCATGGGCACTGTGCCCTGGGACACATCATTCTACGTTAAAAGCGAATTAGCCCCGCCATAACATTATATAACACTTTAGATGGTACCTTTATCTATTATTATAAATGTATTCATCGAAACACTAGTGCACTCGGTGCAACTTTCGATGTTTTGTTCACCTCGCTTCCTACTTGACTTTAATTGGTATCTACAGGAGTTTCCAACATATTCCCTTATAACATAACTCTTTATGCTTTAAGATATGTCATCCTTATGGATCTGGAAAATGTGTCCACAGTTCTCTACTAGACACTACGAACAAACTTAGCTCAATGTTCTGTGATTCGAACTTAATCACTTTCAAATGTTCCTTAATTGGATCACTTATTATGCTAAGTTATCATCATGGTTTACTAAGGTAGAACCTATGTCTTAACATAGTGGATGATGATCATCCATTTCTTTCTTTTAACCATTGATGTTTAAACTTAATGCTATTCCTAATTTGAGTCATTAAGGACTAGTTCCTTAATTAACTTCTATTCTGAAACAGCTTTCAGAATCCTTTAAGGAATACTACATAATATCATAATACAGTTATTATCAATAACTTCTACATCTTATAAATCATTATTTATAAGTATTTGCACTTTCATCCTTAACTTAAGAATTACTCCTATAAGCTCCCACTCAAACTATGTTGCTAACATATTTGGGTACGAGTCAATACTCTTACTCAAACAATGTTCCTACATATTTGAATTTGCGACTTATATTGCTCCCACTTAAAAATATGTCAATCACATATTGTTTTAGGAAGACTTACATAGCTCCCACTCAATTTTATGCAAATTGCATATCTCCTTTACTATTTTGTATAACTTCAAAATCCTTTGATCAAATATCAAACTTGGAGATTTACTATGAGATAATAGTACTTTACTAGTTTTAAATCTACTAGACATTCAACACACATGAATCAAATTCATTTGAATTTGTCCAATACTTGAATTTTTTTGCTTTTGTCATTTAACCCCCTTTTCCTACTATGGCTTTGCAGTCATTTGGGAAAATTCCAAGTAAGCCCTTTACTTGTGAGATTCAGCAATGAATTGCTTTCTAATCTCAAGGGAAGTTTGCTTCTAGGATTTCTCATAATTCTAGTTTACCATTATTTCCTTTGTAGTTCGTAGGTATGTCATGTTCCAAAAATCATGACAAGTGATTCACAAATGTTTCCATACAAGATATGGATTTACATTTTGAATCCTACTTCATATAGTGAAAAACAATAGTGGAGGGAAAAACACAATGATCAAAATCATTGATTCTTCCTTCCTTTTGAAGGGAATCGTTCAGGAATGCTGTCCGTTGCGCTTCTCAACACTCTGATGTAGGGTTTTGAATCCTCATCGTGTTTTACACAAATTTTCCATTTGCTCCATAATTGAGAAATATCACTGAAGTGAGCTTTCTCAAGAATGTACCAAAATCCAAGTAATACGAATCTTGCTTTCCTTTTGGTTTGAGCTATGGGTTTCGTATTCAAAGTTTCCAATGAATACTCTACAAGGACTTATTCGCTATTGTTTTGGTTATATCGAATAACCCCAAAACTTTTCATGAATTCTAATGGTTCGCTATAAACTCATTGAGTGCTAACTATTTCTAACTAATGGTCTCTACATATACTCTACAACGATTTATTTAATGCCTTCTATTCAACCCCTTTTTGATATCCAATATCACATTATGATGCTTTGTATTTTGACGTTTCAAAACACTTTGCATTCCACAATTTCTATTATGCCATTCTTATAAAGTTGAACTTCATTACTATTGATCAAATCATAGTAATTAGATTCTCTTTTATACTTATACCCTTTGTTGATGAAACACTTTGATCAAATCAAATAGTTTCATATTCATGTTTCCTTTGGTAAACTTACTTTACACATTTAAACAATCATATAATGATAATTACCATTATTCGTTAAAACGCAATACATCGAATATGTATTTACTTTTAACAATTCATTAAACACTTTGTATTCAAGTAATACACGGTGTTCAAGTTATTTTGCCGAACTTAGGCATGATTTATATGTGAGAAGAAATCAAATGACTTTCACATATTATCACATAACTTTTGAATTTAAAACAATGGTTTCATTCATTAATGAAATATCATTAAGTTGGGTATTTTAAACAAGACATTTTAATGTTTTACAAATGTTCATACATTATCAATTAGTTTCAAACAATAAGGATAATTCACAAGTAATCATACAAGATATGAACGTGAATAGAAATCATTCATAGAAGTAGAACAACTGATTGTTACAAACTGATATGAATAACTGTCTCACAAGTGTGAGACACACTAAAGAAGTTCACAATCTCTTGATTACAAAAATCATCCTAAAACATAAACTAAATGATAAATGTCGAGAGAGTGTGTCGTCGGCCATCATCATCATGCTCGCCATCAACACGCAACGTCACCTCCTCTCCAGCAAGCACCTCTATGCAGAAGGACCTGTTTTTAGTAAAACAGAACAAGTATCAGATATACTTAACACTTCAATGTGTTTGCAAGATTATAACATTTATAAAACTATATATCAACTATATACCTTTGTCGTTGACGACTCCAGCGACGTTGGGTTCATCTATCACATTTCTGAAATGTGATATGAACTCAAGAAAATCCAGTGTTTCCGTGTCGCCTCTCATAACGCTGATCCTGACTTGTGCTTGGAAGCTTGGAGAAAGCGACCGTAGCACAACTCCCATCGCAAATGAGCTTGAGTACCAGTTGTCCAGGTAGTATGCCAGACTCATATACGCATCGTAGAGGCGCAATAAGTGCTCATCCAGTGAGGAGCCCTCCTCCATCTTAATGGAGAGGAAGTCCCCCATCAGCCACGAAATGTGCTCTTAGATGTGCCATGACCATTCGGGGCTTGAGACTCCCCACCATTGGCCACAACCCATCCTCCATTCCGAGGCGCATGGTCACAGATATAAATGTGGCCATCACACAACGACGACAACGCAGATCTCGCTGCTCCTGGGTCTCATGAGAATAGGGTCCCTCCAAATACATCTCGCAGGTCATGTAGTCAGCTACATCGTTCTCCCCGAGGAGATCAAATAGGCGTATGACCCATGCAGAAAAGTTTGATCCATCTAACTTGAGCTTTTCTCCTTTTAACCAATCGTCGATAGGAAAGGTAATCTCGGCAGAAACCATTTTCTACATTTATAATTGCAAAAGGAATTTAGACTAAGTTTATAATTAAACGAGTTAATAATAACTCCACTCAGAAACACCTATCCCCAGTTAGGGTTCCTAGTGATAACACGACCCCTATCAGCCACATCTCCCCCAATCGTCACGGCCATCAATGTGGGTTCAAGGGTAGACGCTAAACGTCGGTCACATCATTCATGCGACTCGTGCTCGATCTTTTGACCATCCGCATTCTGAGGCCACGCTTCTCTAGCGTGCTAGGCTCGCCAACTCAACCTTAGTGTATTCGCTGTGTAACATGGCTTACACCCACTGTATGTGAACGTAGATATGTCTGACACCCAAGTCTGTCACCCTGGATCGCCTCATACCGAAGAACTTTCTTGGTGGTGCACACTAAGGGGGAACACAATCTTTGGTTATTTTAATAGGGATCTTCTTATCAGGCTACCATCGAGTATCTAATACTAGCACACAATAAGACATACAAACAATAATATTGAATGTAAATGCTATGTGATATGGTCCTTCACGTCGTGATCTCCATCCGTCGTTACCGGGTTCCGGCGCTAGGGTTCCGGTGCTATAGACACTAGGGTACCAGTGTCATTCCGGCGTGGTAGTTCGTCACCTTCGTGACTATCTACTACTATGCAGCAAAAGGTAATTACTTTACCTTTGCCACAACCATATCACAAAGCAACGCCCCCTGCGAAACAAAGTTAGACGCCTCTACTTTATCTTTGCATGTTTTACGTGGCTAAATGGGCTTTCGCACAAGAACCATTCTTACCTACGAACTTTCAGCACAACGCTGATCAAGTAGTTGTCTCTACTACACCCCTTTCGGGGCCCTCCGTTGCAAATGGCATACCAACTAATGCAATAGAGACAGACAACCCCCTAAGCCACTTTATACGGTACAAGCCGTATGTCAAGCGTGGACTAGTCTCGCGAATGAACGCGTAAAGTCGGTTGGGGGCCGCTTCATCAAGCATTACTACGGTATACACAAGTACACGTGGGAGGGTAACAACTAAAAGATCAACGCCCACACGCTACATCTCGTGTGTTCTACCCGTACTAGCATTACTACGCATAGATCTAGCTCTGATACCACTGAAGGGGTTCCGCGCATAAAAACAATAAATTTTACTCTACGCCCCTGAACCCCTGAAGCTGCCAAGACCTATCTATTAGTAATACAGTAACGGGAGGGGCTTTTCGCGAACTTACCCTTGAAGACCGAAAAGCGTTGTCAACGCTCAGGAGAGCGTGGTTGATGTAGACGAGCCGAAGCCGACCTCAAGGTCGTGATGAAGTCCTTGCGCTCCTTCTGGCTCCAACGACTTGAGTGCCTCAAGTGTGACACCTCGTGGAGTTACACACATCCGGTGCATGACGATGACTCCCGCTTCCCCGATCCAGCAGCAGTTGCGGAAGTAGAGCTCCCGGATCCGAATCCCGCAGCACGACGGCGCTCCGCGGTGAAGATGTCTCTCGCTCGCGCAGTCCAGACTTGGAACCACGGTCACGAGAGAGAGAGGGGGAGAGAGAAAATATCAATTGGAGGTCCTCCCAAAAGTGGGGAGACCTTTATTGATTATTGGTCGTATTTTCTAGGCCAATATACCCCACTATATATAGGGGGAGGGGAGGTACTACCTCCCCTCAAGTCCTGGGGTGGGACTAAAGGAGAGGAGGGGGTGGGGAGGCCGCTGGCCAGCCCCTAGTGGGCCCCGCGGGGGGGGGGGGGGGGGCAAGGCCCAGCCGGCCAGCCCCCTTGGTCCCTCTCCCTCTCTCCTTTCCCTAATGGGCCCTCTCCCTCTGGAAATTGGCCCATTAAGCCTTTTTGACCTTTTAATTGATTTTCTCTTTATTAAATAATTATGAATAAATGATTAAATCAATATTTAACTTTCATTCCTATATCATTTAATCTCCGTGGCCATGGAACACCTTCCACCTCCACTCCGAACATCCTCCGGACTTACCGAAACCCTTCAGGTTTTCTCCCTTCTTTTCTTCAGCGATTCTATCGATCCCATAAACACTCTCTAAGCATCATCAAGCCCTTAAGCGTGATACCCTATGGTTCGGGAACACTCCAGACATGGTGGGGACACTCCCGTACCAATGATCAATAGAGGGACATGGATGGCCATGTGACCCATGTGCATTCCACGAAGTTCTTTCGTCGTTTGAACCGGTGACAGTCGCGTCTTATTCCCTTTGTCATTCAATACTTGCATTTCCCGAGACCTGATCAATGACATCTTCATGTCGAGTTCAATCTCGTTACTAAACAATGCTACTTGACTCGTTCCGACAAGTGATATCCCCGTGATCTAATCACATGCTGCGCAGCTATTGGATATAACTTCTCCGAGTGGGCCCTTGAGTATCTTTCCGTCACATGGACGGACAAATCCCGCTCTTGACATATAGTGCCTCTACGGTTTCCTCCGAATACCTGAACACACCTTTATAACCATCGTTTTACCAGATGGCGTTTGATGCTATCTAAGCACTCTCGGGAGACAGTGATTGATATAGCCTCACGGTCTACGGAATAGTCTACAAGGATCCTTTTCTAATCATCGTAACTTGAACTTCGTGACATGATCGAATCACGATGTTTAGGTTGGGTATTGGTTCATCATCTCATTTTCAGAATGAGATGACCTCATTTCCAACTGGCATAAATGCCACATGATCAGGAAACATGATCATCTGTTGACCAATGAACCAGTGACTAGAGTTTCACTGGGAACCCCTGGTTTGTTTATATATCACACGTGTATTGATGTTTCCACTCTACACAGTTATAGCATGATATAAAACTTAATCATAAACTATATGAAATATGATAATAGTCCTTACTACTATTTGTCTCTAGGGTATATTTCCAACACAGGCCACGTCCTTGCCGCCGCCACCACCAAGAAGCAGAACCATCCCCGCGCCGTCATTTGCCTCGCCGGAGCGCCGCCGAAGTTTCTGCACCGCCGCCTAGACGCGCCCCCACCGAGCAAGGCCTCCTGCACCGGGGAATGGAACGGGCCGCCACCGCCAGCCCCGCATCGGCCCGGGGCAACGCCCTGCCGACGGCGGGAGGGGACAGGGAGAGGGTGTGCTTGGGAGGGAGGGGATGGAGGGAGCCGCCCTGGCCACCTCGCTCGGGGAGGCGGCGTAGGGGGCACGGGGGAGGGGTCCTATAATATCAGTCTTTTTTCGGCAGTATGTATTTGAATTGGCTAAGGAATCTTCTAAGAGCTCTAAGCTCCCTAGAAATAGAGAGCTGTGGTTGCTCGGTGAGTCCTCCTAGCAAGGTCGGTTCTTTCTGTCAAGAAAAAAAAGCAAGTCGGTTCCTTCTGGCCAACGGATGGAACGATCAAAACATTTCTTATCGTAATCTGCATTCTCCTCCTCTCCCCTCACCTCGTGCGACAGCATGAACTTTTCAGCGAAGAGGAGCCCCAACTTGGGAGGTTGCATCTGGCACCGCAACCACAACTATCTGCCGGTTGTATCCTGGACAATGGCCATGCCACGTGCCCGCGTCGCCGGAGGCTACTGTGACATCAAGGGCTGGTTGGGCGAATGACCTGGAGATTGTAGACGTAGAGGTAGGTTCCGGGCGCAGTGTTATTGCTTTGTGCAATCTCGGGTTTGTTGATTTAGAACTACCGCTACTCCAATCAGCCTGATGCGCGGCTGCTGCTACTCTGATTTGGTGTGTAGGCATGTATGTACTCTCTCCGGTCCAATTAGTTGACTTGATTTTATCTAAATTTGGATGTATCTAGAACTAAAACAAGTCTAGATACATCTGAATCTAGACAAATCTGAATCAACTAATTTAGTTCGGAGAGAGTATTTGATTAGGGATGACGAGGCGTGGATTTTCTAGAGCGTTGCAACTTGGTGTTTCAGGTGTGAAGATGGACCCACGTCGTCCGCCACCTTGGCACCGACCGGTGGGTACGAAGGATGATGCCCGAGAGACGGAGGTATTGTTCCTGAGAAGGAGATAATGCTCGCAGGGTTGCACTGATGCCTGATAGGGATAAAATGACGAGACGATCCAGGATTAGTTTTATGCTCATTATGTCGGGATTAGCAGTAAAGATTTAGATTACATCGGTCTAATTGTATATAATTGTATAGGTTGACGCCATCAGACAGACGGTGGTCCGTTTGCCGAAGGCCTCCGAGGGTGCTCGACATGTACAGACCCAATACTTTAGCGCTTTGGTCACGGTAGCTTACCCGCCAAGCGTCATATGACCAGCGTTCTTTACTTTATGGTGTTGTGTCAAACACCATATGGAGGGATTCCGGTAGTGGTAGAAGGCTTTCAACAGATGGTGTTGTGTCAAGCTACATCAATTTCTACTTTCTGATACATGATCGATGATGTTCAGTCAATTTCAGGTCATGTCAAGCAAATGGATCTCGAGTTGTATTCGTATGGAGATGTCACGGTTCAGTTTAGGACACTCCTACTATTATTTTCATCATATGGCGATTATTTTCAGCCAAAATTGATTTCGCAGTTACTATGTTTCGGTTGCAGGATAAGGTTCATGTGCATGAGATAATTTTACTTTCAAGTTGCATGCATGTCTGAAAAAGGCGAGAAAATGACGAGCTAGCTCCTCAAATCTTTCGTAAAAAAGAAGTCCCATAAAGAGACTCCATTGAAAAGCCAAGATAAATCTCAACGCACACACATCATAGGAGAGAAAAAGAACCGCCAACAGCAAAGGATGGCGCAGCAATGTGCGCAGGGTCCTTCTAGTATGTTGTATACTTCCACCGTTTCAAATTACTCAACATATACATTAGCTCAGCTGAAAGATAAACTTATGTAAAGATTGACCAGTTAGATCGGAATATAATCGTAACATTTGTACCAAATGCATATAATATGAAGAATAAATTTCTAACGGTTCAAATAATCAAACTTGATCAAGTTTTCACTTTGACAAAACTATATGTACAGTAATATAAAAACAACCAAGTGAAAGTATATACACTTATATTCTTTTTTACAACCAAGACAACACGACTACAGACCAAGAAATATGAAAACAACCAAGACATCACGACTAGAGACCCGCCCTGTCAGCAATGAAGTCCAACAGGTTTACAACCACACGATCAAAGTAAGTAGCGAAGTAACTGCACTAGTCTGCACTAGTCTAAGACAATACTAAGGCCAGCGGCGGGGAAGCTCCAGAAGTGGATCCAGTCCTGAGAGGAGAGTGGTTATCATGATGAAGCTTCCTCGGACCCTCCGGAAGGACATCTCAGCATGTTAGCTTTACGACAAGTAAATAACTAAGAGCAAAAATAAAATTACAGCAAGAGGGACACATATTTAACGTGAAAAACCCTCTCCAACAAAGAGGGGGAAAAACCACAGGCGCCAACCAGCAGAACTTCACTATACGGGTAGTGTTTACACAACGCCGAAGATTTCACAGATGCAACTTATCCCACCCGGTGGCTTACAAGAGGTATATATAGCGGTGGTAACCTAGTTCATCAACGATCGCAGGGGGCTGTCGCCCCCCCCCCCTCCGCACCCTCCACGGGCGTCCCTGTTCGGCCCAAGCCTCCCGGCAACGGGCCTCACACCGCTCCTTCAGAAATTAGCCTCCTTAATAGAATTTGGATCATACTTCGACACATCTTTCCAGGTCCTTTGTTTTGCACAATAGCCTCCAAAGCTGCGGGAAAATAGACGATTTAAACACACAATCAGCAGGGCTGGTAATGGAACTTATGTTCGATGGTAAACTTGTTTTGAATGTTGCAAAGAGCCCAGCTTTGGGCAGCGAAAAGGGTCCAAACAAGACGCCTAGCCTTCGCACAGAGAGATAAAGCAAGATAGGAATAAAATCAACCACTGAGGTAAGGTTCCAGCTCAAAAGTAACCAGAAATTCGGTTTGATGACCGTTTGAATATCTGAGTTCCTAGTGAAAATACTTTCAAACAAGACTGATATTGTCTTATAATATGATAATATTTGAAAAATCAACTTCTGAAACTTGATCAATTTTTTTTTAAAAACCTTTATAAAACCTGCTGATTTTTTTAAAACAGTATGTTTTACTATGTTTCAAACTTAGCTCATCATAGTTAGTTAGAAAATTATTGGCATTTTTCTTCCTCGTTCACCATATTGAAAATTATTGACAATCCCGCAGAAAAAAAATTATTGACAGAAAGAGGATGGACGGCTCGTGTATGCTGGTTGCTGGACTTGCATTTGTCGCCGCCCTCGCATGGGTAACGGAGGATGGCGCCCCCGCGCTGTTCCTCGTTGAATGCAGGCAAGAGGCAGCGACGACGGCCGGGTGGCCGGCCGCCGTTTCGACGGAGAGTTCTGAGAGAGGGCGCACCGTACGTGTTAGCACGTGCAGCGTGCCCCTGCAACACGTTGGAGTTGGACACGTACGTGATATATAACACGTACGGTGTTCCTCTTTTCATGAGTCGGTAACTGATGCATGGAAAACAGGGGACACTCATCCAGCCACACCACACGCACACGGTACGTCAGTTTCGCCGAAGACACCGGCCCGGCATGCGATTTGGCTGGTAGCTGAAAACTAATACGCTGTCACAGTACTCTGTCGGCTCTGCAGCCTTTGCTTAGACTCCGTCATCTCTGACTAGTTAATGTTCCAACTTGCACTTTGTGCATGGACACTGCTGCGTGTGCACACGAGTCAAAGATATGGGCGTGCGTGAGGCGGCCTCCGTTTAGTAGTCCATCGGTAGTAGTAGGAGTACATGCTTATAGTAAACCATGCAGGCATAGAAGAGGCGAAGTGCTGTACAACAACCTCCAAGTTAAGTCCAAAACCCAACGACTAGCATACATTACATAAAGTGAAAATCCTGCCGACAAAAGCACTGCGGCGTGCGTGTCCGAGACATGCTATACATGGCCGGAGACAAGCCGTAGTTTCCAGGAACGGACTGCTGTCCGTTTGACGTTCTTTCAGACTTTGACAATGCCTCCACGCACGTACGGTTCAGTATGCTCATGTCTTCTTCGCCCACACGCTAGCTACCAAGGCCTCACATATACGCTCAGCTCAGTTAAAGTTGCGCAGCACATTTCCTTTGCCATTGCACCGTAATTCCAATATTTTTCAATGATTTTTAGAAGCCATTAAAATTTATTTCTATATCTTCCTATGTTTTTCAATGGTTTTACAAGCCATTAAAAATTATTTCTATATCTGCTTCCTATATTTTAAATGATTTAGAAGCCGCTAAAATTTATTTCTATATTTTTAAATGTTTTTAGAAGCCATTAAAACTTATTTCTATATCTTCCTATGTTTTTCAATGATTTAGAAGCCATTAAAAATTATTTCACTATCTTCATATATTTTTAAATGATTTAGAAGCCATTAAAATTTATTTATATATTTCTAAATGTTTTTACAAGCCAATAAATTTTATTTATATATTTTCATATGTTTTCAATGATTTTAGAAGCCATTAAAAATTATTTCACTATCTTCCTATATTTTTCAATGTTTTTAGAAACCATTAAAAACTATTTTTTGTATCTTCCTATATTTTCCAATGATTTTAGAAGCCATTAAATTTTATTCTATATTTCCTATGTTTTTAAATGATTTTAGAAGCCATTAAATTTTATTCTATATTTCCTCTATTTCAAATTACTCCGCACGCATATTTACATAGGTGGACTAGTACTCTCTCATTTTTCATCCAATTTTTTTAAAGATTTTTAGAATACGTAGTACACGTTCCATACTATCTACTATTTCAATAATCAAAAGATTTTTTTAAAAATAAGGGAGTACTAGCCCACCTAGGTAAACGTGCGTAGTAATTTGAAACAGAGCGAGTACTAGTTTGCTAGGAAAATTCAGCACCACCCTACACACGGTTAAGCAAACATCCTTGACATCATGCAAGTACCGTGGCAGTATAGTCTTCGCACAAAGCTGCTGTGGCAGTATATGCATGTTTGAAATGCTAGACACGGCCGGAGACACGTACGTAGGTCGTAGTTTCCACGCAGATGACTGTTGTCGGTCTGAAGCTCAGGCTTTCACAACGCCTCTCATGCTGTAGTGGTAATTAGCGAGGCCTCACATGCTCAGCTCATCAGTAAAAAATGCGCAGCACATTTCCTTGCCATTGCACCGTCATTTCGTCGATCTTCCGGTCTCATTGCCTCTATAAATACGCCCAGCTTTGGCCTGCGAATCTATCTACTCCTATGCATTGTGGAGTAACAGCCTAGAGTCGAGACACACACACACGAGTCAGTCAGCGACCAACATTGTTTCTCCCTAGCTCAAAGCAGAAAGCTCAAAATACCTACGTCGTCGTGCCTCGCCGAAACCCTTGACCAAATGGCACGGTACTCGCGCGCTTTGCTGCTCCCCTCGCTTCTTCTGGCGTGTGCCATCGTCCAGAGCTCCTACGGTTCGAGATCCCCGCCCGGGGAGCCTGAGGTGGTCCTATCTCCGGCGGTTCACGGCGACGCCGAACCACGCCGCGGCGACGACGGCACACCCTCCACGGAGGAAGGGGCGATTGGTCCCCGTACTGGAGCAGACGCCCAAGGTGCTGCTGCGACTTGGGCACTGGGCGCGGTTGGTGGTGGTGGCGGTCCTGGGTCGGACCTGCAGAGGGGTGGAAGAGCGAAGCTGGGGCGCCGGGTTCTGCAGGGAGGAGCGGCGGCGGACTCGGCGGCCGGGTCGTCGTGCCGCTCACACGACGCTCGCGTGACATGCCCCCCTCCGGCCGCCGGCGTTGCACTAAGGAACGTACGCCCGTGAGGGACGTGACGTGCACGGGCTATGCTAGTGCTTACAGCCCGGCCGATCCTACCTAGCTAGTCGATCGATTTGCTCATTCATTCAATGAATCATCTTGTATATATATCGTTCGTTTTACATTTCCGTAGTCGAATATCTAGTTAACTTTGGTGTACAGATCATTATGATGACATGATGTGATCATATTGCGTAAGATGAAAAGGATCCATTCTCTCAATGCATAAAATTGCTATGCTCTACACATAATAAGATGAAAAACATTCATTCTCTCAATGTATAAAACTGTTATGCTCTACGGTTATCTACTTCAACAACAGTTACAAAAGACCTAAAAGTAACCAAAATTACAAATAGGTCATTGGAAACTCCTTTGCATTTTCTCGAAAAATATTTCCAAAGGTTTACAAAATTACAAATAGGCATCAGTTTGTCATAGTAGAGCTTTTTATAGTAGACAGTCGGAAAGTCGTCGTGCTAAGGCTAGAAAGAACCAACGCATCAGAGAAGCAACCATCACAAATCATGACAACCTTAGATCGGAAGAGACTGATCTAAAAACAAACCATCGAACATGAAAACGGACTGGATCATAGAGATCCGCTGGACAAACGACTCCACGCGTCCTCCATCGACGCTAAATGCACCACCGGAGCGAGGATAGAGCGGGAAGGACCTTATTCTGATTTCAGGATGTAGCCGTTACCTCGACACGACATCCCAAGAAGAACGGAAAACCTCCTAGTAGTAGTACTCTTACTCAGTACTCTGTCATCTCGGACTAGTTTTTTTTTTCTGACATACATCTCTGACTATCCCTACTACTTATAAAGAAGCCAACAAGAATTTTGCTATGCGTACCCGGCAAGCCATATCTGGATAGACTAAAACCACACGCACATACCCACTAAAGTTGATCTAACGGTTAGACTTAGGCTAATCAAATCTCGGTGTGTGTTTAGCACTTTACAAAGGAACACAAACACTTATCCCCGCAGAGAAAAATACGAACCGCTTCCGCACCTTGCTGATTAAAAAAACTAACTAATGGCTCAGAAAATAAGAAAACTGGTTGCAGATACGGTTCCCTTGCCGAGATCCAGTATGGCTTGGAGATGACCATGGTGTCCAAGGAGGAGGACCACGTCGATTGCCGCCGCGCTCCACCCCGCATGCATCAACTCTCCCTTTCCCAATTCTGGCAACGACCCTCCGCCTCACTGCTGCTTCCTCGGCTCGCGCCACCGCTTGCCCAAACTCGGGCTGCTTCCTTCGTTCCCCTCCGAGGCATCGCCCTAAGATGATCCTGCTATCGGGAGGTGCGTTCCTATTCGCTGAGGACGTCCACGTCCACTGCCGCCGAGCTCGACATCCACCCCGCGGGCATCGAGCCCTCCCTCATCAATTCCGGCGACGCTTCTCCGACACCGAATGGAGGTTGTACAGAGAGTAAGACCAGGCCACAAACGCCCATGTACTATCTTTCATCTCTGATATCGCTTCATGTGGTGAAGATTTTGATCTCTGATGTCTCTTCACGCAGGTGCATGTTTTCAGTATTAGTGATGCAGGTGAAGACAGGCTTCACGGTTCCTACATCGACATCAGCCCAGGGAAGTGGGAACCACGCTGACATGGGAATCCAAGGTTAGCTGATTTTGTGCTTCCAACCCAAAAGTTGGACTCTTTTGAAAGTTCAAATTTAGTGCAATAGATGATGAGAAATAGTGTAGACAAGGCGTTCGTTAGAATAACCACACCACAATTTTTTTGCCAGATTGTGACAAAAAAAATCGTGATAGCTCACATAATTTGATATAGTTGTTACAATCTGGACCATGCCATATAATTTTATAGCTTGATGGTCAGTTCTGTAGCATATATTAGCTCTTGGAGTTTATTTGTGACTGCCGTATAAGATATCCAGGTCAAAGATTGTACTTATATGTATTTGCAGTTGACACATGTTATCCGCATTGCTTCACCTTCATATTTGATGTCCAACGCATTCAGCTTTTTGTTATATAATACAATGGTCTGTGTAGTATGAATATTTCAACAAGGCTCGTATAAGTTACTCTATGCATTGGCCACATTAAATATAGATAAGAAATAAGAGGATTGCTAGGCATATTATTTTTTTACTTCTCTTATGTAGTTCTGACCCAGATACCTTCGGAAATATTTTTCGAGAAAATGCAAAGGAGTTTGCGTATCATTTAGGCCTTGCCTAGCCTTGCCTCCAGCCAAGAATGGCGAGGAAAACGGGCCTTTGGTTCGGGCCACTAGTCCCGGCCATGGCTGGGGCCGAGACTAATGGTCCAAACCAGACGGCCCGAGGAGGCCGAGGTACTTTGTCCCGGTCCGTAAAGAACCATTAGTCTCGGTTTGAGATACAAACCGAGACAAATGGGTCTGGGCACGCGCGCGTGCTCCTGGCAGAACCTTTAGTCCCGGCCGGGCCCTATATATATGCACCCAGCCCTCCACTCTCTCCTGTTTTTTCTATGTGAGGTGGGTATAACTTTGTGCTAACTTTTTTTCTTCATATGCACTAGAGGTGTTCGGTGAAATGCCTGTTAGAGAGATGCCACTTGAGTTCACACAAGACAAAACATGATATGAGGTGTCAGAGCGATACTTAAGGTTTCTCCTCTTTGTTTTGAAGTGTCCTAAAAGGTTAGCAACTATTTTCTTGTTTTGACCGCGCGGTACTAATTTAAGCATCGTGATTGCATTTGATATATATGCATGGTTGTATGATGCAGATGAGCCACCCATGGATGTACGGTGACCGACGCTCTGACGCTTACAGAGAAGGCATGCGTTCTTTTCGCCTTGTGACCGAGGTGAACAAGCGGCGGGATGGTTTTATGTGTTGTCCATGTGTTGAATACCGGAATGAGCAGGCTCACACTTCCTCAAGAGTCATTCAGAGCCACCTGCTTCGGTCCGGTTTCATGTCCGGCTATAATGTTTGACCAAGCACGGAGAAAGAGGGGTTATGATGGAAGACGGCGATGAAGAAGAGAATGATGATGACAACTACCGATCTATGTTCCCTGAATACGATGATACCGCAGTTGAAGATAATGAAGAAGAAGGGGGTGAAGAACGGGAACCAGATGAGCCTGTTGATGATTTTGGTCGGGTCATTAGTGATGCAAGGCGAGACTGCGACACATAAAAGGAGAGGTTGCAGTTCGAGCAGATGTTACAGGACCACAACACATTGCTGTACCCAACTTGTGAAGATGACCAAAAGAAGCTGGGTAGCACACTAGAATTGTTGAAGTGGAAGGCAGAGACCGGTATGACTGACTCGAGATTTGAAAAGTTGCTGGTAATAATGAAGAAGCTCCTTCCAAGAAATAACCAATTGCCCTCCAGTACGTACGAAGAAAAGAAACTTGTCTGCCCTCTAGGATTAGACGTGCAGAAGATACATGCATGCCCTAATGACTGCATCCTCTACCGCGGTAAGAAGTACGAGAATATGGATAAATGCCCGGTATGCACTGCATTGCGGTATAAGATCAGAAAAGATGACCCTGGTGATGTTGAGGGCGAGCCACCCAGGAAGAGGGTTCCTGCCAAGGTGATGTGGTATGGTCCTATAATACCACGGTTGAAACGTTTGTTCAGAAATAAAGAGCATGCCAAGTTGTTGCGATGGCACATGGAAGACCATAAGAAAGACGGGAGGCACCCTGCTGATGGTCGGCAGTGGAGAAAAATCGAGAGAGACTTCCCGGACTTTGCTGGTGACGCAAGGAACTTATGGTTTGGTCTAAGTACCGATGGCATGCATCCTTTTAGGGAGCAGAACTGCAGTCACAACACCTGGCCCGTGACTCTATGTATCTACAACCTTCCTCCTTGGTTGTGCATGAAGCGGAAGTTCATTATGATGCCAGTGCTCATCCAAGGCCCGAAGCAACCCGGCAACGACATTGATGTGTACCTAAGGCCATTAGTTGATGAACTTCTACAGTTGTTGGCCAAACCAGGTGTACATGTGTGGGATGAGCACAAACAGCAGGAATTTGATCTACAAGCATTGTTGTTCGTAACCATCAATGATTGGCCTGCTCTTAGTAACATTTCAGGACAGACGAACAAAGGATACAATGCATGCACGCACTGTTTAGATGAGACTGAAAGTATATATCTCGATAAATGTAGAAAGAATGTGTACCCGTACAATCGTCGTTTTCTTCCGCCCAGTCATCCCTTAAAGAAGAAAGGCAAACATTTCAATGGCAAGGCATACACCCGGACGAAGCCTGTCCCCCGTAGTGGTGCTCATGTATTTGGTATGGTCAAGGATTTGGATGTAATCTTTAGAAAGGGTCCTGGAGGACAACCTGTTCCGAAAGACCCCATTACCGGACACGCACCCATGTGGAATAAGAAATCTATATTTTGGGAGCTACCCTATTGGAAAGTGCATGAGGTCCGCTCTGCAATCGACGTGATGCACCTGACGAAGAATCTTTGCGTGAATATTCTAGGCTTCCTAGGCTTGTATGGGAAGTCAAAAGATACCCCGGCAGCACGGGAGAACCAACAACATCATAAAGGACGAGACGGCAAGCATCCAAGGCAGTTTCAAGGGCTTGCCAGCTACGCTCTTACCAATGAAGAGAAGAAAATCTTTTTTGAAGTCCTTTTCAGTATCAAGGTCCCGTCTGGCTTCTCGTCGAATATAAAGGGAATAGTAAATATGAAAGAGAAAAAATTTCAAAACCTAAAGTCTCATGACTGCCATGTGCTTATGACGCAATTTCTTCCGGTTGCATTGAGGGGAATTCTACCAGAAAATGTTCGACTAGCCATTGTGAAGGTATGTGCATTCCTTAATGCAATTTCTCAGAAGGTAATCGATCGAGAAAGTCTATCAGGGTTACAGATTGATGTGGTCCAATGTCTGGTCAACTTCGAGTTGTTGTTCCCGCCATCCTTCTTCAATATTATGACGCACCTCCTAGTTCACCTAGTCGAAGAGATTAGAATTCTCGGTCCTGTGTTTCTACACAATATGTTCCCCTTCGAGAGGTTCATGGGAGTCTTAAAGAAATATGTTCATAACCGTGCTAGGCCAGAAGGAAGCATCTCCAAGGGCTATGGAACAAAGGAGGTCATTGAGTTTTGTGTTGACTTTCTTCCTGACCTTAAGCCGATTGGTGTTCCTAAATCTTGGTATGAGGGGAGGATGACTGGAAAAGGCACACTAGGAAGGAAATCAATGGTATGTCGGGACGGGCATTCTTTCACTCAAGCACACTACACAGTTCTACACAATTCCACCGTGGTGGCTCCGTATATCGAGAAACACAAGAATATTCTACGCTCCGAAAACCCGGGGAAGCCTGAAACCTTGATTAAAGGGGAACACGAGAAGAATTTTGGCAGTTGGTTGCAGACACATCTCATGAATAACACCACTGTTGGAGATGAGTTGTACTCATTGTCCAGGTCACCATCTTCGATTATATGTACTTTCCAAGGGTACGAGATAAATGGGAATACATTTTACACGATCGCCCAAGATAAAAAGAGCACCAACCAAAACAGTGGTGTCCGCTTTGATGCAACAGATGACAATGGGCAGAAGGACACATATTATGGGTACATAGAGGAGATATGGGAACTTGACTATGGACCTACTTTTCAGGTCCCTTTGTTTCGGTGCAAATGGGTCAAGCTGATAGGAGGCAGGGTACATGTAGACCAAAAGTACGGCATGACAACAGTGGATCTCAACAATCTTGCGTACATGGATGAACCATTCGTCCTAGCCAACGATGTGGCTCAGGTTTTCTATGTGAAGGACATGTCTACCAAACCGAGAAAAAGGAAATATAAGCAAAAGAATACAGAATACGATGAGCCAAAGCGCCACATAGTTCTTTCAGGGATGTAAACATCGTGGGAGTGGATGACAAGACAGACATGTCAGAAGATTACAATAAGTTTCATGAAATTCCGCCCTTCAAAGTGAAAAATGACCCAAGCATCCTGTTAAATGATGAAGATTCTCCATGGCTACGGTGCAGAAGAAAACCACAACACTAGATGTTGGTGATGTGTAATAATGTATTAAACCTTTTATTTGAGACATAAATCTATGTAACGTATTAAACCTTTTATTTGAGACATAAAGGTCCCCTTTCATGTAGTACATCTTGCTCAATCAAACTAGACGTTGACGACCGGATTTTGAGCCGCAGGAGGTGATCACCCAAAGAGAAGGAACCATCACAAGAGAAGGAACCCACAAACACTAAGGATACATAGCACAACTGAAAATTTAGATACATAGCACAACTGAAAATTAAGAAACATGCCTAATGTTGGACTGATTCAGTCATGCTCCTGCCTCGCCCTATAATACGCGCCATTGTAGTCGTCGTAGTCGCCGGCGCCGTCGTCGCTATCGTCGTCGGGGTCGCCGTAGTCGAACCTTGAAGGTTGGGCACGCGTGGGCTGGATTTGAGGGTACCGCAGGCGAGGGTTATTGCCGGTCGTGTTGTAGGCCATGACACTCTGGAAAGTCCGGCCGTGCCACCACAACCGAAGGCCAGCCTCGTTGAAGTTCGAAGGAGGTGGGCCGTCCTCCTCGTGCCTGGCGAGCGCCCTCTCACGCCGATTGATGAAGAAGGCTTCCCAAGTCGGGAAATAGTCGGGATGCTAGTTGGGATTCCTCCGCTGTTCTGGCTTGAGCTCGAGGTAGTAGTGGTTCGTGATGGCCATCCGGCGCTCCACACCTAGAGGGACAGGAGGGACCGGCATGCCTCCGGCGCTCAGCATCCAGCCGGTGGGGACGCGGTAGCCCGGTGGGCAGGGGTAGTTCGAGGCGCAAAGCGCCTCCACCTCCCGGGGGGGTTAGAGATACGATGGAAGCCATGGGAAGAGAATGATGAGTCTAGATGTGATATGTAAATGGAGGCCAAGCGTACATATATATACTGAAAAAATGGTGGGAAGATAGAGGTGGGAACCGGTGGAAAGCGCGGGAACGCAGTGGCGCGGGAAACTTTCATCCCGGGTGGGGGTTCAAACCGGGACAAAAGATGGAGGGGCCTTATCTGGGGGAGGCTTATCTAGGAGGGCCTTATCTGGGGGGTGGGTAACCTTTAGTACCGGCTGGTGGGTGCAACCGGGACTAAAGGTGGTTTTTGTGTCACTAACAAAACTGTCGATAGGATAAGGACGCGTGGGTAACCTTTAGTACCGGCTGGTGGGTGCAACCGGGACTAAAGCTGTCGACAGGATAAGGACGCGTGGGTGGACGCACTGCTCGATGAGATAAAGCATGTAGCGCATGACGCCCTATCGGAGGAAGAAGACAAAGTAGAAGCGGCGCCGTGCCTATAAAAGGAGCATCGATACGCCATGGCAAGCAGCTCAACAAGCCAACATGGATGGAGAGTTTTATCCCCATGGATGGAGGAAAGGGTTGAGAAATCTCCCGTGGCGGAACTTCTCGAAGATGCCCTTGGTGCACACGCCCTATGGCATCTTCGGAAGTTCCGCCTCGGAAAATATTTTCCTGCTAGCCCGTGAAAGACTCCATCTCTGCCTCCCTGGGGGTTAGAGGTATGGTGGAAGCCATGGGATAGAGTGGAGAGAGGCAGTAGATATGAGTCTAGATGTGCTACGGCAACGGCCAAGCCTACATATATATAGTGAGAAATGACGGGAAGTCAGAGGAGGGAAGCGGTGGAAAAGGTGGGAAGAAAACGGGCGGGAAAAAATAAGGCGGGAAGAAACAAACCTTTAGTACCGGTTTCGCGCGAGTTTTTTATCAACCGGGACTAAAGGGGCTACCCTCGTACGGAGAAAGCTATAGGGGTAGACGATCCGGGGCCCCCGGTCTAGGGTTTCGCCGGAGGAAGACCACCGGAGCGTCATAATCACATGAAAATGGCAAAATGGTTAATAGTTTGACTAGTTAGAATAATTATTTTATAAAACAGAAAATGGATTTTAATCACTTATTCAAATTCAAGCTATTTTTATGTTAAAAATTTAGTGAGATTCAAAAATATGCAAAATATAATAGTTAATGCATTTTTAAATTGGAAATGGCAAAATGGTTATTAGTTTCACTAGTTAGAATAATTATTTTATAAAACAGAAAATAGATTTGGATTACTTATTCAAATTCAAGAACTTTTGATGTTGAAATTTTTCTCAAATTCATAAGTATGCAAAAACTGTATAATTCAAATGTTTAAAAAATCTAATAGTTACAAATTGTAATATTTGAAAAAACAGGCGCCAACTTAGGCCCAGCGCGTGCAAATTTGGGCCTTTAGTCCCGGCCCAGAACACCATCCGGGACTAAAGGCTCTGCAGGCGAAAAGGCATCCAAAGCCTTTAGTCCCGGTGCGTGGCTGGAACCAGGACTAAAGACCCCCCTTTAGTCCCGGTTTCTGCCACGCACCGGGACTAAAGGGTGTGGGGATATTTATTATGCTGCTTCTTCCTCGGTCGAATCCATCGACCGGAGCACATCTCGCGAGGAGCTAGCACTACGCCGCCAGACTGCCAAAATTTGGAGCTACGCCGCCTCGCTACCTCGCCGCCTCTCCGCCTGTCCGCGTAGCCACCCCGTCGTGTTGCCGCCTCTCCAAAAGCCGCGCCGCTGCCTCTCGAGACGCGCGCACGTCCGTCGGCCCGTTGCTGGGAGGTAATAAAATCCCTCCCCCCCGCGTGCCGCTGCCTCTCTCAGTCCCCGTCCCCGGCCACCCCACCGCGTGCCGCTCGAGCCCGGGTGGCGCCCCGCGACTGCGCGCACTGCCTCCATCCCCGCTGGCCCCGACCGGCGAGCCCGGACGGCACCCATACCCTGGCCCGGCCACTTTTTTTAATTTCTTGTATTTTTTATATATTAATTAAGAATTATTACTAGTTATAGATAGAATTTTTACTAGTATTACTAGTATAGTATATATTAATTTCTAGTGTATTTTTTATATGTTAATAATTATTACTAGTATATATAGATATAGTATATATAAATATGTTTCTGTATAATAGTAATAGATCATATAGATATAGTATATATATTTATGTTTTTTTATTTCTTGTATCTTTTTTATATTGTAATATTTATTACTAGTATATAAATATAGTATATATATATGTTTGTGTATAGTAATAGAGTATATAGATATAGTATATATAGTGTAATAATATATATAGTAGTATATTATATAGTATGTAGTATTATAGTGTCGATTGAGACAGACAAGCATTAGTGCTAAATAAAGATAAGCTAAAGAAATAACTACCCTAAGACTAGTAGTGCTCGCGGGCCCCCAGACTTAGGGTTAGGGTGGTGGTGCTCGCGGGCCCCCGGACATAGGGTTAGGGTGGTAGTGTTCGCGGGCCCCCGGACTTAGGGTTAATGTGGTAGTGCTCGCGGGCCCTCGGACTTAGGGTTAGGGTGGTAGTGCTCATGGGCCCCCGGACTTAGGGTTAGGGTGGTAGTGCTTGCGAGCCCACGGAATTAGGGTTAGGGTGTGGTAGTGCTCGCGGCCCCCCGAACTTAGGGTTAGGATGGTGGTGCTCGCGGACCCCCAGACTTAGGGTTAGGGTGGTAGTGCTCGCGGGCACCCGGACTTAGGGTTAATGTGGCAGTGCTCGCGGGCCCCCGGACTTAGGGTTAGGGTGGTAGTGCTCACGGGCACCCGGACTTACGGTTAGGGTGGTAGTGCTCGTGGGCCCCCGGACTTAGGGTTAGGGTGGTAGTGCTCACGGGCACCCGAACTTAGGGTTAGGGTGGTAGTGCTCGCGGGCCCCCGGACTTAGGGTTAGAGTGGTGGTGCTCGTAGGCCCCCGAACTTAGGGTTAGGGTGGTAGTGCTCGCGGGCCCCCAGGCTTAGGGTTAGGGTGGTAGTGCTTGCGGGCCGCCCGGACTTAGGGTTAGGGTGGTGGTGCTCGCGGGCCCCCGGACTTAGGGTTAGGGTGGTAGTGCTAGTGGGCCCCCGGACATATGGTTAGGGTGGTAGTGCTCGCGGGCCCCCGGACTTTTCTGTATATAGGAAATATATTTTTGTATATAGGAAATATTTGTATATAGGCAATATTTGTATATAGGAAATAATATTGTGTGCATCTCGCATTTTGCATAAACTATGGATCCACCCAGTCCAATGCGCAGAGACCTAGCACAAGAAGAAATTCTCGAGGATATGATCAACGACGACCCCCATGTTGATCCACCCGAATCTCCGTCGATGTATCTGAACCCCTCCGGTGAGGGTGAGGAGGTCGACTGAAATGATCAGGGAGAAGCCAACGGCTCCGTTGATGGAGAAGCCGACGGCCTCGGTGGAACCTTAACAAAGTCCGGCGAGGTATATATATGAAGTCTGATGATTAGTAGATGCATTAATTGTGTATATATATATATAAATTGACGAATGTTTCTTCTCTTAGGCCTCCACATCGAGCAAAAAATATTCCAAATGAGGCCCGACCAAAAAGTTGGACGCATCTACGTGTTATACAATTACGGTGGTATCACCACGGGGTGAACCGTTGGAACCTGAAAAGGCTAAAACTGTATTTAAACAACAATGCGGACTTATGGTTAGGGATCGCATCCCGATCACCGTTCGAGAGTGGAATAAGACCAAAGGGGCAAAAGAGGGTGAGTATGTCACCGACAGGTGCAAAGAGGGTCTTTGGAATGACCTCATGACACATTTCACCCTGCCAGAATGTGAGGATGATGCCGACACAGCTGCATTGAGGAAGAAAGTCAAGCAGTGGACTCTTACGAAGATGGCCGAACTATTCAAGAACTGGAAGAAAGCATTATGGCAAAAGTATCAGAAGACGAAGACTCCTCCTAAATTTGAATGCTATCTAATGAAGCAGCAGGCTAACTGGGATGCATTTGTGAAGTACAAGGAGTCAGAACCTGCTATGGAAAAGTCGGAAAAAACAAGAAAAATGCCGCGATGAAGAAATATCACCATCACCTAGGGCCAGGGGGCTACGCGGCTGCCATGCCAAAGTGGGATGCTAAAGAGAATGACCTGATTGCTAAAGGGATCACTCCAGAACCAATGCACGAAGAATGGGATCTAAGGGCTAGGAATTGGTTCCTTGGGCATGGGAGTGAGTATGACGAAAGTACATGGGACCTTATTTGCAGTGACGGGATTAGGATACCCCAGGATACATGGCAGAAAGTGGTGAAGGAGATTAAAGCGGGGACAACAAAGTTCCGTCCCGATAGAGAGAAAGCCTTGCTGACAAAGGTCCTCGGGAATGACGAACGCGGAGGACGTGTACGAGGCCTTGGCCCTAGTTATACGTGGGAGATGGGGTTTCCCAAAGACGGAGATACTTATAGGAGCCGAGAGAGAGCAAAGAGGTGACGGCAGGAGGAGGGAGACAGGTTCACCGAGATGCTAGGAACACTTCGAATGCATCAGCAACAGATTGAAGAACTTCGAGGAGCAGCGCGCCTGCAAGATCCTGTACTCGATATTACCGCCGTCCCATCTCAGAGGAGAAGCAGCGTGGCTGAATCAGAGGTCCCTTCTGATGATGCACGTATGGTAGATGGTGGTCCTGGCTACCCCGTGGATGGAATCAAGGAGCAGGCATCTTGTGAAATCGGATGTGCTTTACCTTGTCCACCTGGCGCATGCTAGCATGGCTGTGAGATTCCAGCTAGCTATGCTAAAGTTGCTGTGGATGAAATCGCAATGGGGTGGGACTCAATGGAGCTTGACATCCCTGGACCTGAAGGTGAGAGGACACTCGGAGAAGTACTGGGTGGTATCATTCTATGGGACAAGAACAACATCAAGCTTCTAGGCTAGACGCCAAAGCCAACACCGCCTTCAAGTGGTCGCATGTCACCTTCACCCCCATCACCTCCAAGAAGCCCACCCCATGACTACGACCACCACAGCTTGAGTCCCATCTCGATCTCCGCCGTAGCCTCTGATTAGTACTAAACGACGCAGGAGCCCAAAACGACAATGTCACCCCTCCCAAAAGTACCTCATAAGAATCTTCCCATCAGACCTTACGATCGTACTGACGAGGAAACCGACATGATCGTAAAGGCCGAATGTGTTGTGCAGCTTCAAAAGAAGAAACCCGAGCCCGCCCCGATATACACCGAGAAGCAAAAAGCGTATGCACTTTCTTTTCTGAACACAAAATCGCAATATGAATTGCACCATAAGCCAGATGACTATCGACGCACACTTCAGAAGGTAGTGAAGAAGAGCAAATCAAGTAGAAGTGCAAGCGGGAGCAAATCATCATGTCAAAGTGCAACCGAGAAAAGAACGGACGTCCCCTAGCTCGGGGAACAGGCCAAAACATCGATCCCACCCCTCCAGGTGTTATCCTATGACACTCTCCAGCAGGATATGGAAGAAGCTAAGAAGCTTGCGGCCGCTATGAATGTGACTATTGAGGAATTGCTAGGTTCCCAGGACGAGAAGTTACCCAAGGCTTGGGTAGTCCCTACATATGTCCCAGGGAAGCCTCTGGTCAGCTTTGAGCAGTTCCAACAACTACCAACACAAATGCGGAGTTTACATAAATGGTACTTTAAAGCCGTAAATCAGGAGAGAATAATGATCGTGGCGAAAGTCCCACATGACTACTACTTCCGAGAAGAAGAGGTCCATGTTGAGTTTCCAGAACTCTTCCAGTTATACACTTTCGACGCCCTCGACAAAAGTCTCATGAGTTGCTATTGTCTGTAAGTTGTTGAATTCATTGTCTATATATAAGTTGTTCATTT
Organism: Avena eriantha; assembly: GCA_910589775.1. NCBI lineage: Eukaryota > Viridiplantae > Streptophyta > Magnoliopsida > Poales > Poaceae > Avena > Avena eriantha. The sequence goes on along the minus strand of OU342743.1, from coordinate 166,893,412 downwards.
TTTCAGTTGTTCAGTTCATTGCATGTAATTATCCTAATTATATTCTTTTGTACTCTATTATTATGCAGAATGAAGATCATGGAATGTAAAAGAAGGTCACTCTTTATTGTTGGGTTCATTCACCCAGATAAAATACATTGTAATACGCTAAAGGATAAACCCGAGGAGATGCAGGAAAACCTTCTAAGGTTTCTAACAGAGCAACATTTCTGTGACCACATACTGTTTCCTTACAATTTCCGGTGAGGTTCTTACTATGTTGTACACATTCACTTTTTCTTACTCGATGTTAAATGTAATTTATGAGTTACTAATGTATATATAAACATGTGTAGTTTCCACTGGATTCTCATGGACATTCAACTTGATAAGGGAAGAGTTGAAGTCATGGACCCATCGCAGAGACCCCTGGAACAGTTTAGGGACATGCAGGACATGCTCCAGAGGTAATTTCCGTGCTACATCGGTCTCTTTATTTGATTTCTTGAGATATCACATAATAAATAACTCATTCATTCATTTTCTTTGCTGGGCAGGGTTTGGAGCATGTTCAAGAGTAGGGTTAAGGGTTCCTTTAGTAAGGAGCTGACGTTAATCCGGTCTCGGTAAGTAATACGTGATATGTTCGCGCATCTCTTTACTTCTAGTTTCAAGACAATTATGATGCTAGATTATAATTTTGATTGAATTCTATTCTCGTAAAGTGCGCGAGGCAGCCACAGGGGACGAATCTATGTGGATTCTACGTTTGCGAGTTCATTCGCACGTTTTCCACTGAGCACAAAGATTATAGAGTCGATGTAAGCAATACATTCACAACATTATTTTATTACCGTTACTTTTTGTTATCATGATTGATATTCATATTGATCTCGTTTTCTTATATAGTTCGAGAGAATGCGGGATCAGCTCCTACCAGAGCAACGCGTACGAGGAATTGTTGAAGAATTGGCAGGATTCTTGATGAACGAGATGATAGATGACGCCGGGGAATTTAGCGTGAATAGGCGCTACCGATGATCCCCGACCGTGTAATTAAATCGTCGAATTGTGATCTCCATGTAACTATCATGATCATGTATATATTTGTATGCTCGATCTTAAGAGAAGTTATCTTATGTATGCACGAGCGTGTACGGTATGTGGTAGCGTAGAAAACTATTTTTGAAATGAAAAAGAGAAAAAAAGATACAAATTGAATTCTCTGCCGCGACAGAGAAAGTGCCTAAACTTCTGCCGCGACAGAGAACCATTTGTCCAGGACTAATGGGGGGGCACCCAGTGCCCACAGAGACGGCCACGTGGATACCCATTGGTCCTGGATGGTAAGCAGTCCGGGACTAGTGGGGGGGGGGGGCTTTAGTCCCGCCCCTCCAGTCCCTGTTACCAGGATCGGGACTAAAGCCCCTTATGGGCCGGGACTAGAGGCCCTTTTCCACTAGTGAGGTATCAAGACTCAAAGCAATGGGGCAGCGTCACCGCTGTTGTCAGACACCTCTCCGACGGTTCAGCCCCGGGACTACCCAGGATAACGTATTTTGCACCCATGTGCCTAGAGGATCGGCGGGTGAAAGGTAGGGCTTGGCTGGAACTGGTGTGGAAACGTCGGGGAAGTGCTGGCGTTGGCAGATGTTGTGCACCATATGTCCACACCCTGTGTGGCACATTACGCCAGAGCGATAAATTCTCAACCTCTTGTTGCCCCATCTGGTACTTCACTTGTAGCCAAAGTAGGGCCTTCAAGAGGGAATGGCACTGAGATGCCGTCGATGCCCGCTCCGGTAGGTCGAACGTGGGGTTTCCACCAGTGTTCGAGGAGGAAGTCTGATCAGGATCATGCCAATGCCTCCAAGGAGGTAGAGATACCCTCGGACATTGCGATTGACAGTGCAGGCCACCGCCGCCCGGGGATTTTGCCCCGACCCATGATCAAGGACCTCGAAAGACCGTCTATGCAGGAGAAGACCGGAGATGGCGAAGTAGGTCGCTAGAGAAGGTCTTCAGGTGGGGGGAGCCTAGAACTTGTTGTAGCAGTAGGGGCACCGGTATACTATTGTTCCTTAGTGTTGGGGATATACTTTCTGGGTATCCTCATAATTCCTCACTGACCAGGGTGGCCCACTTCGGGTTAGAGCTTTCCTTCACGGGCGGCCCAGTCAGGGAGAGAAGACGGAGTCCAATCCGGCTACGGGAAGGCCCAGAAGACTTACCGACTTAGGCCCATAATGTTACTTGTAGTTCAAGATGTACTCTGTAACCGACTCTTAGTCGTAGCCGGATAGATCTCTCCTGTAAACCCTAGGCCGGATATATCTATATAAGCCGTCCTAGGGAGAGCCTTTAGGGCAACACTTTAGACACCTCAATAGTCTACAATCTCAACTCGCACAGGCAAACCCTTGTAACCCATACTCCAGCTCTGCCGTATTACTGGATTGCTAGCAGGAGTAGGATCCGTCCAAAGCCGGCGGATTGAAACCTAGGTAAACTTGTGTGCTCACCGTCCCAGAACACCGTACGTCTCACACCCCTCTCTTCCGCACGCCTCGAGGACCCCCTCATGGCGTACTTGTCCTCAATACGACGACAGTTGGCGCCCACCGTGGGGCTAGTGAGCTTCGGATCTGCGTTCCAAGCGGAATCTGCAAGAATTGAAATCGACGCGATGATCGTCGTCGGTCGCATCCTCTACGCCAGCGACGTCCCTCTCATCGTTCTCTACGAGACATGGATTTCGGCTAGGGAGGCCGTGACTGCCTACACAATCTTGTCTTTTGGCGAGATCGATGTTTACATCGGTTTCGCTGAACCTGCCCCACCCACCCCAGTAGTGATGATAGAGGCAGAAGAATCTTCTGGGTCCCCTTTGTCCGCGGAGGCGGCAGAGTTCCGGATCTCAGAAAAACCTAATCCCACTCAGCCCGCACCAGCTGCGGAGATAGTGGAGAAATCTGAGCCTGAAGAAGACCTAGCGGTCCAAGTCGAATCTGGAGTGGATCTCCCTAGAGAAGCCGGATCCTAGATCGACCCACCCGTGGAAGTCGAAATTTAGGAGGAACATATCAACGACACTGATTCCGGCTCTGATGACGCCGGGATAGACAGGCCTTTCCTGAGGTACGCACTGCGATGCCTGATACTCCAAGGATAAAGCGCGGATGCAATTCTCGAAACCATCAAAATTTTCGACATGGCTGATCTCGAAAGCCGCAGGCACCTCAGGAAGCACGCGTCGCACTTCATCGGATACGTGGGATCTGGATCCGGCTCTGCCGATGCTGGAGAAAACACCGACTCTGCGCTGGAGGCAATTGGAACAAATGCTGATGTACCTGCATCCTCGGATGAATCAATGACGTCAGCAGATTTCCGAAAGTTCTCCGAGGAATATGAAGAGGAGTATAACTCCAAAGCTGCAGAAGAAGGAGAAGCCATGGATGAAGGATCCGGGGAACACTCTCCCAAAGCGCAGGATGACATGGACGTCGGAGATAATCCCGAAGTCCAATTGTCCGAAAGTACTGATCAGAGCTTGACTCCGGGAAACGGACCCAAAGACGTCTTTGCTACCGGCGCTACCAAGAAGGCAAAGAAGAAGAACAAGACCCCGGCAAAAGACCCTCTGGCAGAAGAGGTGGTTGCTGAGGAATACGAAGAAGACTCGGATGGAGCACTTATCCCAGAAGAGCCGGTGGATGGACACGTGATCACCGAAGGTGCGCGTAAACTCATCAATGCTGCATTAACCACACCTATCCCTATAGCTGCAGAACTTACTGCTGAAGAGCCGGACGAAAGGGCCCATGACCTAGAAGCGCGTCGTCAACAACTCCTGGATGAAGCCAAAAACATCAAGGAGGGGAAGAAACACATGAAACTAAGGATTACATGTCTCGGTTGCATTAGAAGACACGGAAGCATCACACCAATGATGACCAATTCCCACATGTCCGTGCCGTCCTTTTCAGAGATGAGATGGGGAAGCCACAGAAAGATAGCAAAGGAGATTGGGTATATCCAACCCAGTACAGAATACCGTGGCAGCCCGAGAAATTTTATCAGCTAATCCAGGACCAGAGGAGATCCATTTCGGTATCAAACTACTCAACAAGGGACTAGAGCAGCAAAAGGTCGCCCTGTTTGGAAGTCAAAAACTGGTCTCGGATTCCTACCAGTGTCGCACAGATCCAGCATGGGCTAACGTAAGGCCCCATCATGTCCCGGAGCAGTATCATCGCCCCAAACACCGGGAAGACAATTATTCAAGAACCAGATCATCAGGACAACATCACAGAACTGCGCGTGACTGGAGCAACGTCGCCCCAGCGGCCGAAAAAGAGGCCATTGCTGCACTGAATCCGAGAAATCCCCCAACGAGAGTCTAATGATCGAAGGGGAGAAGATAAAGAGAAGCGTCGAGAGGAGGATCGTCAAAAAATGCCACCTCCTAGACATGCAAGCCGTCCAGCTGACCCTCACCATGGTGGGAACGACGGACGAAGGAATGACGAAAATCATGCTGGCACGAGCCGGCAGGGGGCTCGTCGTAGTGAAGACCCTCCTCGGAACCGGAATAAAGACGCTCTGGACGGAGGCCGGCGATCAGCCGGAAACAATTCAACTACCCCACCCTCTCCACCAAGCAGTCATCACAACGGCTCTCAAGGGGGACAAGGAGGACGACGTGGCAGAGGAGGTGGTGGCAGAAGCCGAAGTCCGGCTCCAAGGCACCGCAGCCACAGCCGCCATTCGGGATGATCTCTATCCCTGAACGACGCAAGGCACAAGATCAACTCCAACATAGAGGCGCGGTGCTACGAAAACGATGATATCTACGTGGGCCCAAAATGCTTCGGACCACGCATCAGAGCTACAAGATTCCCGGAAGGATTTGCTATCTCAAGGCATATACAGGCCTACGACGGCATTGCTCGGCCAGATACCTGGCTACAGGAATTTTTCCAAGCTTTCTGCATCACCAAAGGCGGAAATAGCCTGGTTGTAACCCGATATCTCCCACTTATGTTGCAGAAGACGGCACGATCATGGCTCAATGAACTTCTGGAGAAACACCATCCATAACTGGTATGACATACAAAGTGCGTTCTTTCGGAATTCGAAGGCACATATCGGAGGCCCTATACGGTCGGAGACCTACAACGTTGCACCTAGAAAGCAGGAGAAACTTGTCGGGATTACCTCGGATGATGGATCGACACCAAGAACTCCTGTGAAGGAGTAAACGATCAAACCGCGATTGAAGCTTTCATCGCAGGACTCCCAATTGGTCTACTACGTCACCGCTTGAAGTGTGATAAGGTCACTGACTTGGGAGAGATGATAGAAACAACGAGCAAGTATGAAGATGCTGACGACGATGCAGAAGGATTGCTTAATGCCCTAGTTGTGCCCCAGTCGGCAAAACAACCAAAGCAACAAGCTCAGAAGCGCAAAAAGACCTCGGAAGAAAAACCCAACACGGAAACATTAGTGGTTACTGCTACTTTCGGGTCTAGAGGACGAGGAGGACGCGGCGGAGGTCGCGAGCGTGGCTGTGGGACATCAAGGGTCTAAGGTAGAGGAGACCAGCAACCAGGCAAAACCTACTCTTGGGCCGACATTGCCAATAACCCATGTGTGCATCACTTAGACGCCAATGGGGGCTTGTCCCACACCAACGCTGAGTGTCGTTTCAATGACGACATCAAAAGAGATGACACCGTGGGCTACAAAGCTAAGCGGAAGAAGGGAAGGAAAAATCCCGAAAAATACAAAGAGACCAAGAAAGATTCCGACATGGAGGAAGCTGATGCTTGAAATCCCAAGCCGGAAGGGAAGAAAACTTTTCCCACCAAGAAGGACACTTACAGCACTTTCCTCGGATCTCAACCAGCAAAGGTCAAGAAAGCAGTTCTACACGAGCTCAATGCAACAGTTCCGGCTATCCCCCAATACTTGGACTGGTCGGAAGTGGCAATCACATTAGACCGCGCTGATCATCCTCCTAAGTTGCACAGGCGAGGAAAATACGCCTTAATCGTCAACCCACGTATTGACGGTTATGGTTTCTCCAAGACCCTCATGGATGGTGGTAGCAGCATCAATATTATCTATGTCGAAACGCTACGCCGGATGAAGATCTTGGAAACCCAGTTGAACCATAGCTCTGTGATCTTTCACGGAGTTGTCCCAGGAAGACAAGCTAATTCCCTGGGAGAGATTACTTTGGATGTCACCTTTGGACTCCAAAGAATTATCGGACGGAGGCACTTTCCTTCGAAGTGGTCCCGTTCAAGAGCGTGTACCACGCTATATTCGGACGTCCGGCTTACTGGGCTTTTATGGCTCGTCCGTGTTACATTTACAATATGATGAAAATTCCAGGTCCCAACGGCGTGATCACCATCAGGGGAGACCCGGAGAAAGCGCGAGAGTGCGAGGATGGAAATGCCGCCTTTACCGAAGCCGTGCTGCACGCCTAGGAGTACCAGGAGATCAAGAAGAGCATAGATCCGTCCGAGATGCCTGCAACGAAGAAGGAGGTGACAAAGCCAAATCCGGAGTTCAACGCATCAAAAGAGATTAAGAAGACGTTGTTGAAGGATGATGACCCCTCCAAGGTGACCCAGATAGGCGTAGGACTAGGTAGCGCATAGGAAAGCGCGCTCGTGAAGTTCCTCCAAGCAAATCAAGATATCTTCGCATGGCAGCCATCTGACGTGACCGGAGTACCTAGGGAACTTGTCGAGCACTCTTTAAATGTAAACCCGAACGCTAAACCCGTCAAACAGTCCCTACGACATTTTGGCGATGAAAAGCGTAAGGCAATAGCTAAGGAACTAGCACGGCTCGAGTTAGCCGGATTCATAGAAGAGGTCATCCACACTGAGTGGTCGGCCAATCCTGTAATGATCCCGAAAAAGGACACCACTAATTTAAGGATGTGTGTTGATTATACTGCCTTGAACGAGGCTTGTCCAAAAGATCCGTTCGCTCTGCCTAGAATTGATCAAGTTATCGATTCTACGGCATGCTCGGAACTCCTCTATTTTCTTGACGCATATTCTGGTTATCACCAAATCCGGATGAAGGAATCTGACAAAGTCAAAAATTCATTCATAACCCCTTTCGGAACCTTTTGTTTTGTTACGATGCCCTTTGGGCTGAAGAACGCATGAGCTACGTACCAGCGCACGATGCAGTGTTGCCTCCATGACCAACTCGGACGCAACGTACATGCATACGTGGATGATATTGCGGTGATGTCCAAAAAGAAGGAAACACTGATTTCCGACTTGGAGGAAACGTTCGCCAATCTACGAAAATACAACATCATGCTTAACCCGAAGAAATGCTTCTTTGGAATACCAACCAGAAAATTGTTAGGTTTCATCGTGTCTCAAAGAGGCATAGAGGTGAACCAGGACAAAATCAAGGCTATACTCAATATTTCCAAGCCAACTCGCCTGAAGGACGTACAAAGATTAACCAGTTGCATCGCTGCGGTCAATCGATTTGTAAGCCGGCTTGGTGAAAGAGCCGCACCATTATACAAACTCCTGAAAAAGACCAAGGATTTTGTTTGGACTGACGAAGCTGAAGCTGCACTACAAGACCTGAAGAAAGTACTCTCATCTGCTCCTATCCTTGCAGCACCGGAACCTTAGGAACCGATGTTGCTCTATCTTGCTGCGACAAATAAGGTTGTTAGTATCGTCATGGTGGTGGAGAGACCAGAGGAAAATCAGGAACACCTGATGCAGCGTCCGACTTACTTTGTCAGCGAAGTCCTGACAGAATCAAAATAGCGGTATCCGCACTATCAAAAGTTGGCTTACGGTGTTTTTCTAGCATCTCGTAAGTTACGACACTACTTTCAGGAGCATCCAATTACTGTGGTGAGCACAGCTCCCATGAGAGATATAATCAACAACAGTGACGCCACAGGACGCGTCGCCAAATGGGGCATAGAGCTTTCAACTTTCGATATTGAGTACAAACCCCGTACAGCAATCAAATCTCAAATCCTTGCTGATTTTGTCGCTGATTTGATAGAGACAAAGGAAAATATGACCCTCCCTGAGTCGGAATATTGGACCCTCTACTTTGATGGGTCCAAGGCTCGTGGGGGCTCGGGGACTGACGTGGTGCTCAAATCACCCTAAGGAGATAAACTTCTATACGTGTTGCAGATCCACTTCACAGCGACAAACAACACTGCCGAGTATGAAGCACTGCTGCATGGAATCCGGATTGCTAAGGATATTGGCATCCGACGTTTGATGTGTTATGGAGATTCGGATCTTGTTGCTCAACAAGTGTCGGATATTTGTAATGCAAATAAGCACATGGTAGCATATAAATCTGTCGTGGATGATTTATCTAAATAATTCGAAGGGTTTGAGGTTCAACACATCCCTCGAGCAGAAAACGAGAAAGCATATGCACTATCTCGGATAGGCTCTGCACGGAAAGAAGTCCCATATGGCGCTTTTTTGGAGCACCTCAAAGTTCCCTCAATAAAGGGAGTAGATGAGGAATATCCGACCAAATCCGACTCACCTCTAATAGCAGTTCTGGCTGTAATTCCCAGCTGGACTCAACCCTACCTAGATTATCTGGTAGATGGCAAATTACCCGAAGACGAGGTTCTGAGCCGACAGATTATTTGACGAGCAAAAGCCTATACTATTGTTAAAGGTGAGCTCCATAAACGGAGTGTTTCTAGGGTTTTTCAGCGCTGCGTATCTCCGGAAGAAGGAGTGGAAATCTTAAGAGAGATCCACGAAGGTGAGTATGGTCACCACGCTGCAGCCAAATCTTTAGTGGCAAAAGCTTTTAGACACGGATTTTTCTGGCTTACAGCTCAGGCAGATGCCGAACGATTAGTCAAGACGTGCAAAGGCTGCCAAAAGTACGCCAAGCAAGCTCATGTTCCGGCTGATCAGCTGCGAACAATACCTATAACATGGCCCTTTGCGGTCTGGGGGCTTGATATGGTAGGACCATTTAAACGAGCTCCAAGTGGATTTACTCATCTCTTAGTGATGGTGGATAAGTTCATAAAATGGATTGAGGCTAAACCTGTCACTAGTTGTGATGGAGCAACAACCAAAAGATTTGTCGAGGATGTTATAATCCGGTATGGCAATCCACATAGCATTATCACGGACAACGGGAGTAACTTATCTATGGGAGAATTGGCTGAATTCTGCAACAAGCAAAATATCCGGCTTGACATTGCGTCAGTCGCACATCTGCAGGCTAACGGGCAAGTCGAAAGAGCAAATGGTTTAATCCTACAGGGCCTAAAACCGAGACTCGAATCACAACTACGGTGTGCTGCGGGGGCTTGGGCAGAGGAATTACCCTCTGTGATATAGAGTTTACGAACAACTCCAAACAGGTCAACAGGATACATACCTTTCTTCTTGGTCTATGGCGCAGACGCAGTTCTTCCTAGCGATTTGATTCATACTTCTCCTGGAGTGGCCGCGTATATTGAAGAGGATGCCGAGATTTCTCGACAAAACGATCTCGACTTAGTCGAAGAAGTTCGCGTCGTTGCTGAAATGAGATCTACAGCCTATCAGTAGAAGTTACGCAAGTATCATAGCCAGAGAGTCTGAAATAGATCTTTCAATAAAGGTGATTTGGTTCTCCGGCTTGTGCAATAAAGAAAGCACGAACTTTCCCCAGTATGGGAAGGGCCCTTTTTAGTTAGTCGAGTATTGTACAACGGATCATACTACTTAACTGACATGAGGCCAGTCAAAGAAAGACCTGCTACTAAGAAGAGAAAGAGAGCTGGAGGCTGTACAAATCCGGATGAATTAGACAGACCTTGGAATATTGCTCAGCTACGTCCCTTTTATTCTTAGTTTATCCTTCTTTGTAATCATATATATGTACATGCTCTGAGAGAAATAAAAGTTTTGGTTGCCTCAAGTTTTTCTGAGAAGATTTTACCATTTTATTTCTGAATGATCATGTCATAGTTGAAAATCCCAGAATGCTTGAAAGTACTTTATGCTCATGTTCGTTCTGGTTTAGATTTCGGATTCTAAAAACTACTACCCTCGGGTATAACTCTAAAGTTTCTAGTCTTTTCTTTGGTTATTTGTCTGATTGTTGGATGCGGGCATTTTCCGAGTAGTGAATTATTGGTACTAGAAGCCGGCTTTGTTTCCGAGTTTAAACTGGTTTAGCAATTGAGCTCCGTTGCTCGGCAAAGTTTCTGGCAGAAGGTTTAGCCGGCTCACGAAAGGGACGAGGCAGAAAGCCAGATAAACGATAAGCATAGGCGAAAAAGTACAAGTGCTTATGTAAATATTTCAGGCACACAAAAATTTAAAGCCAAAAGTGCTGAATAGATCAAAAGCTTAGCACTAGCAAAATAATAGTACTTCATATTTACAGGTGCATCATGTTTTTTCAGATAATACAAATGTTTCTTGCAATCTATGATGCAAGAGGAGATGAAGGAGCTGCCGGCTCGCTGGATACGTCGCCTTGATATCGTTCCAAGATGTCCACATCCGAGGTGGTGCGTTCATCATCGGAAACTTCTGCTGTTTCTTCTGGAGGCGGAGGCGGAGTGTCCACGCAGTTTAATAATGGAGTACCATAGCTGGTCAAGTCAGCTATATGACACCCATATCCAGCACAGGAGTCCATAATGGCCTTGATGTCCTGCTCCTGGCCATCTTCATCCACTATAGAGTACCCTCTGGTCACTTGCCATATCTCCATGCTTCCATGGTGGCTCATGACCATGGTGAGAGCGTCCTGCGCTGCTGATCGCACGTAGGACATGTTCCAATCCTGGACGAACTGCGGCATCTCGTTTCCTTGTCCCGTACCTAAAAATCCGACATGCTATGCATGTCCGGAATCTTGAGAGCTTCGCCAATGTCCTCAAGGGATTGGCGGAAGTCATGAAGCAGGTCACTGACTTAGGTAAGCCGGTGGGTGCGGGGCTCAGTAGAGGTGGGGTCCGTCAAGTTCAGAGGACCTGTAAATAAAGACAGTTAAATAAAATCCAACATCGAAATAAGTCGAAGAAAATAGACAAGTCAGACATATGGAGTGTACCGAAATTGAAGTCGTCAATTTTGGTCTTCTCTTCCCGAAGACTCTAGAGTTCAGCCCGGAGCGCCTCGGAAAGATCCCTCTCTCTGCAAGGCTCACTACTGAGGTCCGAGATTTTTTGATCTTGAGTAGCAATCTTGCGATCACGCTCATCAGTAGCCATGGAGGAGGACTCAAGGATTTGAGCAATGCTCTTTTCATGATCTGCCTTGAGCTGGTCCAGCTCTTGGCGAAGCTCCTTGTTCTCCACCACCAAAGTCTTGAGGTTCTCGGCCTCTTCAATCATGGCGCATGACGGTTTTACCAGCGCTGTAAGTCAAAAAAGAACAACGTTTCAGAAAAAATTCGATTATGACAACTTGAAAGACAAGGTTTGAGTCTCGGAATGTTTACCTTCGGCCTCATCCTTGGCAACTTTTAGCTCAGCATTTTTAAGCTAGGGAGCTTTGATCTCTCACCACTTATCACAAACATTCTTCAACAAATCCTGGTTATAGGAATATACTTTCTGTAAGTCAGAATACCCAAAGTCAGAAAGCTACTAAAGACTCGGGCTAATATTTTTACTAATATCAGCACGAGCCTTGGGGGCTACACTAGTTCGTTCTTTCGCATCCTAAGGAAGCATAAACCCGGATTATTTATCCTACTTCATGCTTGAGGGCTAGAGGATATGATATGAAATAAAGGAAAAACAGGAGTTGGAATTCCGACTTACATATTGTTCGCGAGTAAGTTTGTCCAAACTCGCGTTCACTTCAACGGCAACCTTCTCAGAAAGAGTCAGAGGGGTCACAGGAGCAGTTGGAAGCTCCCCGGACCTAATCCTCTCGTTGCAAAGAAGCACTTGTTCAAGAAGATTAGAGTGCTTGACGTCCTCTGCTTCTTGCGCTTCTTCTTCGGAAGATAAGGTACTTTTCTCCAGGCATTGCCTGGCTAGCCGCTGGATCTCTTTAGCAGATTTCCGGGACAGGCCAAACTTGGCAAGTTCCGGATTGCTGAGAAGGTTTTCGGCGAAGGTTTCTGCCGAGGGATCATTACACAAAGAGGGTTCACCCTTATCTAAACCTGACTCACCCATGGTGATGTCAGTTTGCGATTCAAGGATCGCAGGCTCCATGGAAGGAGCTGGATCTTCTGCGACAGCCGGAGAAGGAATTATCACCGGTGTTGCGGAAGGCCGAGGGGCAGGAGTCGGAGGGGCCACGACAGGAGAAGCTATGGTAAGCTTCGTCTGTCGCAGGGGCTTCGAAGAAATCCCCTTCCCCTTGCCCTTGATGAGCTGTTTAGCTTTGAGAATGTGATAAAGCCGGAAACATTACATCTCGGAAGGAAATTCGAGTAAAGTACAAAGGAGGAAGTTGTGATGGAAAGTTACCTCTTCACGATGGGCACCTCCTTTGTACCAACGGCCACTGTCGAAGCTGGCAATGGCACCACTTCTGTCTCCTAAGAAAACTCGGGAGGATATCCTTCGAGCGGAGCAAATTCTGACTCGGGGAGGTCAGCAAGCTGAAAAGAAGAAAACATATCAGTATTGTGATGTAACTTAAAAGATCGAAACATATAAGGCTTACTGTTAGAAGCTTACCGGCACTACGGGGTTTTCTGCCGTATGCATATCTAGAGAAATCTCCGGGATCCTCCTCTCGATCTGCTCCCTTATCAACCATTTTATCTGGCTTATGTAGCCTTGCATGGTGTAGGCTCTGGGGCTGATGCAGAGGGAGTCTTTCTTGGACGACGTGATGGAGTGCATCAGTCGGTCTCCGTGGTACTGAAAGGGCTGGATCCGGTGTGAGACCCAGCATTGGACCAAGTCGGATCCCTTCAGTCCTTTGTGTTTGATCAAGTATTCGATCCACCTCTTGGCGAGGATCAGATCGTTAGTGAGAGGCGGAGCAGCCTCGTCCCAAGACGGTTGGGCCGTGGCGGCTCCGTCGATGAAAGCCAGCAAAGCAGTAGCTTTGCCGGGAGCCAGAATATCCTTATGATAAAAGAATGTGGCTGGCCATTGTTTGACCGAGTCACTAGCTAGGATTTTGGGATATGCGTGCTCGCGTCTAAGTGAAAAACTAATAGTACCAGTGATGTAAGGAACACCGGCAGTGATAGAATTTCTCCGGACATGGAAATAGTACCGGAATAAGGTCAAACTCGGCCTAATGCCGAAAAAATCCCTCACACAAAGAAGCATAAGCGCTCATCTCTAAGAGAGAGTTGGGATGAAGATGGTGGAGTTGAACACCAAAATGATCAATCACCTCGGAGAAGAACTCCGAGGGAGGGAATGACAAACTTCTGTCGAGGTGGGTGCCGAAGTGGACCCGCTCGTCGGCGTGCGGGTAGGGGATGGTCTCGCCGAAGCCGCTCCGCCAGTCACCGTCGCGGAGGAGCCCTTCTATCTCCACGCCGCGGAGCTTCTCGTCATCTAACACGCAGGGGATCTAGACCCCGCGGAAGCTTTCCTTCTCCGCCGCCGCTTCCATCGCCGCCGCTGCCGCCAAGCCGGAAGAGGAAGAAGAAGACATTTCTCCGGTGAGCAGTTGACCTAAGATGGGCGGCGCTGGGAGTTTTTGGGAGGAAAGCAGAGGAGCTCTGTGCGCGCGGGGGAGATTTGGAGGATAGGAAAAGGCAAAGGACATGTGAAGAAAGGAGGAGGATATCCTCACCCCTTATATCCACCTAACCATGCCAAGATTCGTGCAAATGCTACAGTACAACCGCCACGCGTCGTGGAAGGAACTGGGAAGGACCCACGCGATGATTACGTCGCCTCGATCTCCGCGCACACATTGAAACGGCGCCTCGGTTCTGCTAACCACGGACCCACCAACGGTCGTGATGACATGATGTCTGTCAGATGACGTGACTTGACCATGGCTTGTGTCAGGTGGCGTTAGAGACCAAGTTCCGGCTTAGTTTGAAATCAAGCTGGAAATCCGAGTAACCTGTTGATAGGTCCGACTTATTTTTAAGACCCGGATCGTATTTTTTTTGTGAAGTTTCAGGAACCCTTCAAGATTCTGCAAGCCAAAGATCAAGCTAGACGATGATAAATCCGACTTTGGATCTTGGAGGCCTCCAGAGGCTGCTGTTGGGGATATACTTTCCGGGTATCCTCACAGTTCCTCACTGACCAGGGTGGCCCACTTCGGGTTAGAGCTTTGCTTCACGGGCGGCCTAGTCAGGGAGAGAAGACGGAGTCCGATCCGGCTACGGGAAGGCCTAGAAGACTTACCGACTTAGGCCCATAATGTTACTTGTAGTTCAAGATGTACTCTGTAACCGACTCTTAGTCGTAGCCGGATAGATCTCTCCTGTAAACCCTAGGCCGGATATCTATATAAGCTGTCCTAGGGAGAGCCTTTAGGGAAACACTTTAGACACCTCAATAGTCTACAATCTCAACTCGCACAGGCGAACCCTTGTAACCCATACTCCGGCTCTGCTGTATTACTGGATTGGTAGCAGGAGTAGGATCCGTCCAAAGCCGGCGGATTCGAACCTGGGTAAACTTGTGTGCTCACCATCCTAGACACCGTACGTCTCACAGCCTTCTCTTCCGCACGCCTCGAGGACCCCCTCATGGCGTACTTGTCCTCAATCCGACGACACTTAGTGAACTCTTCGGGGTTTGAGGTTCACTAGTAGAAAAACTAGCTTTGGTTCGCATCGTCCGAGACCATTAGTCCCGGTTCCTCCTCGAATCGGGACTAATGCAAGCATTTGTCCCGGTTCGAGGGGACCGAGGGACGCACGGGAGCTAGGGGCATACATCCCGGTTCTTAAGGGGGCTTTCGTCCCGGCTCGTAATACGAACCAGGACTAAAGGTCAGGTCCAGACACGTGGCATTCCGCCAACCTTTTGTCCCGGTTCGTATTACGAACCGAGATGAATAGCCCGATAATAAATGCACAGCCCTAGCCAGCGCCCACCCTCTATTTTTTCTCTTTGTTGAAGGACTGAGGTGTGGTGTGCTAGTTTTTTTCCCTATGCACATTAGGTGTTCGACGAAATGTCTGAGAGAATGATACGCTTGATTACACACAAAATAAAAATGATATGAGGTTCCCAAGTCACACTTAAGTCTTTCTCCTCTTTCTTTCCTTCTTGATCGAGGTTAGCAAACATTATCCTTCATTTGTCATTGTTATAATAATGCATGCGTTGACGTAAAGTGGTCATCTCACTATTCATGATGTTCTATAATGATGCAGATGAACTGACGGGGATGGATGTACGGTGATCGACGTAAATCTGTGTACATTCAAGGCGTGGATAAATATATCGATGTGGCTAAGGCAAACAAAGAGAATGGATTTATGTGTTGTCCATGTGTTCAATCTCGGAACATCAAGGAGTACTCTTCCTCGAAAATCCTTCGCGTCCACCTGGTTTGGAGAGGTTTCATGCCCAGTTATAATTGCTAGACCAAGAACGGAGAAAGAGGGGTTATGATGTAAGACAATGAAGAAAAAGAGGATGATGACAACTATTGTCATATATTCCCTAAATACGATGATACTGCAATGGAAGAGAATGAAGAAGAAGGAGGTGAAGAATGGGCATCAGATGAGCCTGTTGATGATCTTGGTCGGGTCATTTCTGATGCAAAGCGAGACTGTGAAACAGAGAAGGAGAAGTTGAAGTTGGAGGACATGTTAGAGGATCACAAAAAAATGTTGTACCCAAATTGCGAAGATGGCAGCACAAAGCTCGGTACCACACTGGAATTGCTAAAATGGAAGGTAGAGACTGGTTTATCTGACAAGGGATTTGAGAAGTTACTGAAAATAATGAAGCCGAAGCTTCGAAAGGATAATAAATTGCCCGAGAGTACTTACGAAGAAAAGAAGATTCTCTGCCCTCTAGGATTAGATGTGCAGAAGATACATGCATGCATAAATGACTGCATCCTCTATCGCGGTGAGGAGTACGAGAATTTAGCCGGTATGCACTGCACTACTGTATAAGATCAGACAAGATGACCCTGGTGATGTTGATGGCGATGAAGAGCCCCCCCAGGAAGAGGGTTCCTGCTAAGGTTATGTGGTATGCTCCTATAATACCAAGGTTGAAACGTCTGTTTAGAAACAACGAGCATGCCAGGTTGTTGCGATGGCATAATGAAGACCGTAAGAACGATGGGAAGTTGAGATACCCCACTGATGGGTCGCAGTGGAGAAAAATCGAGAGAGAGTTCCCGGACTTTGCAGGTGACACGAGGAACTTATGGTTTGGTCTAAGTACAGATGGCACGAATCCTTTTGGTGAGCAAGCTGCAGACATAACACCTGGCCTGTGACTCTATGTATCTACAACCTTCCTCCTTGGCTATGCATGAAGCGTAAGTTCATTATGATGCCAGTGCTTATCCAAGGCCCGAAGCAACCCGACAACGACATTGATGTGTACCTAAGGCCATTAGTTGAAGAACTCTTATAGTTGTGGGGAAAACTAGGTGTACCTGTGTGGGATAAGTACAAACAGGAGCCATTTGACCTGCGAGCGCTGCTTTTCATAACCATTAATGATTGGCCTGCTCTTAGTAACCTTTCAGGACAGACAAATAAGGGATACAAGGCATGCACACACTGTTTACATGATACTGAAGCTACATATTTGCATAAATGTAAGAAGGTTGTGTACCCGGGGAGTCGTCGATTTCTTCCGATCAATCATCAAGTAAGAAAGAAAGGCAAGCATTTCAAAGGTGAGGCATATTACCGGAAGAAGGCTGACCTCCCTACAGGTGATGATGTATTTGGTATGGTCAAGGACATAGAAGTAATCTTTGGAAATGGTCCTGACGGTCAACCTATTCCAAACGATGTCGCTACCGGACACGTGCCCATGTGGAAGAAGAAATCTATATTTTAGGAGCTACCCTATTGGAAAGTCCTACGTGTCTGCTCTTCAATCGACGTGATGCACGCGACGAAGAATCTATGCGTTAACCTGCTAAGCTTCTTGAGCGTGTATGGGAAGACAAAAGATACACCTGAAGCACGGGAGGACCAACAACGTATGAAAGACCTACAAAACATGCATTCACATAACAAGACGGATAAAGGGTGTCACTTAAGTCCTGCTAGCTATGCTCTTACGAAAGCAGAGAAGGAAATCTTTTTTGAAATCCTTTACAGTATCAAGGTGCCATATGGATTCTCGTCTAATATAAATGGGATAATAAATATGGCAGAAAAAAAATTCTAAAACCTAAAGTCTCATGACTGTCACGTGATTATGACGCAGTTGCTTCCGATTGAATTGAGGGGCTTCTACCAGAAAATGTCTGAGAACCCATTGTGAAGCTATGCGCATTCCTCAATGCAATATCTCAGAAGGTGATAAATCAAGATATTCTGATAAGGTTACAGAAGGATGTGGTCCAATGTATGTTTTTTAGTTTTGAGCTGGTATTCCCACCATCCTTCTTCAATGTTATGACGCATTGTCAGCGAGGCCGTTCGCCACAAAGATCATGTCCTCAAATTCGCAGGCATGATGTCATTAACTACAAATAGTATGATAACTAGGGTTGCGAAGCGGCACCCGATCCGACCTGTTTCGTAGGCAAAAATTATTACTCTAGTTCAAAAAAAATTAACAAAATTTGTCTAGCTTAAACTAAATTCTGCTTTTTGTGGACTCTCGCGGGTTGCCGCTTTGCAACCCGGAAACTCGCTAGTATTTGTGATCACGTCCAGCGAAGGACACCACACGCAAACAGCATTACGGAGTCCACAGTGTGCTCCACGCCCCCACTGAACCTTTTAGCCTATGTGGCATGGAGCTAGCAGCGGGCGTCAACCCTATAGCCGGCGAGGACACCGCGGGAGGGTGGCTATCCAGTCGGACATCAACACGGTCTGCGGTGACCCAGACTCCATCGACATTGACAAAAGTCCTAAGACCACACTGGCTACCAGGTCGAGAGCACAAAGATAACCGGATATCGAAGCCTGTTTTCCTGGTTGAGATTCACATTTTGAAATAAAAGGTCACTAGAGCTCGGCTCTTGAAATTGGCCGCAGGTAGGCCTTAACCCTTGTTTGTTAAAAAAAAACTGGACCAGACCGGCGGTCCGACCGATAAAACCAATAGTCCGAACATAAATAACCCTTACTGCTAGCTAGAATTAGCACACTTTGAGGCCCAGTACCAATAAGGCTAGACTTATGTGATTACTTATTGAAATATAATCTATATATACATTTTCTGATCATTATATTACATAATTTGCTTAATTTCAATTAAAAGTATGTTTTTTGTCGCCATTGCATCAGCTGAACAAGTGGTCCAACCGACAAGCTAGTGAGCCAGTCGCCTGACTGGTTCATTCACCGGTACAGGTTTTTAAACTATAGAGACCAGCCACATGCATCACGTCACAGGCATCGCCTGCTACAAACCACCATTGACTACCAAGAACTATACCCTTGTGTACCTCTTTGAGCTACCCAGAGGTTTAGGGGCTACCGATGGATTCATGCGATATCCATAACCACCAACCAACAAATTTCAAGCTTGCGAACTAACTGTAAAAAAATACATACATGAGTTGACAACCAGGAGAAAGACGAACAACCTAAAGTCCTCGCTCCATACGTGGGCTAACATTGGTGGAGTTGGAGTATAATACCGACCTAAACAACACCGCTACTAACGAGGGGTAACCTCAACAATGCCCATGGTGATGGACTTAGGCTTTCGCGAAAAAGAGAATGCTTGGGATTTTGTCGGATGTCAGGGAAACAATGGAATCAAAGTCGCCTGAATATTGGAAAGACGCACTATTACAAGTTGTCCACTAGATTTCGGTACCCTCGCTTGGGCTTCTCCCGTCCTATATGTAATAGGTCGGGTATCAAAGCTGTATGCGGATAGGTTTCATACACGCATATTACAATACTGACACAATGTCAGTTTGTAGTTTCTTTCCTAATACAATCAAAATCTTTGTCGATTGCTTCCTTGGACTGTTATCTGGAATCTTCATGGACCTTAGGCCTTTTACCCAATGTAAGGTAGCGAATAATAAGCATTCGAGTAATCATACCCATGTCAGTAGCCCCGAGACTCTATCCGAACCGCAGTTTTAGGTTGAGTCTCAAAGTTTTCTTTCTTCCTTCTCTCTTGTTTCTTGATTTTTATTTTTGCAGGGATTTTGGTACAACGAGTTTGATGCTTCCGACGGATCGGGAATCAGTTAATTGCTCCTAGGCAAAAACAAGGTTGACTTACATCAAACTCAAGTCTCTAGGCTCGAATCCGGAATTTGTAACTGGTGTAATTCAATTTGAGCCGCTGAGGTCTTACCGAATACTGAATTTCAGTTTCTATTTTATCGGGTACCCAACGCGTCTGTCGGGATTTTTCACCGTATCGTTGATACAGATATTTGACTGGAAGAGCGCATTCTTGTGCGATTACCAGGCCGCACAGGACGAATCCTGGGGTCTTACCTTCATGTTTCTGAACACGACATTCGGATTTTTATCGCGTAGGGTGCGATCTGAGAGTTTTTTACTTTTTGCAATCTGCTCCCAATAGGAGTATCTGTCGTTGAATGTTTCCTTTGTTTTTCCTTTTATCGAGTGCGCGTCAGCGCTCCTGATAGGAGTAGCCCCTGAGGCTATGTTTGGATATATGTTATCAAAACATAGGCTCAAAATTTTTATGGCGCCAGTGCTTCTGTTTTTTTTGTCGGATGCACGACCAGTGCTCCCGATAGGAGTAGCCCCCGAGGCTACAGTCGCAATATTTTATATTCGAGTGTAGTCTCAAACCTTCTCCTGAAGGAATTTACTTCGACTCCAATTTAATTTCTTCAGGTCATATTCTTAAAACAAGCCACAATTTCTTACAATGCTTCTGTTGTGACGTCAGTGATGACATATCTGATGCTGTTGATTTTTAGAGAAACACGCCCTGACGGTACGTGTCGAACATAGGCCCGTGTGGCAGTAATGATGACGCGTGATGGTGTATTCAACGGAGATTCTTGACTGCACGTCCTCTCTCCGCGTGAAAATTAAGGCGTCACACGCTGTTCTCCGTTTTTACCGCAGTCATAACTTCTTTTAATTTTTCCCTTTACGAAACCTTTGTAAACACGTATCATCATCGTGCGATCCTCTGTCGTTTTGATTTTGCATCAAACGGTTAGGTCCTTGCGTTGTTGCTCTTTATAAGGGAAGGGATATGCGTTTTACTGCTTCACCTTGCCTCCCTCTTCTCCATCTTCCTCCTTGCGCTCTTGCCCCTTGCGAACTCCTGTTCTTGCTTCCTCGCGAACTTTGATTCTCGTGCTCTTCTTTCCTCTTTTTGCTGCCATGGTCAAAAGCAGGGCTGCTGGGACTTGTTGCCGCCTCAAAGGCCACCAGGAAAAGGGCCGTTGGGTGGCACTACACGAATCTGGACGATTCATGACGATCTGATATCGTCGTGGATGAGGACCAAAATGTCGTAGATGGCCATCTGCGACAAATTCCGCGACGAAAAAATAGGTCACGGACCAAACGTCATAATTCATTCCGCGACGTTTTTTCTGTCTGAAAACGTCACGGCCCGTCCGTGACGTTTCTCCAATTTTGTCGCGGCAAACTAGACCGGCCCGGCCCAGGCGCGGTTGCTCATGACGTTTTTATTTTGTCATGGTTGATGCCACGAGGCAGACAGCACCGCGGGTGGCCGTTAGCGACTTTGCTGACGTCATGTTTGCCGTCTACGACGTCATCTACTTACTGACGTTTTTTTCCATCACGGCCTGATTCCGCTAGCGCCGTTTGCTCACGTCATCCTTTCATTTGCTTATGTCATCCTTCCCATTTTGTCACACTGGCGGAGACGAATTTTGTTTTCATCACAGCAATAAGCTAGCCCGCTTACGCGTGGTTGATCGTCAGGGCGACACGTGGACCAATAGGAAGGAAACATGTGGTCCATCTATAGCACGAATCATGTACCAATGAGAGTTGGACGCGTATCTCCAACGCATGATGAACTCAATTCGTCAGAGCAGAAGAGATGACGTTCCTGTTTCGTCGAGGATGTTGACGAGTGAAAGTGCGCCACGTAGGCGTCTATCAGTGACGAAAACTAAACAAGCATGGCGTTTTCATTTACGTCGAAGAAGAGTGCTGGCAACTTTGCTAGATTGCACCGTCTAGATCAAAATGACAGAAATTGCAGGGCACATGTTTCAGGGGACATATGTAGGTTCGCACATAAGTTTCCAACAAAATAAAGAAAAGAGCCTAACAAGCTTTGAGTCACACCACCAGTTCACTTACGCAATATAGATAAGAATTGCTGAAGTGATGCATTTATAAGGTCTGCGAAGTTCACAAGTGCTTTTCGCGCTTCATTCTTTGCTTCTATCTTCAACAATGCTGCAATGTGTCTGCTTAGTGCCTCATTCGCTGCTCTCTCTGCCAAAAGTTGTGCTTCAAGGAGAGAGCTGGTTGGTCTTGAAGCATGGATGCTTTCATCAGTGGAAGCAAGGGGTTGATCCTCAATGCCATCTTCTGCAGCAGATGGCGCCACTGTGCTTCCAATGGGTCTCTAGCAGTTATAGAAGCAAACGTTAGAAAACTCAAGCTTCCAAGCACATCTTCATGGACAAACAGGGTATTGAATTATACGAAGACGACAAAGATGGACTTGGTATAGCTTCTTCCACACTTCCTGTGCTTCCTTTAGGGCTTCTGCCTTGCCATCTGGTCTCTCCGTCTGCAACCACACAATGGCACTGCGCAGTATCGCATTCCCTGCTCTACGCTTCAAGGAGAGTCTTGGCTAGTCTTGAAGAATGGATGTTGATGTCCTGCGACATCGCATAGTGCACCAGGTTGGTGGAAGGAGGTTGTTCAACCTTAGTGATATCTTCTGTACCATTAGGTGCCATATTGCTTTCCTTGGTTGCCTATTGAGTTTTAGGAATAGAATCAAACATTAGAAAAATAGCCAGCAAATTACAAATGATCATACTCATTTCAGAGACAAATATGGCATTGAAATTTTGGAAGATGAGAAAGATGAAAAGTATTATGGAGGGCTTATTGTTGCTTTTTTCACACTATGATTGGAGAAGACTGGGCTGTCAAAGAAAAACAAGTCACTGTGATAAGGTTGTCTATTTCTTGTTTGCCTGTTTATTAGACAACGGGCCTACACAAAGAGAGAGCATAGAGTATAAGAGACAATCCTGGTTAAACACAAACATGGGGAAGTTGAGTAGACAAGACTTGACCTGGTTCCTAGGGCCAGTCCAAGAATCAACAAGCTTGCACCACTCTGCATTGTTCATGTGTTCAACAGGAGAAATCCTTATTACTTCATTTGGTGGGAGGGGTCAAAAAACTGCTTCTTCAGGAGATGCCTTTGAATTCTTGTGTGCCTCATTAACTGCTGGTTGCAAGCAACCTGCACATCTAGGTGTGATGCATCCATGACAAAATTTTGCTGAAATAAAACATCGTGCATCAGCATCTACTTGAACAGTGATGAGAAGAAAAGGGTAGTTGAGTCACAGAACATACGGAAACTCTATCGTAGAACTCTGCTCTGACATCTGGCCTCTCCTTGTACTCTTTCCAGCGGGGGAAGATAGGCATACCAGTCCTAACTATTTTTGCATACTCAGTGGCGAACTTGGAAGCAATAGTTCTTCCTGGAGGAATGGCAAATAGAATCTTTCCTCCTTTGGACACCTTCTCACGCTGCTTCCCCATGTTTTTTCCCTCAAGACAATTTGAGGATCATCATGTTTAATAGTATCTTCAGAAGGATGATGGCCAAAATCATCTACAAACATATAATGTGGAGTTAGTGTTCTACCATATAATAAGAGCCATTCAAACAATATAATGTGCTTTCCTTGGGGAGTTGGTTGCTTGCCTGGGGCAGCTGTCTGCTCGTCTTGGACTGCTGTCTTCCTGCCATGGAGTGCTGCCATCTCGATTTGGGCTGCTACCTTCTCTCCTCGAGCATAAGGATCTGCAGGACTCTGAGTTTCTTGCGAAGAGGTCGCAGCACTTGGCGGTCTTAGTGGGCGCCATGGAGAACTTGGAGGTGGTAGTACTTCTGGCAGATTCCCCTTGGACCTAGTATGTCTCGTACTTTCTATCGAGGCAGCCATGCTAAACGAGACGCGCTTCCGAGAAGCTGATCCACCACCAGCAGCCATCCTTGTCATGATGACAGGTTTCTTCTTATATTCTCTTCTCAGTCTATACAATTCAAAGGTAGTCAATTCAGGATAATAAAAAAGCACAACATATATGGAAAATTAAGTAACCAAATAATTACACAAAAGATGAGTAGGCAAGTAAGAGGACTACCTCTAGCTCATCCTCCCCCTCCTCTTCAGGATAATAGTCAGATCCAGGGCCTTCATCCTTGCTCTTTTTAGGGGAGAATATAGTGGGAGATGGATAAACAAGGGGCCTAAGACCCTTTTTTTTTGCATCCGAGCATTATTTCTCGTGATGTTTTCCAGCTGTCTTTCTTCCATGGGATGCAATTGTGGTTCTATCATGAATAAACAACTCTTTAGCAAGCTACAAAAATATAACCTATGTCCTATGGTACTGATTGTTCTATACTAATCATAATGTCCAACAGTCCACTATGAGGAACTTCTACTCTAAATCTCATATCACAAGACTAATGATGAAGCAGCCAAAGCAAAGCAAGAGACAAGACGATGAACAAGCTGGACAATTCACCAACTGGATGCAGTAATAAGCAGAGTGGGACAATAAAACATAAGCAGGATAAGCAACAATAGTGCAATTAAACATGATACATAACCTACTGTACTGATTGTTCTATAGAACTCATCATGTGACAACTCACTATGATCAATTTCTACTATGACCATAAGGCATATGATGAAGCAGCCAAACTAATGCAAAAAGACAAGATGATGCAACCTTTATCACACGCAAACAGATCATAAGCCAAAATAGTATACACGTAGTTAAAAAGGATAATCACAATAAAACATAAGCAGGATAAGCAACTATCCTGCAAATAAACAAAATATAACTTATGGTGCTGATTGTTCTATAGTAATCATCATGTAATAGAGTCCACTATGAGCAATTTATGCTCTGATCAAAATACATAGGATGAAGCAGCCAAACCAATGGAACAACCAAGATAATGCAAACTTTATCTGTATGTAAAGTGATCATAAGTTGAATACTCTGAATCTCACTTGTCAATTGGTTGGCTGGTTGCACTAATAATAGAGCATGACAATTAAACACCAGAAGGATAAGCATCTTTCATGCAATTAAAATAGGCAATTAAACAAGTCATGACAAATGATGTTGATTGTTCAATAGTAATCATCATGTAAAACAGACTACTATGAACAATTTATACTCTGCTCATCAAACATGTCATGAAGTAGTCAAACTCATGCAACAGAAAGGATAATGCAACCCTGATCACAAGACTTGTAAAATCACAAGCAATTTCACAGGCAGAAAAAATAAGAGAGAATAACTGCAATAAAAAAGGTGAATTGGTGGCATGAACAGGATAATGAACAACATTTCTCAGGCAAAGTAAAAAACACGAGAATCGAGGATGAGCGTGTTTCCTTGCCTGCAGGCTGTAGGGCCTTTTTGATACCGCGTTTCTTGAAGTGACCCGGGGCACGTGGCATCGATCTGGACGGCAAGGTAGCAGACCTCGTCGATGGGGTGGGTGACGAGGTGGACGGGCCTTGTCAGTGTGGTGATGGGCCTTGTCAGCAAGGTGGACGACGAGCTGGACGGCGAGCTACGCGGGGAGATGGACGGCGAGCTGGCCGACTTTGCGGGTGAAGTGTACATCGAGGTGGTAGAAAAGGTCAGTTGGCTGTCGGCGAGGTGGACGACCGGCGAGCTCGACGGACATGGTGGAAAACCAGGACGGTGAGTAGGGGCTAGGGTTTGTGCTAGGATGACGGAGAGGTTACTACTGGAAGCACGTGATGGGTTCGTAGCATGGAAAACAAAAAATTTCTACCGCAAGAACGAACAAAACCCAGATCTAATCTAGATAAAAGCCAAGATCTAATCTATTAGACATGTGCAACGAGATAGATCGGTACTAACCCTTGTAGATCCGAAAGCGTTACGAGATTGGATCTCGTGGTTGATGTAGTCGATCACTTGCCGATCTCAAGATCGTGTGGACGATCCTTCCGGCGCCGCGTTCCAGCAGCGCTTCCGCAGTCGGTCACACGTGTGGAGTCGAAGTAGACCTTCCTCTCCTCGTTCCAGCGAGCAGCGGAGGTAGTAGATCTTCTCCACGGAATCACAGCAGCACGACGGCGTGGTGGTGGTGGTGGAGTAGAGAATTCTGCAGGGCTTCGCCTATGCCTGTGCAGAAGAAAGGAGGAGGAGAGAGGCGGTGGAGATTTGGAGTTGTGGAGGAGGGCTTGGAGGTGGCGCCCCCACCCCTCTATTTAAAGGAGGGAGGCTCCATGGGAGGGGGAGTCCCAGTAGGACTCCCCTCCCTCCTATGGCCGGCGGATTGGGGAGGGGGGAGGAGTCCTCCTCCCCCACGACTCCTTGTCTTGCCCCACAAGGACTCCTTGATCCCTTTCTTGGTTTTCAAGCAAACTCGAAGAAATCTTCTAGAACCTTCCGGAACATTCCGAAACCTTCTAGAATCCTCATACAAATACTCCGGAACATTTCCTAACTCAGAAAATGATCCCCAATATATGAATCTTATTCTCCGGACAATTCCGGATCTCCTCGATGTCCCGGATCCAATCCGAGACTCCAAACAACATTCGGTCTCCAACGCACATTCCATATCTACTTAAAACAACTTCGAACCTTAAGTGTGTCACCCTACGGTTCGTGAATTGTAGACATGCAGAGACACATCTCCTATCAATAACCATCGGCGGGACCTGGAGATCCATAATGGCTCGCACATACTCAACGGTGACATCATGATCGATTGAACCATTTACATACGAAACCAATTCCCTTTGTCACGCGATACTATACTTATCCGAGGTTTGATCGTCGGCATCTCCATACCTAGTTCTACCTCGTTACTGATAAGTACTCTTTACTCGTTCCGTGATATGTCATTCCTTGTGACCCAGTCACATGCTTGCAAGCTAACTAGATGACATTCCACCGAGAGGGCCCAGAGCATATCTATCCGTCATATGGATGGACAAATCCCAATCTTGGTCCATGCGCTTCAACACATACTTTCAGAATACCCAATGACACCTTTAGAACCACCCAGTTATGAAGCGGCGTTTGATGTCATCAAAGTACCCATCCGGTGATGGTGATTAACACAACCTCATGGTCGAAGGATTAGGTTACTATGCATTTAAAAGCTTATAGCAATACGAACTTAATGACTTGATCTTATGCTACACTTACTATGGGTGTGTGTCCATCACATCATTCTCCCAATGATATAACCTTGTTATTAATCACATCCTAATGTCCATGATCAGGAAACCATGATCATCAATTAATCAACAAGCTAGTTTCAACAAGAGGCTTACTAGGGACTCTTACATGTTTACAAAACACACAAGTATTAGTGTTTCATAATAATACAATTATAGCATGGGATGTAAACATTCATCATAAACACAAAGATATAATAATAACCACTTTTATTATTGCCTCTTGGGCATATCTCCAACAGTCTCCCACTTGCACTAGAGTCAATAATCTAGATTACATGGTAATATACCGAACACCCATGGCGTTCTGGTGTTGGTCATGCTTTGCTCTAGGGAGAGGTTTAGTCAACGGATCTGCCACATTCAGATCAGTGTGTACTTTGCAAATCTTTATGTCACCATCTCGGACATACTCGCGAATAGCGTGGAAACGTAGCTTGATGTGCTTCAGCTTGCTATGTGACCTTGGCTCCTGTGCATTAGCTATGGCACCTGTGTTGTCACAGTAGATGGCCATCGGGTCCAACGCACTGGGAACCACGCCAAGTTCAGTAATGAATTCCTTCATCCGTACGGCTTCTTGTGCAGCCTCCGAAGCAGCTATGTATTCCGATTCAGTTGAAGATTTCGCCACAATGCTTTGCTTTGCACTCCTCCAGCTCACTGCAGCACCATTCAAAATAAATATGTATCCCGACTGTGACTTCGAGTCATCCGGATCGGTGTTCCAACTAGCATCGGTGTAACCATTTACAACAAGCTGTTCATCACCTCCATAAGAAAGAACCATATCCTTAGTCCTATTTAGGTACTTTAGGATATTCTTGACCGCTGTCCAGTGCTCCATTCCAGGATCACTTTGATATCTGCTAGTCAAACTAACAGCATGTGCTATATCCGGTCTTGTACACAGCATGGCATACATGATAGAAGCTATGGCCGAGGCATAGGGAATATTATTAATTTTCTCTCTATCTTCTGCCGTAGCTGGACTTTGAGTCTTACTCAAGGTCTTACCTGACAACATGGGCACGAACCCTTTCTTGCTATCTTCCATTCTAAACTTCTTTAGAACTTTGTCTAAGTATGTACTTTGTGAAAGCGCTATTAGGCATCTTGATCTATCTCTATAAATCTTGATGCCTAGAATATATGCCGCTTCGCCAAGATCCTTCATTGAAAAACTATTATTCAAATAGGTTTTGACGCTATTAAGAAGTTCTATATCATTCCCAATCAACAATATGTCATCTACATATAGTACTAGGAATGCTACAGAGCTCCCACTCACTTTCTTGTAAATACAAGCTTCTCCATAAGTTTGTATAAACCCAAATTTTTTGATTACTTTATCAAAACGTTGATTCCAACTCCGGGATGCTTGCTTCAGTCCATAAATGGAGCGTTGAAGTTTGCATACCTTGTCAGCATCTTTAGGATCGACAAAACCCTTGGGTTGTACCATATACAACTCTTCGTCAATGTCACCATTAAGGAACGCTGTTTTGACATCCATCTGCCAAATCTCATAATCGAAATGTGCAGCAATTCCTAACAAAATCCTCACAGACTTTAGCTTTGCTACTGGTGAGAATGTCTCATCATAGTCAACTCCTTGAATTTTTTGGAACCCTTTCACGACAAATCGAGCTTTATAGACGGTAACATTACCATCAGCATCTATTTTTCTCTTGAAAATCCATTTGTTCTCGACAGCCTTACGGCCATCCGGTAAGTCCACCAAAGTCCACACTTGGTTTTCGTACATGGATCCCATTTTGGATTTCATGGCTTCGAGCCATTTGTCGGAATCTGGGCTCACCATAGCTTCTTCATAGGTCGCAGGGTCATCAGCGTTGTCCACCAAATTGACGTTCAAGGCAGAGTCATACCAATCAGGAGTGGTACGAACCCTCGTTGACCTGCGAGGTTCAACAGCAACTTCGTTTGAAGTTTCATGATCATTATCATTAGCTTCCTCTCCAATTGGTGCAGGCGGCACAAAAACATCTTCCGGTGTTGCGCTACTTTCAAATCCGAGAGAAGGTTCAGTAACCTCATCGAGTTCTACTTTCCTTCCAGTCACCTCCTTCGAGAGAAACTCCTTCTCAAGAAAGGATCCATTCTTGGCAACGAAAACTTTGCCTTCGGATCTATGATAGAAGGTATACCCAATTGTTTCTTTAGGGTATCCTATGAAGACGCATTTCTCCGCTTTGGGTTCTAGCTTATCAGGTTGTAACTTCTTTACATATGCTTCGCAACCCCAAACTTTAAGGAACGAAAACTTAGGTTTCTTACCAAACCACAATTCGTATGGTGTCGTTTCAACGGATTTAGATGGTGCCCTATTTAAAGCGAATGCGGCTGTCTCTAATGCATAGCCCCAAAACGATAGCGGTAAATCTATAAGAGACATCATAGACCGAACCATATCTAAGAGAGTTTGATTACGATGTTCGGACACACCATTACGCTGTGGTGTTCCCGGCGGTGTCAACTGCGAAAGTATTCCACATTTCTTTAAATGCATGCCAAACTCATAACTCAAATATTCACCTCCGCGGTCAGAACGCAGAAACTTAATCTTCTTGTTACGATGATTTTCCACTTCACTTTGAAATTCCTTAAATTTCTCGAAAGTTTCGGACTTATGTTTCATAAAGTAGACATACCCATATCTACTTAAGTCATCCGTGAAAGTGAGAACATAACGATATCCACCACGCGATGCTACACTCATTGGACCGCACACATCGGTATGTATTATTTCCAATAAGTCTGTAGCTCGCTCCATTATTCCAGAGAATGGAGTCTTAGTCATTTTTCCATTAGACATGCTTCGCATCTTTCAAGTGATTCAAAATCAAGTGATTCAAGAAGTCCATCTGAATGGAGTTTCTTCATACGCTTCACTCCAATGTGACCAAGACGACAGTGCCACATGTATGTAGAATTATCATTCAATTTTATTCGTTTAGCATCTATGTTGTGAACATGTGTATCACTACTATCAAGATTTAGTAAGAATAAACCATTCATCTCAGGTGCATTACCATAAAAGATATTACTCATATAAATCGAACAACCTTTATTCTCGGACTTAAAAGAGTAACCGTCTCGCAATAAACAAGATCCAGATATAATGTTCATGCTTAACGCAGGCACCAAATAACAATTATTCAAATTTAAAACTAATCCCGAAGGTAGATGTAGAGGGAGCGTGCCAACGGCGATCACATCAACCTTGGAGCCATTTCCAACGCGCATCATCACCTCGTCTCTCGCTAGTCTTCGTTTATTCCGCAGTTCCTGTTTCGAGTTACAAATATGAGCAACCGAACCAGTATCAAATACCCAGGCACTACTACGATTACTAGTAAGATACACATCTATAACATATATATCAAATATACCTTTCTTCTTGATGTTGCCGTTCTTCAGATCCGCCAGGTACTTGGGGCAGTTACGCTTCCAGTGACCAGCACCCTTGCAGTAGAAGCACTCAGTTTCAGGCTTGGGACCAGCCTTGGGTTTCTTAGCAGATGCGGCAACTTTCTTGCCGTCCTTCTTGAAGTTGCCCTTGTTCTTAGGCTTGCCCTGTCTCTTGAAATTGGTGGTCTTATTGACCATCAACACTTGGTGCTCCTTCTTGATCTCCACTTCAGCAGTTTTTAGCATGGACGATAGTTCAGGCAACGTCTTGTTCATGCAGTGCATATTGTAGTTCATCACAAAGTTCTTATAACTCGGTGGCAGTGATTGGAGGAGATGATGAATCCCCAACTCATTAGGAATCGATATTCCCAACTCTTGGAGCTTGTTTGTGTACCCAGACATGGTGAGCACGTGCTCGCTAACGGAGCTTCCCTCTTCATCTTACAGTTAAAGAACTTTTCGGAGGCCTCATAGCTCTCCATGGCCGCGCGAGTCTCAAAAATTAGCCCGAGCTCCTTAATGATCTCGAACGGGTCGTGGTGCTCAAAACGCTTTTGGAGCTCCGCTTCTAAACCGTACAGGATGGCACACTGAACTGTGGAGTAATGATTTTTTAGAGTGGCGTAAACATTCTTTACGTCATCGGTGGCATCATCTGCAGGTGGGTCACCCAGCGGTGCTTCGAGCACATAGGTCAACTGACCAGCCCTGAGGACGATCTTCAGTCCACGGAACCAGTCCGTGAAATTGCTTCCATTGTTCTTAAGCTTTTCTTTCTCTAGGAACGCATTGAAATTGATGGAGGGGGTCGCCATAATCTACAACAAATTTGCAAGTAGTTTAGACTAAGTTTATGATGAATTGAGTTCAAATTTAATACTTAAGTTAACTAGGTGAACTCCCACTCAAAACAACATCCCTCACATTGTTATAGTGATTACACGAACCAAGTCCACTACACCAAGTCCGATCTTCACGAGAGAAGATGTAGTTTCATCGGCGAACAATCTTCATGTTCATCATATCATTTATATGACTCATGCTCTACCTTTCGGTATTCCGTGTTCCGAGACCATGTCTGTACATGCTAGGCTCGTCAAGATAACCTTATTTTCCGCATGTGCAAATCTGGCTTGCACCCGTTGTATGCACACGTAGAATCTATCACATCCGATCATCACAAGATGCTTCGAAACGACGAGTCTTAGCAACAGTGCCAACTAAGGGTGAACACTTTATTACTTGATATTTAGTGAGAGGGATCATCTTATAATGCTACCGTCGCGATCTAAGCAATACAAGATGCATAAAGGATTAACATCACAGGCAATTCATAATTAGTGTGATATGATATGGCCCTTTCTTTTTGCGCCTTTGATCTCCATCTCCAAAGCACGAACATGATCTCCATAATCACCAGCATTGCGTCAAGGTCAGTGGCGCCGCTTCATGGTTGTCCATCATCACTAGCAACTATTACAACTACTTGGAATAAAGCCATTACAAGATGAATAGACACGCAGGTCTTAACAGAATTAAAGACAACCATTAGGCTCCTGCCGGTTGCCATATTACAACAAGGATCATTGCATACATCAAATATAATCACAATCACATGATGGCCATATCACATCACAAAACCCCTGCAAAAACAAGTTAGACGCCTCTAATTTTCTTTGCATGTTTTACGTGGCTTGGGGCTTTCGAACAATAACGGATCTTACCTACGAAACTGAACCACAACGTTGATACAAGTGCTATCGAGTGCAAAGTGTAAATTGGATCTATACTATGGTGGGAGAGACAGACACCCGCAAAGCCACTTGTGCAAAGCAAGTTACACGTCAAGCGTGGAGCAAGTCTCATGTGCGATGACATGTAAGGTTAGCCCGAGCCGCTTCATCCCACCATGCCGCAAGATGCAAAGTACACAAAGCAAAAGACGGCACAAGCACCAACACCCACAACACCATTGTGTTCTACTCGTGCAACAGATCTACGCATAAAACTGGCTCTGATACCACTGATGGGTTCGTAGCATGGAAAACAAAAAATTTCTACCGCAAGAACGAACAAAACGCAGATCTAATCTAGATAAAAGCCAAGATCTAATCTATTAGACATGTGCAACGAGATAGATCGGTACTAACCCTTGTAGATCCGAAAGCGTTACGAGATTGGATCTCGTGGTTGATGTAGTCGATCACTTGCCGATCTCAAGATCGTGTGGACGATCCTTCCGGCGTCGCGTTCCGGCAGCGCTTCCGCAGTCGGTCACACGTGCGGAGTCGAAGCAGACCTTCCTCTCCTCGTTCCAGCGAGCAGCGGAGGTAGTAGATCTTCTCCACGTAATCACAGCAGCACGACGACGTGGTGGTGGTGGTGGAGTAGAGAATTCTCCAGGGCTTCGCCTATGCCTGTGCAGAAGAAAGGAGGAGGAGAGAGGCGGCGGAGATTAGGAGTTGTGGAGGAGGGCTTGGAGGTGGCGCCCCCACCCCTCTATTTAAAGGGGGGAGGCGCCATGGGAGGGGGAGTCCCAGTAGGACTCCCCTCCCTCCTATGGCCGGCGGATTGGGGAGGGGGGGGGAGGAGTCCTCCTCCCCCACGACTCCTTGTCTTGCCCCACAAGGACTCCTTGATCCCTTTCTTGGTTTTCAAGCAAACTCGAAGAAATCTTCTAGAACCTTCCGGAACATTCCGAAACCTTCTAGAATCCTCATACAAATACTCCGGAACATTTCCTAACTCAGAAAATGATCCCCAATATATGAATCTTATTCTCCGGACAATTCCGGATCTCCTCGTGATGTCCCGGATCCAATCCGAGACTCCAAACAACATTCGGTCTCCAACGCACATTCCATATCTACTTAAAACAACTTCGGACCTTAAGTGTGTCACCCTACGGTTCGTGAATATGTAGACATGCAGAGACACATCTCCTATCAATAACCATCGGCGGGACCTGGAGATCCATAATGGCTCGCACATACTCAACGGTGACATCATGATCGATTGAACCATTTACATACGAAACCAATTCCCTTTGTCACGCGATACTATACTTATCCGAGGTTTGATCGTCGGCATCTCCATACCTAGTTCTACCTCGTTACTGATAAGTACTCTTTACTCGTTCCGTGATATGTCATTCCTTGTGACCCAGTCACATGCTTGCAAGCTAACTAGATGACATTCCACCGAGAGGGCCCAGAGCATATCTATCCGTCATATGGATGGACAAATCCCAATCTTGGTCCATGCGCTTCAACACATACTTTCAGAATACCCAATGACACCTTTATAACCACCCAGTTACGAAGCGGCGTTTGTTGTCATCAAAGTACCCATCCGGTGATGGTGATTAACACAACCTCATGGTCGAAGGATTAGGTTACTATGCATTTAAAAGCTTATAGCAATACGAACTTAATGACTTGATCTTATGCTATGCTTACTATGGGTGTGTGTCCATCACATCATTCTCCTAATGATATAAACTTGTTATTAATCACATCCTAATGTCCATGATCAGGAAACCATGATCATCAATTAATCAACAAGCTAGTTTCAACAAGAGGCTTACTAGGGACTCTTACATGTTTACAAAACACACAAGTATTAGTGTTTCCTAATAATACAATTATAGCATGGGATGTAAACATTCATCATAAACACAAAGATATAATAATAACCACTTTTATTATTGCCTCTTGGGCATATCTCCAACAGCACGGACGGAGACGAGGGGATTAAAGGAAGATTGTGGAGGGACGGACAATGGCGAGGGGAAAAACGGTGGACGATGGGAAGGGTGAGGGGAAAAGGGGGAGGATGGCGGCGCCGAGGGTGGTGGGGAAATTTGGATCTATCTCATTTTGGCAAGTGGATAAAAAGGGTTTGGAATAGATTACGTAAATGACCTTTGTGCGAATGCTTCGGTGGCGCTATACGGGTGGGCTCAAATGTAATTGCAGCTCGAGAAATTTTCTTTTGCGTATAAACTCTCCTGCGCTGGCGCCAAATTTCGCGTGGGCGGGAGGATCTGACCTGGAAATTTGGGGTTGGTGTCCTGGTTCAAAAAATTAACCTTATTTTAGAAAGTCTTCACTAAAAAGAGCCTTGCTAAAGAAAACTATAAATTATTGACGAATAAATCTTGAAAAAAGCAATAATGTGGACTACTAGTTTATATTCTGGCTTGTATAATGATCTCAGGAGAGGTAAGTATATTGGATAATATATTCAAATTTATAGATAAGATTCAAAATGTGGTTTATTTTGAACAATGGATTTCTCCAGATTAGGGCGGTCATGTGTACATGTAGCCATCATTGGGGTTTTGGAAAAGAACAGTGTATGCAATGTGGTCATGTGGGATCAGTAGCTTAGGTGGATATATATCAGTGTGTACTAGGAAAAGAACACGCACATCAATCATGCAATGTCTCTAGGGGATATATCCATGTGTCAAATTAAACCATGCATGGTCATACAAACCAAAACACATGGATTAAAGCAACATATTTCATATGTTGCACCAGTGTGACAGAAGTTGCATCACATAATCCACTAGTGTCTGGTAGATATACCAATTAACAATGTGGTTTTGGAAAAGAGGAGACATGCAATGTGGTCATGTATGTGGATCAATGACATCTAGCCATACTAGTAGTAGTGTGGATATCAATGTGGTTTAGGAAAAAGAACACATATATATGCAATAATGACTCTAGGGTTCATGTGTACAGCCATGTATGGTCCCAAAGACCAATATAGGAAAAGCATAGCTGCTTCCACACACATTGCAAGCATGTTGCACCAGTGTGACATAAGTTTCATCATCCAGAGTTATATATGTGTGGTCATTGATGACCCACAAGTATAGGAGTGTATCGCAGTATTTTCGATAAGTAAGAGTGTCGAACCCAACGAGGAGCAGAAGGTGTTGACGAGTGGCTTGGAGCAGGAATTCTCTGTAAATA
Source organism: Avena eriantha (assembly GCA_910589775.1). Taxonomy (NCBI): domain Eukaryota; kingdom Viridiplantae; phylum Streptophyta; class Magnoliopsida; order Poales; family Poaceae; genus Avena; species Avena eriantha. Next base: position 166,858,443 of record OU342743.1, on the reverse strand, counting down.
CTTAGCAAACGGATTTTTAGGGGTTTTTGATGATGCAGGTAAATAAAGTGCGAGTAAATAAAAGACAATAATAATAAATGCAGCAAGTGGCCCAATCCTTTCTTTAGCAAAGGACAAGCCGGTTGTATTACTTAAGATGACCAAACGTACTCGAGGACACATGGGAATATCGTTAAGTGCTTTGGCTTCATATAGTTGATCAATGTTCTTTAGTTTGATAAGTGTTGTGTGGGTGAACCTGTGCTAATGTACCGACCTTCCTAGGACTAATACATACTTGTGATTAAACCCCTTGCAAGCATCTGCAAGTACAATAAAGTAATTAAGATAGAAACCTAACCATAGCTTTAAACTCTAAGATCCTGACATCCCTTGTGCAAAGGTTTCCTAACGGGGGTTCAGGTTTCTGTCACTCCGGCAACCCCTATGATTAGTAGCCAAATACACAATCCATTCCCCTAGGCCCATAAAGGTCAAGTGTCATGTAGTCGACGTTCACATGACACCACTAGAAGAATAACACCACAACTTAAATAACAAACTATTGAATCTTTCTCAACACAATTTCACCACTAACAACATCACTTCTCCCATGTCCTCAAGAACTAAATGAACTACTCACAAGACATCATATGGATCAAGATCAGAGATGATATAATGATAAGTAACAATCTAAACATAACAATAATTCAACAGTTCCACTCAATAGCATCAACTACAACAAGTAATCAACACCGGGAAAGTTTCCCCTAAGAACTATGCAAGATTCAACCCAATTGTTACAACGGTATGGAGTGGTGATGATGGTGCTGGTGGAGATGATGATGGAGATGATGATGATGATCCCGATGAAGTCCAGCTTGATGGTGGTGTTGATGGCGACGATCTCCCCTCTCTAGGAAGGAATTCCCCTGGCAAAATTCTGTCTGCCGGAGATATCTTTCTCTCTTTGTAGTTTTCCGCCATGCACAGGCGGCAGAATCTTTCTATGGTCGCTCCCCCGGTATTAGGGTTTCATGGGGATAATATACGCCAAAGGGGAGAGCTAGGAGTGGGCTAGGGTGGCCACACCACCTGGTGGCGCGACAAAGGGTGGCCGCGCCAAGGGGTGGTGTGGGCCCCCTATGGCCCAACTCCACTCCCCCTTCTAGCATACTTCGTCTTCTAGAAAAATAGGATTTTCCATGTATTTTTCCGGATTTTCTGATCTTCATGAATTTTGCCTCCAAACAGCCCCTTTTCCATCAGAATCCTGACTGCAGCGGTCCATCCTCCAAAAGTCATCAACCGTGCAAAAACAGATGAAATAACATAAGTATCATCTCTTAATATGAAATATATCAATGAATAACTGTAAATTATGATATAGAATAGTGGTGCAAAATGGACGTATCAACTCCCCCCAAGCCTAGACTTCGCTTGTCCCCTAGCGAAAACTGATCTCAATAAACATGACCTCAGGTTTGTGGAGTGAAGAGTCGATAAAAGAATACGGACAAAAAGCATCATATTCATCAATACACAAATCATAATAGAAGACAACTCACTATTATATAACTTAACTTGCAATAAGTAAAGGAAACACAATAAAGATACATAAAGTAAATCATAATTGGTAATGGCAAACCTTGCTCTTGCTCAAGGAATAGTTAACAAATTGAAGGAGTTCAAACATAAAGGGTTTTCATTGATAGCTTTCAAAGTAGTATTCACTAAGATAAGAGCAATGTGCAAAACAAGGAACAAAAGAAACATGATTGAATAAATCATCATATGAATGAATGAAACACAACAACTCAAAATACTTGCTAAGGTAGAAGGGAATAGGTTTACTGACTTAACTAAAAAGTAAAAGAAAGGCCCTTCGTAGAGGGAAGCAGAGATTTCAAGTTTCATAAAGAGCTTCCAAAAATTATGGTACTTACTAGCTTTCAGCTCTCATTGCCCCTATCATAAGCATCTTTAGGTGGTTAAGGTGAAAGTGAACAAATATGAGGATATGCTTGACAAGTTATAAGTTGAAAATCTCATGCCCCGTGCTTACGAGTACCAGACCTCATGCTACTCAACTTTAGTCACGAGTAAGTTCTTGTCATTGTAAATACATGTGCATCATGGAGAACCGCCAATGGGGTACCCCTTGCCCGATGATACGGAAGCATTCCCGTATCAAAATGACAAGGCAAGCAGACAATGAGTATCTCAGCGATCTTTTTATTTGCTATTTGCATAGGTTTTTATTAAGAATGCTTCACAGATTGCTCATTATGGTTATGCTGCAAGTTTCCACCATGATTAGGCATGTCTTAGGCTAGTGGCCCAGGCGTCTCTCTAACACATGTAAAACTCCATGAGCTTACAAGCTCCCCTTTTATTTCACACCGTCAGGATCCATAAGCAAAAGAATCATGATATCAACTAAATAAGTGTAATGTTGAAAGCGTTCCCCATGGTAACATGGTTTTTCTAACTCCCAACTTATAAAGCGTAAGTATATACACAACATAGATGGGCACAATGGTTCAAGTTTATTAGGTGCAGGAAAAGTAAAGTGTGCCTTCAAGTTCGTGAGAACTTTAATCACTAATTTCACATAACAAGTTTAATTCGGAAGGTACATAAAAACGTGAATTTACTTGGAATAGCAATAATACTAATGGTGTCGGGGATATACTTTCCGGGTATCCTCACAGTTCCTCGCTGACCAGGGTGGCCGACTTCGGGTTAGAGCTTTGCTTCATGGGTGACCCAGTCAGGGAGAAAAGACGAAGTCCAGTCCGGTTACGGGAAGGCCCAGAAGACTTACCGACATAGGCCCATAGTGTTACTTTTAGTTCAAGATGTACTCTATAACCGACTCTTAGACGTAGCCGGATAGGTCTCTCCTATAAACCCTGGGCCGGATATCTATATAGGCCATCCTAGGGAGAGCCTTTAGGGCAACACCTTACAATCACAATCTCAACTCGCACATGCGAACCTTTGTAGCCCATATTCTGGCTCTGCCATATTACTAGATTGCTAGCAGGAGTAGGATCCGTCCAAAGCCGGCGGATTCAAACCTGGGTAAACTTGTGTGCTCATCATCCCGGAACACCGTACGTCTCACACCCCTCTCCTCTGCACGCCTCGAGGACCCTCTCATGGCGTACTTGTCATCAATCCGACGACAGTTGGCGCCCACCGTGGGGCAAGTGAGCTTCAGATCTGCGTTCCAAGCGGAATTTGCAAGAATCGGAATCGGCGAGACTATCGCCGTCGGTTGCATCCTCTATGCTAGCGATGTCCCTCTCATCGTTCTCGGCGAGACCTGGATTCCGGCTAGGGAGGCTGTGACTGCCTACACCATCATGTCTTTTGGCGAGATCGATGTTACATCGGCTTTGCTGAACCTGCCCCACCCACCCCAGCGGTGATGATAGAGGCAGAAGAAATTTCTGGGTCCCCTTTGTCCATGGAGGTGGCAGAGTTCCGGATCTCAGAAATCCCTAATCCCACCCAGCCCGCACCAATCGCGGAGATAGTGGAGAAAGCTAAACCTGAAGCCGATCTTGCGGTTCAAGTCGAATCTAGAGTAGATCTCCTGGGTGAGGTCAAATCCCATATCGATCTGACTGATGAGGTTGAGATCTAGGAGGCGCACAGTAACGCCGGAACAGACATGCCTTTCTTGAGATACACACTAAGGCGCATGATGATGCGAAACTCAGGCGTAGATGAAATCCTCGAGACCATCAAACATTTTGACGAAGCCTACTATAAAGACCGCAGTTATCTCAGGAGGGGTGCAACACACTTCGTCGGATATGTTGGATCCGGATCCGGCTCTGCTGATGCTGGAGAAAACACCGACTCAGTTCTAGAGGCGATCAGAACAAACGTCGATGTACCTACATCCTCGGATAAATCAATGACGTCAGCAGATTTCCGAAAGTTCTCTGCGGAGTATGAAGAGGAGTGTAACTCCAAAGTCATAGAGGAAGAAGAAGCCATGAATGAAGGATCCGGGGAAAACTCTCCCAAAGCGCAGGATGACATGGAAATCGGAGATAATCCCGAGGTCCAGATGTACGAAAGTACTGATCAGAGCTTGACTCCGGGAAACGGACCCAAAGCCGTCTTTGCTACCGGCACTGCCAAGAAGGCAAAGAAGAAGAACAAGAAGAACAAGACCCCGGCAAAAGACCTTCCGCCAGAGGAAGTGATTGCCGATGAATACGAGGAAGACTCGGATGGAGCACTTATCCCAGACGATCCCAAAGAAGAGTCGGTGGATGGACACGTGATCACTGAAGGTGCGCATAAACTCATCGATGCTGCATTAACCACACCTATCCCTACAGCTACAGAACTTACTGCCGAAGAACTGGATGAAAGGGCCCATGCCCTAGAAGCGCGTTGTCAACAACTCCTGGATGAAGCCAAAAACATCGAGGAGGAGAAGAAACGCATGGCAACTGCGGAGAAGTACATCTCTCGACAGCATCAGAAGACCCGGAAACGTCACACACGTGATAATCAATTCCCGGAAGTACATAAGGTTCTCTTCGAAGGAGACCCAGGGATGCCTCCTCGCGACAACAAAGGAGATCTGGTGTATCCAACACCTGTACAGAACACAGTTGCAGCATGGGATATCCTGTCAAATAATCCAGGCCCAGAGCAGGTTCGATTGGGCATTAAGCTACTCATCAAGGGTCTGAAACAGCAAAGGGCTGCGAAATCCAGAAGCGGAAAACTAGTCTCCAAATCCGACCAATGTCACACGGACTCAACCTAGAATGATATAAGGCCCTAGCGTGTTCCGGAACAGCATCACCGTTCCGACAGACGGGAAGACAACTACTCTAGAACCGTATCATCAGGACAGCATCACAGAGCTGCACGTGACTGGCGTAATGTCGCTCCAGCCGCCGAGCAAGAAGCAATTGCTGCACTGTATCCAAGAAACCCTCCCCGACGAGAGTCGAACGATTGTAGGGGAGAATACAAAGAGAAACGTCGGGAGGAGGACCGTCAAAGGATGCCACCTCCTAGACCTACAAACCGTCCGACTGAGGCCCACCATGGTAGGAGTAACAGACGAAGGAACGACGGAAACCACGCCGAGTCAAGCCGGTAGGGGGCTCGTCACAATGAAGACCCTCCCCGGAAGCGGAATAATGATGCTCCGGATGGAGGCCGGCGATCAGCCAGAAATAACCCAGCTGCTCCACCCTCTCTGCCAAGTAGCCATCAGAACGGCTCCCAAGGAGGCCAAGGAGGGCGTCGTGGTGGAGGAGGTGGTGGCAGAAGCCGAAGTCCTGCTCCAAGGCACCGCAGCCATAGCCGTCACTCGGGATGATCTTTATCCCCAAATGACGCAAGGCATAGGATCAACTCCAATATAGAGACGTGGCGCTATGAAAACGATGACTTATACGTGGGCCCAAAATGCTTCGGACCACGCATAAGAGCTACAAGATTCCCAGAAGGATTTGTTATCCCAAGACATATTCAGGCCTACGACGGCATAGCTCGGCCAGATACTTCGCTACAGGATTTTTTCCAAGCTTGCTGCATCACCAAAGGCGAAAATAGCCTGGTCGCAACCCGATATCTCCCACTCATGTTGCGGAAGACGGCACGATCATGGCTCAATGAACTTCCGGAGAACACCATCCACAACTGGTATGACATGCAAAGTGCGTTGTTTCGGAATTTCGAAGGAACATACCGGAGGCCCTGTACGGTCGGAGACTTACAGCGTTGCACCTAGAAAGCCGGAGAAACTTGCCGAGACTATCTCGGACGATGGATCGATACCAAGAACTCCTGTGAGGGAGTAAATGACCAAACTGCAATTGAAGCTTTCATTGCAGGTCTCCCAATTGGTTTACTACGTCATCGCTTGAAGTGTGACAAAGTCACTGATTTGGGAGAGATGATAGAAATAGCGATCAAGTATGCAGATGCTGACGATGACGCAGAGGGATTACTCAACGCCCTGGCTATGCCACATTCGGAAAAACAACCAAAGCAACAAGCTTAGAAGCGCAAGAATACCTCGGAAGAAAACCCAAAGCGGAAACGGTAGTAGTCACTGCTACTTTCGGGTCCGGAGGACGAGGAGGAGGTGGCGATGGCCGCGGACGCGGTCGTGGGACGTCAAGAGTTCAAGGTAGAGGAGACCAGCAGCCTAGCAAAACTTACTCTTGGGCCAACATTACCAATAACCCATGTGTGCATCACCTAGACGCCAATGGGGGCTCATCCCACACAAACACCGAGTGTCGTTTCAATGACGACATTAAGAGAGATGCTACCACTGGCTACAAAGCTAAGTGGAAGAAGGGAAAGAAGAATCCTGAAAAGGATAAAGGGACCAAGGATGATTCCGACATGGAGGAAGCTGACGCTTCAAATCCCAAGACGGAAGGGAAGAAAAAATTTCTGACCAAGAAAGACACTTATGTCACCTTCCTCGGATCTCAACCAGCAAAGGTCAAGAAAGCAGTTCTACATGAGCTCAATGCAATAGTTCCGGCTGTCCCTGAATTCTTGGACTGGTCGAAAGTGGCAATCACATTTGACCATGCTGATCATCCACCTAAGTTGCACAGGCGAGGAAAATACGCCTTAATCGTTAATCCACTTATTGACGGTTATGGTTTCTCCAAGACTCTCATGGACGGTGCCAGCAGTATTAATATTATGTATGTCGAAACGCTACACCGGATGAAGATCTCAGAGACCCAGCTGAACCACAAATCTGTGATCTTTCACGGGGTTGTCCCAGGAAGATAAGAAAATTCCCTGGGAGAAATCACTTTGGATGTTACCTTTCGAACTCCAAAGAACTATTGGACAGAGGAACTTTCCTTCGAAGTTGTCCCGTTCAAGAGAGTGTGTACCACGCTATATTCGGACGTCCGGCTTACTAGGCTTTTATGGCTCGTCCGTGTTACATTTACAATATGATGAAAATTCCAGGTCCCAAAGGCGTGATCACCATCAGGGGAGACCCGAAGAAAGCACGAGAGTGCGAGGATGGAAATGCCGCCTTTGCTGAAGCTGTGCTGCACGCCCAGGAGTACCAGGAGATCAAGAAGAGCATAGATCCGTCCGAGATGCCAGCAACGAAGGAGGTGACAAAACTGAATCCGGAGTTCAAGGCATCAGAAGAGACGAAGAAGATGCCATTGAAGGACGATGACCCCTCCAAGGTGACCCAGATAGGTGTAGGCCTAGATAGCGCATAGGAAAGCGCGCTCGTCAAGTTCCTCAAAGAAAATCAAGATATCTTCGCATGACAGCCATCTGACATGACCGGAGTACCTAGGGAACTTGCCGAGCACTCTTTAAATGTAAACTCGAACGCTAAACCCGTCAAACAGTCCTTGTGATAGTTTGGCGATGAAAAGCATAAGGCAATAGCTAAGGAACTAGCACGACTCGAGTTAGCTGGATTCATAGAAGAGGTCATCCACACTGATTTAAGGATGTGTGTTGATTATACTACCTTGAACAAGGCTTACCCCAAAGATCCGTTCGCTCTGCCTAGAATTGATCAAGTTATCGATTCTATGGTAGGCTCGGAACTCCTCTGTTTTCTCGACGCATATTCCGGTTATCACTAAATCCGGACGAAGGAATCTGACAAAGTCAAAACTTCATTCATAACCCCCTTCGGAACCTTCTGTTTTGTTACGATGCCCTTTGGGCTGAAGAACGCGGGAGCTATGTACCAACGCACAATGCAGCGTTGCCTCCATGATCAAATCGGACGCAATGTACATGCATATGTGGATTATATTGCGGTGCTGTCCAAAAAGAAGGAAACATTAATTTCTGACTTGGAGGAAATGTTCGCCAATCTACAAAAATACAACATAATGCTTAATCCGAAGAAATATTTCTTTGGAATCCTAGCCGGAAAATTGTTAGGTTTCATCGTGTCTCAAAGAGGCATAGCGGTGAACCGAGACAAAATCAAGGCTATACTCAATATTTCCAGGCCAACCCACCTGAAAGACGTACAAAGACTAACTGGCTACATTGCCGCAGTCAGTCGGTTTGTAAGCCGGCTCGGTGAAAGAGCCGCACCATTATACAAACTCCTGAAAAAGGCCAAGGATTTTGTGTGGACCGATGAAGCAGAAGCTGTGTTACAAGATCTAAAAAAAGTACTCTCATCTGCTCCAATCCTTGCAGCCCCGGAACCACAGGAACCGATTCTGATCTATCTTGCTATGACAAATAAGGTCGTTAGTATTATCAGGGTAGTGGAGAGACCGGAGGAAAATCAGGAACACTTGGTGCAGCGTCCGACCTACTTTGTTAGTGAGGTCTTGACAGAATCGAAACAGCGGTATCCGCACTATCAAAAGCTAGCTTATGGTGTGTTCTTGGCATCTCGTAAGCTACGACACTACTTTCAGCAGCATCCAATTACCGTGGTGAGCATAGCTCCCATGAGAGATCTAATCAACAACAGTGACGCCACAGGACGCGTCGCCAAATGGGGCATAGAGCTCTCAACTTTTGGTATTGAGTACAAACCTCAGACAGCAATCAAATCCCAAATCCTTGCCAACTTTGTTGCTGATTGGACAGAGACGAAGGAGAATATGTCCCTCCCTGAGTCGGAATATTGGACCCTATATTTTGATGGGTCTAAGGCTCGCGGGGGCTCGGGGGATGGCGTGGTGCTCAAATCACCCCAAGGAGATAAACTTCTATACGTGTTGCAGATCCACTTCACAGCGACAAATAATATTGCCGAATATGAATAACTGCTGCATGGAATCCGAATTGCTAAGGATATCGGTATCCGACGTTTGATGTGTTACAGAGATTCGGATCTTGTTGCCAGCAAGTGTGAGATATTTGTAATGCAAATAAGCACATGGCAGCATATAAAGCTGTTGTGGATGATTTATCTAAATCGTTCGAAGGGTTTGAGTTCAACACATCCCTCGAGCAGAAAATGAGGAAGCAGATGCACTATCTCGAATAGGCTCTACACGGAAAGAGGTCCTGGATGGTGCTTTTCTAGATCACCTCAAAGTTCCCTCAATAAAGGGAGTGGACGAGGAATATGCGACAAAATCCGACTCACCTCTAATAGCAGTTCTGGCTGTAATTCCTAGCTGGACCCAACCCTACCTTGACTATTTGGTAGATGGAAAATTACCCGAAGACGAGGTTATGAGCTGGCAGATTATCCGACGAGCAAAAGCCTATACTGTAGTTAAAGGTGAGCTCTATAAGCGGAGTGTATCTGGGGTCTTTCAGCGCTGTGTATCTCCGGAAGAAGGACTGGAAATCTTAAGAGAAATCCACGAAGGCGAGTGTGGTCACCATGCTGCAGCCAAATCTTTAGTGGCAAAAGCTTTTCGACACGGTTTTTTCTGGCTTTTAACCAAGGCAGATGCCGAACGGCTGGTCAAGACATGCAAAGGCTGCCAAAAGTACGCCAAACAAACTCACGCTCCGGCTGATCAGCTGCGAACAATACCTATAACATGGCCTTTCGCGGTCTGGGGGCTTGACATGGTAGGACCGTTTAAGTAGGCTCCAAGTGGATTTACTCACCTCTTAGTGATGGTGGATAAGTTCACCAAATGGATTGAGGCTAAACCCATCACTAGTTGTGATGGAGCAACAGCCAAAATATTTGTCGAGGATGTTATAATCCAGTATGGTTATCCGCATAGTATTATCATGGACAACGAGAGTAATTTCTCTATGGGGGAACTTGCCAAATTCTGCAACGAACAAAATATCCGGCTTGACATTGCGTCAGTCGCACATCCACAGGCTAATGGACAAGTCGAAAGAGCAAATGGTTTAATCCTACAAGGCCTAAAACCGAGACTCGAAGCACCACTACAATGTGCTGCGGGGGCTTGGGCAGAGGAATTACCTTCTGTAATGTGGAGTTTACGAACAACTCCGAACAGTTCAACAGGATACACACCTTTCTTCTTGGTCTATGGCGCAGAAGCAGTTCTTCCTAGTGATTTGATTCACACTTCTCCTAGAGTGGCCGCGTATATCGAAGAGGATGCCGAGATTTCTCGACAAAATGATCTCGACTTAGTCGAAGAAGTTCGCGTCGTTGCTGAAATGAGATCAACAGCCTATCAGCAGAAGTTATGCAAGTATCATAGCCAGAGAGTCAGAAATAGATCTTTCAATAAGGGCGATTTGGTTCTCCGGCTTGTGTAACAAAGAAAGCACAAACTTTCCCCAGTATGGGAAGGGCCATTTTTAGTTAGTCCAGTATTGCATAATGGTTCGTACTACTTAACTGATATGAGGCCAGTCAAAGAAAGACCTGCTACTAAGAAGAGAAAGAGAGCTGGAGGCAGTACAAATCTGGATGAGTTAGACAGACCGTGGATTATTGCTCAGCTACGTCCCTTTTATTCTTATTTTAATTCTTCTTTGTAATCATATATATGTACATGTTTTGTGAGAAATAAAAATCTTGGTTGCCTCAAGTTTTTTCTGAGAAGCTTTTACCATCTTATTTTCGAATGATCATGTCATAGTCGAAAATCCCAGAATGCTTGAAAGTACTTTATGCTCATGTTCATTCTGGTTTAGATTGCCGATTCTAAAATTGCTACCCTCGGGTATAACTCTAACAATTATAGTATTTACTTTGGTTATTTGTCTGATTGCCGGATGCGGGCATTTTTCGAGTAGTGAATTATTGGTACTGGAAGCCGGCTTTATTTCCGAGTTTAAACTAGTTTAGCAATTGAGCTCCGTTGCTCGGAAAAGTTTCCGTGCTGAAGGTTTAGCCGGCTAACAAAAGGGACGAGGCGGAAAGCCAGATAAACGATAAGTACAGACAAAAAAGTTCAAGTGCTTATGAAAACATTTCAGGCACAAAAAATTTAAACCAAAAGTGCTGAATAGATTAAAGCTTAGCACTAGCAAAAGTATCATACTAAATATTTACAGACCCATAATGTTTTCAGAATAATACATCTATTTAACTTATGACGCAGGAGGAGAGGAAGGAGCTGCCGGCTCGCTGGATACATCGCCTTGATATCGTTCCGAGATGTCCACATCCTACATGGTGTGGTCATCATCAGAAACTTCGGTTTCTTCTTCGGGAGGCGGAGGCTGCGTGTCCATGCGGGTGAAGAAGGGAGTGTCGTAGCTAGTTAAGTCATCTACATGACACCCATATCCGGCGCAGGAGTCCATGATGGCCTTAATGTCTTGCTCCTGTCCGTCTTCGTACACCTTGCAGTACCCTCTGGTCACTTGCCAGATTTCCATGCTTGCATGGTGGCTCATGACCACAGTGAGAGCGTTTTGCGCTGCGGTTCATGCGTAGGACATGTTCCATTCCCGGACAAGTTGCGGCATCTCCCTTGCCTTGTCCCGCACCTGAAAGTCGGACATGCTATGCATGTCCGGAACCTTGAGAGCTTCACCAATATACTCAATGGATTGGCGGAAGTCATGAAGCAAATCATTGACTTGGGTAAGCCGGTGGGTGCAGGGCTCGGTAGAGGTGGAGTCCGTCAAGTTCAGAGGACCTATGCGTATAAACGCAAAACAGATAAATAAATCCGACATCGAAAGAGTCGAAGAATGTAGACAAGCCAGAAAGACGAAAACGTACCAAAGATGACGTCATCAACTTTGGTCTTCTCTTCACGAAGACTCCGGAGTTCAGCCCGGAGCGCCTCGGAAATATCCTTCTCTCTGAATAGCTCGTCGTTGAGATTCGAGATCTTCTTCCCGTGGAGTGCAATCCTGCGATCACGCTCCAGGGTGGCCATGGAGGAGGATTCGAGAACTTGAGCTATGCTCTTCTTATGATCCGCCTTAAGCTGGTCTAGCTCTTGGCGGAGATCCTTGTTTTCCACCACCAGGGTCTTCAGATTCTTGGCCTCCTCGATCATAGCACATGACTGCTTTATCAGTGCTGTAAGTCAAAAAAAAAAACAGTTCAACAAAAATTATTCGACTATGAAAAATCAAGACAAGGTTTGAGTCTCGGAAAGTTCACCTTCGGCCTTAGCCTTGGAAACTTTAAGCTCGGCATTTTTAAGTTGGAAAGCTTTGATCTCTCTCCGCTTATTGCAGATATTCTTCAACAATTCCTGGTTATATGAATTAACTTTCTGTAAGTCAGAATACCCAGAGTCAGAAGTCTACTAAAGACGTGGGCAAATATTGTAGCTAATATCAGCACGAGCCTTGGGGGCTATACTAGTTCGTTCTTTGGCATCCTAGTGAAGCATAAACCCGGATCTACTATCCAACTTCATGCTTGGGGGCTAGAGGATATGACATAAAATACAGTAAAGGAAAAACGTGAGTTGGAATTCTGCCTTACATGATGTTCATGTGTGAGCTTTCTCAGGTACATGTTCACCTTGGTGGTAACCTTCTCGGCGAGGGTGAGTGGAATAACCGGAGGTGGTAGAAGCACACCAGCTCTTAGTCCCTCATCACGAAGGCGGACTTGTTCAAGAAGTTCGGAGTACTTGACGTCCTCCGCTTCTTGTGCTTCTTCTTCGGTAGAGAGATTACGGATTTCCAGGCATTGCTGGGCCAGCCGCTGGATTTCCTCCGTAGATTTCTGAGACAAGCCAAATTTGGCAAGTCCCGTATTGTTCAGGAGATTTTCGGCGATGGTCTCTGCTGAGGGATCATTACCCAAAGAGGGTTCACCCTTATCTAAACCTGAGCCACCCATGGTGGCGTCAGTCTGCGACTCAAGGGTCGTTGGCTCTATTGAGGGACCCGAATCTTCTCCGACAACCGGCAATAGAGTAATCACTAGCGTTGCAGAAGGTTGAGGGGCAGGAGTCGAAGGAGCCGCGACAGGAGAAGCCATAATCAGCTTCGTCTGCCGCAAGGGCTTCGAAGAAGTTCCCTTCCCCTTGCCCTTGATGAGCTGTTTAGCTCTGAGAATGTAATAGAATGGAAAACATTACATCTCGGAAGAAATTACGAGTAAAGTACAAAGGTGGAAGTTGTGTGGAAAGTTACCTCTTCACAATTGGCACTATGCTGACAGCCACTATCGGAGCTTTGCGCTTCTTGGGCACAACGTCCAGCAGTGGGACCAGTTCCACCTCCTAAGAAAACTCCGGAGGATATCCCTCGATAGGAGCCAGTTCTGACTCGGGGAGGTCGGCAAGCTGAAAAGAAGATAATATCTCTGTGTTGCGAAATAACTTAAAGATGAAACACATAAAAAGGGTTTACTGCTCAAAGCTTACCGGCACTATAGGGTCTTCCGCTGTGTGCATGTCCAAAGATTAATCTGGAATCTTTCTCTCGATCCGCTCCTTTATCAGCCATTTGATCTGGCTTATGTAGTCTTGTGGCTTTAGGGCCTTGGGGCTGATGCGGAGGGAGTCTTGTTTCGACGCTGTGATGGAATGCATCAGTCGGTCACCATGGTGCTGGAGAGGATGGATCCGGCGTGCCACCCAGCATTGGACCAGGTCAGACCCTCTCAGGCCTTTGTGCTTCATCAGGTATTCAATCGGCCTCTTGGCGAGGATCAGATCATCATTGAGAGTCGGAGGAGCCTCATCCCAAGACGCTAGGGCCATGGCAGCTCCGTCGATGAAAGTCGGCAAAGCAGTAGCTTTGCCTGGAGCAGGAATATCCTTATGGCAAAAGAAGGTGGCCGACCACTGTTTGACTGACTCACTAGCTAAAATGCGAGGATAAATACGCTCGCGTCTAATTGAAAGGCTAATCGTGCCGGTAATATAAGGATTACCGGCAGTGATGGAGTCTCTCCGGACATGGAAGTAGTACCGGAATAAAGTGAGACTCGGCCTAATGCCGAGATATCCCTCACACAAAGCCGCATAGGCACTCATCTCTAAGATGGAGTTGGGGGGAAGATGGTGAAGCTAAACTCCATAATGATCTATCACCTCGGAAAAGAATTCCAAGGGAAAGAACGACAAACCTCTGTCCAGGTGGTTGCGGAAGTGTACCCGCTCGTCGGTGTGTGGGTTGGGGATGGTTTCGCCGGAACCACTCCGCCAATCGCCGGTGCGGAGGAGCCCTTCATTCTCCATGCCGCGGAGCTTCTCGTCATCGAGAAGACATGGGATCCAGACCCCGTGATTGCTTTCTTTCTCCGCCACCACCGTCGCCGCCACTGCGAACCCAGCCAAGCTGGATGATGAAGAAGAAGCCATTCTTCCGGTGCGCCAGTGACCTTAGATGGGTGGCGCTAGGAATCTAGGAGCAGGGGAGTTCTGTGCGCGAGAGAGAAGTGGAGGAAAGGAAACGACAAGAGGAATAGGTGAAGAAGATGAAGAAAAGAGAATCTTCACCCCTTATAACCACCTAACCACGCCAAGATTCGTGCAAATGACACGCATCGTGGAAGGAACTGGGAAGGACCCATGCGATGATTACGTCGCCTCGATCTCTGTGTACGCATTGAAACGGCGCCTCGGTTCCGCAAACGGTGGACCCACCAATGGTCGTGATGACAGGGTATGTCTATCAGTGACGTGACTTGACCATGACTAGTGTCAGATCACGTTAGAGACCAAGTTCCGGCTTAGTTTGAATTGCGAGCTAGAAATGAGAATAACGTACTGATAGGTCCGGCTTTGTTTTGAGATCCGGATCGTATCTTTTTTTTGAAGTTTCAGGAACCCTTCAAGATTCTGCAAGCCAAAGATCAAGCTAGACGATGATGAATCCGACTTTGGATCTTGGAGACTTCTGGGGGCTGCTGTTGGGGATATACTTTCCGGGTATCCTCACAGTTCCTCGCTGACCAGGGTGGCCCACTTTGGCTTAGAGCTTTGCTTCATGGGCGGCCCAGTCAGGGAGAAAAGACGGAGTCCAGTCTGGTTACGGGAAGGCCCATAAGACTTAACGACATAGGCCCATAGTGTTACTTGTAGTTCAAGATGTACTCTGTAACCGACTCTTAGACGTAGCCGGATAGGTCTCTCCTGTAAACCCTGGGCCGGATATCTATATAAGCCATCCTAGGGAGAGCCTTTAGGGCAACACCTTACAATCACAATCTCAACTCGCACAGGAGAACCCTTGTAACCCATATTCCGGCTCTGCCGTATTACTAGATTGCTAACAGGAGTAGGATCTGTCCAAAGCCGGCGGATTCGAACCTGGGTAAACTTGTGTGCTCACCGCCCTGGAACACTGCCTCTTCCGCACGCCTCGAGGACCCCCTCATGGCGTACTTGTCATCAATCCGATGAAAAATGGGTAGGTATGGTGGACACAAATGACATAGGTTTTGGTTTAAGGATTGGATGCACGAGAAGCATTCCCTCTCAGTACAGGTTTTAGGCTAGCAAGGCTGGGTAGCAAGCATAAGAGTTGAAGGAAACAAACAAACATACAGGTGAGAAAAACAAACATGCAGTCTTCCTTGGAAGCACAAAAGATCTTAACTAGAGAATACTAAGCTTATGAGAAAATCAAGAAAGATGATGAAATTATACTCTTTAAGAGTACTTTTATATTTTTCATTGAATTCTCATAACAGTGTTGCTACTTACCGAGCCAGGTTTGCCAAAACCAACTAAATTAACTCAATGATCCCAAAGTGATACCAATACTAACAACAAGATCAATCATATAATAGTAATTGAAAACTAAAATAAGATATGCAAAAGAGTAAATGATAGAACTTCTCATTAATAATCCATAACGGCAACTCACACCAAGGGATCCATAGATATCTAACGAGAGGGGGACACTTCCATAATGCAAACCATCCTACATGATAACTTCTCTATTCATGATATGACTCTACTAAAAAGTTAAAAAGATAGAAGATAGTGATGTGATACCGTGGCACTCCCCCAAGCCTGGAACAAACCAAGGGGATGCCAAAACCTGATGAAGAATTACTCCTTCGATGGTGGTGTTCTCTTGTCCTCGTCCAACTTCCAAGGTAAAGGCTCCCCATCAACAAAAGACATCCTAGTCTCCAACATCCTGAAACTAGCAGCTGCACTTATGCATTTAAACCTAACCTCATACTCACAGTTTTGATTTTGCACGGCGTAGAGCTATGCTTGCAGTTGGTTCGTTGTTCGGTGGAGTGAGAGAATTTCATCCTTAAGCTCAGCAGTCTCCTTCTGGTGCTCGATGATGAGTTCAGAACTAATCTTATGGATGATATCCACTTCATGTTCCGCCATATTTTTGTACCTAAAGACTTCTTGCTCCAGTGCTTCCATCCTGTCCTCCAGACTGCCTTCAACTTTAGGGCCCTGAACCTCTTTTATCTGTACTTCCCCATCTTCGAGCGATAACTCCTCGGTATGGATCTTCAACTCACGCATGTATGGGTTGATGATGTCCATAGAGGGATCTTCCTTGGCTGATCCAGAGGAAAACATTGTGGCTCCAAAACTAAGACTCTACTTGTCAGAAACAGATCGAAACAAAAACACAATGAGAACACGATATGTGAACCTCGGGGGATTCGGGGGATTATATATTACGAAGTTTTAGAACATAAGGAAGGTACTGGGAGAAAACGGGTTGGAGACGGACTCCGGGGCGGCCACACCACCTGGTGGCGCGGCCAGGGGTCCACGCCAGGGGTTGGTGTGAGCCACCCTAGCTCCGTTTCTGTCCCTATTTTGCTTCGTTGTTTTCCTTGTTGGATAAAAACTGCAAAAATATAAATGGACAGATTTTTCGCGGACTTTTCCTTACTAGAACTGTTACCTATTCAAAAACGAACTCTGCAGGTCTCTGAAGTTGGTCTTTGATAAAAATTTCTGGAGTTATCATTTGAATAGCATCAATGTCTTCATTGTAAGAATCTCCAGAAATATAGTGCTTGAGTCTCTGACCATTCACCACTTGTGTAGTGTTATCCTTTAGGGAAGAAATTTTTATTGCACCTGAACGATACACCTCTTCAATAACAAATGGCCCTTCCCATTTTGAGAGTAGTTTTCTTGCAAAAAATCTGAGACGAGACCTATACAATAGAACCTTCTCCCCAACATGGAACTCTCTCTTAAGAATTCTCCTATCATGCCATTTTTAACTTTTTCTTTAAATAGTCCAGCATTTTTATATGCTTGACTCCTCCATTCGTCTAATGAACTTAAGTCAAATAATATTTTATCACCAGCAAGTTTGAAGTCTCTATTAAGTTCTTTCACTGCCCAATAAGCTTTGTGTTCTAATTCTAAAGGCAGGTGGCAAGCTTTCCCATAAACCATTTTGTAAGGAGACATCCCCATAGGATTTTTATAAGCAGTTCTATAAGCCCATAAAGCATCATTCAAATTTTTAGCCCAATTCTTTCTAGATCTATTAACAATCTTTTGCAATATGGATTTAATTTCTCTAATTGATACTTCTACTTGCCCACTAGTTTGGGGATGATAAGCTAAAGCAATTCTATGATTAACATCATCTTCAGCAAGGGTCTTTCTAAAGCCACCATGAATGAAATGAGAGCCTCCATCAGTCATAAGATACCTAGGCACTCCAAACCTAGGAAAGATAATATCCTTAAGCATTTTTAAAGAGGTCTCACCATCAACACTTTTCGTAGGTACGACCTCTACCCACTTAGTAACATAGTCAACAGCAACAAGAATATGAGTATAACCTTTCGATGGGGGAAAATGACCCATAAAGTCGAATCCCCAACAATCAAATGGTTCAATAACAAGAGAGTAATTCATAGGAATCTCGTTGTGTCTAGAAATATTACCAACTCGTTGACATTCATCACATGATAAGACAAATTTTCTTGCATCTTTAAAAAGGGTAGGCCAGTAAAAACCTGATTGTAGCACCTTTTGTGCGGTTCTTTCTCCCGTATGATGTCCTCCATAGGCGCTGCCATGACATTTCCGCAATATCTCCTTTTGTTCATGTTCTGGAACACATCTTCGCATAAAACCATCCACCCCCTCTTTATATAAATGTGGGTCATCCCAAAAATAATGCCTTAAACCGTAAAAGAACTTTCTTCTTTGCTAGGCTGTAAAAGTTGGAGGCAAATACTTGGAGATAATAAAGTTATCATAATCAACATACCAAGGGCTACCTCGCAAGCTTACCCCTACTACAGCCAACTGTTCATTTGGGAAACTATCATTAACAGACATAGGATCAAAAGAGATGTTTTCCAATCGAGATAAATTATCAGCAACAGGAGTTTCAGCCCCTTTCCTATCTACAATACATAGACCAAACTCTTGTAAAAGTAGCACCCATCTAATAAGCCTAGGCTTAGCATATTTCTTAGTCATAAGGTACTTAATAGCAGCATGATTAGTATGAATGGTAACTTTTGAATCAATAATATAAGGTCTAAACTTATCACAAGCAAAGACAACAGCTAAGAATTCTTTTTCAGTAGTAGCATAATTCTTTTGATCAGCGTCAAGAGTCTTAGTAGCATAATGGATAACATTTAACTTTTTATCTATTCATTGCCAAAGAACAGCACCTACAGCAAAATCACTAGCGTCGCACATGATTTCAAAGGATATGTTCCAATCAGGTGGTTGGACAATAGGAGCAGTAGTTAAAGCCTTCTTTAGAGTTTCAAAAGCTTCCTTACAATCATCATCAAAAAACAAAGAGTACATCTTTTTGGAGAAGATTAGTGAGGGGTTTTGATATCTTAGAGAAATCTTTAATAAACCTTCTATAGAAACCAGCATGACCAAGGATACTACAAATACCTTTGACATCTCTTGGGCAGGGCATTTTCTCAATTGTTCAACTTTAGCTCTGTCAACTACAATGCCTCTTTCGGAAATTTTATGTCCAAGGACAATCCCTTCATTGACCATGAAGTGGCATTTCTCCCAATTAAGAACAAGATTGGTTTCTTCACATCTCTACAAAACTTTATCAAGGTTGTGCAGACAATTATCAAAAGAAGTTGCATAGAAAAAAATCGTCCATGAATACTTCCACAATTTCCTCACAAAAACCATGAAAGATAGCAGACATGCATCTTTGAAAAGTAGCAGGAGCATTACACAAACCAAAAGGCATACGACTATAAGCATAGGTTCCATAAGGGCACATAAAAGTAGTTTTTTCTTGATCTTGTTGTTTAACAACGATTTGAGAAAACCCAAAATATCCATCAAGAAAACAAAAATGGGTCTTTTTAGACAACCTTTCTAACATTTGATCAATAAAAGGCAGTGGGTAATGATCTTTTTTAGTAACTTTGTCAACCTTTCTAAAATCAATGCACATCCTATAACCTTCTACTATTCTTTGGGGAATAAGCTCATCATTATCATTAGGCACAACGGTAATTCCCCCTTTCTTAGGGACACAATGAACAAGACTAACCCATTCACTATCAGCAATAGGATAAATAATACCAGCATCAAGGAGTTTTAACACCTCGTTTCTTACCACTTCCTTCATCTTGGGATTTAAACAACGTTGATGTTCCAGCACTGGTTTTGCATCGGCTTCTATATTGATAGCGTGCTGACATATGGTAGGGGAAATCCCCTTTAAATCATCAAGGGTATAGCCCATAGCTTTTCTTCAATACTTCTAATAATCTTTCCTCTTCCTTCCCTGAAAGTTTAGAACTAATAATAACAGGATATATTTTCTTATCATCAATGTAAGCATATTTAAGATCATCAGGTAAAGGTTTTAAATCGAAAAACGGATCCTTTTTAGGTGGCAATGTGGTACCCAAGTCTTCCACAGGCAAGTTATGCTTAAGCATCTTAGGTTGACGAGGGAGAATCTCGTCAATCTCATTGCTTTCTTCCATGAAGATTTCACTTTTGTGGTCTTCCATAAATTGCTGGATAGCATTGTTAGGAGCAAGAGAAATAGAAGCAAGTTGTTCAACTCTAAAATCCTCATTAGGAGTTTCATTTTCACAAGGAACTTTAGTAAATTACAAAAAATTAAACGCATAAGATTCCCCATCGAATTGAGTTAAAATTTTCTCCCTTTTATAGTCTATAATGGCTCCACACGTGTTCAAGAAGGGTCTACCAAAAATGATAGGATTGGTTTTACTAGAAGCTGAACCAAGTACTAGAACATCAGCTGGATATTTAATCTTACCACAAAGAACTTCCACATCTCTTACAATACCAATTGGAGAGATGGTCTTCTCTATTTGCAAGGTGAATGACCACACCAATTTCTTCTAGTTCACAAGGACTAATTTCATGCATACTTTCTTTATAAAGCTCATAAGGAATAACACTTGAACTTGCACCAATATCACATAATCATAATAGCAATGATCACCAATTCTAACAGAAAGCACAAGGACACTAGCTTTTTTAGTTCTATTAGGATGTGAGACGATATTAGAAGCATCCTCACAAAAGACAATGTATCCATCTTCCACACTTTTAGTGACAAGGTCTTTCACAATTGCTACTGTAGGTTCAATGTTTATTTGTTCATCAGGTTTTACAGCTCTCTTTGTACTTTTATTAATTACACTAGTTATCATAGGATGCTCCTTTACCTTATCTGGGAAAGGCATTTTCTCGATATAAGGTTCAGGAAAGGTGTGATCAATAGTGCAAAATTCAGTACTTCTAGCAGGAACACAATCGATAATATCTTTAGATGGT
This sequence comes from Avena eriantha, assembly GCA_910589775.1. Lineage (NCBI taxonomy): Eukaryota > Viridiplantae > Streptophyta > Magnoliopsida > Poales > Poaceae > Avena > Avena eriantha. The sequence continues at coordinate 166,837,843 of OU342743.1, read as the reverse complement.
GCATGATACTTGTTCTGTTCTTCTTTTGGAATCTCAATGTATGAAGCAAAATCTTTAAGACAATTTGCAATAACTTGAGAATCAAGACCATAAGCATTTTTAATATTTTGAAAGTCACCAGTTCCCATAAAAGATTCAATGCATTCATAATCATAATTTATACCTTACTTTCTTCCTTTATCATTCTCCCATGCTTCAGCATTGTCTTGAATATGGTCTAGAATAACCCATTTAGCTTCTTCTTTCATGCATGTAAATGATCCAGCACAGGAAGCATCTAATAGATCCTTATCATGAAGAGAAAGTCTTGCATAAAAGTTATTGATAATAATATTGTTGGGGAGCTCATGAATAGGTCATTTGAGCATTAGTAACTTCAATCTCCCCCAAGCTTGAGTTGTACTCTCTCCATCAAGATGCCAAAAGTTGTATATTTGATTCCGATCTTTATGAATCTCACTAGGAGGATAAAATTTTGAATAAAAGATAGGTACTACTTCCTCCCATTCAAGAGCTTGACCATTCTTCAGCAGCTTATACCATTTTTTAGCTCTTCCTTTTCATGACAATGAAAATAACTTCTTGACTTAATCTGTAGTAATACCTGTACACTTGAATATCCCGCATAATTCGTGTATAAAGAGCAAATGATCACCGGGATGGAAAGTTCCATCTCCAAAATAGTAGTTATCCATAACACGATCAACAATTCTTGTAGGTATTTTAAAAGTATCATTTTCAGCAGGTGGTGGTTCATCTACTACCTTAGCAGTGGTAGTAGCATTAGGAAATAAGAAACTAAGTGAATTGTCCATACTGAAATAAAGTAACTAACAGAAAAAAAACAATACTCACAGTAGGAGTTTCCTTTACCAGTTCCACTCTCCAATAGCGCTTCAATCCTTGGCAACGACACCAGAAAATAATCTTGATGATCCACAAGTATAGGGGGTGTATCGCAGTATTTTCGATAAGTAAGAGTGTCAAACCCAACGAGGAGAAGAAGGTGTTGACGAGTGGCTTGGAGCAGGAATTCTCTGTAAATACTTAGCAAATGGATTTTTAGGGGTTTTTGATACTGCAGGTAAATAAAGTGCAAGTAAATAAAAGACAATAATAATAAATGCAGCAAGTGGCCCAATCCTTTCTTTAGCAAAGGACAAGACGGTTGTATTACTTAAGATGACCAAACGTTCTCGAGGACACATGGGAATTTCGTGAAGTGCTTTCGCTTCATATAGTTGATTAATCTTCTTTAGTTTGATAAGTGTTGTGTGGGTGAACCTGTGCTAATGTACCGACCTTCCTAGGACTAATACATACTTGTGATTAAACCCCTCGCAAGCATCCGCAAGTACAAGAAACTAATTAAGATAGAAACCTAACCACAACTTTAAACTCTAAGATCCTGACATCCCTTGTGCAAAGGTTTCCTAATGGGGGTTCAGGTTTCTGTCACTCCGGCAACCCGTACGATTAGTAGACAAATACACAATGCATTCCCCTAGGCCCATAAAGGTGAAGTGTCATGTAGTCGACATTCACATGACACCACTATAAGAATAACACCACAACTTAAATAACAAACTATTGAATCTTTCTCAACACAATTCCACTACTAACAGCATGACTTCTCCCATGTCCTCAAGAACTAAATGAACTACTCACAAGACATCATATGGATCAAGATCAGAGATGATATAATGATAAGTAACAATCCGAACATAATAATAATTCAACGGTTCCACTCAATAGCATCAACTACAACAAGTAATCAACACATGGAAAGTTTCCCCTAAGAACTATGCAAGATTCAACCTAATTGTTACAGCGGTATGGAGTGGTGATGATGGTGCTAGTGGAGATTATGATGGAGATGATGATGATGATGATCTCGATGAAGTCCATCTTGATGTTGGTGTTGATGGCGACGATCTCCCCTCTCCGGGAAGGAATTCCCCCGGCAGAATTCTGTCTGCCGGAGAGATCTTTCTCTCTCTGTAGTTTCCCGCCCCACAGAGGCGACGAAATCTTTCTATGGCCAGGGGTGGTGTGGGCCCCCTGTGGCCCAACTCCACTCCCCCTTCTAGCATACTTCGTCTTTTGGAAAAATAGGATTTTCCATGTATTTTTCCAGATTTTGTGATCTTCGTGAATTTTGCCTCCAAACAGCCCCTTTTCCATCAGAATCCTAACTACAGCGGTCCATCCTCCAAAAGTCATCAACCGTGCAAAATAGATGAAATAACATAAGTATCATCTCTTAATATGAAATATATCAATGAATAACAGTAAATTATGATATAGAATAGTGATGCAAAATAGATGTATCAGTCATCATGTAGATATATCTCAAAATGTGGTATATTGTTGGAAAAGAACACACATGCATGCAATGTGGTCATCTCATGTGGATCTATCAACAATAATGCAATATATGCATGGAAAATAACACACATGCATGCAATATGACTCTAGGAGAGATCCATATATGGTCATAGAGACCAAAAACACATAGGTTAAATAAAGGAGAGCTTCCACACATTGCATGCATGTAGTGTGATAGAATTATTATTAGTTGTGCATCATCACATAATCCACTTGAGTAGTATATGCATTGTGTGGTCATGTATATGTGTAGATATATCATTGTGGTAGGTTTTGCAAGAACAATGTACAGATATGCAAATGTTGTCACAGATCATCATGGGTGTGGATCTATCAATGACTCTGGTGACCATATCAATGTGGGTTAGGAAAAAGAACACATGCATGCAATATGACCCCCTATAGAAGATAGATGTATATATGTATTCCATATTGGTCATAGAGACCAAACAACACACAGGAATTAAACAAAGGAGCTTCCACATTGCATGCATGCATGGACCAGTGTGACATAATTTGTGCATCATCACATAATCCTTGAGTATATGCATGTGTATGGTCATGCATATATGTAGAGATATATATCATCATCTTGTGTTGTTTTGGAAACGAACAATGTACATATATATGCAATGTGTGGTCATCTGATGGGATCAGTGGCTCTAGTGGATATATATATCAGTGTGTACTGGTTTTGGAAAAGAACACACATCATGCAATGTCTCTAGGGGAGGATCCATGTGTATTAAACCATGCATGGTCACATGCATATAGACCAAAACACATAGTAATTAAAGCAACATATTACATATTTTGCACCAGTGTGACAGAAGTTGCATCACAGAATCCACTAGTGTCTGGTAGATATACCAATTAACAATATGGTTTTGGAAAAGAGAACACATGCAATGTGGTCATGTATGTGGATCAATGACATCTAACTACTAGTAGTAGTGTGGATATCAATGTGGTTTTGGAAAAAGAACACATATATATGCAATAATGACTCTAGGAGTCATGTGTACAACCGCATGTATGGTCACAAAGACCAATACAGGAAAAGCATAGCTGCTTCCACACACATTGCATGCATGTTGCACTAGTGTGACATAAGTTGCCTCATCCAGAGTTATATATGAGTGGTCATCATGTAGATATATGTCAAAATGTGGTATATTGTTGGAAAAGAACACACATGCATGCAATGTGGTCATCTCATGTGGATCTATCAACAATAATGGAATATATGCATGGAAAAGAACACACATGCATGCAATATGACTCTAGGAGAGATGCATATATGGTCATGGACACCAAAAACACATAGGTTAAATAAAGGAGAGTTCCACACATTGCATGCATGCATTGTGATAAAATTATTATTAGTTGTGCATCATCACATAATCGACCTGAGTAGTATATGCATTGTGTGGTCATGCATAGAGATATCATTGTGGTAGGTTTGGGAAGAACAATGTACATACATGCAAATGTGGTCATAGATCATCGTGGATGTGGATCTATCAATGATGTCTCTGGTGACCATATCATCAATGTGGGTTAGGAAAAAGAACACATGCATGCAATATGACCCCCTATATAGGACAGATATATATATATATATATTCCATAGTGGTCATAGAGACCAAACAACACATACGAATAAAATAAAGGAGCTTCCACATTGCATGCATGCATGGACCAGTGTCACAGAATTTGTGCATCATCACATAATCCTTGAGTATATGCATGTCTGGTCATGCATATATATGTAGAGAGATATATCATCATCTTGTGTTGTTTTGGAAAAGAACAGTGTACATATATATCAGTGTGCACTAGTTTAGGAAAAGAACACACATCATGCAATGTCTCTAGGGGAGGATCCATGTGTATTAAACCATGCATGGTCACATGCATATAGACCAAAACACATAGGAATTAAAGCAACATATTGCATATGTTGCACCAGTGTGACATAAGTTGCATCACAGAATCCACTAGTGTCTGGTAGATATACCAATTAACAATTAGGTTTTGGAAAAGAGAACACATGCAATGTGGTCATGTATGTGGATCAATGACATCTAGCTATACTAGTAGTAGTGTGGATATCAATGTGGTTTAGGAAAAAGAACACATATATATATGCAATAATGCATCTAGGGGTCATGTGTACAGCCACATGTATGGTCACAAAGACCAATATAAGAAAAGCATAGCTGCTTCCACACACATTGCATGCATGTTGCACCAGTGTGACATAAGTTGCATCATCTAGAGTTATATATGTGTGATCATCATGTAGATATATGTCAAAATGTGGTATATTGTTGGGAAAGAACACACATGCATGCAATGTGGTCATCTCATGTGGATGTATCAACAATAATGCAATATATGCATGGAAAAGAACACACATGCATGCAATATCACTCTAGGAGAGATCCATATATGATCATAGAGACCAAAAACACATAGATTAAATAAAGGAGAGCTTCCACACATTGCATGTATGCAGTGTGATAGAACTATTATTAGTTGTGCATCATCACATAATCCACTTGGATAGTATATGCATTGTGTGGTCATGCATAGAGATATCATTGTGGTAGATTTTTGAAGAACAATGTACACATGCAAATGTGGTCACAGATCATCATGGATGTGGATCTATCAATGATGACTCTGGTGACCATATCATCAATGTGGGTTAGGAAAAAGAACACATGCATGCAATATGACCCCTATAGGAGATATATATATATATTCCATATTGGTCATAGAGACCAAACAACACATAGGAATTAAATAAAGGAGCTTCGACATTGCATACATGCATGCATGGACCAGTGTGACATAATTTGTACATCATCACATAATCCTTTAGTATATGCATGTCTGGTCATGCATATATATGTAGAGAGATATGTATCATCATCTTGTGTTGTTTTGGAAAAGAACTGTGTACATATATATGAAATGTGTGGTCATGTGATAGGATTAGTGGCTCTAGTGGATATACATATATCAGTGTGCACTGGTTTAGGAAAAGAACACACATCATGCAATGTCTCTAGGGGAGGATCCATGTGTATTAAACCATGCATGGTCACATGCATATAGACCAAAACACATAGGAGTTAAAGCAACATATTGCATATGTTGCACTAGTGTGACAGAAGTTGCATCACATAATCCACTAGTGTGTGGTAGATATACCAATTAACAATGTGGTTTTGGAAAAGTGAACACCATGCAATGTGGTCATGTATGTCGATCAATGACATCTAGCTACTAGTAGTAGTGTGGATATCAATGTGGTTTAGGAAAAATAACACATATATATATGCATCTAGGGGTCATGTGTACAACCGTATGTATGGTCACAAAGACCAATACAGGAAAAGCACAGCTTCTTCCACACACATTGCATGCATGTTGCACCAGTGTGACATAAGTTGCCTCATCCAGAGTTATATATGTGTGGTCATCATGTAGATATATGTCAAAATGTGGTATATTTTTGGAAAAGAACACACATGCATGCAATGTGCTCATCTCATGTGTATCTATCAACCATAATGCAATATATGCATGGAAATGAACACACATGCATGCAATATGACTCTAGGAGAGATCCATATATGGTCATAGAGACCAAAAACACATAGGTTAAATAAAGGAGAGCTTCCACACATTGCATGCATGTAGTGTGATAGAATTATTATTAGTTGTGCATCATCACATAATCCACTTGAGTAGTATATGCATTGTGTGGTCATGCATATGTGTAGAGATATCATTGTGGTAGGTTTTGGAAAAACAATGTACATACATGCAAATGTGGTCATAGATAATCATGGATGTGGATCTATCAACGACTCTGTTGACCATATCAATGTGGGTTAGGAAAAAGAACACATGCATGCAATATGACCCCTATAGGAGATAGGGGTCATATTGGTCATAGAGACCAAACAACATGTCGTGGTGGTGTCACGGCAGATGCCATGGATAGGCTAAAGGTGGGGACTAAATGCACTAGGGGAATCCAGGGAGAGATAGTGTGGTGATTCCACACACGGAAGCTTTGTATTTTATTCACCTTCACAGATTACAAGTGCTCCTTGAGCTGTATCGGAGAGAGGAGGAAGGAGGAACTCTCTTACTCTCACCACTAGCTAGCCCTTAGATCAATCTCTCAGAAATCAACCCCCTCTACAGAAGCCCTAGCCCTCCTTATATAGGGGTGACTAGGTCTCTACTTAGGGCATACGTGGAGGCATATTCCAGGGAATATGCCTCCTCCCAAAATAGTAAGCCGACCGGGTCACTTTTCCCCCGCGTCATCCATGCAGAGGCTACGTGAGCCTCTGCGGCGCCTGCGTCAGCCGAGATTGGCTTCGTCACCTTAGTCGGCCACGCCTCGGTGGTCCGGCCTCTGTCCGCTTCACTCACGCTCTCCGTACGGTGGTTACTTTTGACCAGCGAGATACCTTCCTTCTCTTACAAGCTTGATATAACCCGGATCCTACATAGTTGATCCGACCACACCTGTTCCTGCATACAAGTTAGATACACTTACCGACATACGGCTTAAGTCGGCTGAGACCAAGTTAGGTGGACGTCCCCTGGTCCAGGTTACTCCGTGATCCGGCCTGCCTTGAGGTGACTCGGCCAGCACATGCCTAGACCTTGCCGTACCTCGGCTAACTAGGCCTTTATACCCCGACGTGACCCTTCCTGGGGGTATCCCCCCAACATTAGTCCCCAAAGCTGGTGCGGTCTTAGCTGCGTTAGCCGCTAAGGCCACAGCAGGTTCAATTTCACTGAGCTGTGTGTTGCTCTTCGAGTTACCTCCTATCTCGGATTCTATGGATTTACTTCCCCTTGGAACATTCCACGTTTTTACTTGCTGGCCGGGTTACCACATACTCATCCGGGTTATTCTTCCTTCTCTCGTACGCTTGCCCATGTGGCGGCTAATCATCATATCGCCTCATTTTAAGGGCCAGCTACAGTAACCACCGCAGTAATTGTCAGTTATCACTGTAGCGCACGTCACATCGTGTCTGCCTCCTCGTTAACTGCATCATAACATCGTGTCATGGGATCCTCCGCGCCGTGTGGCCTTCCGTGTGGCTCGATGCTGATTGGTCAATCCGGGTTGTACACGGCCACACGGTGTGGCCCGCCCGCAAACGCGATCCCACTACTCCCCTGAGGGAGCGGTTAAATAGGGGAGGGGCGTGCCCCTTGGCGCCTTTCCTCACTTCCGCGCCCCTCTGCCCATTCTTCTTCCTCATCTTCCCCCGCGACAGCGTCGCTGCCACCGCGTTTGAGTAGCTGGGCCGCCGCCGCTCTGCTACCGCGCGCACCTACATCGCCGCCGCCTCTGCGCATCTCCTCCTCCACGGGTCCCCGTCAGTCCAGGCCGCCGCCACCCACCACCGCTAGCGCCAATGAGGGCAGTGACCTCGAGATGACAGAAGAAGAACTCACCATTGCCGAGCAGGAGATGGAAGAAGATGAAGTGACCGCGGACCGTGGTGCATGGGCTGGATCTTGGGTGTGCCAGGATGACCTGGATTGGCTATATCGCACAAGGCGCATCCCGGAGGGCGTCACTGCTCGCCTTGCTGCTGTCGAGCTCCCCCCCTCACCCAATCTGGGTGAGTACGTGGTGTTTCTATCCCACTTCCAGCGGGGGTTTGGCTTGCTAGTTAGCGATTTTTTCCACGATTGGTTGAACACCTATGAGCTCTAGCCGCGCCACCTTCCAGCCAATGCCATTACATCTCTCTCCACCATTGCCTCTACGATCGAAGGCTATGCCGGACTATGGCCCATGAAAGAGCTATGGATCCGGTTCTTTGGCCTTCACCGGAACGTGATTCCGAATGTAGATCTAGAGCCAGAGGATAAACAACTCACGCAGTTTGGGTCTATGTCCATCTCTCCTCGGAAGTTTTCCATCTTCCCCCGAGTCACGGGACTTGACTCCTGCAAAGGAGGGGCCCGGACTTTCTTTTATGTCCGGAACAACACTACTGAGGACCTGATCCGGCTGCGCCCCTATACTCCGGGTCCTCCTAACCCGGATCTGTGGGACGTTATCCCCAAGAAGCCTATGGTCTTAGCGAAGCAGGTTAACAAGAGGTTCAAGGAGTTGAAGGAGCTCAGATTGCGCAATGAGGACGCCATGATCACATTTGTCCGCAACCAGATTTCCCCCCTCCAGAAACGCACACATAAAGTGTGCCACATGAGCTAGGGCCGTGACCCCAACCGTACCTCATCTTTTGAGTTGAGCAATACTGAGATCTACCGCCGGGTCAAGGCCCTATTTTGCGCCCACAAAAACTTCTCTTCTGAGTGGACATGGGGGATTGAACACTATTGCCGAGATAGGCTTCCTCCTTCGGTAAGTCTCGTGCTTCAAACCTTTTCCGAGTTAAATCATATGTCGGTATTGTTGTCTGTTTGAATCCTGTTGCTTTTTCTTTCCCTTAGATGTTTCTTCAGCAGACCATCGAGGACGGCACCGACCCTTCCCTCAAATGGGCTCCTGACCGGGATACCTCGGACAAGGAGGAACCGGACCTGGAGATGTTCCTTCCTATGGCCGATGCGACCAAGCGACCCACCAGTAAACTCTCTTCTATTAGAGATTGGCCCGACGACGAAGATGATTCGGATGTTGAGTTGATGGAAGCATTTGACATTGTCCCCCTTTCTTATGCTTTTCCGGCATCAGCTAACCCCGGTGGGCAGATCCATAAAGACCCTCCTCTTGCCGTGGGTGATCCTGTCCCGGTGGCGCCGAAGAAGAAAAGGGGAGCTGCTTCTGCATCCTCCTCCAGACCTTCTCAGCCGACAAAAAGGCGGAAGAAGTCTGGTGACAAAACTGCCACCAAGCCTCCAACCAAGGCCACGACCTGTAGGGCTCGGAAGCCCAAGGAGCCCCTGACCTCGAATGAGTAAGCCTCCTCTCCCTTTGCCATTCACTTGTTCTTCTTGTGTTATAGTTTCTCATCATACATTATTTGATTCGATAGGGCCACGGTGGAGGTCCCACAGAGTGGATCTGGCATTGCGTCGCCGCTCCGACACAGCCCCTCTCCTCCTCGTGCGATAATTCTCGCCCGTTGAGCCCCATTCCGGAGGGCAACCTCGGAGCGGGGGAGACTGGCTCTACCAAGGCAACGACCACCACTTCGGCTCCGCCGCAACCAGCTACAACCGAGGTTCCCTCAGCACCTCTGCCGAGGCAGAAACCAACACTAGTACCAACACCAGCAGCAACAACCAAAGCAACACCATCAGCAACAAAAGCAACAGCAGCAGCACCAAACCCCTCTACCTCGTCCGAGTCTTCCAAGGCTCAGCGAGAAGACATCAGCAACACCAAGGCTGGCGCCAAGGCAGCTCCCAAGGGAAAATCCGCTGCAGCGACCTCAACCTCCCAGCAGTAGCCCAAGGGCAAGAAGGCACCTGAGGCTACCAGGGCAGCATCCGTCGAGGCTGGACAGCGCACACTTGCGTCCATGCTTCCGAAGAAAACTCCACCTCCGAAGGACGCCCCTGCCGAGCTAGCTGATGCACAACTTGTTTTGCACACCAGCCCGACCCTTGTGCAAGTTGAGAGGAGGGAGGCGCATGCCAAGGGTTTAGTGGCGCCACACATGCTAAGCGGCGAACGATACCCTCCGACCTTGATCGAGTTTGTAAATAACTCGAACAAGGCGGAGTTCGTCTACAACGATGATCTCCCAGAGAAGTTCGGTCCCACCGAATTTTCTGCACAGATGAATACCACCGCCAAGGCCATCAACCTTGCGGGTCGGATGATGGAGGTATGTTACTTCGTATTTTCTTTTAACAAGTTGCAGATATAATTGATATAGCCATTAGTCCCCGAGCCTCCGGGGGAGTAACTTGTTACTCGGCCGGATGCTCCTTAGAGAACTAACGTAGCTCCTTGATAACTTCGAATATGCACACACCTAGAGCCAGGTTAAGTTCCACTTGGCCCAGATTTTGTACACTTCGAATATGCACACACCTAGAGCCGGGTTAAGTTCAACTTGGCCCGGATTTTGTATACTTTAAATATGCACACACCTAGAGCTGCGTTAAGTTCCACTTGGCCCGGATTTTGTACACTTAGAATATGCACACACCTAGAGCCGGGTTAAGTTCCACTTGGCCCGGATTTTGTACACTTCGAATATGCACACACCTAGAGCCGGGTTAAGTTCCACTTGGCCCGGATTTTGTACACTTCGAATATGCACAAGACTAAGCTGCCCATCTTTGCTCTTTCAGGTGACCACCAACCGCCGGAGCGCTGAGTTTCAGCGTCTCGTTGATACTCACAAGATGCTGCGGGAAAAACATAGTGCACTTCTCGCTGAACACGAGAAAAGGGGTAAGTTTCTTCCTCGACATTTCTCCATTTTCCTTCATTTTCTTCTGCCGAACTAATCCATCATTCGGTTTTTGCAGCTGGGGTGGAAGCTGAGAACACGATTATGAGGAAAAATTTGGATCTAATCAAGGGTAAGTTATTTTTGCTCAACTTTGCTATGCTTTCCATCTCCTTTCCTCCTTGGCTCGGCGAACATTCATACCTCGGCTTTGCCGGGTCAACAAACTATTTCAGCATCTCTTGAAGATAGTGTGCCCGTGCCTGATATGATGCTGCATTTTCTTGAACAAGCAGGACAACATCAGGTCGAGCTCAAAAAGAAAGATGATGAGCTTGCCCTTCTCCGAGCCAAAGATGATGAGATTGCCAAGCTTAAGGCAGATATGAAGAAATTGAAAGCAGAGCACCAAACCAAACTCCAGAAAGCCGGCCAGGACTATACTGAAGAGCGCGAGCGCCTCAATCTCCAGATTGCCAAGGACCAGGAATTACTCAAGGAGGCCGACATCAAGCTTGAGTCGGCGAATGCTGAACTTGTGCAACTCCGGGAGAGGCGCGACAACTGCATCAAGGAGCTGTCCCGGGTTCAGCGCCATATCTCTAGTAAGTTCTTTTCTTTCAACCGACGTTTATATTTCCGGGTCTGCTTCCTTTACTTACCCCACTTGTTTTATCTTCCCAGGAAAATTCCCAGAGAGCAATGTCATTGGATCCAATGCCGTCACCAAGTTCCGCCAGCAGAGGGGTACTCCAACTGGCCCTGGCTCCATTCCTCTCGATCTCGAGGACTTGATAGTTAGTTTGTCCGCCCGAGTCGAAGTCGTGAGGAACTACGGCAAGGATATCTTGGATGTGGTAGTCCGGATCTTCAACGCCTTTTGGCCTGAGGAGATACTCCGGAGAATCTGGCTGTTCTTTTTTCCCGGCTCATGGAATGCGAGACTCAGCTCGATCTCTGGAGAGAATCCGCTGGACGCACCGGAGTTGAGACCGTTCTCCACTATGTGCTCACATGGTGCGAGAAGATCGACCTCAACCTCCTAGCACGCATGCGCACCGGATCCAAATGGTCCAGCGACCCGGAGTGGATTGCTCGGCGCAAGGCTTGCGCCCATAGCCTCATTGAATATGCCCCCATTCATGAATGGAACGAGGGACCAAGCTTCCTAGACTCCGCCGATGTTGAAAACGTTGCAAACGTTGAAGATGGCTCAGATGAGGATCAAGAGGACGATGCCTCGGACATCGAAGGCAGCGAAGATGATGCCGAACTTCCTCCTCCTGCTGCTCCTTGATTATAAACAGTTGAAATTTCATTAGATCCCCGGTATGCCGGGTGCAATTGTATTAAGCATATCAGTCATATTTTGCTACTAAGTTTTTATGTTGGATTGACTTGGGCGTAGTCCCCGAGTTTCATTTTCTCGTTGTTCCAATCTTTTGGCTCAGCTCGCGTCTACCTTGGTTCGGTTTTATGACTTACGAGTCCAAGCCTCAAAAATTGTCTTAACAATACTTGGAAACTTTGGGATTAGCTCAAAATAATTCAGCAAGATAAATTTAAAGTACACGCAATGTTAGTCCGAAAAACAAACGTCGGCTCGATTAAGTTTTTTTCCCTTAGTCGTTTTTCATGTGCAGCGCAATTCCAAACTTGTTCTCTTGCTTGCCATGAAGCCAAATCTTGTTGGACAGCAGCAAGTCGAAGAGTTAGGCTTTTGGTGCCCACACAGTACTAATCTGGCCTAAGCTGAAGCAACTTACGCTAGCCGACATATAAATAAGAAACATAGAAGACAACTAAAATTACTATGGCAGTCCCCGAGTTACTGCTCGAGGTGCTAGGATTTCATTGATAAGCTCATTGCCGGCATACATACCGACACATGAGAGACTCGGATACAAACACTTCTCTGCTAAGTGTAGAAAGGACGAAGTAGAGCTACATTCCATGGACGTTTGGATTCCTCGCTGGACCTGTCCGCCTTGTTCTTCTCCTGTGGTTTTGCATCGATAAGATAATAAGAATCATTGTGCAATGCTTTGCTCACGATGAATGGCCCTTCCCATGGGGGGGGATAATTTATGCATGCCAGCAGTACGTTGTACCAACCGGAGTACCAGGTCACCTTCCTGGAAAACTCGGGGGCTTACTTTCTGGCTATGATAGCGTCGGAGATTTTGCTGATATAAGGCAGATCTGGACAATGCCAATTCTCTCGCTTCTTCCAGCAGATCAACGTCATTTTGCCGGGCTTCTTGCACTTCGGCTTCTGTGTATTGGGTGACCCTAGGCGATTCATGCTCTATGTCGGCTGGTAATACAGCTTCTGCCCCATATACCAAAAAAAATGGCGTATAGCATGTTGATCGATTCGGAGTTGTTCTTAAACTCCACAGTACCGCTGGTAGTTCTTCTATCCAGCACCCCGCTAATCGTTGCAGCGGCTCAATGAGCCGGGGTTTTATCCTGGATAATACTAATCCGTTGGATCTTTCCACTTGTCCGTTCGATGCGGGGTGGGCTACCGAGGCAACGTCCAGCCGGATCTTCTTATCTCGGCAGAAACGCGCAAATGCTCCTGTAGCAAAATTTGTGCCATTATCTGTTATGATACTGTGAGGATAACCATATCTCAAGATTATGTCTTTGAGGAAAGTTACGGTAGTGGCTCCATCACATTTTCCTATTGGCTTTACTTCAATCCACTTCGTAAATTTATCCACCATGACCAAAATGTGAGTCATATTCCCTTTTGCTGGTTTAAACGGGCCAACCATATCCAAGCATCATACGGCAAATGGCCATGTAATTGGTATGGTTTTGAGCTCCGACATTGGCATATGTGTTTTTGTCGCATATCTCTGACAGACATTGCATTTTCTCACCAGAACTTCTGCATGTTCTAAGGCACTTGGCCAGTAAAACCCATGGCGGAAAGCTTTTGCTACCAATGCTCTGGATGAGGCATGATGCCTACATTCCCCTTGATGTATATCTCGGAGGATGTCAAGTCCTTCCTCTGGGTCAACACATCGCTGGAGGACATTGGTCACACTCCTTTTGTATAGCTCGGAATTGATGATCGTGTATGCTTTTGCCCTCCTCTGACTTTGCCTGGAAAGTACCTCCTCAGTGGGTAAGGTTCCATCTTTTAGGAATTGAAATATTGGCATTGCCCAAGCTGGCACAGCTCTTACTGGGAACACACCCTCATCAATTTCCATTAGATCTACCGGCATAACTTCTTCCGGATCATGCTGTGCAGTCCCCGGGTTTGTCGTGGCAGTCCTCGGGTTTGCTAAGGTAGTTCCCCGGTTTCGCGAACCACTCCCTACATCAATGTCCATAGGCACAACCTCTAATTCTGGATTTGCCAGGATAAAAATTGAGTCAGACTCCCGGGATGGCCTGATGGATGGTTTTATGAGGTGCTCCAATGCTACGCCTGGTGGGATTGCTTGTCAGGTTGAACCGAGCTTTGACAATACGTCGGCAGCCTCATTTTCCACCCGAGGTATATGGTGAAATTCGCATCCCTCAAAGTAACCAGATATCTTCTGCACATGAAATCTATATAGTGCCATGTTTGCGTCCAAAGCATCCCATGTATGAGTGCTTCGTATTCTGCAACATTGTTTGATGCAGTGAAGTGGATCTGTAGCACATATTTCAGATGGTCCTTCTTTGGCAAGGTAAGCACAACTCCGACACCTAACCGGTTTTTGTTTTTGATCCGTCAAAGTGCATTCTCCAGTAGTTCGAATCTGGCAATGGTGGCTCGTATTGCACCTCGGCCCAATCCACAAAAAAGTCCGCCACAGCTTGAGATTTAATCGCTTCTCTTCTGTCAGATTGTGGCGCATAAGGTGCTAGCTCAATTGCCCATTTTGCAATCCTGCCACTCGCATCCTTGTTGCTCATTATCTCGGATATGGATGCTTCACATATTACCTTGATTGGGTGTTCCTCGAAATAGTGCTTTAGCTTCTTAGCTACCATATACACACCATATGCCACTTTCTGATAGTGAGGATAGTTCTGCTTTGACGCTGATAATACCTCGCTCAGATAATACACTAGCCTTTGCACCGACTTACCCTCCTCGTTGCGCTCTACCACAATCACTGCACTTACAACTCGGTTGGTTGCGGCTATATAGAGCAACATCGGCTCCTTTGATAGTGGAGAGGCTAACACTGGTGCAGTGGCTAACATCTTCTTTAATTGGATAAAAGCTTCATTGGCCTGCGGTGTCCAAATGAACTTATCTGACTTTTTCATGAGTTAATAGAGAGGCAGTGCCTTTTCTCCCCACCGACATACAAACCGACTAAACGATGCCAGGCAACCAGTGAACTTATGGACATCGTTGCACTTCGGCGGCTCCATTCGTTCTATGGCCCGGATCTTAGTTGGATTGACCTCGATACCTCGGCTGGAGATGAGGAATCCGAGTAATTTTCCAGCCGGGACACCGAAGGTACATTTTTCCGGGTTGAGCTTCATCCGGAACCTCCTTAGGTTCGCGAACGTCTGCCTGATATCATCAAGGAGCATTTTGCTTTCCTTGGTCTTTATCACAACATCATCCACATACACCGGCACATTTTGACCAATTTGGTCATGCAAACATTTTTGCATACACCTCTGGTACGTTGCCCCTGCATTACGTAAGCCAAAAGGCATGGTGCGATAGCAATAAGCCCCATACGGGGTGATAAACGTAGTCTTTATTTGATCATTTGGGTTCAGAGGTATCTGGTGGAAACCAGAATATGCATCAATGAATGACAACAACTCACACCCAGCAGTGGAATCTATGACTTGGTCTATCCTTGGCAGTGGGAACGGATCTTTTGGACACGCCTTATTCAGGTTCGTGTAATCGATACACATACGCCAAACCACTGCCACGTTCAGATCATCTTTCTTCTTCTCCACCAGCACCGGATTAGACAACCAATCCGGGTAAAGCACTTCCATTATAAATCCTGTAGCCAACAACCGAGCTATCTCATCTCCTATGACTTTTCTCATGTCTTTGGCGAAGCGGCAGAGAGGTTGCTTCAACGGCTTAGCTCCGGGTCTCACATTCAAAGAGTGCTCGGCCAACTCCCTCGGAACACCTTGCAAGTCCTGTGTGGACCAAGCAAAAATATCCCGATTCTCATGGAGGAAGTTGACGAGATCGCTTTCCTATTTGTCATTTAACCCAGCACCAATTGTTATGGTACGCTCAGGGAACATATCATCAACAGGCACCTTCTTGGTATCTTTTGTCGCTTGAAATGAGACACTACCATGCGGGTTACTCAACACCGGCATATACTGCTGCACGGACTGAGCCAATGCCGCCACTTCTTGGATCTTTCTCTTTTCTTGCGCAATCATGAGTGACTCGACCAGGTTAGATCCGGCAGATGCACACTCAATTGAACGTCGGAAATCCCCAGCTATGGTAATTACACCATTTGGCCCAGGCATCTTCATCTTCAAGTAACTGATGTGACAACTTGCCATAAACTTGTTCAAAGCTGGTCTACCAAGTAACGTGTGATACACACTTTCTAAGTTCACCACTTCAAACTCCAAATTCTCAGTTCAGCAGTTATCTCTTGTGCCGAACAAAACGTCAACTCGGACCTTGCCTATGGGCTCACAAGAAATGCCTGGCACAATGCCATGGAAATTTGTCCTTGTAGCTTGAAGCATGTTTTTCGAGATGCCCAATTTTCACATTGTGTCCACATACATGATGTTGATGCTACTACCATTATCAATCAGCACCTTGGAGAATCTCACGTTGAGGTTAGGCCCAATGAATGTCGGATCCAGCACTAGCGCGTACGAACCAGGACTTGGCATATGCTTGGGATGATCTTTGATGCTCCAGGTAATTTTCTGGTCTGACCAAGGCATATACCTCGTCACAGCTGGCATTACCGCATTCACTTCCATATGTCGGCGCTGCAAGCTCTTTCTGTCTGTCTCTTCCGTAGTGAACACACAGTAACTCTGATGGTGTTCTCTGTACTCATTTCTCCCCTCATTTCCGGGGTACCTCTGATCCTGGTGGTTTTGGTTTTCCACCTGATGCACTGCATCTCTTCTCTCATGGTTGTCATACCTCGGCGGAGGGGGAGGCAACATTAACTGCTGCGTGTTCGCTCCGGAGAGCAATTGCTGTCGGGGTAACTCCTGCTGAGGTTGATCATTCCGAGGTGCCTGAGCATTCGCCGAACCACTTTGTTCTATCTTTTGCATCCACTCACACTGCCTAGTTGTGTGACCCGCCGGGTTACTTGGATTAGGCGTGTGAAATTTACACGGCTGATCCAGCATTGCTTCATAGGTATACCTCGGACGGTCCTTCTTCCCTTGCCACAGTTTTTTCTGCTTTGGCGTCCAAGTTTTCTTCCCATCATTCCTTGGTGTCCATTGTTGCCCTCCAGTTTTCTGACGTTGACTGCTTCCTGCTCCGGGTTGGTCCTGATTCACAGCTACAACTTGTTGCGAACTATAGCGATAATCCGGTCTGTCATCCCTTCTTTTACCTCGGTAATCGTTTCTTCGGGATGATCCGGCCCCATCTCGCTGACAATACTCCTCGCTTGACTCATTTGAGGTGAGCCTAGGTTGCGTCGGATCACCCAAAGCATATGAATCAGCAATTCGGGTTGTTTCTGCCAAGGTGGTTGGCATATCCCTTTGCAACCTTGGCCATAGCATGCTTGCATATCTGCATCCTTGTGCAAACCAAGCTATGGCATGTGACTCAATCACCCCTCACACGAGTTTCGCACTGTGCACCAACGGGTTAAGAACTCCCGATCAGTCTCATTTGGTCCTTGCCTGCACATCGCTAGGGTTTGTGGCCTGTTGGGCCTCTGATACGTACTTGAGAAATTGCTAACAAACATCTCCTCAAAATCGATCCAACAGTTAATACTTCCGGGTGGCAAATTGTTTAGCCGTACCCTTGCTGGCCCTTCCAACATCTGGGGTACATATCTCACAGCCCACCTCAAGTTGCCTGTGGCGATCTTGACAGCAGTTGCATAGTTAATCAACCAATCCTCCGGCTTAGTGCTGCCGTCTTACGTCTTTGTGCCTCTAGGTAACTGGAAGTTAGGTACCGGAGGTTCCTTCATGATCTGGGGCCCAAAACATGCTGGACCCGGAGGACCTTGACACTCAATTTGCTCCGACCTATACAACCGATCCAGCTTTAACCTAGCGTCATCAGGCATCAAGTTTCTGCCTCCCAATCTTGACCCTATCACGTGATAGTCTGGTATGGGATAGCCAACGTTCACCATCTCCGAATCTCCATCATTGTATCTATCTTGCTCCTGTTGAGCTGCTCTCTGTTGCATACCTTGGCCGGTGCTGCGCTCTTGCCGTGGTATATTCTGCTGCTGCGGTTGGCCTGCAACTACCGAATTACGCTGTCCGGCATTGCCGTTTATAGCATTCCCTTGACCGGCATTGCCTTGGTCGCAGTTACCTCGACCCGCTTCCCCTCGGCTCACACTCCTTCGATCTTCATTTCTTTGCACTTCTTTTCCTTTCCCCGCCCTTGCCGGGTCATATGGGACTATCTGTTTATTCCTCCTGGTCGAAGTTACTACCTCTTCTCTCCTAGGACCACCATGAGGGGACAATGCGGCTCCAGCAGATTTTTCCGGGTTACCCACCGCCGAATGAACGATCTTGGAGGCCCCAGCTCTCTCCGGGTTAGCACTGAGCAACTCCTCGTTTTGCCTGTTCGCGATCCGAACCAGCTCATTGACCCTATCTTGCTGCCTCTGACGGGCTTCACCCGTCAGACCCTCTAACTCGAATGCAGCTGCATCTGCTGCTCTGAGGTTCTTTGCCGGGGTACTATACCTCGGCAGCCCCACAGACAAACCGTTCTCTGATTCCTCAATCCTAGTATCACCCTCTCTGTTCATCTCATTGATGAGATTTCTCCCTTTCAGTTTTACAGCATCTACCTTATTTGCCTTGGCGTACTCATGCAGTGTCATGTTTAACGACTGCTGAGCCGTGACTATCTTTTTCGCACCCTCTAGTATTTTCTGCCTAGTTTCCTCTAGCTCGGCCTGTGCCTGAGCCAGATCTACTGTAGCTGCTACTGGGTTTGCCAAGCTATCCATCGCCTGCTGCAGCACGTTCTCTGGCCTCTCTAGCGGAGGACCTCTACTTTTCCTCGGTGCCTTTGGCGTTACCTCCGGATCTGGAGCTTGATCCTTTCTTGCGCCTGCACCTGGCGCAGTCATCATTACCTCTGCACGGTCCGGGGAGCGAACGATACGCGCCCCGTGAACCACGCTAAGGGGTGGCTCGCCTCCCTCGACGACGTGCCACGGATGAATGCACGACACATCGACAGCAACGTAGACCTTGTGCGTTCTGAGCTTGACGAAGAGGCTATTGCACGGAAGAGGACGCGTTCTGAAGTAGCTAGCGTTTTCGCTGACTAAGTCCAGTGCTCCAAAGCGCTGAACGAGCCCGGAGACGATGCGTTCGCCGGTGCCGATGAGGTTTCCCATCCGGATCTTGACCCCTGCTAGCGCCGCTAGCCCCAAGGTGGGCGCCAACTGTCATGGTGGTGTCACGGCAGATGCAATGGATAGGCTAAAGCTGGGGACTAAATGCACTAGGGGAATCCAGGGAGGGATAGTGTGGTGATTCCATGCACGGAAGCTTTGTATTTTATTCACCTTCACAGATTACAGGTGCTCCTTGAGCTGTATCGGAGAGAGGAGGAAGGAGGAACTCTCTTACTCTCACCACTAGCTAGCCCTCAGATCAATCTCTTAGAAATCAACCCCCTCTTTAGAAGTCCTAGCCCTCCTTATATAGGGGTGACTAGGTCTCTACTTAGGGCATACGTGGAGGCATATTCCAGGGGATATGCCTCCTCCCAAAATAGTAAGCCGACCGGGTCACTTTTCCCCCACGTCATCCATGTAGAGGCTACGTGAGCCTCTGCAGCGCCTGCATCAGCCGACATTGGCTTCGTCACCTTTGTCGGCCACGCCTCGGTGGTCCGGCCTCTGTCCGCTTCGCTCACGCTCTGCGTACAGTTGTTACTTTTGACCAGCGAGATACCTTCCTTCTCTTACAAGCTTGATATATCCCGGATCCTACATAGTTTATCCGGGCACACCTGTTCCTGCATACAAGTTAGATACATTTACCGACATACGGCTTAAGTCGGCTGAGACCAAGTTAGGTGGACGTCCCCTGGTCCGGGTTACTCCGTGATCCGGCCTCCCTTGAGGTGACTCGGCCAGCACATGCCTTGATCTTGCCGTACCTCGGCTAACTAGGCCTTTATATCCCGGCGTGACCCTTCCTAGGGGTACCCCCCAACACAACACATAGGAATTAAATAAAAGAGCTTCCACATTGCATGCATGCATGGACTAGTGTGACAGAATTTGTGCATCATCACATAATCCTTGAGTATATGCATGTCTGGTCATGCATATATGTGTAGAGAGATATATATAATCATCTTGTGTTGTTTTGGAAAATAATAGTGTACATATATATGCAATGTGTGGTCATGTGATGGGATTAGTGGCTCTAGTGGATATATATATATAAGTGTGTACTGGTTTAGGAAAAGAACACACATCATGTAATGTCTCTAGGGGAGGATCCATGTGTATTAAACCATCCATGGTCACATGCATATAGACCAAAACACATAGGAATTAAAGCAACATATTGCATATGTTGCACCAGTGTGACAGAAGTTGCATCACAGAATCCACTAGTGTCTGGTAGATATACCAATTAACAATGTGGTTTTGGAAAAGAGAACACATGCAATGTGGTCATGTATGTGGATCAATGACATCTAGCTATACTAGTAGTAGTATGGATATCAATGTGGTTTAGGAAAAAATAACACATATATATGCAATAATGACTCTAGGGGTCATGTGTACAGCCACATGTATGGTCACAAAGACCAATATAAGAAAAGCACAGCTGCTTCCACACACATTGCATGCATGTTGCACCAGTGTGACATAAGTTGCATCATCCAGAGTTATATATGTGTGATCATCATGTAGATATATGTCAAAATGTGGTATATTGTTGGGAAAGAACACACATGCATGCAATGTGGTCATCTCATGTGGATCTATCAACAATAATGCAATATATGCATGGAAAAGAACACACATGCGTGCAATATGACTCTAGGAGAGATCCATATATGGTCATAGACACCAAAAACACATAGATTAAATAAAGGAGAGCTTCCACACATTGCATGCATGTAGTGTGATATAATTATTATTAGTTGTGCATCATCACATAGTCCACTTGGATAGTATATGCATTGTGTGGTCATGCATAGAGATATCATTGTGGTAGGTTTTTGAAGAACAATGTACATTCATGCAAATGTGGTCACGGATCATCATGGATGTGGATCTATCAATGATGACTCTGGTGACCATATCATCAATGTGGGTTAGGAAAAAGAACACATGCATGCAATATGACCACTAGTGTGTACATATACCAACAATGTGGTTTTTGAAAAGAGATCACATGGTCATGTATGTGGATCAATGACATCTAGCTAGTGTGGATATCAATCCAATGTGGTCATATATATGCAATGTGTGGTCATGTGATGGGATCAGTGGCTCTAGTGGATATATATCAGTGTGTACTAGTGTAGGAAAAGAACACACACACACATCATGCAATGGAGCATGTTTGTGTGGTCAAGCATCACACAAAGGAAAAGGTGCATCACAAAATCCACTAAAGTTGCCTAGATGATACCTATCTCAAAGTTTGAGCCCAAGAATATGCTGGATCATGCACATGCATATCGATCGATATATGTGAGAGACCATATGCTCACCAGGGGCCTAGATATAATGTCTATCTCAATGAAACAACCCAACATACTTTTGTACATATATATCATATAGGTAAACACATACATATGCATGCAAGTTCTTCCAACGCTTAGATCCCAAACTAATCTGTACATCCCAAAATATATACTACGTACACAAAATAAACTATAAACTAATCTAGTTCAAACACATAATGTATCACCACCACTTGTTGTCGTCCTTGACTTGCTTCCCCTTCAACCGCTTGCTATCGCCACCTTCCCAAGATCCCTGCTCGTCCTGATACCGCTTTTTGTACTCCTCGCGCTTCTTCTCCTAGGCTAGCTTGCAACTAGGGCATAGCTCTCTCGCGAAAAACCCTGCCTTAACCATCCCATCTTTCATGGTAATGAGCTTACTGTACAACTCGTACGCCATGTAGGATTATCCGGTTGCATACTCGAGGCGCACCTGGCTCATCGGCTTCCACTCCCAGTAGTCGTGCTCGAGTCGCTTCAATTTCTTCAGTTTTGCATAGGATTTATCAATGATTTCCGCTGCCAGATCACCCATGCCATCCTTCACTGAGTATGGTTTGATCTTGTATAGATTTTGGATGTCGATGTGGTGCCCATCTGGGATTTTTATCAATTCACGAGAAAGCATAATTGTGTCATTTGTGATATCCACGCTAGTGAAAGTCATCCCTTTCCTACACAAGAACTCGACCAAAGCCGTACAATGCTTCTCAGTTGGTTTACTCCTTCAGTTAGATGGTTTTAGGGATGTAAGGGAACAAGGGATGTATAAGTGGTGATCTCAAATTTAAATTTCACGTACCTGCATAAGTGGTAAACGAGGACCTCCTCATGTATGGGGATTTGCCCGATAGCGATCTCTTGTGGAGGATTTTTTCGCTTATTTGCAAGGGTGTACTCCAAGTATAGCCCCACAAACTTGTGCTTCTTTTTCTCAAGCAATTGCTCAAACCTGGCGAGAGTTGTCTCCATAGTCGCTTCATCATTTGTGTACACCATTGTCAAAGTCGTGGTGCCATGGGTAGGGACCAAGTGGGTCTCTGTTGTGCGTTTCCCATCGTCCATGCCTGCAAGGAAATGGGTGAAAGGAAATGCCTGCGAGAGGAAGTAGAAGATGAACTGATAGTTCCAGAACAGAGGAAGAAGAAGCACCCAGGAAAAAATGTAGAGGAATGACCGAGGAAGAGGAAGAAGAAGCGCCCAGGAAAAACTGAAGAAGAAGAAGAAACGTGGTAACTGCAGCTTCGGTTCGAAAACTCACTGTGGTTACATGGAAATCGTGGCAGTGCCACCGGTTCAACAAGTGGGGCCAGTTCCTGTGAGAATATGGAATTAGTTGTGCATTTTTCTATGCCAGAAATTGAGAGAAATCATTTATATTTTGTCTTTCATAATTAAACATAATGAAGTTGGTACAACCCAAGAGATTTGAACAAAAGAGATTTGCTAGTTTAACATACAGCAACACAAAAGTTTCTGAGCATGCATTCTTGAAATTTAAATTCTAATGATTTATTCAGAAGTTCTGAGCTACAACCGACATTACAGAGCCAATGCTCTTGTCTTCGTCCTCCTCCTACTGCTCGTCGATGTCGTCTTCCGCATCCTCTTGTTCCTCTGCCGGATCGGTGACCACCTCAATAATTAGCTTGATATAGGGCCTCATCACCTTGACCTAGACGACAAGCAGATCAT
Source organism: Avena eriantha (assembly GCA_910589775.1). Taxonomy (NCBI): domain Eukaryota; kingdom Viridiplantae; phylum Streptophyta; class Magnoliopsida; order Poales; family Poaceae; genus Avena; species Avena eriantha. Next base: position 166,814,404 of record OU342743.1, on the reverse strand, counting down.
CAAGGCAAATTTTGTTTTTAGCACATAATTCACCCCAAGGGTCGGGAACTCAATGCAATCGTCATATACTTCCGATATGCGATATCGCCCCAAGATTTTTAGGCCTTTGTTACAATTATTCTTCATGCATACACAATAGAACCCTTTCTTTGGGATTTGGTGTTCCCTTGTGCATCTCAGCAAAAATCACAAAAATAACCTAATTAAAAAATGATCGCATGAAATAACCTACTTTGTCGAAGAATTCCCGATCTGACCTTTTTCATGGCGCTTTACCAGAAGGCACCATGGTCAGTAGCACGACGCTCCCGCCGAAAGCGCCATGGTAGCATAACGCCCTTTCCAAAAACGCCATGCCCCATCCGACGTTGCAGTCAACGTGGACCACGTGGGCCCGATTTTAATGTTTGGCGCTTTTGCGTGGGGCGCCATGCTACCTAGCATGACGTTTTTGCGGAGGGCGCCATGCCCCTTTAACTGGGAATGACGCGAGCGCCCACCCCGACCCCTCCTAGTTATCCCCTCCCAGCGCCATACCCCCGAGCAGATAAACCATGGCGACGGCGGCTCCCCTCCACCCCCCCCCCTCAAATCCACACTCTAAACCCATGGATCTGAGGTGATTTCTGGTGGATTTTCTTCCTCTCCCCTCACTTGAGGTATTCTCCTTTGATTTTTCTTGTTCTATTGCTTGGAATCCTCACATGGTCCTCTTCCTCCTAACCCTAGTTCTTTGCAAATGTGGCATGTATATGAATTTCTTTGGAGAAATCAGTGTGGTGGCATTATAGTTTGTTAATGTTAGTTAGTAAATGAGTGAAATTTCTTAGTTAGGGTTAGTAAAATTTATTTAGCATGTATATGGTAGAATGGTGTATCCATATTGTGGTTTTTGTAGATGGGAATATATGAATGTATGGAGTAGATTAGCATAGATGGACATATGTTGATTATAGATTGGCATATATGGACTATAGATGGGCATACATTGATTATATATTGGCATAGATGGGTATGTATTCATATATGGAGTGTTTGGCATAGATGGGCATATATTCATATATGGGCATAGATTGGCATAGATTTTGTTTGTTTATATAGATTCTATGTATATTTGTGGTGGATTAGATAATGTGCATAACTTAAAGTATTCACTCCTCTCGTTGCTCACATATGTAGGATGGAACAACAATGTATTTTGAATGGCCATTATGACCAACGACATCGTGGGCGGTACATTGCGGAGAAGAAACATGTCTTTAAGTGGCTGCACCTAAGGTCCAAAGAGGTGCATAGCAAGAAAATGCCATATGATGAGCGCTACACTCCATGATGGCGATCCGAGATGATGCAAACCTCTCTATTAGGTTCTATAACCTTGGTCCTCAATATATGGAAAAACCACTCCCAGTTGTCGTTGTTCTCCACCGAAACCAAGGCAAAAGCCAAAGGCAAAACCCGGTTGTTTGCGTCGTGGCATATGGCAGTCAATAGTGTGCCCTTGAACTTGCCGGTAAAAAATGTGCCATCCACGGACATAACAGGCCGACAATGCTTGAATCCCCTAATGCATGGTCCAAATGTCCAAAATGCACGGCCAAATACTCGGACAGTGGCACCATTGTACAACCTAGTGACCGACCCAAGTGGCTCCACCACATGATACATTCCTGGGTTCCTTGCGGCCATCACTCCTAACAACCTAGGGAGGCGGTTGTATGCTTCTTCCCAATCACCATACAACATCTTAAATGTGGCTTGTTTGGCCTTCCATGCCTTACCATACTTCACTTTATAACCGAATACTTCTTTAACCAAATCTATGCCACCCTTAATAGTATATGTTGGGAGAGACCTTATGCTATTTGCAACTCTATACGCGATGAAATCGGAGGTTAGCTGACGATGGTCATCCTTGACAACTTTGCCATCTTTGATAAACTTGTCATCGCACATATGAATGGACTAACAACTTACAATGGTCCATTGTGGCCCGCCCCTCAATGGTCGTGCACGCACAACCCATGGACATCCTTGCTTCTCACACTTGACCGTGTAATGCACCTTAGTGTCTAAGTAAGCCACCTTGTACGGTCGATGGTACTTGACCGCGTAGTCCTTGATCCACATCTGAAATTCCAACAAGCTATCAAACTTCACCCTAGGATTTATCCCATACTTTTTTGGCTTCAAGTCCTTTTTAGAAGGTGCTCGGGGCTCGAGCACTCGACTAATTACACCGTCAACTTGGGCCTCATTCGCCAGGCTAACATCACGGAACAATGAAGGTCGATGATCACGACCTACTACCTTTTTATGAGCTTCGGAGAATTTAACCGTTAGACCATCCTCATCCACATCTTCATCTGGTCCTTCATCCTCGGAGTCTGATGCATGACACCGCAAATAAGGGAGATCATGGTCCATGTCCTCCTCATCACAATTTGCCTCCACATATCCTACTTCATTGTCACGAAGGCCATGCTCTACTTCATCACCCTCAAGGTCATCATCCTCCATTTGGGGTGCTTCATAATTCTCATTGCAAACGGGACTCATGGGAGGTTGGCTCATTGTTGTGTCAACGTAGGTTGGCTCTACGCGGACCGGGCTCAAGGGAGGTTGGCTCATTGTTGTCTCATACACATGTGGCTCACCTTGAGCTGGGCTCATGGAAGCATGCCGGTTCAAGTCAATTTTCATCCGAGCCCCAACCTTTCTTCTGGCAAATATCTCAAGTGACTTATCTTCGGATTCCGCAACCATCTCCTTATATGCACTCCAATTCAACTCGGAGTTGATAAGCATTATCTTCAATCTATTGTGATGGCCAAACCCAGCATTATACCTTCCAACCAACTCATATGCATCACTAGGATCCATCCATTTCAAATCATTCCTAACTCTTTCCACAATCTCGGCATAGGTAGGACTAGTGGCAAACACCATAACTACCTCCTCCGGGTCACACTCGGCATTGCCTTTCAAAAATGCGGCCTTGTCCACATGATGAACATTAACGATTCTTGCCATCTAAAAAACATTGACAACAACTATTACACATCAAAGGGAATTATATTACCACAAACAACCATAGCAACCTACTAAAACAAGTCATACCACTTTGCTACTTCAAACATACAGATCCTATCCCTAAGCTACAAATCTAATTACTAGAAGCAACAACACCAACCCTAGGTAGGGTTAGGGTTTCAGAATTTTTGCTAAAAAAGAACCAAATTGCATAGATCTATTTGGACCAAACCAAGGGGATCGGGGGGATTACCTCTTGAGGCAAGGGGGAGTCGAAATCCACGGAGAAAAGTAATAGATTTGAAGGGATTTGAGTAGGTGCAGAGCTGGGGGCTAGAGAGAGAGAGGGGCACGGTCGGGGACGAACAGGTGAGTGGTAGTGACTGGCAGCGGGCGCCCGTGTCGTTCCCAGTTAAAGGGCATCGCGCCCTCCGCAAAAACTTCATGCTAGGTAGCATGGCACCCCACGCAAAAGCGCCAAACATTAAAATCAGGCCCACATGGTCCACGTTGACTGCCACGTCGGACGGGGCATGGCGTTTTTGGAAAGGGCGTTATGCTACCATGGTGCTTTTGGTGGGAGCGTCGTGCTACTGACCATGGCGGCTTCTGGTAAAGCGCCATGAAAAAGGTCAGATCGGGAATTCTTCGATAAAGTAGGTTATTTCGTGTGATCATTTTTTAATTAGGTTATTTCTGTGAGTAACAAAAATATATAACAGATCTTATTTAACTGGCCACCCTAATAAATTTACAAAATAAGAAGGAAAAGCATAGGAAAAAGTGATTAAACTAACCATCTCATGAAGATCATCTTCATCCTGCACCCAGTGCACCAAGAACTGAGGGATCTCAATGACCTCATCTTAATCTAGGTCTCTTACAAACTCCTTGTAGAATGCCCAAGATATAGAATTCATTTTAGAGCAACTGACATTACATGGGTGCTGAAATATGGATTTCTCTAGTGTCATCTTGCAACAATCTTCGGTCTTAGAACACCCTGATCATGCATATGAAATTGAAGAAGGTTTGTGTGTAAGGAACATACATAGTTAAGAAACTAGTCATGTGTGTAGGGAAAAACCCATTTCAATGCAAAGAAGTCAATACATACACGGGTCTTTATCAACCCAAGGTTTGACAACATTATCAACATTTGACACTTCAACAATAAAGCACATGTCTACTCTATTGTATGCAAATGTCAAAACATAATTCAGTTCAATGTTATAAGCTGCACAGAACCCCCTCCAATATGGCCCACATAATGCTACAGACCTCCCAGAATTCCCACCATACAGCACATAGAAGTAGTATTCATCAATTGTTCTGTTTTGATCATCATGGCGGTCACTCTGGGCAAGGATCCAGGTCAGATGTGGACCAAGAGCGAATTGTCGCATACGCTCAGTGAAACAACAAGGAATACCCTGCATAAATTTTTGAAACAAAAAAAACCCATAAGATCATGGGCATAAAGAAATTTATATAGAAATTTAAAATAATATATGTATATGAAAATCGAGAATACTTACAAATCCCTCTGCAAAAAAGGGTGAACTCACCCTCATTCTAAAATACATCACATGGTCTACGTTTCCACTCCCACACCAGGCAGGTTGCTGCTGACATGTCACACATTCGTTTTGAGCCATATTCCTTTTTTTCTAAACACAAAAATTACAAAAGATTAGGAAAATAAATTATATGATGTTACTAATATTATCACTGATTACATTGTACTTTATAGTGACAACTAGTACTATATATGTGCAGAAATACAACTAGTTTGCAGTTCTACATAGATAATCCTGCAAAAATACAACTAATGATTTGCATATTGTACTAATCTGCAGTTCTGCATACACATACTGAAGATTGTTATTCAAAAAATATTAGCACAAATTGTACCAATAATATTTTTTTGCAGAAATTCAACCCAACAAAATCTGCACATCCTCGATTTACTCTAGAGATTCGATGAAGTAATCTTCGAGAAAACTCTAAGGATTCGATGAAGCAATCGTAGAGAAAACGCTACAGATTCGATGAAGAACAAGTAATATTTACGCAGCTCTGAAAACCCTATAGATTCATCGAGCTGCTGCTGTTGAAGATCTCTGCCACCGGTTATACTCCGGTGAAGGGGATTCTTACCGCTGTTGTAGAGCCTCGCCCCCCGGTTATTCAACGGCAGATTGTGTCCCTCACTACGCCGTCGTCGCGCCTGTGGATGCTGTAGCTCCCCTGCATTCGCCCAGAAAATGCGTGAGATGGGACGGCATGCCGCACACCTATATATACGCGAAGGAAGCTCGCCGGAGATTGGAGAATATATAAGTCGTGCACCTGCTTCCAGTGAAATCTCGCCGGAGAGCAGCTCACCAGAGGCAGCGATGGGGCATGCTCTATCTCTCTCTTTCTCTCTAGCTGCACCTATCTTGTCCACTCTCTCTCAATGTGTCGCTTCAGTTCCGACAAAATGGAGCGAAAATAAAGTCCGAAGAAATTCAATAAAATGGAAACCTCCAGGTCTTGAACATGCAACCAAGAGGACCATGACCAGTGGACCCACTTACGATGAACCCCACGTGCCAGCTAGACAATTGAAAATTCTTTCGCTAACTTGTGGGGCCCACCTCTTTGCCACCCACACACTCACCTGAACTCCACCCGGGATGTTTTGAAATCAGATCTGAAATCCGGTCCCCCACACGCGGCGGCGGCTAGGGCACCGCTGCCTTTGCCGGTCCACCATACGAGGCGGCGTCTGCTCGTCCATTTTGGTGTCCACACTCTAAGGTTGTCCCCTTCCTGCCGACGTCTCCATGCACCTCGGTAGCTCCTCTTCCAGGCGCCATCTCCGTGCTCAACTCGCCTGTCTCCGTGTCTGCCAAAGTAAAAAAAATAGATTGTTTAATTGTTCAACACATGGATATGACTTGGATTGTTCATCTACATAAAAATCTTCTTAAAAAGGATCATTCTTCTCAGAAAATATGATTAGTTTGTTTAATTGTCCAATAGATTGATAGGAGTTGGATTTGTTGCATGGTAAAGTAAGTAGTTCTGATAAATGACTAGCGTGTTCTAAAAATAAGATTTGTTGTTTTAATTGTTCAACACATGGATATGAGTTGGCTTGTTCATTGTAAAGAAAACTGTTCTAAAAAATCACTAGCCTATTCTGAAAGTTTGATTTGTTTATTTAATTCTTAACAGATGGATAGGAGTTAGATTGTTCATGGCAGACAGTTTACTAAACCCTATAAAGCTGGCCTAAAACAGTTTGTCAAGGAGGGATATGGCGAGAATGCTGAGGTTCCAGGCCCCTGTCGTAAGTGCCTCAACCGGAGAATAGTACATGTAGGCCTTCTTTATCACCACTTACTCATCAGTGGCATGTCGGGATACATCATGGAGAGCCACTTGATCTTGCTATTATTGAAGATCCACCAAGTGGTGGTAACAATGGTGGTCATGCCGGTGATGACAATGACAATATGTATACATATGATGAAGGCGATGATGATGGAGGTCACAGTGTTCCAGATATGTTGCAAGACCTTAAGCACGCAGGCGATGCATTAACCGCAGAATAGATTGCTACTAATGTCCCAACTGACAGTAAACATGAGAAATTGTTTGCAAAGTTGATGGAAGAGGAAAAGCGCAAGCTTTACCCGGGAAGTAAACACTCCAGGATTGCATTTGTTGTGAAGATCCTTCATCACAAGTCATGTCACTGGATCACCAACACTGCTTTCGACGATTGGATGAAGCTATTTGATGATGCACTGCCGGATCCCAATACCCTGCCGAGATCATACCATGAAGCAAAAACATATATGGAGGAGCTTGGACTTTCCTATGACAGCATACACATGTGCAAAAACAACTGCATGCTCTTCTGGAAGGACAATGACAAGCTGGACAACTGCATTACGTGTGGCGCCTCAAGCTGGAAATATCCGGAAAGAAGGTCGTCAGCTGTCAAAGTGATGCGTCATTTTCCTTTGGCGCCACAGCTACAGATATTGTTTTTTTCGAGGAAAACATCGGAGAACATGCAGTGGCACAAGTTAAGGAGAATGCCAGAGATGGTATACTCAGTCATCCGGCTGATGGTGAAGCATGGAAGGACTTTGACAGAACATGGGAGGACTTTTTAGCTGACCCTAGAAACGTAAGGCTCTTCCTTGCCACCGATGGCTTCAATCCTTATGGAACCATGAGCACGAGCTATAGTATGTGGCCTGTATTTGCCCTTCCATATAAGCTTCCACCATGGGATTGTATGGATGCATCAAACTACATGCTTTGCCTTTAATCCCTGGTAAATCAAGCCTGGAAAGGACTTTGATCTCTTTATTTAGCCTCTACTGGACGATTTGCAATTGCTTTGGAAGGGTGCGCGCTCTTACGATGCATTTCAAAACGAAACGTTTGATCTTCGAGCAGTGGTTCTTTAGTGTACCCATGACTACCCAGCTTGTAGCACTATGTGTGGGCGTACAACAAAAGGATATTATGCATGCCTGCATTGTGACAAAAATCCTCTGTCCAAATCCATAAAGAGCAAAATATGCTACATTGGGCACCATCGTTTCCTCCTGAAGCGCCACCACTTGCGGCAAGACATGGAGCTTGCCGGTATTCATGATGAACACTCGAAGCCTAGCAAATTTACTGCAGTTGAGTTACAAGCTGAGTTGGAGAAGGTTAGGCATCTTAAACCAGGAGCTAGATATGATCCTGGGAGCAAAAAGAGGAAGCGAACAGATCCTTCGCCGATCTGGAACTGGCGGCATGGTTTCTGGGACTTGCCTTACTAGGCATCATTGAAACTTCGGCACAATCTCGACGTGATGCACATCGAGAAAAACATCTGCGACAAGTTGATTGGCACACTACTTGAACTTGACAGGAAGAATAAGGACACCTTGAAGGCTAGGTATGATTGTGAAGCCCTAGGCATTAGGCGAGATCTACATGTGCAACCCACAGACATAGTGAAGGACCTTCTCTGTCCATATGCACCTTATTACATGAATAGGGATCCGAAGATAGGTTTCTGTCAATATTTGTGGGACTGCACTTTTCCTAATGGGTTTTGTTCAAACATGGCCAAATGTATCAGCATTCCTACATGCAAGATCACATGACTTAAAACCCATGACTGCCACATCCTGTTGCAGGGAATATTGGCTAATGGCATGCAAGGGTATTTGCGTCCTGGTATCTACACGACACTTGGAGAGCTGGGGAGATTTTTCAGGCAATTGTGCAGTAAAAACTTGAAACTGTTGGTGTTGGAAAGGCTCAAAGATGAAATCCTAGTAATTCTGTGCAAACTTGAACACATCTTTCCACCGGCCCTTTTTGATGTGATGGTCCACTTGGTTGTGCATTTACCTGATGAGGCAATGCTCCGAGGCCATGTGAACTATGGGTGGATGTATCAAATATAGAGGTTGTTGTGTACTCTGAAGAGATATGTCAGGAACATATCACGTCCAGAAGGTTCAATGGCAGAGGCCTACATGGCTGCCGAGTGCGTGACTTTTTTCACTAGATACCTTGATGATATTGTGACAAGATTCAATCGACCAACGAGAAATGTAGGTGACCAACATGAATCGGCTTGTGATGTGTTTGGCTATGGTGTGAATTTGATTGGAGGACGCCATATCACCTGCTATCGAGGAAGCGATGATACTGATTTGACCCTCCAAAGGGAGCTACACAAGATGACTTGGTATGTCCTAAACAACTGCGAGGAGGTTAAGCCATATATCATGTATGTTTTGATCTACCATACTTATGAATCCAATATTGCCATACACCTAAAGATTTTAATTCCGAGTTACTCTCTGGATTGCAGTCTTCGCCGAGAACTATCGGTGAACGATGGGATGCCCAATGTGGAAAGAAGGCTTGAGTAGGGATTTCAAAGATGGTTCAAGGACCATGTTAGTTTCCTTTTGCATTTATCTTTGTCCTTTATATATAGCATTTCAATGCATGATTTGACCATATTGTATTTCTGCTACGGTACATACAGATCATGAAAAAGCGACAGGAGAATCCAGAAGCTGTGGATGAAGAGCTTTTCGCATTGGCGTGTGGCCCAGACTTCCGAGTAAGAACATATTCAGCTTGTATTGCTGATGGTGTTCGGTTCCTCACTGTTGATCGTGAGAAGGGCAAGAAAACACAAAACAGTGGAGTAATGAATGACGGTTGTCACTTGGAGAAGCATATCCATTTTTCTGGTGTCCTCAAGGATATCAAGGTGCTGTATTTTAACTCTGATTTGGAACACCAACAATCAGTTGTGTTATTCCACTGCGATTGGTATCAGCTTGAGGGTTGCAAGGCTACTGAGATGGTGTATGATAAACTCTTTCAGAGTGTCAACATTACCAATTTTTGGTACAAAGATGACAGTTACATCTTGGCAACCTAGGCTACAAAAGTGTTCTACATGTCAGACATAGCCAAGAGAAAAAACTGGTGGGTGGTTCAACAAATAGTTCAAAGACATAAGTTTGATCTTGCCGAAGGATAGGAGGAGGAGGAGGCGATGCATACTGATGTAGCATACCAATAGTTTGTAGGCTCTGACAATGAGACTGTATCTGAGGCTCTACCTTTCAGGAAACGTCGACCCTCTGTCAACGGAGGCCGCATCATAGATGCTTCAGTGTTCGATCGTATCAGAGGCAAAAGGAAAGCTATTGAAGAGGAGGAAGTTGACAGTGATCCTGAAGTAGACAATACCATTGAGGAGTACTGCAGTGACAAAGAAGATGAAGTACAAGATGATATAGACGAAGAGTAGTTCCAGCTTATGGTGCTAGAGTGTTGGATGATTTGTGTTGCATGCTTGAACGGATGGATGTGTGCATGCATGTGTTGAACTGATGATCGTGTGTGCATGCTTTGTGGTGCATGCTTGAACTAATGGTTGTGTACATGCCTGTGTTGCATGTTTTGTGTTGCACTAATGGTTGTGTGCATGCCTTTGAACTGATCAATATGATTGTCCTTTAGTTCATGGAATTAATAGTTATTCATTTGGAAAAGTAGCCACAGAATTTGTGCTATTATTCTATCTGTCAAACTTGGATGAACAAAAGCTCATTTTCTAGTAGAAAAATTGTGCCGTTATTCAGTCTGCGTGGGACCCATTCGTCAGCCTACAGACAATGCCACTATGAACCAAAACTGCTCACACATGGGACCCACCTGTCATAGCAGGTAGAAAAAACCATCTCCCCTCCATGCCACTCTGAAATTCCACACCACTTCCCCCAAATCCGCGCTAGAGAAAACCCTCTCCCCTCCCCACGGACGACCAAATACCCGTGACGATGGTGGCAGCGGAGGCTGCAAACTAACGTGTAAGTGCTCCTCAACCTAGCGCCCTTTCACCACGTCAACTCTTCGTTAACCGGCCGACGATGTGGTCGCCTCCTCATTCTAGTTTGACACATCACCTCCTTGTTCTAGGACACCGCGTCGATGTTGTTGTTTAATTAGTTCTAGTTCAATGCTTCATCTCCTTGTTCTATGGCAGCACGTATGTACTCACAATCTAGTGCTTCACGCGTCGACGTTGCTTCTTACGGCAAGGCTCAATCTAATTCACTGGAAGCGCCCTTTAGTTTACTCACTGAATTTGATTCTCGTAATAATTGATTAATTATAATTGTATTCTAACTTAATTCTTGTATTTACTCTTTGGGGCGGGTACGATGAAGGACAGTGAGATACATGAGCACATTCGAAAATTGATTCTACTGGCACTACTATTGTATATGGCATAAAAACTAAACATTCTAATTAGTGCAATGTCTAATCTAGTCTACGAAGGATGCTGTCATCATCGATGTCTCATCTGATGATGATGTGAAGAAACCTGCTGCTATAGTTTGTTGCAAGATGAAAGCTCAGATATCAAGGCGAAGAGCTAAAGCTTATATGAAAATATTTAGAGTAGTCGAGAAACCGAGGATCCTTATTCCTATAGGTGTGGCATTATATACATGTTTTGCTACATTTATATATATGCAGATACAGATTATTACTTTCTAATATTTTCTTTCTACGTCCAAGTATGATGGGTGTTGAGGAATTCGATGAGCACTATGTGTTTGGAAACCATTTGGAATTGACTTCTGAACAAGTTGCTTCCCTCAAAGTGTTAGTTAAACGACACAAGCCATCTATACCATACTATGTGTGCAAGATGAACAAGTCAAATGTCATCTGTGGGAAGGCCAAAATGGTTAAAATTTGACACTTCAATAGTTAAATTTTATTATGCATAGTGAACTCTAGCCAACAACTAATATTATTCTTCTCTTACAGTACTTTTCAGTTAGCTACAGCCGTGCACACCTCAACCGCTATCTCCAAAAGGTGTTACCACTCACATGCTCCTACAAGACCAGTTTGTAGCATGTTAACCTATTCCAAGGCATGAATGATGCTGCCCAGATGACAAGAGGCTGGTCCAATGTTCTCGAACTCGCTGGAATAAGGGAGGGAAATGTGTGCATCTTCACCTTTTTAAATGAGGGGCTACATGGCTTCATGGGTTGTGTTAATGTTCTGTAGTGAGGCTAAAATGTATCTACTTGTTTATGCTGTGGTGTTGGATGAACCATTAACATAATATGTTGTTAGTGAACTTGTAGTGGTAAGGAACTTGTTGTCAACCTGGTACTCTACATGCTAAGTAATATTATATCCATATGCTATGTATATATTTTGGTTCATTGTGTTCATGTTGTTGCTTTCGTGTGATTGAGAGCTGGTATGTAATATACACAATAAAGTTGTAGATCAGCACAAAACCAATGGACAGATGCATCTATTGCAAGTTAGTTCTACAAAAGATTGGTTGATGGTTCGATTCGGTCTACCTGCACAAAATGTTTTTCTGTTATTTAATTTCTATCAAACGCACTAATAGCTGGGGCCGGTAGAAAACATCACGAAGCCGCGTTGAACCCAGCACTACCGTGACATACACTACGTACGTAACGTCGACACCGAGCTGACAAGTGGGGTTGAAGCACGGAGGAGACGTTCGATGCGAAAAAAAGTGTCGAATATGTGTCGTGACGAAATCCACGACGAATTTTGCACCAGACGAAATGGCAAACTGGGCTTCAGGGCCTGGGACGAAATCTGTGATGAATTTGCCACGACAAAAACAAGGAACATCATGGATAACCGGGCTGGAGGGCTTGGAGCTTGTTACAACGAAACGTTCTAGAATGTCAGGAATCCGCGACATATTTAGGTCGCATCATAAAAAAAGTCACGGATCATCCAGATTATTGTAGTGTGGGCTCCCACCAAGTGCACGATGCGGGAGCTCCGCGAAGCGCGGAACTCCGGACTTCTGACGGAGGGCTCCTTCAAGCTCCCCGGAGACGAAGATGTTCCCATCCCCGAGCCTGGCTGGAGGGTAATGTTCCTCTCGTTTCTCTTCCGTGGTCTTTCTCTCCCTGTCCATGAATTTCTTCGGGGCCTTTTGTTTGTTTATGGCGTGCAGCTATATTAGCTCACACCCAATTCTATTCTCCATGTTGCTTGTTTCATCACTCTTTGCAAGTGTTTCCTTAGGATTCATCCCCATTGGGGCCTTTGGAAGCACTTCTTCTATGTTTGTCGCAACACCACTAACACCATTGTCCATGACATTGGTGGCACCATTTTCTCTGTTCGATATGATGTTGATTACTTTGATTTCAAAATCACGGATTTTGTCCAAGGCTGGAAATCCAAGTGGTTTTATGTCAAGGATCAACCACTTGAAGGCCAATCCTTCGGGTTAGCCCCCTTTGACCCAAAGAAAACCTGCCGCAAACTTGATTCCTGGGATCAACGTCCTTATGCCGAAGAAATGGCGGAAATCCAACCCTTTGTTGATCGTATTTCCGAGTTACGGCATGAGGTTGGTAAAGAATTGTGGGGTCTCCAGATCCTGGCATATTTTTTGTAGATCCACGTCTAGCCACTTCAAGCTCGGTTGTCTGGTATGTGGGCGTATACCAGGAGGAAGGACCCGATGAGGATTTCCTCGGAGGACCTTGCCCTCAAGGTGTATGAGAAGAGAGTCAGGAGCTTCACAACTTTGACTGCAAAAAGCCCGGTTCCTTCAACCTGCCTTGTGGAGCCCTATGGCATGAAATTATGGCTGTTTTCATGAGTTATTGCCCATAGTTTTGGGGTTCCAGGGTGATTTACAATGACCCTAAGACCCGATACATGTTTGAGAGTTATGACCAAAAACTTGTCGTTTTTCACGTTTTATGGCCGTTTTCGTGAGCTATTGCACACTGTTTTGGTGCTCTTGGGGGATTTACAACGATCCTAAGACCCAATACATCAACAACTTCCCGAGGTACATTTCCTTCGCCTTCATCGTGTCTTCTGTTTGTAGATACACTTTTTGAAGTCTTCCGCTTTCTATAGGATTTTGATCACCTGAGCTCACTTCCTCCCCTTCCTGGAAGTGGTGAGTCCCCTGTTCACCCCTCTGCATCCGACGATCTCCCTATGACTAGGACTGTCGCGGATGAATAGGGAGAATTCTCTGCATCTGATTCTTCGTCGAAGATGCAATCACTTCCTTTGGCTGGCTCCGGAGATTTCCGTGTGGAGAATGCTGGCGAAAAGAGGAAACGCCCATATGTTGTGGAAAGGGTCGAGGATTCGTATGACTCAACTGCTTCCAAGCCTTTCGGTGCTTCTCCGATCGCAGCTGCTCCTGCCAAGATGAACTTGTTCCGTCTTGTGTAGGATGTGTCTTCGTAAGTATTTGCTTTCTTCTTTTTCTGCTTCACCGGGTGATTTTACTACTGATGCTTGCTCCTTCTTGTGTTGTACTGTTGTAGTGATGACGAATATTTTCCTGCTTTGCCTCTTCCCTCATCTGTGGGCTGCTCCACAAGGAAAACTCCTCCACCATCGGCGGAGCCGAAATAAAAACCTTTGTCTCATGTGGAGAATACCACCTAGAAAGATGTTGCCACTTCATCCAAGCCGCCGCCGCAAAAAAGGAAGAAAATGACGGGTAAAGGGGTGGTGATATCTGAAGAGTCTGTTGATGTGGATATGAAAGATGTAAGTCACTTTTGAAGCCGGAATTTTTTCCTTCCCCATACACTTTTTATTTTTCCCTCATATCCTTTTGCTGTGATTTTTCTTTGTTCAGCCTTTGATGCACGAGATGGTCGGTATGGCCTCTCGTTTTATAAGGATCCGCGATGATGCTGAAGAGCTAAAAGGTATGTGCTGATCATCTTTGTAATCTCCTTGTAAAAATGTTCATCCTCATTTTTGTGATTCGCTCTTACAGCCGTTGCCAAGCAATCCAGAGTTATTCGGGATGAGGCGATGAAGCGCGCCGATGATCTGGAAGGCAGACTCTAAGCCACGGAAAAGGCTTTGGAGGAGGCCAATCAGAAGGCGAAAGCTGATGCTGAGGAGGTGGCTAGGCAAGTCGCTGCTCGGGATGCGAATCTGCGGCAGCGCCTGGAGGCCCTTAATAACTCGCTGACCCGTAAGTTTTTATTTGTGCATGTTTTTTCTTTTTTCTTTCTTTTGGTTGTCAACCTCTTCCTCTCTATTTTTGTTGTTAGAACTGACTAGCCAGAACATGACGCTCGAGCGGATAAGAAGGTCGATCCTTTGTCGGATGTTGTTAGCACTTTGGAGGCTAACAACGTTCGTGTGTGCAATATTCTTGTCCGCTCGCGCCGCGCCTTCAAGAAGCTCCATGCCGAAAATTTTCTAACCAAGGATATGCCGGAGAACCTGAATGACCTTGTCACCATTTTCGGTGCTGATCCCGGCCCCCTTGTTGGTTATAGTTTGACACAGTCACGGAGCGGTGCTGAAACTTCAATGGCCCTGGCGATGGTGCACGGAGAGAAGGTCGACTGGGAGAAGGTTAGCTCCTCTGTCCCAGTCACCCCGCGTGGCGAAGCGATTGACCTGAAGCTGCATATTAAGAGGGCCAGAAAATTTTCTCGGCTGCTCCTAGGCCTGGGTTTAGGTTCGGAGAACCTAGCGGCCCCTTCTTCGGCTGCCCCTACTGCGACGGGTGCTCCTTCTTCGACTACCCCTGCTGCTGTCATACCTAGTGCTCCTTCCGCTAGTGAAACCCTTTCTTTAAAGAATACGCTGTAGTAGGCTATGTTCTGTAATTTTTATTGTGTCTCCCTTTATTGTAATGGATTTTGAACTTGTCCAACCTCCCTTTGCTTCTTTTTACAAGAAAGCAGCTTTTGAATATATGTGTGTGACCTTGCCTTTGTATGCTGAGTGTTTCATATACTTATTTGTCTTGTCATATCTTGAACGATTCTACGGCTCCTTCTGGTTCCGCGCAACCGTCGGATGTTGTTCCGCCCTCCGCTGTAGCAGGTGCGACCAGTCCTGCCATCGTGCGTATGGTAGACCCGCCGTTGTATGCTGAAAAGATAGAGCAAGTGAACAAACTTGAAGGAAGACTGTGGGTTGTTTAGTCGATGGTGGATGTTTCCCAATCGAAAACACGACATGCCCTCAACCACAAGGCTTTTTTCTTGGAAGAAATCTCCAGGGCGAGCGAAAAGCTATTGTCTAAGCTGCCTTTTTCTTCGGTTGCCTTTTCCGTCTTGATAGAAATTAATTTATTTCCGATGTGCAGGTATTCGATTGTGCGAGAGGGAGGAAAACCAGCGTCTGTGCGACCGGATGCACGCCCTTGTATCTGCCTCTCGAAGTTCTGAAATAGATTTTTGGACTGACCACCGTCGTGCCTACACTTTGGCGCTGTTGCAGGATCGTATATCGGAGCTGGAGAAATTTTTTGAATGCTATCACAAATCTCTGGCTATTGTTTACAATGCCATGTTTCCTCGGGATCCTCAGCCTCAGACCTTGGTAGATTTAATTACAAAGTTTCGGCAAGGTGAGAGGATCCACCATTATGTGAAGCTTCAGGTTGTGGCAGGTGCCAAGCTCGTGCTCTCTTGGGTGCATGCGCATCACCTGACATTGGATCTGTACGTCATATCTTCGGGTCTGCTTCCCCCTTCCGATGGTGACCTTGTTTATATGGCGCCTCACTATGCCGCCGCTCGTAGACCCGCCATTAGGATTGTGCGTAGGTGCTTAGAAGAAGAGGAGGTATTTTTTGTAAATTTTGAGATCTGACTCCTTGTTTGTGCAGCTTTGCACTGTGTAACCGGTATGTTGTATAGACATTTTTATCAAAAAGGTCGCATGTTTCATATGAGATTTTGATTGTATGATGTATTCTCTTGTTGGGGGATCCGACAAACTGATGTTCGTGTACCATAGAAGTTTTATGCCGCGGAATACTTTCTTTATTTATTGATAAAAATGAATAGGGGTACATTGCGATGGCGTGATCGCCTGGCCATTGGCCTTTATTGAGTAGAGAGTACATCTTAATAGATTTTTTCTGGAGGAACTTCGGCTTCTGTCCTTGGGGATCTTCATCATCTTCTGTATGGTGGTGCTCGTAACTTGGCAATCAGTGGGTCTTCTTATGCAGGACCGTTATTGGGGGCCGCATACATTGCTTTTTGCGAGACTGCTGCGTGCTTGCTCTTCCAATATTTTCTTTTTGTGGGTGTGCCCTTCGTGTGTCGATTCTTCATCCGTCAGTTTTAGCTGTCCAAGTTGTGCCTCCACCCCAAAAGATGACGGGATTTTGTTGAATTATCGATCGCAGCTGTCTAAGCGGCTGAAGCTTCCTTTGACTGTGATGACCCTGTTTGGGGCTAGCATTTTTAGCACTAAGTATGCATAGTGAGGTACTACCATGAACCTAGAGAAAGCTGGTCGTCCCAGGATCGTGTGGTATGGAGATGGCCAGGCCATGACTTTCTAGCTTTTCTTGCCTGAATTTGTTTTTTGACCCGAAAATTACGTCGAGGTGGACTTTGCCCAATGGAATTTCGAATTTTCCTGGAACTATCCCGTGCAAGGCTGTGTATGTTGGTGTTAGGTTCGTCATGGACCAGCTCATGGCCCGCAGAGTTTTGGCATAAATAAGATTGATGCTGCTTCCTGCATCCAGGAAAATCTTGCTCATGTCGAACCCGCCGGTTTGCGCTTCCACTATTAGTGCTGATTGGCCTAGCTGAGGGACCTGTAATGGATGGTCAGCTCTACTGAAAGTAATTTCTTGTTCTGACCAATGGAGATACTCCGGTGTAGAAGGTGGCTTTGTTACCGCCAGATTTACTTGCCTAGTGATCAACTTCTGTGTTCTGTTAGAGGATGGCCCCTTCTGAATCATTGACATTGCTACCTTTGATCTGGGATATTTGTTGTCTTGGTATACTATGTTTTGCGGTTGTCCTGCTGGTGGTGGCCCATGTGGCGGGGGTGGAGCGCCAATGGCGAAAGTGCCAGGTGTAGGGGCATAGTTTCTGTTTGTTGCTTCGGCTGCCTTTGCATTGCATAGTTCTTGTATATTCAGGAATGTCCGGTAGTCCTTTAGGAGGTGATTTGATCGCCTTTTCCCTGTCGAGTCGACGTAGTAGTGCATATTGCAAGGTCCTTCCAACATTTGTCCTGTTGACATTGGTGGGTCTCGGTTCGTCGACTGGTATTGTTGCCGTGGCTAGCCTGCACCGATGTTGTCCCTACTGCCATGATATCTGTTGTTGTAGTCACCACTTTGTTGGTTGTCCGTTCTAGAAAATCTCGCTGCGACGTAACTGGGTGTATGATATCCATCGTTAGTTCGTCGTCTCCAGTCGTTGTTACGCCAGCATCTGCCATCAGGTGAACGGGCCCTTTTGTTGTGTACTACATCCTCTCCGTCGGCCCAACGATTGGCTATTTCCATTAGCTATGAAATTGTCCTTGGCTTGGTTCATCCTAGTTCTTCAATGAACTCCTATCGACAAAGACCATCGTTGAAGGCATCGATTGCTCTTTCGTTAGATATTTCCTCAGCCAAATTTTTGGTACTGTTCCATCGTTGGATGAAGGCTCGTATTGATTCTCCTGTCTTTTCCTTGCAAGCATGCAATTTCTCCAAAGACGCGGGTCGCTTGAATGTACACTAGAATTTTCTAATAAATTTGTCTTCAAGATCATTCCAACTGCTGATAGAATCTTCTGGTAGTTGCTTTAGCCAGGAGCGTATCGCACCGGTTAAGTGGAGCTACAGGCTTTGCATCGCTGTGGCTTTGGATCCGCCTTGTAATCTTCCAGTCGCCAGATAATCTGTTAGCCAAGCTTCGGGTTCTTGGAGGCCATCGTATTTTTGTCGATCTTGGGGTAGCTTAAAATCTTTCGGCACCGGAGTTTTGCGAACCCGTTGGGTAAAGTAGCTAGCTCCGCATAATTCTTGTTCATCCTCACTTTCGCTATTACAGTATCCTTGGGTGTTGTGCTCTTCTCTTGATCGATCGATCCTTCGCTGCGTGATGTCGTTTCTCGCGTCGTTGCGTGGTTCTTGTTCTGAAAAGTGGACCCGATGTGGCGACCGTGATCGTCGGGTGTGACCTTCTTGCCGAGGGCTGCTGGGACGGCATGGGAACCTTTCAAGTTGCCACGTGGTTCCTTTATTTACTTGCGGGAGAGTTGCCCCCACCAAGCCGAGGTTCATTAAGGCGGATCGGTGGAGGGCCGCGTGAGGATCATAGGGTGCAGGCTATGTTGTGATTAGGTATGTTTGCACGGCCACAATAGCTGCCTGAGCTGTTTTTGCCTTGATATTTCCATCTTGGTCTACCGACATAAACGAGAGATCAAGGTCTTGGATTAGTCCGCTTCTCCCTTCTTTGGGTATGCCTCGTACTCTAGACGTTCCTCTTCTTGGCGATGCTCCTCCTGTTATGCTTCTTGATCCTCGGGGGGGGGGGGGGGGGGGGCTTAGTTGTGCCTGCCATAAGCTACATTCGTCGGCTACCCTTTTTCTTTTCTCGAGCTGCCTTTGCATCCTGAGGATGTCTCTCTTTTTGCGGTGTAGCAGACACTGGTATGCCAATAGATCTTCGTTGGTGGCGTCTGTTGTCATTGAGACGGCAACCGAAATTGCTGCTCTTGCCTTTTCCCATGCACTGGCTGGTAGGTTAAGGGTTAGCCTCTCATCTTCACATGGTTGCTCTTCTTCCTCATTTTCCCGGTTGACTGTTGGGTCTGCCCCGTTTCCTCGACTTCCTTCGTTGTCATTACTTCCTGTATTATGGCTTGAAAGAATATTGTCGGGGTTAAGAATTGGGTTACCGTTGGAGTCTTGCTGGGTCATGGCGTCTCTGATGATCACGCAAACTTGGTGTTGAGTGGCGTACGGACTGGTAACATCATTGCTTTCGCCGATGGAGACACTATCGGATGAGCCAGTGAAGTCCATCAGTTTTTGCTCTGGATAGATTTCTGCCATTTGAATTCCAAAGTCGATGCTTTCGCTACTTTCTTCAGGTTCTGAATTGGATGGGCTTGCTTCACGTTGTGGTGTGAACGGTTGGTCTAATCCGAAGCAGAGATTGTCATAGAGACCATCAAGATCCCCCAGATTCGCATTGATTTGCCAGCTTTCGTTGTCTTCTTTGATCTATGCTTCGACTTCCATTGAGGATCCGATAGAAGGTTCCTGTACTTCTGTTGACGTAGCTTTTTGGGTGGGCGGGCATGTATCTGCTTTCGTCGAGTTGATGCTTGGTGGAGAGCGTTTCGCCGAACCCGTGTTTCCAGCATTCATGTTTCCCCACAGACGGCGCCAATTGATGAGGGGTAACCTCGCCAATGCCCATGGTGATGGACTTAGGGTTTCGCGGAAAAGAGAATGTTGGGGTTTTCGTCGGATGTCAGGGAAACAATGGTATCAAAGTCGCATGAATATTGGGAATACGCACTATTACAAGTTGTCCACTAGATTTCGGTACCCTTGCTTGGGCTTCTCCCTTCCTATATATAATAGGTCGGGTCTCAAAGCTGTATGTGGATATGTTTCATACACGCGTAATTACAATACCAACACAATGTCGGTTCATAGTTTCTTTCCTAAGACAATCAAAGTCTTTGTCGGTTGCTTTCTTAGACTGTTATCTGGAATCCTCATGGGCCTTAGGCCTTTTACCCAATGTAGGGTAGCGAATAATGATCATCCGAGTAATCATACCCATGACAGATACTCTATAGCGACCACTGCCTATGTTGCACTCGACCACCACCCTATCGTCCCGGGCGGCCCGGGGAGAAAACAATAGCAAATCCGCTGTCCCTAGCCATCCACATGCTACCATAGTGGGAACTACATGACCATATCCTCCATGGCCCTTTCTTCGAATCAGGCTTTCGCCTCGCTTTAAAAATAAAGAGGAATCCAGTTCCATACAAGCATCCACACACCACAACTAGTTGAGGCCAAAGGAGAAGAGAGAATTGGTGCACGTCCGCTGGGGCCACAACGCAGCAAAGCCCAAAGCTAAAAGAAAAAACTGAGACACCAACAACACTCTAGCTGCCACAAGGGGTGGCCATCGTCACAAGCGATCCGGGGCCGAAAAGGGGAGCGATGCCAGCTTCAAGGCCTGAAGAGTGTCATCGAGAGCCTCCCGGACACACTATCTCACTAATAGGGACCACTGTTGTAAGAAGGCGAGTAGAGAAAAAATAGAGTCGGAGACACGGGTAGGGTAAATCCACTCAATCACCATATTGTTCTTCACGTTCCACAAGGTCTAAGCTAGGGCCACGAACACTAGCCAAAAGAGGCGGCGCCTCCTTCCGGCCCGGTTTGCCTCAGTCTGCAGGAACTCCCCAAGTTCCTAGCCCTGCCAGTCTAGCCCCAGCGCCTCCAGAACAAAGCTCCAAAGAAACTGAGCTATCTTGCAAGAGAACATAATATGTGCACATGTCTCCGGGGTCCCACATAGGGTACACATTCCATTGCCCAGGCCATTGCGCTTCGCCACCTCCACACCTATTGGCAAGCGATCGCAGAGAAGCTACCAAACGAAAATGCGAATACTAAGGAGAAGAGGGGCGTTCCAAAGGGGTGAGGTCCACCGCAACTCCGGGCCTTGGAAGAGGGCTCTGTAGGCCAAGCTCACCGAGAACTCCCCTGACAGCGTCAGACGCTAGGAGGCTGGGTCCTGCTCCTCGGATAAGGACCCAGGAAGGGTATCCGTCAAGTGTCGATACTCCTCCACCTCGGCTATGCTAAAGGTCCGTTGGAACAAGATGTTCCAACGACCCTCTCGAAAGGTCTCGGCTACGAGGATCATCGGGGAGGCGGTGATGGTATACAACGCGGGGAACTGCAGACACGGCGGGGTCGACAAGAGCCATGGGTCAAGGCACAGACGCACCTTTTGCCCGTCCCTAATAGAAAAGGAGTTGCCCTGACCCACAAGGTGTTTAATATCCTGAATGGCTTGCTAGAACTGGGAACCCTCCCGATGCTCGCAAGCTAAAAGGGGCGGCCACATAGGTACTTGGCCTTGATGAGCTGTAACTAGAGGCCCCCATCATTCCTAAGGATGCGCCCGACCCATTTTAGCATTAGGGCCACATTAAAGCGACACAAGTCAAGAATCCCTATGCCCCAAGGCTATTGGGGGCGCATAAGTCTGCCCATTTAACCATATGGTACCGCTGGTGGTCGTCCCTAGCTTCCCAAAAGAACCTCGACAGCTCCTTAGCGAAGTCTGCGTGAGTCCCCTCCAGGAGCAAGTACAACCCCATCTAGTACATGGGCAGGCTACAGAGACATGAGTTGATCAAGACCATTGATGGCTCTGAAATATAGCCATCTATGTCCACATTTAAACTAGATATTGTTCATAATGTTGATGAAATATTTCTCTAAACCCTGCCACTAATGCTAATATTCCTGCGTATATAATGTCGTTTAAAGGAGGGAATCACTACATTAAAGTCAAAGATACGAGATTTCCAACTACTAGAACAAACCAGGAGCCGTAAGACGGAGGCAGATGCTTTAACGACCAACTATACGACCGAAGTAGAAAATTCTGGCCGTATAGTTGGCGCCGCCACCGTTAGGTCAAACAGAACAACTTTTGTGAAGGGACCCCTATATAAAGAAGCCTCGGGTGACGAGAAAACAAGCCAAACCTTGCCAAAAAGTCTCTGCGACAGATCTCCAGCCGCCTCCAGATCTCAAAACCCTTCTCCATCTCCATAGCAATATTCCACCACTTGTAATAGTAGATCTCTTCTCCGATTGGCGACATTGTAAGACTATTGCTATCAATCTTATGATTTTTATTATAATGTTTGTGATTGTTGATCTCATCTCTATGTGTGAGTAATTCTCCTTGGGCTAAGGGCTTTGGCCTAGCCATGTAGCAATTGTGCATGTTATTTATCATAGATGGGACCATGTATTAGTATGTATGACATGATGATTATTGTATCCTCCCTTGCCTCAACCAAAGGACTTGTCAGGTACCCAAGACCCCGAGGGTTGATCCAGGTATGGGGAGTATGAGTAATGACTGATCTGCAGGTTGGGAACCCCAGTGACGGAAGGGGTAGTACGGCTATATGAGAGGGATTTACTTGGGATTAACAGCGACATCATTATGCATATCAGTAGCTATCTTTATTCTATGGATGAGACTAGTAGGCTATTGCTATAAGCGATTGCGGAGGCAATAGCAATTATGGATGCACTGCCCACATATAATTTATCTTGCTCTATAAGTAAATGCATACTTTATTTCTATCTTTTATTCCCATCAGATGTTTTGCATAGCTACAGGTGAAACCAAACGCCCTAGGCCCTCTCTCTCTCCATCATCGACAACAACAAAAAGATGCAAGCTATTGGTCCAGTAAAAACACAAAAGGAATTTTAAAACTCTCGAAGGTCCATTAAAGTAACTTCACTATGCATTCGCTTCCCGAGGATTCGATAACCTAGGTCTACTAGGGAAAAGGAAGCTACACTACATCTGTAAACCACATCGAATGTATCAACCCTTTTTCTGACGCCGTTGCCGAGGAAGCAATAGCTACCCTAGTGAGGTTATTAGGAACCTTGCTAGTTTTAATTCTTGTTTTTAATTTTGCTAGTTTGCTTTCAGTTTTTATTTGAGAAAAAAAAATTAGTTAGTCTTTAAATTCTTGTTTTTACTATTATAATTCTTTGATTAAGAAAACCCAAAAACATAGGAAATATGGCTGAAAAGAAGCTTAGGGAGTTTGCTACTCCCAACAATGATTATTTGCGTACTTCTATTACTAAACCAACAATTGCTACGATGACTATGAACTTAAGACCCATTATTTAAGTTTGGTTCAACATAATCAATTTGGAGGCTCTATTGTTGAAGACGCAGGTATGCACTTAAATACTTTCACTAAAATATGTGATATGATGCGTATAAAAGATGTTGACCCTGATGCGGTCAAATTACGTCTATTTCCTTTCTCTCTAAGAGGGAGAGCAAAAGAATGGTTGCTATCTTTGCCTAGAAATACTATTACATCATGGGTGGGATGTACTTCTTTATTCATGAATAAACTTTTCCCACCTGCAAAGACTATGCAACTTTGATCTAATATTACTGGTTTTAGACAGGAAGAGCGTGAGCCACTAGCGCTTGCATGGGAGAGGATGAAAGAATGCCTAGACACTGTCCTATTCATGGGATGGAAGATTTGTTAATCCTCCATTTATTTTATAATGCTCTTAATCCTATATCTAAGTCCATGCTTGATACTGCAGCTGGAGGAACATTCATGGGTAAGCATATTACCGAAGTAAAGAAGCTGTTAGATAATATGCAAGACAACCATGCCCAATGCCATGTGGAAAGATCAAACACGAAGAAGGTGAATGCTATTTCACCACAAGAAAACGAAGAACTCAATACCAAGTTGGATGAGCTCATACTACCCGTAAAGGGTAAGGAAACACAGGTAAGAGCCACCCCTGAAACAAATATTGAAAAAATAGAGTTGGTAGCTCGTAATGATTATAACCCTGCTTGGAAGAAGAGTTACAATCCTAACTTTCAGAAACATTATTTTAGTCTTGTAGGTAATTCTAATAATAATACGGGAACTGGTAATGGTAGTCTCCAAGAAACACTTAAGTCTTTCATAGACTCGCAAAATGAACAAAACAATATTCTTGTTAAAATTATGGAGAACCATGATGCCATGCTTGGTAAATAATCTAACCAAGCTGTTAGTTTGAGAAATGATTTGTAGGCCCTTCAAGAAAGAACAAGGATCGTTGAGGCATAGCTAGGTAAGATAACCGAGAGTCAAACTCTCGTCTAGATAAATTTGGAGGTAAAGCTGAGCCCAATCCTGTTGAAGAACTTAATTACAATAATGCCCCTTCACCAAGCTACACCATCGAAGACCTCGTAAAGAGGATCAACGTCAAAATTTTGGTGAGTGAAAATAACGATGAAGCCATGTATCAACACTTTGTTGATCAAGTAGCAATTAAGGTACGCAAGATTGAAGAGGAATACAAGAAAATCGCTGAAAAGTTACCTATTAAAATAGATGACATATTTGAGCCTACTATTAAGATAAAGATTGGAACCAATGAGAAAGCTGCACTTTGTGATCTAGGTGGAAGCGGCTCAACGATTCCAAAGAGTATTTTTAACAAGTTAAATCTTGGCTCCTTTGAAATTACTGAGTTAAAATTGCATCTAGCAGATTCTACCTACAAACAAGTTGTAGGAATTAAGGAGAACACTTTAGTTTACATCAAAGGTTGTCCTGCTCTAATTGACTTCGTTATTGTTGACAGGCCTGAAGATACTGTTGCTCCTATAATACTAGGTCGTCCTTTCTTGATAACTATAAAGGCTTTAATAAACCTTCATGAAGGGAACGTGAAGCTGCAATTGCCTTCACGTGATCCTTTTGTTATCCATTTCCCTAGGAAAAAGAAAGCCAAACATGAAGAGAAGGAGGCCATCACTTTGAAGGCAATTACTTTGGAGTGGTGTTCCACTCATCTGGCCTAAGTGAGTATCATGAAGGTCAAGCTATTGACCATAAATGAGCGCTCGGCAACCCATGTTAAATAAAGGTTTGAGTTAAGTTTTTCGTTTTAGTTTAAGTTCATGTTTAATAAAGAGTGCTAGAAAACTCCATTTGAGGAGAAGAATTTTGGTAGTACTTGAAATTCTACTTCATTCATGTTATTGTTGGTCGACAATATTTACTGTCAATTTTCTGTCATAAACAAGGTATATCACTAAGTTACAAGAAAATAAGTAATTCTCGAGGAAATGGAAATTTTTTAATGCATGAAGAGAGTTTAACGACCAACTATACAACATGAATAAAAATTCCGGCCGTATAGTTCTGGCCGTATAGATATCTTTGCCATCGAAAATTTTCTTTTCATGGATACAGAGAGTTTAACGACCAACTATACTACGGGAATAAAAATTCCGGTCGTATAAATATCTTTTCCATCGACAATTTTCTTTTCATATGTACTGGGAGTTTAGCGACCAACTATACGGTGGGAATAAAAATTCTGGCCATATAGCTCCGGTGATATAGATATCAATGCCTCTGTACAACTTGTTTTCTAATGTACTAGGAGTTTAATGACAAACTATACGGTAGGAATAAAAAATCTGGCTGTATAGTTCTGACCGTATAGATATTGATGCCTTTGTATATTTTCTTTTGCAAGGACAGACAGTTTAATGACCAACTATACGGCAGGAACATTTTATTCCGTCCGTACAGTTGCGTCTATATAGCTGCGCCGCAAGGAGGAAACCCTAATATTTTTATAGAACGCCAACTATACGACGGGAACACATGTTCTGACCATATAGTTGCGCTCGTATAGTTGCGTCTGACCACAAAATCACACGGGAAGGTACCTCCAACTCCAAAACTTCAATCCTTTTTTCTCTCTTCTACCTCCAAACTCTCTGAAAACCTCAAGAGATCTTCATATCCACTCAATTTCGTTTGATTTGCTCGCACACAAGTAATCTACGGTATGTTTATCCTTCGATCCCCCAATTATTTTTTTGCAAATTCATCTTCGATCTATTTTCATTATCAATCTAGGGTGAGACCTATTATGAACCAATTGGCATGATTTTCTTGCCTAGATTATTATCTTGACGAGATTCTTAGTGTGCTATGATGAGGAATATATCGTATTTATTGTTGTTGGATCAAAAGGTTTTATTTTTGCCTTTCTTCAATGTTTTAGATGATGAACACATGGAGCCAAATTCATGCTCGTTGCACCGCTAGCGCTTCTCGGGCTGCTGCTCAGGAACGCATGGGGATACGATTCAGGGATGAGTCCCATCGCGAATGCTTCAATATGATCAAGAATCGCGAAGTGAAGGCCACCAAGTGGGCTTGCCCCATTATACTGAACCAACTCGGTTTTTTATGACTTTAATTTACTTTGCAATAGAGCTAGCCTTCAAAACTTTGTGTACAATGGTGTACCTACTTATCGCCGCTTAACCATTGAATTCCTAAGTTTATTGCAAAGCACCGTTAAACAATAGCAAGGCAAGGACACTATTTCTTTCCGTCTAATGAACAACAACTACACCTTAACATTATATGAGTAGTGCGCATGATTTAATTTGCCAAAAAATGATGTTGATGCTTTATGCACATGCTTTACTGGCTTAAATCCTTCCCCTGAACAATACTATAATGAAATGAGCTTCACTAGTAGAGTGAACAAGGGTAAGAATATTCAACATCCTGCAATGCACTATTTGTTCTATGTTATTGCTAACACCTTGTAGGCACATAATGAGTTCACGAGACTCAACGAGGAGGACATCCTAGTCCTCACAAAAGTTGCTTACATGAACTGTAGCTTGTTAGTCAACTCGGGCGATATCCTTGTGTGCTACCTAGAGCACCAAGCCTCCCAAAGCCAAGGGCCAATCACAGACGGAGGCATCATCACCGTTCTTTCCATTGCCTTAGACATCAACCTAAGTGAGTTGCAACCCATTCTAGGTGAGACACGTGTTGGTTTCTCCACCTTGAGATCATGTGGAATGCTCACTAGGAGAGGTGGTGTTTATTATTTGCATATTACTGGAGCCAGGCGTCTATATCCCGCTCCTATGCCTAATGGTATTTTATCACTCGAGGAAGGACGTTTCCTATATGACTTGCAGGTTGAGAAACACCAACCCGAGGAAGATATTCCGGAAGAGGATGAGGACCAAGAGGAGGAGCAAAAAGTTCCTTATCAAGAGGATTAGCCACAAACCCGGTTCGCCACATACCAAGATTTCCAAGGACTTGGAGGGACTGTGGAGAGGATGCATAGCCTCTCTTTGAACCTCCGAGAATCAACTAGTAATCTCTCAACTCAATTTGCGAACTTGAGTAATGACTTTTTCCGGCCACCACAATGATTTGA
This sequence comes from Avena eriantha, assembly GCA_910589775.1. Taxonomy (NCBI): domain Eukaryota; kingdom Viridiplantae; phylum Streptophyta; class Magnoliopsida; order Poales; family Poaceae; genus Avena; species Avena eriantha. The sequence goes on along the minus strand of OU342743.1, from coordinate 166,786,935 downwards.
AGGGCTTACAAAAGCCTAAGCTTGGGGAAGTTTCCTCATGTATCTTTATTTGGCGTTTATTTTCTTTTATTTCGAGGTTGTATTTTTATTTGAGTTTATAAGCACTCATGTTAGTTTCCCCAACACCTTATTTTTAGTTCTATCTATTTGCTTTCAAAATTTTCTAGCCGAGCTTTGCCGCCAATTTTCTATTATTTAATTCACTCTCTCAAAAACAACAAAAATATTTCTCCATTTTTCCTTATTTTCCCTCTTTCTTTTCTTTCCGCCTCGAGGTCTTCATATATATTTGCAGGAGAGTGATCGACTTCGAGTTTCCAAGAAACAAATAAAAAAGGAAGAGAGAAGTGGAACCAAACATGAGAGGTATGCCTTATGACTCCCCACTTTTGAAGTTTGAGAAACCCATGCTAGTTAGTAGTAAATGTTGAGATATTATATTGGTGGAGTGAGTCTTTGTATTTTAGTAAGATTTTCGTTTGCACGGGTATTTAATTGGGTACGTTTTGTTCCAGCTCTCATAAAGAACCGAGTTTTTGTGGGAATGCCAAAGTTTGACTTATTAATCATAAGAATGATATAGTTGTACCATGTCTGATGACCCACAAGTATAGGGGTGTATCGCAGTATTTTAGAGGGAAGTGAAACCCAATTTATTGATTCGACACAAGGGAAGCCAAATAATATTTATAAGCCTTAAGAACTGAGTTGTCAATTCAGCTACACCTATAAACAATCTTGCTCACAGCAGTTTATCAATAACAACAGTTTTGTAGTAGGAATAGTAAAGTAACAGCAGTAGTAAAGTAAAGACAATAGTAACAATAGCAGTAAACAGTAGGATTCGAGTGTGGTAGGCATAGGGATGCATGGACGGGCGTTGCATGGACAAGACAATTCACATAGCAATCAGAACATAGGGCAATTGTAGATAATAAGATAAAGCACCCAAGTACTAGATAGTCCTAGGCATGTGTTCCATATATAGTCATACATGCTCGCAATGAGAACTTGCACAACATCTTTTGTCCTGCCAGCCCGTTTGCAGCGGGGCCTCAAGGGAACTACTGGCAATTAAGGTACTCCTTTTAATAGAGCACCGGAGCAAAGCATTAACACTCCGTGAACACACGTGATCTTCACATCAAAGCCATTCCCTCCGGTTATCCCGATTTCTGTCACTTCGGGGCCATTGGTTCCGGACAACAACGTGTGTATACAACTTGCTGGTAATACCAAAAACAATACTATCATAATGAATCAATAACATATTCAGATCTAAAATCATGGCACTCAGGCCCTAGTGACAAGCATTAAGCATAACATGTCGCAACAAAGTCAAAAAGCACTAATAGTAGATACTAGGCACCATGCCCTAACAATCTGATGCCATTACATGAACGATCTCATCCAATTCCCACCATCCACATAGCCTACAGCGGGGATTACTCATTCATAGATGGGGGAAACATGGATGGTCGATGGAGAAGTGATGGTGATGATGATGGCGATGCTCTCCTCGAATTCCCCGTCCCGGCAGGGTGCCCGAACGAAGTTTCTGGTGCTGTTTCGTGGAATCTAGTGGTGGCAGCGGAGCGGAACTCCTTCCGGAAAAACGTCGAACCCCCCTGAGTTTCTAGGTCAGAAGGCATCTTATAGGCGAAGAGGGAGACCGGGGGGTGTTTGGGGCGGCCAGACCACCCCTGGTGCGGCCAGGCCTAGCCCGCGTGGCCAGGTGGTGTGGCCTGGGCCCAGCCCCACGCCATCTCGTATTCTGGCCCGGGAGTCTTCTGGTGAAATAGGATTTTTGGCATATTTTTCGGGATTTTTCCTGATAGTTGATTTTCTGCGCAAAAACTAGACACCAAGTCAATTCTACTGAAAACAGCGCCAGTCTATGTTAGTTGCATCCAAATCACACAAGTTTAGAGGAGAAACAATAGCAAAAGTGTTCAGGAAAGTAGATACGTTTTGGACGTATCAGTGTCAAACTTCATGGGATGCCAACAACTCCGCTTGCCTACGAACGATCTTCATGGAGGAAACTCCTAGATTTCTGCTATGAGTTGATTAAACACTTGTAGCAGCAATGCTATAGTGGGTAAGATTCTTGGCACTCTCGGGTAGCTCTAATCATGATGGAATCACTCATCTAGCTATTATGAGTAACCACTATGCAAAAGGAACAAAAACCTTAGTGATGCCATGAGTGTCCATCACAGCCTGATAAACTAATAAAAATCTTTGGCAAGCTCTCAATTACTTAAAAACTAAAAATATGATCCAGGTTCGGAACACTAGATAACGGTCAAGAATATCCTTAAGTACTTAAGAAGAAGTAAGGATATGTTTCTTGTATATGGAGGTGAAGAAGAGCTAGTCGCTAAGTGTTATGTCGATGCTAGCTTTGACACCGATCCGGATGACTCGAAGTCTCAATCCGATACGTATTTCTATTGAATGGAGCAGCAGTTAGTTGGAGGAGTTCCAAACAACCTGTGGTGGCTGGATCAATGACGGAGGCGGAATATGTTGCTGCTTCAGAAGCGGCGCAGGAAGGGGTTTGGATGAAGGAGTTCATAACGGAACTAGGTGTGGTTCCTAGTGCATTGGACCCAATGGTGATCTATTGTGACAACAATGGAGCCATAGCCAACACAAAGGAACCAAGGTCTCAAAAGAATTCCAAGCATATTAAGCGCCGGTTTCACTCCATCCGCGAGCATGTCAAGGATGGAGATATAAAGATTTGTAAAGTGCACACGGACCTGAATGTAGCAGATCCGTTGACTAAAGTTCTCCCTATGGAAAAACATGATCAACACCAAAACTCCATGGGTGTTAGATTTATCACTATGTAAAGTAGATTATTGTCTCTAGTGCAAGTGGGAGACTGAAGGAAATATGCCCTGAGAGGCAATAATAAAGTTGTTATTATGTATTCCTTATATATGATAGATGTTTATTTTGCATGCTATAATTGTATTGATAGGAAACGGCAATACATGTGTATTTAATAAACAAAAAGGGTTCCTAGTTATGCCTCTCTTATAGACTAGCTTGTTGATTAACAAGATGATCAAGGTTTCCTGATCATGGACATTGGATGTTGTTAATAACAAGGTCACAAGATTTGTGAAATGTTGTGATGAGCATTCATCCTAAGTATAGCATTACGATCCAGTCATTATGTTTATATTGCTATAACATCATACGAAGTAATCTTTATCCTTAGACCATGAGATCATGTTAATTGCTAACACCGGAAGAGTATCTTGATAACATCAAACGTCACACCGTAACAGGGTGACTATAAAGGTGGGTTCAGTGATACGGAGGTGTTATGTTGAGGCTCATGGATCAACAGGGGAATTTTTCAATCCCGATGATGGATAGTTATACTTTGGGCCCTCTCGGTGATATCACATTAAGATAGCTTGCAAGCAAGTGATGTGATCACTAGAATGTTATATCACGAGAACGAGAAAAGAGTGCATGTCGGTAACAAGATCAAACTAGGTATTTGGATACCGATGATCGAATCTCAGACATGTATTATATCATGAGACAAAGGTATTAAATTACTAGCATTAAAGGTTCTCGCGATCACAGAAGTCATCGTTGAATGTGCATGAGTCAGTATGGATCTCCAGGTCCCGCTTCTGATTATTGATCTGAGAGGAGTCTCAATCATGTCTGCATTATTCGCGAACCGTAGGGTGACACACTTAAGGGTTGCTGGACACCATTTAGGAGAACATATGTTTCAGACAAAAGGTTTGCAAAGTGCAGGAAATGTTTCGAAAGAAACAGGAATTGTTTCGATAGAAACTGGAATTGTTTTGGGTGAAATTGCAGAAAGTGGTTCTGCATATGATATTGAAATGTTGCAATGGGTTTTATGTGAATGTTTGTTAATTAAAGTAATTAACAAAATTCTGAATAAAATAAAAAAGAGTTTTATTAATTGAGAGTTGCATTAAATTTGGTGGAAATTTAATGCATGTGAGTGGAACTTTGGGTGGAGCTTGAATTGATGTGAGTGGAGCTTCCACCACATGAATGAAGAAGAGGAGGGGGCTCCCTCCTTGGCCGCCGGCCATGGTAGGGGAGGAGTCCCCCCTCTCCTATAAAAGGCCTCCCTCTCCTCCCTCACAAAGCACACCTCCTCATGAAGGATCTCTCTGCCCCTCTAGATATTTCCCCATGGTCTCGGATTAGCGAGATACATGTTCCCGGTGTCCTTGCGTCTGGAAGGAGTTGCTGCTTCCGCTGATTCGCTCGAGCGAGGAGGTGGAGGTTGTCTGGTGGCTTGAACGTGTGTGCGAGGACTGATGCGCTACTGATTTGCGGCGCTCGGACTTCCACACGATCTTGAGATCCGCAAGCGTATGACTACGTCAACCACGAGTTCCTACTCGTTAACAAAACTCATTGTATTCGAGGGTAAGTTCTCCATGGATGTATGTCCACCCATTGCTCTGTATCTAGTAGATAGATCTTGGCGTATATTTCTCATCGTAGGAATTTTTTTTTCTATGCTGCGAACCCAACAGTGGTATCAGAGCCTGATCTATGCGTAGGTGCTTTGCACGGGTAGTACACATATGTTTATATGTGGGCGATGATGATCATGTTATTGCATCTTCTATGTATTTTGGATATTGGTGGCATAGTGGGATGAAGCGGCCCGGACCAACCTTACATGTCATCGTACATGAGACCGGTTCCACGACTGACATGCAACTAGTTTTGCATAAGTGGCTGGCGGGTGTCTGTCTCTCCTACTATAGTCAATATCTGATTTACAACGAGTTTCTAATAACTTGGTTATCCTCGTTGTGGTTCATGTTCGTAGGTAAGATCGGTTCTATCTCCAAAAGCCCTAAGCCACGTAAAACTTGCAATTGATAAATTAGAGGCATCTAGTTTAGATCATTGTTGGGCTAGTGTCTTGATATGGTATTGTTGTAAGTAGATATATGATAGATACTCTTACAACAGACTCAACATGTAAGTTCCATAGACCTTGGCCTTACACACAAAGGAATGATAGAGATCATACCATGATGCAAATGATAGAGATCAAATGCATGGACCATATCATCTCACTTTACACATTAGATGTTAGCATCTTATACTGCTAGTTTGGCGCTTTTGGTAGCATTGTAAGATGATCCCTCATTTAGATATCAAGATAAAAATGTGTTCTTCCTTAAGTATGCACTGTTCTATGGATCGTGTTTCGAGACATCACGTGATGATCGGGTGTAATCGACTCTACGCTTTCATACAACGGGTGTAAGACAGTTTACACACGCGAGTACTAAGGTTCTTACTTGGCGAGCCTAGCATGTATAGACATGGCCTCGGAACACGTACCGAAAGGTTAAGCATGAGTCATATAGTTGATATGATTCCCATATAGATGCTCTCCTTTGAAGCTACACCGACTCACGTGATGATCGGACTTGGTGGAGTTGATTTGGTTCATGTAATCACCAAAAAGACACGAGGGATGTCGTTTTTGAGTGGGAGTTCATTAGTAATTTGGATTAGTTGAACTCAATCTATCATAAACTTAGTCTAAATAAACTTTACAAATTTTGTTGTAGATGGCACCACCTGCTTTTAATTTCAATGTGTTCATGGAGAAAGAGAAACTTGCTAAGAATGGTAGCAACTTCAACAACTGGGCTATGAATTTGAGGATTCTCCTCACTGCTACACAAAAGCAATATGTGCTAGACGCGCCGCTAGGCCCCCCCACCAGCTCCTGATGCCCCTGACGAGGAAAAGAATGTCTATATAACTCTTTAGGAGGACCACAACTTAGTTCATTGCGGCATATTGTATGGGCTAGAGCCAGAACTTCGAAAGCGTTTCGAAAATGGCAATGCCTTTGAAACCATGGGAGAATTGAAATTGATTTTTGATACCCATGCTGCCGTAGAGAGTTATAATGCTTCTGAAAAGTTCTTTGGCTGCATGATGGAGGAGAACAGCTCCGTTAGTGAGCACGTACTCAAATGTCTGGGTACGCCGATAAGCTTGTGTCCTTGGGAATAACGATTCCCATTGACTTAGGCATACATCGTGTTCTCCAATCTCTGCCACCTAGATACAAGAGCTTCGTGATGAACTAGAATATGCAGGAAATGAAGAAGTCTCTTCTCGAGCTTCTGTCAATGCTTAAGACTGCAGAAGTGGAGATTAGGAAAGAACGTCAAGTGTTGATGATCAATAAGACCACCGGTTTCAAGAAGGACAAGAAAGGCAAGCAGAAGGGAAAGAAGGGCGGCAAATCTGTTGCCGCACCTGAAAAGAAATCCTGAGCTAGCCCTAAGTCTGATACCGGGTGCTACTATTGCAAGGGGACTGGCCATTGGAAGCGCAACTGCCCCAAGTATTTGGCAGACAAGAAGGCCGACAAGGCAAACAAAGGTATATGTGATATACATGTTATTGATGTGTACTTGACTAGTACTCGCAGTAGCACCTGGGTATTTGATACGGGATCGGTTGCTAATATATGTAACTCGATTCAGGGGATGTGGAACAAGCGACAACTAGCAAGGGATGAGGTCACGATGCGGGTCGGCAATGGATCAAGAGTTGATGTGATCGCCGTCGGAACACTGCCTCTCCATATGCCATCGGGATTAGTTATAAATCTGAATAATTGTTATTTGGTGCCTGCACTGAGCATGAACATTGTATCCGGATCATGTTTGATGCAAATTGGTTATTCGTTTAAGTCTGAAAACAATGCTTGTTCGATTTATATGGATAATATCTTTTATGGTCATGCACCTGTGTTGAATGGTTTATTTCTGTTGGATCTCGATAGTAGTATTACATATTCATAATGTTGATGCTAAAAGGATTAAACTTGATGATGATATATCTGCATATATGTGGCACTGCCGTCTAGGTCATATTGGCATTAAATGCATGAAGAAACTCCATTCTGATGGACTTTTGGAATCACTTGATTTTGAATCATTTGATACATGTGAGCCATGCCTTATGGGCAAGATGACTAGAACGCCGTTTTCCGGTTCAATGGAACGGGCGACAGATTTATTGGAAATCATACATACTAATGTATGTGGACCAATGAGTTTGTCGGCCCGAGGTGGATATCGTTATTTTGTTACTTTCACGGATGATTTGAGTAGGTACGGGTATATCTATTTAATGAAACACAAGTCTGAAACTTTTGAAAAGTTCAAGGAATTTCAGAATGATGAAGTGGAAAATCATCATAACAGAAAGATCAAATTTCTACGGTCCGACCGTGGAGGAGAGTATCTTAGTTACGAGTTTAGTACACATATGAAAGACTGTGGAATAGTTTCACAACTCACGCCTGCCGGAACACCACAACGTAATGTTTTGTCGGAACGTCGTAATCGTACTTTATTGGATATGGTTTGATCTATGATGTCTCTGACTGACTTGCCACTATCATTTTGGGGTTACGCACTAGAAACCGCTGCATTCACTTTAAATCGGGCACCATCTAAATCCGTTGAAACGATACCGTATGAATTATGGTTTGGAAACAAACCTAAGATGTCATTTCTTAAAGTTTGGGGATGCGATGTTTATGTGAAGAAACTTGAGCCAAATAAACTCGAACCCAAAGCAGATAAATGCGTCTTCATAGGATACCCTAAGGAAACGATTGGGTATACCTTCTATCACAGATCCGAGGGCAAGGTTTTTGTTGCCAAGAATGGATCCTTTCTTGAGAAGGAGTTTCTCGTGAAAGGTGTGAGTAGTCGGAAGGTAGAACTCGAAGAGGTTATTGAACCTTCTCTTCATTAATTAGCGAGTAGCGCAGCACCGGAAGTTGTTTCGGAGTTGACTTCACCTAATGAAGAGAGAGATAATCATTATGATCATGAAACTCCGAAACAGGACACTACCGAACCTCGCAGGTCAAGCAAGACACGTGCAGCTCCTGAACTATACGGCAATCCTGTTATGAATTTCATGATTGATAAAATAGATGACCCTGCGACGTATGAAGAAGCGATGATGAGCCCGGATTCCAACAAATGGCTAGAAGCCATGAAATCCGAGATGGAATCCATGTACGAAAACCAGGTTCGGACCTTGGTGGACTTACCTCACGATCGAAAGCCGTTGAGAATAAATGGATTTTCAAAAGAAAAACGGATGTTGATGGTAATGTGACCATCTATAAGGCTCGACTTGTCGCAAAGGGGTTTCGACAAATTCAAGGAGTTGACTATGATGAGACATTCTCTCCCGCAGCGATGCTTAAGTTGGTTAGGATTATGTTAGCAATTGCTGCATATTTCGATTATGAAATATGGCAGATGGATGTCAAAACTGCGTTCCTCAATGGTAATATTGAAGAAGAGTTGTATATGATACAACCTTAGGGTTTTGTCGATCCTAAGGATGCTGATAAGGTATGCAAACTTCATCGATCCATCTATGAACTGAAGCAAGCATCCTGGAGTTGGAATCTCCGCTTTGATGAGGTGATCAAAGAGTTTGGATTTGTCCAAACTTTTGGAGAGGCTTGTATTTACAAGAAAGTGAGTGGGAGCAATGTGGCATTTCTGATATTATATGTGGATTACATATTATTGATTAGAAATGATATAGATCTTTTAAACAGTGTTAAAAGTTATATAAACAGCAAATTTTCGATGAAAGACCTCGGTGAAGCTTCATATATATTAGGCATTAAAATCTATAGAGATAGATCAAGATGCCTAATTGGGCTATCGTAGAGTACATACTTTGATAATATGTTAAAGAAGTTTAATATGGACGGAAGTAAGAAGGGGTTCTTACCTATGTTGCAAGGCAAGACATTGAGTAAGACTCAAAGTCCGGCTACGGCGGAAGAAAGAGAGATAATGGATAAGATCCCCTATGCCTCAGCCATAGGCTCTATAATGTATGCCATGCTATGTACAAGACCGGATGTGGCACATGCTATTAGTTTGACTAGTAGGTACCAATCTGATCCAGGTTCGGAACACTGGATAGCGGTCAAGAATATCCTTAAGTACTTAAGAAGAACTAAGGATATGTTTCTTGTATACGGAGGTGAAGAAGAGTAGTCGCTAAATGTTATGTTGATGCTAGCTTTGACACCAATTTGGATAACTCGAAGTCTCAATCCAGATACGTATTTCTCTTGAACGGAGCAGCAGTTAGTTGGAGGAGTTCCAAACAACCTGTGGTGGCTAGATCAACGACAGAGGCGGAATATGTTGCTGCTTCAGAAGAGGCACAGGAAGCGGTTTGGATGAAGGAATTCATAACGGAACTAGGTGTGGTTCCTAGTGCATTGGACCCAATGGTGATCTATTGTGACAACAATGGAGCCATAGCCAATGCAAAGGAACCAAGGTCTCACAAGAATTCCAAGCATATTAAGCGTCGGTTTCACTCCATCCGCAAGCATGTCAAGGATGGAGATATAAAGATTTGTAAAGTGCACACGGACCTGAATGTAGCAGATCCATTGACTAAAGTTCTCCCTAGGGCAAAACATGATCAACACCAGAACTCCATACACGTCAATACATGTGTGTTTAATAAACAAAAAGGGTTCCTAGTTATGCCTCTCTTATAGACTAGCTTGTTGATTAACAAGATGATCAAGGTTTCCTGATCATGGACATTGGATGTTGTTAATAACAAGGTCATAGCATTTGTGAAATGATGTGATGAACATTCATCCGAAGTATAGCATTACGATCAAGTCATTATGTTTATATTGCTATAACATCATACGAAGTAATCTTTATCCTTAGACCATGAGATCATGTTAGTTGCTAACACCGGAAGAGTATCTTGATAACATCAAACGTCACACCGTAACAGGGTGACTATAAAGGTGGGTTCAGTGCTACGAAGGTGTTATGTTGAGGCTCATGGATCAAGAGTGGAATTTGTCAATCCGGATGACGGATAGATATACTCTAGGCCCTCTCGGTGATATCACATTAAGATAGCTTGCAAGCAAGTGATGTGATCACTAGAATGTTATATCACGGGAACGAGAAAAGAGTGCATGTCGGTAACGAGACCAAACTAGGTATTTTGATACCGATGATCGAATCTCAGACATGTATTATATCATGAGACAAAGGGATTAAATTACTAGCGTTAAAGGTTCTCACGATCACAGAAGTCATCGTTGAATGTGTAGGAGTTAGTATGGATCTCCAGGTCCCGCTTCTGATTATTGATCTGAGAGGAGTCTCAATCATGTCTGCATTATTCGCGAACCGTAGGGTGACACACTTAAGGGTTGCCAGACAACATTTAGGAGCACATATGTTTCAGAAAAAAGGTTTGCAAAGCGCAGGAAATGTTTCGATAAAAACCGGAATTGTTTTGGGTGAAATTGCAGAAAGTGGTTCTGCATGTGATATTGAAATGTTGCAAGGGGTTTTATGTGAATGTTTGTTAATTAAAGTAATTAACAAAATTCTGAATAAAATAAATAAAAGAGTTTTATTAATTGAGAGTTGCATTAAATTTGGTGGAAATTTAATGCATGTGAGTGGAACTTTGGGTGGAGCTTGAATTGATGTCAGTGGAGCTTCCACCACATGAATGAGGAAGAGGAGGGGGCTCCTTGCTTGGCCGTCGGCCATGGTAGGGGAGGAGTCCCCCCTATCCTATACAAGGCCCCCCTCTCCTCCCTCACAAAGCACACCTCCTCGTGAAGGATCTCTCTCCCCCCTAGATATTTCCCCATGGTCTCGGATTAGCGAGATACATGTTCCCGGTGGCCTTGTGTCTAGAAGGAGTTGCTGGTTCCGCTGATTCGCTTGAGCAAGGAGGTGGAGGTTGTCCGGTGGCTTGAACGTGTGTGCGAGGACAGATGCACTGCTGATTTGTGGCGCTCAGACTTCCACACGATCTTGAGATCGGCAAGTGTACAACTACATCAACCACGAGTTCCTACTCGTTAACAAAACTCGTTGTCTTCGAGGGTAAGTTCTCCATGGATGTATGTCCACCTGTTGCTCTGTATCTAGTACATAGATCTTGGTGTATAGTTCTCATCGTAGGAATTTTTTTGTTTTCTATCCTGCAAACCCAACAGGATGCACTGCCCACATATAATTTATCTTGCTCTAACAAGTACATGCATACTTTATTTCTATCTTTTATTCCCATATGATGTTTTGCACAGCTACAGGTGAAACCAAACGCCCTAGGCCCTCTCGCACCTCATCATCGACAACAACAAAAGGATGCTAGCTATTGGTCCGGTAAAAACACAAAAGGAATTCTAAAACTCTCGAAGGTCCGTTAAAGTAACTTCACTACGTATTTGCTTCTCGAGGATTCGATAACCTAGGTCTACTAGGGAAAAAGAAGCTACACTACATCTGTAATCCAGATCGAAGGTATCAACCGTCTTGCTCCCCTTGGTCATAAGCCTTGCCCACCAGGGTTTAGACCGGACCCTCGTGACCAGGGGTGCAAGGTCCTTGATCAAGACCTGAGTCTCCCGAATGGGCATCCCTAGGTAGGTAATAGGGAAATCCACCAGTTTACAGTTAAAGTTATCAGCAATGCGTTGTCTATCCTCCTATGAATATCATAGAATCGCAACCTTGCTCTTGTCGAAGTTGATCTTCAGCCCTAACATGGATTCGAAGCAGAGGAGTAGGAACTTGAGGTTAATAATGTCGAGGTCCGACCCCTGCACCATGATCATCGTATCCTCCGCATATTGGGGGTGGGAGATACCACCTCCGGGAATAAGATGCCCCACCACACCTGAGATGTGGCCAGTGATTTCTGCTCTATCCAAAATCTCTGCCAGGGCATCTACCGCGGAGTTAAACATGAGGGGAGAGATAGGATCCCCTTGTCTAACCACACAGGAAGGACTAAAGTACGGGCCAATCTCTCCATTAAAATTGATCGTCGTCCTACCACTCATCAGAAACTGCATAATCCAGTAGACCATCCTTTCATCAATACCCCTCCTCTCTAGAACTAGCCTCAAGAAAGCCCAGTCCAAGCGGTCATAGGCCTTTTGGAAGTCCAACTTAAGGAACACACCCTTCTGGCGGTGTGACTTCACTTCATGAATAATTTCATGAAGAGCAAGGACACCATCATGAATCAAGCGTCCCTTAAGGAAGGCGAACTGAAGAGGATGCGTGAGCCGCTCCAGAACTAAAGCAAGCCTCAGGGAACTGACCTTCGCAAAGATCCTCTGGATGACATTGATAACCGTGATCGGTCAAAACTGGTGGATATTCATGGCCCCCACTACTTTGGGGATCAAGTTGATCATGTCAAAGTTCAACCGAGACATCACAAGGGTCCCCGTATAGAACTCCTGAAACTTCTGCATGATCACTGGCTACAGCTAATCTCAAAAAGTTTGGAAGAAAATCACTAGCAGGCCATCTGGGCATGGTGCCGACCCGGTCTTCATGGACTTCAGAGTCGTGGCTACCTCCAACGGGAGAAACGGGAGAGTAAGTTCTGCATTCCCCGCGAGGGTGACCATCTCCCCCTCCGGCCAGAAATCTAGGGCCAGCGAGATCCCAGACCGCGGTGACGACGAGAATAGTTCTTTGTAGAAGGCATAAATATGGGAGGAGAGTTTTGGGGAGACTCCAAAAGTGTGTCTGATTATTGCAAGTGCACAGATCATTTGTAGCTAGTTTCGAAATAAAGATATCGATCCCATAGGGAGCAGGAGTCTGAAGTCTAATAATTTTTGGAATAAATATTACGAAAGAAATGCTAGAGAAAGTTCTAAGTAACAAGATAAAATGCGAGTAATGTGTAAAAAGTTGTTTTTGGTTTTTGGGTATAAGGGCAATAATAAAGTAAAACAAAGTAACTTAATACAGAAAATAAGTATCGCGTATGTAAGAGAGATTGGAACTGCAGTAGGGAAAAAGTGTTCTCGGGGAGTAGAGGATACACGATCTAAGATAAAGATTATCATCATGAATATTCTCAACTATGTATGTGTGGGAGGAACTCCGAATGTGGACGAATAGGAAACAACCGCTGCTCACATCATCCTCATAACCACAATAGTCAGCAATCGACATCAATCAAATTACTATGCTATTAAGGGACGTAATCTCGTAGGATGTATCCCATGGCATGGATAGTGTTCCGTGAGTTTCCTCGATTTCCCAAGTTGATACGTAAGGATTGCTAACAGCTTTATAGTCCTGTAAGTGCTAGCACGCCCCCATCTACCAATAAGTAGTTCCTTCAATCAAGTCCCCACGTGAGGCAAATATTGAGAGGTCGACTTCTCTCAACATCAATATGTAGAGAATCTAACACATGGTCACAGCGATGAATATCATAACAGACTTTATCTTATTTCAATCTCATACTAGGGTTTCTCCATCTCCCCAAGAACTAATGATCTACTCAGACATGGAGGCAATCAACATCATGGCAATGATAATGGAAACAATCATAGATGAATAGTACTTGTATAAATACACAACGAGTATAGGAATTACAACAAGGTCTAGACAAGATGTAGGTGGGATGGATGAAGATGGTGGTGATGCAGCAGTGGATGATGAAGATCAATGCCTTAGCCTCCCGGATCTGCGCAGGGTGAAGGTGGATCCCCTGGCGGTTGAGTTCCCCCTCTAGATGCCTTCCGACGATGAGGTTTCTTCGATTTCTGGGTGTTCTGTTTGTCGTCTCCTCGAACCAATTGTACGGGGTGAAACTATTTGACGAGGCAGAGGCGGCGCCAGCTATATGGCTAGAGCTATACGGGTGGAGAAAATTCTCCTGCCGTATAGTTGGTCATTATGCTCTCTGCCTCCTTTGTCCGCTTCTGGTTTTCTTCTGCTATTATTAATATTTCCCAAAAAGCGATTTACATTGTTTTTTACTCCTTTTCTCCACAGTACAACTGCTTCAATAATTGTATCCATTGGGTCCATCATCTATCCTGGTCCTGATGAAAACAGACATAAAATATATGCACGAACGTCATAAAATACCAAAATCCTACATCTACAATGCAAAATAATAATGTAAAACATGATGAAAATATGCACTCATTAACTGCCCCAAGCTTAGAATCTTGCTCGTTCCGAGAAAGATTTTAGCTTAATGGATGTGATACTCATATTCATGAAGCTGAGTCGATAAAATAAATGAGGCAATTGCAGCATGTGTTTAACATGTACGATATAGGGGAATAAGTTTATGAATAGTACCTTACTCGAACCATCTGAATATATTGGAAAGCTTCCACGCCTTAGTTATCAATAGTTCATAAAACATAAATCTCAACATAATGTAAAAGAATCCGGTTCAACTGAATGAGTTAACAAGGTAGTCCCAAGTGTTTTAGCATCAACATATTCACTTGGGATTCAAAATCACAAAAGTGTCTCTTTGTCATACTACAATACAGTGGCATATGCCTATTTGCTCTTTGCACATTCGCTCTTTTTCTTCTTTTTTTCTTTCCTTTTGCATATATGCTCACACTTTTGTTTTAAGTGTTGTGCAAAGGAGCTAGCCATATATTCCACTTCATGTAGGAATTCAATGTTCAACGATCTCAATTATCAAATTCCAACTATATATGAAGCATTCTTATGACTTGGGATCCTACCACTACTTGTTCTCACTCTATTTAGATAGCACTTTATTTTCCTTTGTTCAAGGTTTTTCTTTTTCAACTTAATTGTATAGATAATTTTTATTTTTGAATCAAACTGTAATGTTACAGCATATTGACCAAATTATCTTTATGTGTTCCATTAATACCAATGGTGTGGAAGACTCCTATTTCTATCATAAAGTGCAAGTAAAATAATACTCAAGCCATTCATATATCCATAAAGCAAACACAAACTCAATAATGCTCCATATATAATAATAATCGGAATTTCATAAAAGGGATCGACTATTCTTGAAGGGAATTATAATGATGCAAACTTTATTTCTAGTTTGAACTAATGCAGGAATAATAAAAACTTATAAGATAGATTACAAGGTCTTAAAGATCTCTCCAAGCTTGGAATCAAGCCAGGCGGGATCAAATAATCCCTTGCGATTATTTGATACCGTGGTTGTTGTAGATCACTGGGGTGCCATGGCATGTAGCACCGCGATGCGTAGCTTCTTGTTGGTCTCCTCCAGAGCAGTTATGCGGCTGTAGCACCTATGTAGATCAGATTGCAGAGTATCCACTCTATCAGCGAGCTTGGTAACCAATGGAAGGAGGTCTTCCTTCTTCTCCATATCATTGAGACAGTGACGAACTTCGACATGATGGAGTAGCTCATGCTTCTGATATATCTCTAGTTCCCGCACATGATCCTTGGTCCTAGGGATAGCTTCTTCTTCCTCATCCATAATTGATGGATCGGGGAAGTTGAAACCGTACCTCCATGCCTCTTGAGGTTTAACCTTCATATGAGTGCCAATGGTTGGCCTCGGGAGTGGAACCTCCCCTTCCTTGCTAGCACCTGCACCAATATTACATAATTCCTTAAGCTTGTGCGGCCTTGAATCTGTGGTGATGAAGTTGACTGTCTCCACACGCCCTTTTCCATGTGGCTTGAGATCTTGTCTCTCTTATTGAGCTTTCTTCATTGCCACCCAATTGATCTCTGGTTGATTGTAGATGTCGAGGCGGATGGAGACGTCAACTACGTCATAGTCACCATCAAAATCATTGTTGAAGTAGCTTGGCTCGATGTACTCCTTGTACTTCAGGCTAAACCTCTCCACCTCCTCGTCATTGTCCTCCACGGACGGGCTACTAGAGAGGTCCCTAGAAGGAGCAATGAGCCTCATGGCTTTACCACGGCCTAGGGCGGGATAGCGCATCGCTAGATTGGTTTCTGTAGACTACGATTAGATAGATAGACAATGGCAGTATGTAAGAGGGGTCATAGGTCGGTAAAACTCGTGAGAAACACCAAATTCTCGTCCAAGAAAAGAATCCAAATGGAACAGAAAAAGAAATCACGGATTTGGAAATAACCTTCCATGTAACGACCAACTATACGGGCACGACCCGTATAGGTCTGGCTGTATAGTTGTTTCCGGGCAGATATTTCCAAATATCTCGATCCAGGTCGATTAAATCACGACTCGGAACCGACAATAATGTTTTTTAGATAATTAGAAAGATTGAACGAAAAGTGTCTGAGAGTTTAACGACCAACTATATAGCCAGAATTTTTGTTCTGGTTGTATAGTTGCGACCGTATAGTTGCAAACACCAAAATCAAAAGTGCCTAGGAGTTTAACGACAAACTATACGACCAGAATTTTTTCTCCGGTCGTATAGTTGCGACCGTATAGATATCGGCACCAAAAAGCAAAACCACCTGAGAGTTTAACGACCAACTATACGGCCGGAATTTTTGCTCCAGTCGTATAGTTGCGACCGTATAGGCTTAGATATCGAAAATAATTTCACGAAGATGATACAGAGAGTTTAACGACCAACTATACGGCGGGAGCTCCGGCTTCGGTCGTATAGCTCCACCCGTATAGTTGGTAAAATCCCTCTAAAACTTCAGAAAAACACAAGGAATTCGAAAATAGAAATTTCAAGAGTAAAAATTGTGAAAATAAATCACTTATTTGTGTAAGAACACTTACCTTGCACTTACCACTTACTTAATCGGCGATGAAAAGTTCCTCCCACAGCAAGGACTCCTTCTCTCTTGGAGGAATTGACTTCAGTTCATCAAATAATGCTCGTAAATGAAAATGACTAGGACTAAAGTTCCTCTCAATAAGATTAAATGTCCTCCTGGGCAACCATGGACACTGCATCTAACATCTTTATTTCTTGCCTGTGCATAATCTGCAACTCAAATTCTTGAAGTGAAAGAATCCAACGGATCAGTCTTGGCTTATGTTATTTCCTCTCAAGGAGTTCTTTTAAACCATCATGGTCCGTATGAACTCTCACCTTTGCATCAACTATATACGAATGAAATTTATCACAAGAGAAAAATACAGCAAACAGTTCCTTTTCTTCCTTGTTGTAATTCTTTCCGGCACCATTGAGAGTTCTACTAGCATGATGTATAATATTAAGGGCTTTCTATTTTCGTGTCCTCAGGTCCTTAGTTGTGCTCGGTTTTCCCCAGCTCCTTAGTTTTTCCTCAGTTTTCCCCAAGACCTTGTCTGAAACCATCACAGGTGCTGTAACGGCCGGTTGCCCGACGGTTGACCGTTATCTTCTGACTAGTGGGGCCACGTAGAGCCCGCAAAGACACGTCAGACCATCCATCTTTGTTTGACCGTAAGCATCGCTGTATCCCTGACCAAAATGCAAACGAATAGGGCTTCGGTATATCGAATGACAAGTGGGGCCATGACGCTGATACAAGGGGAAATACACGGGTAGGATTAGATTTTTAAAGGGAGCTCTATAGCGATGGCACGGAGGAGGTGGCCTGCGGGGTGCCGAGATGAGATCGACGTCCACAAAGAACTACATGAGGCGAGACCAGACGCATTAGATAGATATGAACTAGACGCGTTTAACCATGCAAAGAAGAGAAGAAATGGTCAACGACATCGACGACTACCTCAAAACTTTGACTGACCGTGTCGGACACGAACGCGTGCAATGTAGAGAAAACTAGTGTCTCTCCTTTCTGGCGTGTATAGATGGGTGCTAGAAGAGTGTGGTGGCGAAGGGAAAGACCCCGCGGTGGTCTGTGGCGTCTAGCATAGCGGGGCGGCGTGGTCGTGCCCACAGCGGTGTGCATGCATGTTCGGCATTGGCATCAGCATGTACGTTCGACATTGGCCTCGGCGGTATCTCTGGTGTGTCAGTGATCGAATGAGGGGACGGGATTGAGGGTGCATCCCGACGGTGACCTAGCAGTGGCGGCGAGCATAGCCGTTCTGACCATGCCGATATCGGCATCGGCATCGTTTGGAGGCTGTGGTGCTCGAATCAAGGTCGGATTTGTTTCTTGTATGCCAAAATGAATTTGAAACAAGTTTCATGTTGAAGGTTAGGTAATGAAAGTTTGTAAATTAAAATTATACTAGCGCCATGGTGAGGTTCTTTTTGATAGAGCTATACGGTTGGGCAAACTTTTTTGACACTTTTTAGATAGGGTTCCTTGTTGTTACACGTATGGCATCATATATGGCAAATTTGGGGTCATTTGGAGATGTTCGAAAAAATCACTTTGCTTAAGCGCATGACGTTTTGTCTCACTAAAACCATCTTTTCTAACAAGGTGATTTTTTCTACCTTCTCTAAATGACCTCAAATTTCATACAGCTGATCTTCTATACATAGATAGATAGATTGTTTCGTTTTTACATTTTTCAAACTTTGTATTTCCCTTTATAATACCCAATTGATTTTCAGGTCAGAACCTCGAAAAACAGCATCATGTATGGCATCATTTTCGCCCTAAATTTCAAATTTTGTGAAACTTTCCCTTTTAGATATTCCTTGTTGTTATAGGTATGGAATCATGTATGCCAAACTTGGTTAGGTCTCACTGAAACCAGCTTTTGTAACAAGTTAGGTTTTTTCGACCTTCTCAAAAGGGATTTTTTTCTACCTTCTCTAAATGACCTCAAAAATCATACAGACGATCTTCTATACAAAGATAGGTAGATTGTTTCGTTTTTACATTTTTTTGAACTTTTATTTCCCTTAATAATACCCATTTGATTTTCAGGTCAAAACCTCGAAAGTTAACATAAGTAGATCGTGAACCCTCCCAAACTTCAAATACAAAGATAGATAGATTGTTTCGTTTATCATTTTTACCTTGAATAGTAATGGCTACAAGAAATCGGCGATGGTTTATCATTTTTTGCATGAAAAGTAATGGCTACAACAAATCGGTGATGGTTTATCATTTTTTGCATGAAAATTAATGGCTACAAGAAATCGGTGATGGTTTATCATTTTTTGCGTGAAAAGTAATGGCTACAACAAATCAGTGATGGTTTATCATTTTTTGCGTGAAAATTAATGGCTACAACAAATCGGTGATGGTTTATCATTTTTTGCATGAAAAGTAATGGCTACAACAAATCAATGATGGTTTATCATTTTTTGCGTGAAAAGTAATGCCTAAAAGAGTTTATAATTTTTAGCGCGTGAAAAATAATACAGAAAACCGCCCTTTAGCATACTTAGAGGGTGGAAGCTAACCGCCGACAGAGAGAGAGGGGTTATCCTGCCCGTTAGATCATACGATCAACGGTCGATGGGCACGATCCGCGTGACATGGGCTAGACCAATCAGGGCAATGTTGCACGTCTGTGAGAATTTGTGAAGGGAGAGGGCAAAACTGAGTAGTATCAAGAAACCAAGGGCACCTGAGTAGTAAACAGACTAAGGGATTCAAATATGAGATTTAAAAAATGGAAAATGCGTGTTTTGTACAATGAAACCCATCTTGGCCTACCTCAAACTATTTGCAATACAAATATACATGAGTGTGAGAATTGTGGCCTCATTTAGACAAAGTATGTTTTGGGGAAAGTTGTTTTGGGAAGGGCTTATTGTGGAAAACCATGCACCTTCATAGCTACTAGGTGATTTGAGAATTGGCAATTTGTGGTAAAACTTGATTTATCTATGACTTATCTGTGATTTGAGAAGTGGCAATTTGTGGTAAAGACTCCATGAGTAAGTGCCACTCTTTTTTCGGAATTTTTTGCTCATTAAATGACTCATTTAACTAGTTAATCCCATTTGTTGACTCTTTGTTGACCACCCACTTGAGGGTAAAACTGAGCATATTGCACTAGCCAGTATTAGCACTCAAGGGGAAAACTGAGCACACAAAAAATGCTAGTATAAGACTCAAGGGTATACCTGAGTATATCTAAATTTCCAGGGTTAGACTCGAGGACGCGTGTTGCGGTGCAGAAATGGAGAACGTGCAATTGTTGACGCGTAGACGCGGGTCGCGGTGCAGAAGTCGAAGACGTGCAATCGTGGACGCGTGTCGCATTGCAGAAGTCCAAGATGTGCAAACGTGCAACGGTGGACGCGTAGGACTCGGGTCGCATTAACCACCCCTCGCCTTTATAGACGCCTCCTCCCACTATCTATGTCACTCTCACTCGCTCACACAACGCCACCTCTCTCACGTCCCATCATCTTCTCCAAAGCAAAAAACCCTCTCCCTCTCCCTCTCCTCTGCCAGCGAGATGGACAAGGAGAATGCCAATCCGATCGTCCATGACGCCGTCGGCTCCAAGCGCGACGCATCCCTCTTTGACGCCGTCCCCTCAACGGCCATCGCCGCCGCCGGTGCATCGGAGGCTGCTGCCGCCGGTGGCGGTCAGATCCCGCCGGGATGGGACCCCTACGAAGAGGTGCCGTACGTCCTGCCCCCGAACCCCTACGACACCTCCATGGAGGACCCATGGAACGAGGTAACTACGGTTTGCTTCCTTTTTTGTTCCCCATTCCTTTTTGAACCCTATTTTTGCTGGTGTAGATGGATCTGTAGATGGATGAGTATTGGGTTAATATTTGCGCCGATTTTATTCCATTTTTTTATCCCTTCTTGATTTCGTTTAAGATTTGGGGTTCGCCCGTTCGGTTGTGCATGAGCTTTGCTTCGCTAACACCATCCCTGTAGATATATAATCGTGTCCACTCTAACTGAGGCTGCCTCTGTTTTTCCTAACTTTGTTATCACGCATGTTAGTCATCGTTGCAACTCATTCACTCATAGTTTCCGTTTGATATGGATCAGGTGTCTGGCAGCGACGTCGGCAGCGACGACAAGCACCGT
Source organism: Avena eriantha (assembly GCA_910589775.1). Lineage (NCBI taxonomy): Eukaryota > Viridiplantae > Streptophyta > Magnoliopsida > Poales > Poaceae > Avena > Avena eriantha. The sequence continues at coordinate 166,766,140 of OU342743.1, read as the reverse complement.
GACACCAAGACTCGCCAGGTGCCGCGGAGGCTGCAGGTCGGCCAGTACATCTCCTACTTCGCCAAGGGTGTCTACAGGTGCCCCTTCTGCACTAGGAGACTCGACGGCACTGACTTCAACTGCCTCCTCTCGCATGCCGAGAACATCGGCAACACCTTTCCCAAGGTCGGCACGACGGTGAACGCCTACTCCTTCCGCGCCAAGCACAAGGCGCTCGGCATGCACCTCCGCAGCTTCCAGCGGGTGGAGATCTCCGTCGGGCGCATGCCTCCGCTCAAGCCCAAGGCTCCCAAGGGGAGAAACAAGTGGAGGCAGAGGCAGATAGGGTAGGCGGAGTCCTGGACGTGTGCTGCTGATGCCTCCTATTTTGTTGTTAGCTAGGGATCCCTTGTTGTTATGTCATTAGTATGATGGTGCTGTGAAGAACCTCGAACCTGTTACTATGTTTGGCTGCTGTATGCAGCTTATTATCTAGGGAGGGATCCCTATTATCTATCCCTATTCTACTATATGACTGTGTGAATTTATCGTACATTACCCTGTAGATTTGCTTCTAGATTTAACTACATACATATGGACCAGATGGAGTACTAGATTTGCTGCCATATTGGGCAAACAATGAGGGCCAAAAGGCACAAATAATTGAAGAAAGACAGAAATGCAAGCTTCTCTAGATTTGATACTAATTAGGTGAAAAAAGACAGAGAGAAGGAGGGGGAAAAGGTACTCTTAAAAGGGAAAATGCCAATTTGGGCCGAGAGAGACAAAACCCAGCTCCTGCTCACGTGCAACCAAACGCGGTCTCGTCCTGTCCCACGCGGTCCCTTTCTACCAGCCCCACACGACGCGGCCCCACACGTCAGCACGGAACGGTCAACTAAACGGGAATCCAGCCGTCTGAGCTCCTTCTGCGGGTTTCAAACAAGGACTTGGGGAAAACTGAGGAAAAACTAAGGAGCTGGGGAAAACTGAGTACAACTAAGGACCCGAGGGCACGGAAATAGAAAACCCTAAAATTAAATCTTCGACCAATATGTTGTCCAAGAGTTACTCCTACAACATCATCGCTAGCTTCACATATTAAGTCAAAGGTTGTATCCCAGATAGGTGGTTTTATGGTTGGAGCACGAGTTAAAGCATTTTTAAGTTTATCAAAAGCTTCAAGACACTTATCATCAAAATTGAATCTCATTCCCTTTTGCAAGAGGTTAGTCAAAGGTTTAGATATCCCTAAAAAATTCTAATGAACCTTCTGTAAAAACCCACATGACCAAGAAAACTTCTTATATCTTTAATATCCCTAGGTGGTGGCATTCTCTCTATTGCTTCAACCTTAGCTCTATCCACTTCAATTATCTTACCTGACAATTTGTGTCCAAGAACTATACCTTCTTTGACCATAAAGTGACACTTCTCCTTGTTTAGAACAAGATTAGTTTCTTCACAACGCTACAAAACTTTCTTGAGATTATCCAAGCAACTAGTAAATGAAGTTCCATAGACAAAAAAGTCATCCATAAATACTTCCATTATAAGTTCTATGAAATTAGCAAAAATAGCAGTCATACATCATTGAAAAGTAGCTGGGTCATTACATAGTCCAAAAGGCATACGTCAGTAAGCATGTAAACTGTAAGGACTTATGAAAGTTGTTTTAAGTTGGTCGTCCAGATGGACAACTATTTGAGAGAAACCAGAATATTCATCCAAGTAACAAAAATGAGTATGGTTTGCTAACCTTTCTAAAGTTTGATCTATGAACGGTAACAGATAGTGATCTTTCCTAGTTTCCTGAAATCTATGCACATCCTGTGCCCACCAACAGTTCTAGTAGGCATTAGTTCATTGTGTTCATTAGGAACAATAGTAAAACCGCCTTTCTTAGGAACACAATGAACTGGACTTCCCCAATCACTCTCTTTAACAGGATAAATTGTACCTGCATCCAGTAGGCGTACAATTTATTTTCTTACCACTTCTTTCATTTTAGGCTTCAATCATCTATTAAATTCCGTAACTAGTTTAGCACCTTCTTCCATAAATATTCGATGGACGGCTATCATGGGACTAATACGTTTCAAGTCATCCACTGAGTACCCAAAGGCTTGGCGATGCTCCTTAAGTATCCTCATGAGTTCTTCTTATTCTTCTTCTCCTGAAAGTTTAGCACTAATAATAACAGGAAATTTATTGGTATCATCTAAAGACCTGTATTTGAGATTATTGGGTAGAGTCTTCAACTCCGGGGGTGGTAGTTCCTCATCCCCTCTCTTTTCTGGCTTTTCAAAAGCCTCATCAGTTGGAGGTCCCAAAATAGGAAGTGAATCAAATTCATCTTCTAGTTCTTCTAAGGACTTGTCCTCCATAACTGTTTCTTTATAATTTGGATCTTCATTTATTTCTTCTTCTCCATTACCAAAGAAAAGAGCTACCATTTCCTCAATAGTTCTCTCTTCATCTTCTTCTTATGCTTGTGGAGGCTTGTCTTTAAATTTGGAAAATGGAATTTATTTTCCGTTCCCCCAAGCTTAAGAGTCACAATCTCCTTCTTGAAATTAACATAGGCACCTATATCACCCAAAAAGGTTCTTCCAAATATAATAGGGAAAAAGTGTCAGCTGGTATATGATACGTTGCTAACGTATCCATAATTTTTGATGTTCCATGCTTGGTTTTATCTACTTTATTATGGTTTGTCCACACTTTGGAGTACTTTTCATATGATTTATTCGGACTAACCTACTAATAGTTGCAAAAGTGCACAATGTTCTTGTTTTACACTTTGATGTGTAGGAATTACCAAGAATACAAGCGGAACCCTTGTTGGAGTCAAATTGGGATTTTACTGAAATCTGTCTCAGAATTCTTTTTGAAGATGATCATGTTTCAGGTCGAAGACGGCGTCAAACGAAAAACTCTTCCACTAGAAAGGTGTTGGAAATTTCACGACAAATGTTCTGGACATAAAATTTATCTGATTTCGAGTCTGGACGGGCCCTATAGACCCGATTTACTACAGCCCAAGATGGGGTGATGGGAATCCGAGAACTATATAAAGGGAGGAAACCTAATTCGTGGGAGACACCTCCACCCACGAATTTGCAGCCACCAAAGCCACGTTTTTCCTCCCCCATGGATCCCATCTTCATGGGGAAGGGCTCCCAAGAAGCCATGAAGGAAGGGTGCTAAGGGGCGGTGCTCCCCTGTGATACCGGCGACGGGGAAGTGCCCCCAGAGCCATCTCCATCGATCTCCACCACCATCTCCATCACCATTGCTGATTCCCATGATGAGGAGGGAGTAGTTCTCTCTTTAGGCTAAGGGTTCTACCGGTAGCTATGTGTTCATCTCTCTATCTATGCATGATCTTGTTGTGATCATGAGCTTGTAATCTATAGATCTACCTTGCTACTCAAGTGCTTTAATAGATCTCTGCTCTCCCCATGTGTGTGAAAGTGACAGCGTGCTCACCATGGTGGCACTTAGGCTAGAGATTACAAATACTTATTATGAGTTATATTTGGAGTTGGATGTTTCTATGAAATTGTGGTGTTTGTTGGACTCATCTAGTACTCAAGGTGACAGTGTGGGATTTTCTAGATGGGAAAGGCTTACTTTGAGGTGTGCTGTTATAGCCCTACCAATGATTAGAGCGTTCAACCGGAGAGTAGTTAAGAGTAGTATGATAAAGATAAGATATATTTATGAGAGAGTGTTCACTTGTGAAAGTATGATCCCTAGGCCTTGTTTCTAAGCATTGATACACCGTTTGCTACTAGATCTGTTACATGTTTGCTTGTTTCCTTCTTTATTTCAGTTTTACTTTAGTCTTTTCCATGCCATCAAGCTATCTTCTATCACCGTTACCACTTATAATTATCTATACGACTTGTATTTCACTATCTCTTCGCCGAACTAGTGCACCTATACACCTGACAAGTGTATTGGGTGTGTTGGGCACACAAGAGACTTCTTGTATCTTGATTGCAGGGTTGCTTGAGAGGGAATACCTTTGACCACTTTCTCCCTGAGTTCGATAAACCTTGGGTGATCCACTTAAGGGAAAACTTGCTGTTGTTCTACAAACCTCTGCACTTGGAGGCCCAACAACTGTCTACAAGAATATAAGTGCGTAGACATCAAGCTATTTTCTGGCGCCGTTGCCGGGGAGGTAAGGTAAAAGGTATTCACACCGGAGGATTAAAGAAGAAGAACCTCCCACGGCAAACGCCTATTTTCTGGCGTCGTTGCCAGGGAGGTAAGGTAAAAGGTACTGACATCCTCCGGTGTGAGTGCTCGAATTTATTTCCTTTAGATTCTGCAATTTTGTCTTTTTGTTTCTTGTTTTCACTAGTTAGGCTTAATGGAAAACAACAACAAAATTTGAGAGCTTTATAGTATTTATCTTGAGTTAGGACATGAAATGTTTGAAGAGAAAATTAAAAAACCTATGGAACTTTATTTGCATGCTAATAGCAATGTTGTTAGTATGAATTCTTTGCACACCATTATTGCTAATGCTATGGAAAAGTCTAAGCTTGGGGAAGCTAGTTTTTATGAAAATGTTCCTTTTAGTTCCCCAGCTTTGGAAGATAGCTATTCTATTGCTTATGATGATACAAAACCTCCAATATATGATGATTACAATGATGAATAAGTTATTTTCAGTCCACCTACTATTGACGAGAAAATTAATTATGATTACAATATGCCTCCTATATTTGATGATTATGGTGATGAAAATAATAATGATAGCTATTTTGTTGAATTTGCTCCCACTACAATTAATAAGAATGAGTATGATTATGTGGAGAGTAATAATTATTATATGCATGTGGCTCATGATAAGAGTGTCTTATATGATAGTTATATTGTTAATTTTATTCATGATGCTACTGAAAGTTATTATGAGAGAGGGAAACATGGTTTTATGCATCTCAATAATATTAAGTTTCCCCTCTTTATGTTGAAAATTTTGAAGTTGCACTTGTTTTGCTTTCCTATGGTTGTTGCTTTATGCTTTCATGACTTGTTTCTTCACAAGATTCCTATGCATAGGAAGTGGGTTAGACTTAAATGTGCTTTGAGTTTGCTTCTTGATGCTCTCTTTTACTTCAATTCATATTTCTTATGTGAGCATCTTCTCAACCTATCATGCCTAACTTAAAGGCGTTAAAGAAAAGTACATATTGGGAGATAACCCAAAAGTTTTAGTTGAGTCTTGGAAGTTATTACTTCAGTAATAACCTCTCCTTATCCTTTTTATTTTCTTTTTGTGCCAAGAGTAACCTCTAATGAGAGAGAAGTAATGATTGGGAAAGTTGCTGTCCCGAAACAGATTTCTATGCTTCACCGTAAAAATTCGTGTAAAATCTCTGTACGTCCTTTTGAGGAATGAATTTTTGTGCTTCTTCCCCAGGTTGTTATCTAACTTTTGTTAGTTCAACACTTTTTCATTTGAGCAACACAAGGTCTTCGAAAAAATTCGTCTTTACCTGCTGTTCTGTTTTGATAGATTTCTGCCATTATTTGCATTTGCTTCTTGTGGGTTCCTTCTTGACTTCTTTTGGGAATTGAGCTTTTTGAGGGAAGTGCTACAGTAACTAGTGTTTTAATGGAAGTTTATTTGGTGTTATAACTGAACCTTAAGACTTATTTATTTTGAGTGCACTAATGTTGCTAATAAAGATTGTGTGAAGTTTTGTATGAAGGAAAAATTTCAGGTGTATGGAAGGAATGAGTAATAAGATGAAGGATGGACAAAATCTCAAGCTTGGGGATGCCACGCATGTCACCCCAAGAAATATCCAAGAAGTACAAGTGTCAAAGCTTGGGGATGCCCAAGGCATCCCCTTCTTCATCAATAAATATCTCAGGTTTCTTCCAAACGCTTCATTTTTTATTGTTTCATGCACAGTTGTGTTTTTCTTGGAGCGTCTTCTTTTTTGTTTTCGTTTTGGTTTTTCGTTTGCTTTTGTTTGCTTAGTTTTCTGAATAAATTGGTTGGACCCCCTCTTAAATGCATTCGTTTTCAAATAGTGTGGTTTGGATTGGAAAAGAGTAGGAAAGTTCATGCTTAAGTGGTAAAGAGAGCTTGTTTTTGACTGTGGCCTATGCTTTGTCATGCCATGCTTGATATTGTTTTGGTTTTATGCTTAGTACTCTTTGCTGTAGCATGACTTGTTATAAACAGTTGAGTTTGCTTAATGTGCCTTGGATGAATCATGCGTTGTTTTAGCATATTAAAGCATAGTATAATGGTATTCTCCTTTGATGCTTTATTTGGGTTGACTTGGCACATGCTCACACCATGTTATGACTATCCAAAGTCACCATAGCATTTATGATCCTTTAGTTTTCAACTTGTAGTATCACTTTATGCTTTGATCAATGATGTTTTGTCGCTCTGCATGATTATGGCCATTATTGCTCTCTTAGTTTGTCACTCCTAGTCTTTTGCTAGCCTCCACAACAAGTATGAGTTACACTCATGCATCCAACTCCCTAAACCAAGTTATTCCAAAGAGTCCACCATACCTATCTACTAGCTTACGCTATTCCAAGTACATTCATGCTTTTGTTTACCTTCCACTTGTTATGAGAAAACTAGTGACTAAAGCTCTCACGAACTTGATGGCACACTTTACTTTCCTTGCCCTTAATAAACTTGAACCATTGTGTCTTCTATGTTGTATATGCTTGCACTTGTTTGTTGGGAATTAGCAGAACCATGCTTTCATGGGGAACGCTTTCAACATTGCACTTGGTTCATGTACCTAGTTGATATCATGCTCTTTTGTATATGGATGTCGTCGGTGTGAAATGAAAGGGGAGCTTGTAAGTCCATGGAGTTATGTATATGTGTTAGAGAAACGCCTGGGCCGCTAGTCTAATCCATGCTGACATGGTGGAAACCTGCAGCGTAATCATAATGAGCTGTCTATGAAGCATTCTTCTTATAAAAAAAGAGTCCTATGTTGAGAAAAAAGAGAAAAAGAGAAAAAAAAGAGATACTATGAAAAGAGGAAAGAGTGAAAAAAACACCATATTCCCATGGTAAATAAGAAGATTGTTGAGATGCTCGTTGTCTGCTTGCCTTGTCATTTTGACATCGGGATTCTTCCGTATCATCGGGAAGGGGTACCCCGTTGGCGGTTCTCTATGATACATATACTTACAATGACAAGAACTTACCGGTGACTAAACTTGAGTAGCATGAGGAGCGGCCCTCGTATACAAGGGACATGAGATTTCTGACTTATACTTCGTCAAGCATGTAAACCATAGTTTGTTCACTTTAACCTTAATCACTTCAAGATGCTTATGATAGGAGCAATGAGAGCTGAAAGCTAGTAAGTACCATATTTTTTGGAAGCTCTTTATGAAACTTGAATCTCTGCTTCCTTCTATGAAGGCCTTTCTTCCACTTATATATTGAGTCTCCACCTTCTACCTTTATGCACCTACTTTGAGAGCATAGTGGCCATTCTTAGTTATATGTGCATTGTCCCAAGACTTGTTGATTGATGCATACATTGATATTGCTTGTTTTAAACTATTTGTATCTAGTCACTCTTATGAACTTTGAAGGTGTCCTATGCATTTATGGTTGCTACTCTATGAGGGACAAGTTGAATGCCACTATGCTATGTTTTCTTTATGTGAAACAAACAAACGTCTTGCAAAGCATTGTTATTCATGAATCTTTTGTTTGTGCCGTTTGATGTTGCAACATAGTTGCTATGTCTTATTGCTAGAACTTTATCCTTCATGGTATGTTGAAGTACTTTGATCCCAGCTTTCAATGCTTTACAAATACTTTGATCAAGTTTATGATGGTGCATGTCACCTCAAAAATTATTCTTTCTTTTTATCACTTACCTACTCGAGGACGAGCAGGAGTTAAGCTTGGGGATGTTGATACGTTGCTAACGTATCCATAATTTTTGATGTTCCATGCTTGGTTTTATCTACTTTATTATGGTTATCCACACTTTGGAGTACTTTTCATATGATTTATTTGGACTAACCTACTAATAGTTGCAAAAGTGCATAATGTTCTTGTTTTACACTTTGATGTGTAGGAATTACCAAGAGTACAAGTCGAATCCTTGTTGGAGTCAAATTGGGATTTTATTGAAATCTGTCTCAGGATTCTTTTTGAAGATGATCATGTTTCAGGTCGAAGACGGCATCAAACGGAAATCTCTTCCACTAGAAAGTTGTTGGAAATTTCACGGAACGTTCTGGACATAAAATTTATCTGATTCTGAGTCATTCTTATTAATTGTAGTGGGAGAAAATTCAACAAAATAGCTATCATTATTATTCTCATCACCATAACCATCAAATATAGGAGGCATATTGTAATCATAATTAATTTTCTCTTAAATAGTAGGTGGACTGAAAATATCATACTCATCATTGTAATCATCATATATCGGAGGTATAGTTTGATCAAAGTAAAATTTTCTCCTCCGTGCTTGGGGGACTAAAAATATCATGCTCATCAAAACCAGCTTCCCCAAGCTTAGACTTTTCCATAGCATTAGCAATAATAGTGTGCAAAGAATTCATACTAATAACATTCTATTAGCATGCAAATAAAGTTCCATAGGTTTTTAATTTTCTCTTCAAACACTTCATGTCCTAGATCAAGATAAATACTATAAAGCTCTCTAATTTTGTTGTTGTTTTCCATTAAGCCTAACTAGTGAAAATAAAAACAAGATACAATAAGATATAATTGCAGAATCTAAAGGAAATAACTTCGAGCACTCACACACCAACAACAATACTAGAAGATAGCTTAGTAGCCAGAGGATGTGAGTACCTTTTACCTTACCTCCTCGGCAACGGCGCTAGAAAATAGCTTGATGTATACGCATGCTTCTATTCTTGTAGACAGTGTTGGGCCTCCAAGTGCATAGGTTTGTAGAACAGTATCATGTTTCCCTTAAGTGGATCACCCAAGGTTTATTGAACTTAGGGAGCAAGTGGTCAAAGGTATCCCTCTCAAGCAACCATGCAATCAAGATACAAGAAGTCTCTTGTGTCCCCAACACACCCAATACACTTGTCAGGTGTATAGGTGCACTAGTTTGGCGAAGAGATAGAGAAATACAAGTAATATGGATGATAATAAGTGTTGCAATCTGAAATAATAATGGCAGCAAGCAAACATGTAACAGAACTGATTGTAAATGGTGTTTCAATGCTTATAAACAAGGCCTAGGGATCATACTTTCACTAGTGGACACTCTCATATGAATATCTTCTCCTTATGATGCTACTCGGAACTAATCTCCGGTTGGACGATGTAGGGTTATAACAGCACATCTTAAAGTTCGCATTCCCCGTGTAGATAACCCCTCACTATCACATTGAGTGCTAGATGGTTTGAACAAACACCACAATCTCATGGATTCATCCAACTCAAATAATTCTCATGACAAGTATTTATGTAACCTTAGCCAAAGTGCCACACGTTGTGCACACTGTCAACTTCACACACGTGGGGATAAGCAGAGATTAATTAAAGCACTTGACTAGCAGAATAGATCTATAGATTACAAAGCTCATGATCTCATAAGATCACACATAGAGAGCGATGAACACATAACTACCGGTAGAGCCCTTAGCCTCGAGAGAGAACTACACCCTCCTCATCATGGGAATCAGCAACGGCGATGGAGATGGAGGTGGAGTCGATGGAGATGGATCCAGGGGCACTTCCCCGTCCCGGCAGGGTGCCGGAACAGAGACTTCTATCCCCTGAATCTCGTTTTGGGAGGCGGTAGTGCTATAGAACTTTTCATGGAAATCTGATCTTGTTTTCAGGGTTTTCATCTCTGGGGGCTTTTATAGGCAAAGAGGCAAGGTCGGTGGGCGCCCGAGGGGCCCACACCACCCACTGTCACGGTCTGGGCTGGCCCGCGCCACCAGGTGGTGTGGCCACCTCGTGGCCCCTCTCCGTCTCGTCTTCTGGTAAAATAGGAACTTTGGATTTTGTCCCATCCAATTTCAAGAATATTTCTTTTCCAGCTTTTCTAAAACCAAAAACAGCAGAAAACAGGCAACTGGCACTACGGCATCTTGTCAATAGGTTAGTTCCATAAAATGCATAAAAGTATCTCAAAATGTATACAAAACATAAGATAGTTGATATAAAACAAGCATGGAACATCAAAAATTATATATATATATGTTTATGACGTATCATTCCTTGACTTCTGGCACACTTTCCTCTTCCTTGTTTTCCTGTACTGCTTTGACCTGTTCATATTCAAAAATATGCTTTTGTGCAGTGTTAGGGAAAGGCACTTCATATATTGGTTCTAAGGAGGCAAGTGTTGCTTTATCTTCTATGGTTCAGGTGGTGGACCATACTTGACTGGACCCTCCTTTGGAGCTTTAATATGTCCTGTAAAAGCTTTAACAACTTTCAACACAAGATCTGAATCCAGATAAAGTTCTTTAGACAATTCTTTCACATGGCCTTTTTTATTATAATCATGAATACAATCATGCTCTATTTCTACGCCTCCTTCACTTCCTAGACCAAAATTCCATGAAACTCTATGGTCACAAATTCTATTAAGTAAAGCCCAAGCTTTAGGCATAGGAAGATTCATGCTGACTCATGTACTAACAAGCTCGTTGGGGAACCCCAAGAGGAAGGTATGATGAGCACAGCAGTAAGTTTCCCTCAACTATGAAACCAAGGTTATCAATCCAGTGGGAGCAAGGAAACACCTCAAAGGTGTTGCTAGCTTAACTTTGGTAGGGCACACTACCGGTGTTAGCAGCAACGTGAAGACCTGCACAACACAACCACAGAACTATGTCCCCAATTTGCGATGAGGTTGTCAATCTCACCGGTTTTGCTGAAAACAAAGGATTAAACGTATCGAGTGGAAGACAGTAATAGTTTGCAGAAAGTAAACACAAAGCAGTAAACAATTGTTGATTGATGGTAAAAGAAAGGACCAGGGTCCATAGTTCACTAGAGGTGGATCTCCTTAAGATAGATGACATGTTGGGTGAACAAATTACAGCGGGGCAATTGACAAACATCGAGAAAACATACAAGCATATACTACTCATATTGACTCATTTGAGATTTGATTGGGCATTACAACATTATACATAGACCGTAATCCAACTGCATCTATGAATAATAATCCACCTTCAGGTTATCATCCGAACACCCTATAGTATTAAGTTGCAAGCAACGGATAATTGCATTACGAATTGCGTGTAATGTAAACAATATGATTGTTCTATGAACAAAGGATTGTTGTTTTCTCCCTAGTACCAACATCACATCTACTACCTTAGAGATTTCTGTCACTTCCCCAGATTATTAGAGGCATGAACCCGCTATCGAGCAAAAATACTAACTCTTGGAGTTGCTAGCATCTACTTGGCCAAGATAGCTACTAACAACGGAAAGCATGCAAGATCACAAATAACAAAGACATGATAGAATCAATAATCAATCTGAAATAGCATCTCAATATCCATCGGATCCCCGCAAGCACAACATGTAGGATTTACAAATAGATGATCTTGATCATGAACAGAGCTCACAAGATCTAAACATGATAGCACAAAGGAGGAGAACCAGCCATCTAGCTACTACATGGACCCGTAGTCCAGAGATGAACTACTCACGCATCACATCGGAGGCTTGCATGATGATGAAGAAGGCCTCTAGGGTGAATTCCCCTCTCCGGCAGGGTGCCGGGAAGAGCTTCAGATCCCTCCCGATCTAGGGATGGAGATGATGGCGCCTATAGACTCTTTCGTGGAATTTTGATCGGTTCCTTAGGGTTTCTGTATTGGAGGCAACTTATAGGCGGAAGGAGAGGCCGAGGGGGTGCCTGGGGCGGCCAGACCACCCCCTGGCACGGGCCAAGCCTGGCCGCGCGGCCAGGTGGTGTGGCCGGGCCCCAGCCCCTCTCCGTCTCGTATTCTGGCTCCGGGTGTCCCTCGATGAAAAACTAACTTTGGCTTTTGTGCCGTCCAATTCTAAGAATATTCATTTTCTGACTTTCTTGGAACCAAAAACAGCAGAAAATAGGCAGCTGGCACTGTGGCTCTTGTTAATAGGTTAGTCCAAGAAATCATATGAAAAGTACTCCAAAGTGTGGACAAAACATAAGAAAGTAGATAAAACCAAGCATGGAACATCAAAATTTATGGATACGTTAACAACGGATCAACATCCCCAAGCTTAACTCCTGCTCGTCCTCGAGTAGGTAAGTGATAAAAAGAAAGAATAATTATTGAGGTGACATGCACCATCATAAACTTGATCAAAGTATTTGTAAAACATTGATAGTTGGGATCATAGTACTTCAATCATAACATGAAATACGAAGTTCTAACAATAGGACAAAGCAACTATGTTGCAACATGAAAAGTCATAAACAAAAGATTCATGAATAACAATGCTTTGCAAGACGTTTGTTTGTTTCACATAAAGAAAACATAGCATAGTGTCATTCAGCTTGTCCTTCATAGAGTAGAAAATATAAATGCATAGGACACCTTCAAAGTTCATAAGAGTGACTAGATACAAATAGTTTAAAACAAGTAATATCAAAGCTATGCATCAATCAACAAGTCTTGGGACAATGCACGTAGAACTAAGAATGGCCACTATGCTCTCAAAGTAGGTGCATAAAGATAGAAGGTGGAGACTCAACATAAAAGTAAAATAAAGGGCCTTCATAGAAGGAAGTAGGGATTCAAGTATCATAAAGAGCTTCCTAAAATTATGGTACTTATTAGCTTTCAGCTCTCGTTGCCCCTATCATAAGCATCTTGAAGGTGATTAAGGTTAAAGTGACACAACTAAGAGGATATGCTTGACAAGTTATAAGCCAAAATCTCATGGCCCTTACTTACGAAGACCGAACCTCATGCTACTCAACTTTAGTCACAAGTAAGCTCCTATCATTGTAAGTACATATGTATCATAGAGAACCGCCAACGGGGTACCCCTTGCACATGATATAGGAGCTATCCCATAATCAAAATGACAAGGCAAGCAGACAATGAGCATCTCAATGATCTTTTTATTTGCTATTTGCACAGGTTTATATTGAGGATGCTTCATAGAGTGCTCATTATGGTTATGCTGCAAGTTTCCACCATGATTAGGCATGGCTTAGGCTAGCGGCCTAGGCGTTTCTCTAACACAAATACAAACTCCATGATCTTACAAGTTCCCCTTTTATTTCACACTACCGGGATCCATAAGCAAAAGAACATGATATCAACGGGGTACAAAGTACAGGTGCAATGTTGAAAGCGTTCCCCATGATACATGGTTCTGCTTTCAACTTACAAAGGGCAAGCATATACGCAACAAAGATGGACGCAATGGTTCAAGTTTATTAAAGGCAAGAAAATAAAGTGTGCCATCAAGTTCGTGAGAGCTTTAATCACTAGTTTTGTCATAACAAGTTTAATTCGAAAGGTAGACAAAAACATGAATATACTTGGAATAGCATATGCTAATAGGTAGGTATGGTGGACTCTTTGGAATAACTTGGTTTTAGGAGTTGGATGCATGAGTGGAACTCATACTTGGTTATGGAGGCTAGCAAAAGACTGGGAGCGACCAACTAAGAGAGCAATAATGTCCATAATCATGCAGAGCGACAAAACATCATTGATCAAAGCATAAAGTGATACTACAAGTTGAAAACTAAAGGATCATAGCGGCTATGGTGACTTGGGATAGTCATAACATGGTGTGAGCATGTGCCAAGTCAACCCAAATAAAGCATCAAAGGAGAATACCACAATACTATGCTTTAATATGCTAAAACAACGCATGATTCTTCCAAGGCACATTAAGCAATCTCAATTGTTTATAACATGTCATGCTACAGCAAAGATCACTAAGCATAAAGCCAAAACAATATCAAGCATGGCATTACAAAGCATAGGCCGCAGTCAAAAACAAGCTCTTTTTACCACTTAAGCATGAACTTTCCTAATCTTTTCCAATCCAAACCAAACTATTTGAAAACCAATGTATGAAAGAGGGGGAACAACCAATTTATTCAGCAAACTAAGCAAACCAAGCAAATGAAAATCCAAAACGAAAACGAAAAAGAATGCATGAAACAATAAAAATGAAGTGTTTGGAAGAAACCTGGGATTTTTGTTGATGAAGAAGGGGATGCCTTGGGCATCCCCAAGCTTTGACGCTTGTACTTCCTGGATATTTCTTGGGTTGACATGTGTGGCATCCCCAAGCTTGAGCTTTAGTTCATCCTTCATCTCATTACTTATTCCTTCATACACCTGAAATTTTTCCTTCATACAAAACTTCACACAACCTTTATTAGCAACATTAGTGCACTCAAGATAATAGGTCTTTAGGTTTAGTTCCAACACAAATAAAACTTCCATAAAAACACTAGATATTGTAGCACTTCCCTCAAAAAGATCAATTCCCCAAAGAGAACTCAAAAAGGAACCAAAAAGAAGCAAATGCAAATAATGGCAGAAATCTGTCAAAACATACCAGCGGGTAAAGACGAATTTTTTCTAAGACCTTCTTTTGCTCAGATCAAAAAGTGTTGAACTAACAAAAGTTAGGTAACAACCTGGGGAAGAAGCACAAAATTTCACGCCTCAAAAGGATGTACAGAGATTTTACACGAATTTTTACGGTGAAGTACAGAAATGTGTTTCGGGACAGCAACTTTCCCAATCATTACTTCTCTCTCATTAGAGGTTACTCTAGGCACAATAAGCAAATAAAAATCTTAAGGAGCAGTTATTACTGAAGTAATAACTTCCAAGACTCATCTAAAACTTTTGGGTTATCTCTCAATAAGTACTATTCTTTAACGCCTTTAAGTTAGGCATAGAAACAAGAAAAAGAATCAAGTGTTCTCAAATGAAGAAGCATTAAGAGAAAATATTGTTTTCATAGGAGAGGCAAAAGAAATATTCTCTCTCTCTTCTTAGGGCAGTGTTCTATACCTTTCTTGAGTGGAAGTTGATATTTAATGGTGCCTTCTTTCATATCAATAATGGCACCAACAGTTCTAAGAAAAGGTCTTCCCAAAGTAATAGGACAAGAAGCATTGCATTCAACATCCAAAACATAGAAATCAACAGGGACATAGGCATTGTTAACCATAATAAGAACATCATTAATACTCCCCATGAGTTTCTTTTTAGCATTATCATCAAGTGGGACATTCAAATAACAATCTTTCAATGGTGGCAAATCATGCATATCATAAATCCTTCTAGGCATAATAGAAACACTACTATCGAGATCACATAAAGCTTTAAAATTAAAATCATTCACTTTCATATTGATGATGGGTTCCCAACCATCTTCTTGTTTTATAGGAATAGAAGCTTTATGTTTCATCTTTTCTTCTTTAATTTTTATGAGAGCATCAGTAATGTATTTTGTAAAGGCCATATTCATAGCACTAGCATTAGGACTTTTAGCAAGCTTTTATCGGAACTTAATAACTTCAGAGATGTTGCAACCATCAAGATCAAAATCATAATTATCATCTAAAGTAGTAGAGTTATTACTAGCCTCAACACTAGTGGTAGTGATAGCAGAAACACTAATGTTTCTAGCATTTCATCTTCTCTTTCCCACTTAGCATGCAATTCAGCTAATAGTCTAACATTTTCATCAATTCTAACTTGTATGGCATTAGTAGCAGCAAAGGGATTATCATTAGTTTCAGTTTTCACGGCCATTTTATTCAAAGAAGATTGAGCTTCAGCCAAAGATGCTATATTTCTTTCAGCATTAGAAAGTTTTTCGTCAATAGTTTTATTGAAAGCGGTTTGTTTACTAATAAAGTCTTTAAGCATAACTTCAAGTTCAGAGGAAGCACTCCTATTATTGTTGTAGGAATCTACATAAGCATTACCACTATTGGGAGGATATGGCTTATAATTGTTGTTACCAAAATTATTCCTATAGGCATTATTGCTAAAATTGTTATTCCTTATAAAGTTCACATCAACTTGCTCTTCTTGAGCAACCAAAAGAGGCTAAAGCAACATTATTTGGATCAATATGGGATTTCCCATTAACAATCATAGACATAATAACATCAATTTTATCACTCAAGGAGGAAGTTTCTTCAACCGAATTTACCTTCTTACCTTGTGGAGCTCTCTTAGTATGCCATTCAGAATAGTTAACCATCATATTATCCAGAAGCTTTGTTGCAACATCCAAAGTAATGGTCATAAAGGTACCTCCAGCAGCAGAATCCAATAGATTTCTTGAAGAATAGTTCAATCCTGCATAAAAGGTTTGGATAATCATCCAAGCAGTCAGTCCATGAGTGGGACAATTCTTTACCAAAGATTTCATTCTTTCCCAAGCTTGAGCAACATGTTCATTATCAGATTATTTAAACTTCATTATTTCACTTCTCATAGATATAATCTTAGTAGGAGGATAATATTTTCCAATGAAAGCATCTTTGCATTTAGTCCAAGAATCAATAATATTCCTAGTCAAGGAATTCAACCATTGTTTAGCTTTTCCTCTCAAAGAGAAAGGAAACAATTTAAGCTTAATAATATCTCCATCTATATCCCTATGCTTTTGCATCTCACAAAGTTCAACAAAGTTATTTAGATGGGTTGCAGCATCTTCATTACCAATACCAGAAAATTGTTCTCTCATAACAAGATTGAGCAAAGCAGGTTTTATCTCAAAGAAAGTAGCTTCAGGAATAGGTGGAGCAATGGGTGTGCTCATAAAATCATTGTTGTTGGTGCTAGTGAAGTCACACAACTTAGTGTTTTCAAGAGTAGTCATTTTTTGTGTTTTTAATGAAGAAAGAAAACTAGTAAAACTATTTTTTTGTGTTTTTGATAAAGAAACAAGCAAACAAAGCAAAAGTAAACTAAGCAAAACAAAAACAACAAAGTAAAGATATTGGTTATGAGGGACTCCCCTTGTGAAGATGTCCTTGACACCCCGTCAACGGCGCCAGAAAATCACTTGCTGACTCGTGTACTAATGAACTCGTTGGGGAACCCCAAGAGGAAGGTATGATGAGCACAGCAGTAAGTTTCCCTCAGTTATGAAACCAAGGTTATCAATCTAGTAGGAGCAAGGAAACACCTCAAAGGTGTTGCTAGCTGAACTTTGGCACGGCGCACTACCGGTGTCAGCATCAACGTGAAGAGCTGCACAACACAACCACAGAACGCTGTCCCCAACTTGCATGAGGTTGTCAATCTCACTGGTTTTGCTAAAAACAAAGGATTAAACATATTGAGTGGAAGAAAGTAATAGTTTCTAGAAAGTAAACACAAAGCAGTAAACAGTTGTAGATTGATGGTAATAGAAAGGACCGGGGTCCATAGTTCACTAGAGGTGGCTCTCCTTAAGGTAGATGACATGTTGGGTGAACAAATTACAGTGGGGCAATTGCCAAACATCGATAAAGGATTGGGCCACTTGCTGCATAAAGGATTAGGTCATCTTAAGAAATACAACCGGCTTGTCCTTTGCTGCATAAAGGATTGGGCCACTTGCTGCATTTATTCCTACTGTCTTTTATTTACTCGTACTTTGTTTACTTGCTTTATCGAAAACCCCTAAAAATCCGTTTGCTAAGTATTTGCAGAGAATTCCTGATCCATACCACTAGCCAGCACCTTCAGCTCCTCGTTGGGTTCGACACTCTTACTTATCGAAAATACTGCGATACACCCCCTATACTTGTGGGTCATCAAGACTATTTTCTGGCGCCGTTGCCGGGGAGTGAAGCGCTATTCGAGAGTGGAACTGGTAAAGGAAACTTCTACTGTGAGTAATGTTTACTTCTACTAGTTTCTTTATTTTCGTTATGGATAATTCGCTGAGTTTCTTATTTGGTAATGCTACTACCACTGCTAAGGTAGTAGATAAGCCACCACCTATTGATAATGATGTTTTCAAAATACCTACAAGAACTATTGATCGTATTATGGATAACTATTATGTTGGGGATGGAACTGTCCATCCCGGTGATCATTTGCTCTTTATACACGAATTATGCGGGTTGTTCAAGTGTGCAAGTATTACTACAGATCAAGATAAGAAGAAGTTATTCTCATTATCACTAAAGGGAAGAGCTGAGGAATGGTATAAGCTGTTGAAGAATGGTCAAGCTCTGGAATGGGAGGAAATAGTGCCTCTCTTTTATTCAAAGTTTTATCCTCCTAGTGAGATTCATAAAGATTGGAATCAAATATATAACTTTTGGCCTCTTGATGGAGAGAGTACAGCTCAAGCTTGGGGGAGATTGAAGTTACTAATGCTCAAATGTCCCATTCATGAGCTCCCCAACAATATTATTATCAACAACTTTTATGCAAGGCTCCCTCTACATGACAAGGATTTATTGGATGCTTCTTGTGCTGGATCATTCACTCGCATGGAAGAAGAAGCTAAATGGGATCTTCTAGATCGTATTCAAGACAATGCTGAAGCTTGGGAGAATGGAAAAGGTAGAAAGTCAGGTATAAATTATGATTATGAATGCATTGAATCTCTTTATGGGAACTGATGACTTTCAAAATATTAAAAATGCTTATGGTCTAGATTCTCAAGCTATTGCTTCTTATTTTAAGGCTTTTGCTTCCTACATTGAAGTGCCTAAAAAGAAGTGGAATAAGTATCATGAACCTTATAAAGATGTTGCTAAGAGTGTTCCTGCAAGAAATACTGAAGTTTATACTGCTAATCATGTTTTACCTAAACCTTATATTGAGAAAATGCCTTTTCCAGTTAAGGTAAAGGAGCATTCTATGATAGCTAGTATGGTTAATGAAAGTACAAGTAACACTGTTCAACCTGATAAACAAATGGTTGATGAACCTATAATAGCAAATGTGAAAGACTTTGTCACTAAGTATGAGGAAGAGGGACACACTATCCTTTGTAAGGATACCTCTAATATTGTCTCACATAGTAGGGTTATGAGAGCTAGTATTCCTGTGTTTTCTCTTAGAATAAGTGATCATCGCTATGATGGTCCTTGTGATAGCTATATTGTTAAGTTTATGCATGATACTGAAATTTACTATAAAAGACGGAAAAGTGTTCTTATGCATCTCAATAATATCAAGTTTCCTCGTTTTATGCTGAAAGTTTTTAAGTTGCACTTCTTTTGCCTTCTCATGCAAGTTGCCTCTGGTTTCAACAACTTGTTTGTTTACAAAATCCCCTTGCATAGGAAGTGGGTTAGACTTAAATTTGTGTGTTTTTGCTTCTTAATGCTCTCTTTCACTTCAATTCATATCCCTATGAGAGCTTCTTCAAATTATCATGCCCATCTTAATGGCTATAAAGAAAGAGCTTTATGGGAGACAACCCAATTTGTTTTTGCGTTCAGTTTGTTTTTGTTTCTTTGATTCTTGGAAGTTATTACTTCGGTAATAACCGCTCCTTATCCGTTTTGTTTGGTTTTTGTGTCAAGATCAACTTCTAATGAGAGAGAAGTAAGATTTGGGGAAGTTGCTGTCCCGAAACAGATTTTTGTGCTTCACCGTAAAAATTCGTGAGAGATCTCTGTAAGTCGATTTGAGCTGTAATTGTTTTTGCTTCTACCCCAGGTTGTTATTTAACTTTCGTTAGTTTTGCACTTTTTTATTTGAGCAACAGAAGATTTTCGAAAAAATTGATCTTTACCTGCTGGTCTGTTTTGACAGATTTTGCCAATCGTGCATTTGCTTCTTTATTCGATTTCCTTTTTGAATTATTTTTGGGTTTTCGGAAGGAGTTGGTACAGTAGCTTATGTTTTGATGGTTTTCAGTTGAAGTTGGACTCAATAGGTTTTATCACTTCATATATACTAATGTTCCTAATAAGAACTGTGTGAAGTTTTGTGTGAAGAAAATTTCCAGGAAGTGGAGATAATTGTGTAATAAGAAAAAGAAGGGTTTTATGACTCAAGTAATGAGTGTATGAAGATGAAGATATCGATGATATTCAAGAGATGACTCCAGAAGTATCCACTAAATACCAAATTCAGAGACCTGCAGAGTCTGTTTTCAAATAGTTAACGGTTCTGGTAAGAAAAGTTCCGCGAAAATACAATCCAACTATATTTTTGCAGTTTTCAGTCAATAAGGAAAGCTACGAAGCGACAAAGAGACGGAAACGGAGCCAGGGTGGCTCACACCACCCTGTGGCGCGGGCCCACCCCTGGCCGCGCCACCAGGTGGTGAGTCCACCCCAGACTCCGCCTCCAACTCGTTTTCTCCTAGTACCTTCCTTTTGATGTGAAACTTCATAATATATAACCCCCCGGACTCCCCGAGGTTCGTATATCATGTTTTTGCCGTGTTTTTGTTTCGATCTGTTTCTGCTAGGACATACTCTTTGAAAGTTTAGAAGCACAATGGTGTCTGCCAAGGATAAAGGGAAGGAGCCCATGGAGGAAGACCTCCAAGACCCCGGGAAGGAGAAGGAGATCAAGAGTGAAGGTGAAGAGGAGCAAGGCCAACATCCGCGCATCGGCACTACCGTTGCAAGCATTGGTGTGGTGGCAAATCCAGCCATTGGAGGGAAGCCTCCTCATCACCGTTCAGATCCCTGTAAAAGAAGACTTCAAGGAGGAAGAGTGGGGAAAGAATAGCAAGAGCTGGAATTCTCAATACGACATGATCATGAGCCGCATTGAGCAAAACTCACAGCTGATTCGTAATCTACTTTCGAGATTGAGGACTTGGAGAAACTGATCAGAGAGCTCATCAAGAGGATACCACCACCACCTAAGGAGTAATTCGTCATCAGGTTTGGCATCCCCTTGGTTTGTTCCAAGCTTGGGGGAGTGTCGCGGTATCATATCACTATCTTCTATCTTTTTACCTTATTAGTAGAGTCATATCATGAATAAAGGAGTTATTATGTAGTATGGTTTGCATTATAGAAGTGTCCCCTCTCTCGTTAGATATGTATCCCTTGGTGTGAGTTTCCGTTATGGAATATTAATGAGAAGTTCTATCATCCACTCTTTTGCATAGCTTATGTTAGTTTTCAATTCGTGGTTATATGATTGATCTTGTTGTTAGTATTGGTATCACTTTGGGATCATTGAGTTAATTTAGTTGGTTTTGGCAAACCTGGGTCGATCAGTAGCAACACCTTTTTGAGAGTTGAAAAGAAAAAGATAGAAGTACTCTAAAGAAAAATAATTTCATCATCTTTCTTTCTTGATTTGCTCATAAGTCTAGTATTCTCTAGTTAAGATCTTTTGTGCTTCCAAGGAAGATTGCATGTTTGTCTTTCATTTGTATGTTTGGTTGTTTCCTTCAACTCTTGTACTTGCTACCTAGCCTTGCTAGCCAAAAACATGTACTAAGAGGGTATTCTTCGCATGCATCCACCTCCTTTAAACCAAAACCCATGCCATTTGTGTCCACCATACCTACCTAGTAGCATTATTGCTATTCAAGTAAATTCTTGTTTTATCTACCTCCCAAATTAAACTTGTTATGAGAAAATTAGTGATTAAAGCTCTCACAAACTTGATGGCACACTTTACTTTCTTGCACTTAATAAACTTGAACCATTGTGATCACATATGTTGAGTATATGATTGCGCTTTGTAAGTTGTGAATTAGCAGAACCATGCTGTCATGGGGAACACTTTCAACATTGCACGGGTACTTTGTGCCAAGTTGATATCATGTTCTTTTGTCTATGGATGTCGTCGGTGTGAAATGAAAGGGGAGCTTGTAAGTCCATGGAGTTATGCATATGTGTTAGAGAAACGCCTGGGCCGCTGGTCTAATCCATGCTGACATGGTGGAAACCTGCAGCGTAACCATAACGAGTATCTATGAAGCATTCTTCTTATAAAAAAAGAGTCCGATATTGAGAAAAAAGAGAAAAAGAAGAAAAGAGATATTATGAAACGAGGAAAGAGAGAAGAAAAAAAGCACCATATTCCCATGGTAAATAAGAAGATTGATGAGATACTTGTTGTCTGCTTGCCTTGTCAATTTGATATGGGGATTCTTCCGTATCATCGGGCAAGGGGTACCCGTTGGCGGTTCTCCATGATACACATATGCTTACGATGACAAGAACTTACCGGTGACTAAACTTGAGTAGCATGGGGAGCGGCACTCGTATTCAAGGGACATGAGATTCTCGACTTACAACTTGTCAATGCATATCCTCATTTTTGATCACTTTAACCTTAATCACCTAAAGATGCCTATGATATGGGCAATGAGATCTGAAATCTAGTAAGTATCATAATTTTTGGGATCTCTTTATGAGACTTGCAATCCCTGCTTCCCTCTTTGAAGGGACTTTCTTTTCCTTTATAGTTGAGTCAGTAAACCTATTCCCTTCTATCTCAGCAAGTATTTTGAGTTAATGTGTTTCATTCATTCATATGATGATTTATTCAATCATGTCTCTTATGTTCCTTGTTTTGCACATTGCTCTTATCTTGAAGTTTACTACTTTGAAAGCTTTCATTGAAAAACCAGTTATTTGTGAACTCCAGCAAATTATCAACTATTCTTCGGCCAAGAGCTAAGTTTTCCATTACCAATTATGATTCACTTTATGTATTTTGTGTGTGTTTCCTTTACTCATTGCACGTTGAGTTATATAATAGTGAGTTGTCTTCTATTATGATCTATGCTTTTGATGAATGTGATGCTTCTTCTCCGTATTCTTTTATCGACTCTTCACTCCATAAACCTGAGGCCATGTTTATTGAGCTTAGTTTCGCTTGGGGACAAGCAAAGTCTAAGCTTGGGGGGGTTGATACATCCATTCTGCATCACTATTCTATGTTTTAATTCACTATTATTCATTGATATATTTCGTATTGAGAGAGGATACTTATGTTATTTCATCTATTTTTGCATGGTTAATGACCTTTGGAGCATGGACCGCTGCAGTCAGGATTCTGATGGAAAAGGTGCTGTTTGGAGGCAAAATTAGCGAAGATCAGAAAATCCGGAAAAATATACGGAAAATCCTATTTTTTCCAGAAGACTAAGGATGCCAGAAGATGGAGTGGAGGTGGCCCACAGGGGGCCCGCACCACCCCATGGAGCGGGCAGGCCTAGGCCACGCCTGGAGGTGGTGTGGCCGCCCTGGCCCACTCCAGCCTCTCCCCTCTGGCGTATATCATCCTCCTGAAACCCTAAGACTCGAGGAGCGACCACAGAAAGATTATGCCGCCTCTACGGGGCGGAAAACACCGAGAGAGAAAGATCTCTCTGGCAGACAGATTTCTGCAGGGGGAATTCCTTCCCAGAGAGGGGAGATCGTCACCATCAACACCACCATCAAGCTAGACTTCATCGGGATCATCATCACCACCATCATCACCATCAGCACCCTCATCACCATCTCCATATTATTGTAATAATTGAGTTGAATCTTGCATAGTTCATAGGGGAAACTTTCCCGGTGTTGATTACTCTTTGTAGTTGAAGCTATTGAGTGAACCATTGAATTATTGTTTATGTTCAGATTGTTATACATCATTATTCCATCTCTGATCATGATCCATATGATGTCTTGTGAGTAGTTCATTTTGTTCTTGAGGACATGGGAGAAGTCTTGTTGTTAGTAGTGGAGTTGCGTTGAGAAAGATTCAATAGATTGTTATCTAAGTTGTGGTGTACTTCTTCTAGTGGTGTCATGTGAACTTCGACTACATGACACTTCACCTATATGGGCCTAGGGGAATGCATTGTGTATTTGGCTACTAATCGTAGGGGTTGTCGGAGTGACAGAAACCTGAACCCCCGTTAGGAAACCATTGCACAAGGGACGTAAGGGTCTTAGAGTTTAAAGCTGTGGTTAGGTTTCTACCTTAATTACTTTCTTGTACTTATGGATGTTTACAAGGGGTATAATCACAAGTATGTATTAGTCTTGGATGGGGCGGTACATTAGCACAGGTTCACCCACACAACACTTAGCAAGCTAAAGAAGATTAATCGACTATATGAAGCGAAAGCACTTGACGGTCTTCCCATGTGTCCTCGAGAATGTTTGGTCATCTTAAGAAATACAACCGGCTTGTCCTTTGATGCATAAAGGATTGGGCCACTTGCTACATTTATTCCTACTGTCTTTTATTTACTCGTACTTTGTTTACTTGCTTTATCGAAAACCCCTAAAAATCCGTTTGCTAATTATTTGTAGAGAATTCCTGATCCATACCACTAGCCAGCACCTTCTACTCCTCGTTGGGTTCGACACTCTTACTTATCGAAAATACTGCGATACACCCCCTATACTTGTGGGTCCTCACTCGTCAAGATAAAAGTGACACATATATCTTTAAAACATGCAATATGCTCATATGGATCAGGATCTTCTTCATCTCTAGTAAATTGCTTCTTATGTAGAATACTAAGTAGTAGAGGATTTATTTCAAACCCCCTTGTCTTCTCATTGGACTTGTCTCTTTTATAAATAGCATAGGGCTTCCCAAAGTAGTTGAGTGGGTTAGAACTAATCATATGCTCAAACTCCATCGTGTTGGTGGAAACCTGTAACTCAAAACAAAATTTAGCAAGAATAAGTAAGAAAAAACTAAAAGACCTGCAACGCTTAGATCCTCGGCAATGGCGCTAGAAAATAGCTTGATGACTGCAACTGCATAGATTGTTTGTAGCTAGTTTTGAAATAAAGATATCGATCCCACAGGGAGCAGGAGTCTGAAGTCTAATAATTCTTGGAATAAATATTGCGAAAGAAATGCTAGATAAAGTTCTAAGTAACAAGATAAAATACGAGTAATGTGTAAAAAGGTGTTTTTGGACTTTGGGTATAAGAGCAATAATAAAGTAAAGCAAAGTAACTTAATACAGAAAATAAGTATCGCGTATGTAAGAGAGATTGGAACTACAGTAAGGAAAAAGTGTTCTCAAGGAGTAGCGGATACGCCACTAGTATTGTAAATATCTAAGATAAAGATTATCATCATGAACATTCTCAACTATGTATGTGTGGGAGGAACTCCGAATGTGGACGAATGGGCAACAACCGCTGGTCAAATCATCCTCATAACCACAGCAGTCAGCAATCGACATCAATCGAATTACTATTTGATGATCCACAAGTATAGGGGGTGTATCGCAGTATTTTCGATAAATAAGAGTGTCGAACCTAACGAGGAGCAAAAGGTGCTGGCGAATGGCTAGGAGAAGGAATTCTCTCTAAATACTTAGCAAACAGATTTTTAGGGGTTTTTGATAATGCAGGTAAATAAAGTACGAGTAAATAAAAGACAATAAGAATAAATGCAGCAAGTGGCCCAATCCTTTCTTTAGCAAAGAACAAGCCAGTTGTATTACTTAAGATGACCAAACGATCTCGAGGACACACGGGAATATCATCAAGTGCTTTCGCTTCATATAGTTGATTAATCTTCTTTAGTTTGCTAAGTGTTGTGTGGGTGAACCTATACTAATATACCGACCTTCCTAGAACTAATACATACTTGTGATTATACCCCTTGTAAGCATCTGCAAGTACAAGAAAGTAATTAAGGTAGAAACCTAACCACATCTTTAAACTCTAAGACCCTGACATCCCTTGTGCAATGGTTTCCTAACGGGGATTCAGGTTTCTGTCACTCCGGCAACCCCTACGATTAGTAGCCAAATACACAATGCATTCCCCTAGTCCCATATAGGTGAAGTGTCATGTAGTCGACGTTCACATGACACCACTAGAAGAAATACACCACAACTTAAATATCAAACCATTGAATCTTTCTCAACACAATTCCACTACTAAGAACATGACTTCTCCCATGTCCTCAAGAACAAAACGAACTACTCACAAGACATCATATGGATCAAGATCAGAGATGATATAATGATATGTAACAATCTGAACATAAACGAGTATTCAATGGTTCACTCAATAGCATCAACTACAAAGAGTAATCAACACCGGGAAAGTTTCCCCTAAGAATTATGCAAGATTCAACCCAATTGTTACAGCGGTATGAAGTGGTGATGATGGTGCTGGTGGAGATGATGGTGGTGATGGTGGTGATGGTGATGATGATGATCCCGATGAAGTCCAGCTTGATGGTGGTGTTGATGGCGATGATCTCCTAACTGCAGCGGTCCATGCTCCAAAAGTCATCACTCATGCAAAAATAGATGAAATAACATAAGTATCATCTCTTAATATGAAATATACCAATGAATAACAATAAATGATGATATAGAATAGTGATGCAAAATGGAAGTATCATCTCCCCCCAAGCTTAGACTTCGCTTGTCCCCAAGCGAAAACTGAGCTCAATAAATATGACATCGGGTTTATGGAGTGAAGAGTCGATAAAAGAATACTGACAAGAAGCATCACATTCATCAATACATAAGTCATAATAGAAGGCAACTCATTATTATATAACTTAACTTGCAATAAGTAAAGGAAACACAATAAAGATACATAAAGTAAATCACAATTGGTAATGGTAAACTTAGCTCTTGGTCGAAGAATAGTTGACAATTTGCTGGAGTTCACAAATAACTGATTTTCAATGATAGCTTTCAAAGTAGTAGACACTAAGATAAGAGCAATGTGCAAAACAAGGAACATAAGTGACATGATTGAATAAATCATCATATGAATGAATGACACACAACAACTCAAAATACTTGCTGAGACAGAAGGGGATAGGTTTACTGACTCAACTAAAAAGTAAAAGATAGGCCCTTCGCAGAGGGAAGAAGGGACTTCAAGTTTCATAAAGAGCTTCCAAAAATTATGGTACTTATTAGCTTTCAGCTCTCATTGCCCCTATCATAGGCATCTTTAGGTGATTAAGGTTAAAGTGATCAAATATGAGGATATGTTTGACAAGTTGTAAGTTGAAAATCTCATGTCCCTTCAATACGAGGTCCGCTCATCATGCTACTCAAGTTTATTCACCGGTAAGTTCTTGTCATAGTAAGTACATGTGTATCATGGAGAACCGCCAACGGGGTACCCCTTGCCTGATGATACAGAAGAATCCCCATATCAAAATGACAAGGCAAGCAGACAACAAGCATCTCAGCAATCTTCTTATTTACCATGGGAATATGGTGCTTTTTTCCCTCTTTCCTCTTTTCTCATCTTTTTTTTTCTTTTTCTCTTTTTCTCAATCTCTATCTCTTTTTTATAAGAATAATGCTTCATAGATGCTCATTATGGTTACGCTACAGGTTTGCACCATGACAGCCTGGATTAGACTGGCGGCCCAGGCGTTTCTCTAAAACACATACATAACTCCATGGACTTACAAGCTCCCCTTTCATTTCACACCGACGACATCCATAGAAAAAAGAACATGATATCAACCAGGTACAAAGTACTGGTGCAATGTTGAAAGTGTTCCCCATGACAGCATGGTTCTGCTAATTCACAACTTAAAAAGCGCAAGCATATACGCAACATAGATGGGCACAATGGTTCAAGTTTATTAAGTGCAAGAAAGTAAAGTGTGCCATCAAGTTCGTGAGATTTTTAATCACTAATTTTCACATAACAAGTTTAATTCAGAAGGTAGATAAAAACATGAATTTACTTGGAATAGCAATAGTGCTAGTAGGTAGGTATGGTGGACACAAATGGCATAGGTTTTGGTTTAGGGATTGGATGCACGAGAAGCATTCCCTCTCAGTACAGGTTTTTGGCTAGCAAGGCTGGGTAGCAAGCATAAGAGTTGAAGGAAACAAACAAGCATACAAGTGATAAAAACAAACATGCAATCTTCCTTGGAAGCACAAAAGATCTTAACTAGAGAATACTAAACTTATGAGAAAATCAAGAAAGAAAGATGATGAAATTATATTTCTTTAAGAGTACTTTTATCTTTTTCATTCAATTCTCAAAATAGTGTTACTACTGACCGAGCCAGGTTTGCCAGAACCAACTAAATTAACTCAATGATCCCAAAGTGATACCAATACTAATGACAAGATCAATCATATAACCATGAATTGAAAACTAAAATAAGATATGCAAAAGAGTAAATGATAGAACTTCTCATTAATATTCCATTACGGCAACTCACACCAAGGGATACATAGATACCTAACGAGAGGGGGACAGTTCCATAATGCAAACCATCCTACATGGTAACTTCTCTATTCATGATATGACTCTACTAAAAAGGTAAAAAGATAGAAGTAGTGATATGATACCGCGGCACTCCCCCAAGCTTGGATCAAACCAAGGGGATGCCAAAACCCGATGACGAATTACTCCTTTGGTGGTGGTGGTATTCTCTCGATGAGCTTTTTGATTAGTTTCCCCAAGTCCTCAATCTAGAAGGTGAGAGTACGAATCAACTCCGAGTTTTGCTCAATGCGGCTCATGATCATGTCGGGTTGCGAATTCCAGCTCTTGCAATTCTTTCCCCACTCTTCCTCCTTGAAGTCTTATTTTCCTGCATGGCTAGAACGAGGCAAATCCCAATTGGAGGGTAGTTTATCCTTGGGAATATTCTGGTATTGATGCTCATGGATAAGGGTATGGAAAGGATTTTTGGTGCATGGAGGAAGTGACCGTGGAGCCAAACAGTGACGCGGAGGCTTCCCTCCAGTTGACATCCATGCAGTCCTTTTGATCTTGGCAGGGTTTGCCAACACTCCAATGCTTGCAATGGTAGTGTCGTTGTGCGGATGCTGGCTTTTATTTGCCTCCTCTTCATCTTTACTCTTGATCTCCTTCTCCTGCCCGAGGTCTTGGACATCTTCCTCCATAGGTTCCTTTCCCTTATCCTTGGTGGACACCATTGTGCTTCTAACTTTCAAGAATAGTTCCCGGCAGAAACAGATCGAAGAGAACACGATATAAGAACCTCAGGGGATCCGGGGGATTATATATTACGAAGTTTTACAACAAAAGGAAGGTACTGGGAGAAAACGGGTCGAAGACGGAGTCCGGGGGGCCACACCACCTGCTGGTGTGGCCAGGGGGCATGTGCCAGGGAGGTAGTGTGAGCCACCCTGGCTCCGTTTCTATCCCTCTTTCGCTTCGTAGATTTCTTTGTTGGATAAAAACTGCAAAAATATAACTGGATAGAATTTTCGTGGAACTTTTCTTACCAGAACTGTTACCTATTCGAAAACAGACTCTACAGGTCTCTGAGTTTGGTCTTTGATAAATTTTTCCGGAGTTACCACTTGAATAGCATCAATATCTTCATTGTAAGAATCTCCAGCAATATAGTGCTTCAGTCGCTGACCATTCACTACTTGTGTAGTGTTATCTTTTAAAGAAGAAATTTTTATTGCTCCTTAATGATACAGTTCTTCAATAACAAAAGGTCCTTCCCATTTTGAAAATAGTTTCCCTGCAAAAAATCTGAGACAAGACCTATACAATAGAACATTCTCACCAACATGGAATTCTCTCTTAAGAATTCGCTTGTCATGCCATCTTTTAACTTTTTCCTTAAAGAGTCTAGCATTCTCATAAGCTTCACTCCTCCATTCATCCAACGAAGTTAAGTCAAATAATCTTTTTTTACCAGCAAGCTTACAGTCCTATTAAGTTCTTTAACTGCCCAATAAGCTTTGTGTTCTAATTCTAAAGGCAGGTGACAAGCTTTCCCATAAACCATTTTGTAAGGAGACATCCCCATAGGATTTTTATAGGCAGTCCTATAAGCCCATAAAGCATCATTCAACTTTTTAGCCCAATTTTTTCTAGATCTATTAATAGTCTTTTGCAAAATGGATTTAATTTCTCTATTTGATAACTCTACTTATCCACTAGTTTGGGGATGATAAGCTAAAGCGATTCTATGATTAACATTATATTTAGCGAGGGTCTTTCTAAAACCACCATGAATGAAATGAGAACCTCCATCAGTCATAAGATACCTAGGCACTCCAAACCTAGGAAAGATAACATCCTTAAGCATTTTTAGAGAGGTCTCCCCATCAGCACTCTTCGTAGGTATGGCTTCTACCCACTTAGTAACATAATAAACGGCAACAAGAATATGAGTATAACCTTTTGAGGGAGGAAAAGGACCCATAAAGTCAAATCCCCAATAGTCAAAGAGTTCAATAACTAGAGAGTAATTCATAGGCATTTCATTGCGTCTAGAAATATTACTAACACGCTGACACTCATCACAGGATAAGACAAATTTTCTTGCATCTTTAAAAAAGGGTAGGCTAGTAGAAACCTGATTGTAGCACCTTTTGCGTAGTTCTATCTCCCGCATGATGCCCTCCATAGGCACTACCATGACATTTCCGCAAAATCTCCTTTTGTTCATATTCTGGAACACATCTTCGCATAATACCATCCACTCCTTCTTTATATAAATGTGGGTCATCCCAAAAATAATACCTCAAATCATAAAAGAACTTCCTTCTTTGCTGAGCTATAAAAGTTGGAGGCAAATACTTGGAGACAATAAAGTTAGCATAATCAGCATACCAAGGGATCCCTCGCGAGCTTACCCCTACTGCTGCCAACTGTTCATTTGGGAAACTATCATTAATAGGCATAGGATCAAAAGAGATGTTTTCCAATCGAGATAAATTATCAGCTGCAGGATTTTCAACACCTTTCCTATCTACAATATGTAGGTCAAACTCTTGTAAGAGTAGCACCCATCTAATAAGCCTAGGCTTAGCATCTTTATTTGTCATAAGGTACTTAATAGCAGCATGATTAGTATGAATGGTAACTCTTGAGTCAAGAATATACGGTCTAAACTTATCACAAGCAAAGACAACGGCTAAGAATTATTTTTCAGTAGGAGCATAATTCCTTTGAGTAGCGTCAAGAGTCTTACTAGCATAATGGATAACATTTAACTTTTTGTCGATTCATGTCCCAAGGACAGCACCTATAGCAAAATCACTAGTGTCACACATTATTTCAAAGGGTAAGCTCTAATCAGGTGGTTGAACGATAGGACTAGTAGTTAAAGCCTTCTTTAGAGTTTCAAAAGCTTTCTTACAATCATCATCAAAGACAAATGGTACATCTTTTTGAAGAAGACTAGTGAGGGGTTTTGATATCTTAGAGAAATCTTTAATAAACCTTCTATAGAAACCAGTATGACTAAGGATACTACGAATACCTTTGACATCTCTTGGACAGGGCATTTTCTCAATTGCCTCAACTTTAGCTCTATCAACTTCTATGCCTCTTTCAGAAATCTTATGTCCAAGGACAATCCCTTCATTCACCATGAAGTGGCATTTCTCCCAATTTAGAACAAGATTTGTTTCTTCACATCTCTGTAAAACTTTATTGAGGTTGTGTAGACAATTATCAAAAGAAGTTCCATAGACGGAGAAGTCATCCATGAACACTTCCACAATTTCCTCACAAAAACCATGAAAGATAGCAGACATGCATCTTTGGAAAGTAGCAGGAGCATTACATAAACCAAAAGGCATACGTCTATAAGCATATGTTCCATAAGGGCATGTAAAAGTAGTTTTTCTTGATCTTGTTGTTTAACTGCAATTTGAGAGAAACCAGAGTATCCATCAAGAAAACAAAATTGGGTCCTTTTAGACAACCTTTCTAACATTTGATAAATAAAAGGAAGTGGGTAATGATCTTTCTTAGTAACTTTGTTAACTTTCCTGAAATCAATGCACATCCTATAACCTACTACTATTCTTTGGGGAATAAGCTCATCATTATCATTAGGAACAACGATAATTCCCCCTTTTTTAGGGACACAATGAACAGGACTAACCCATTCACTATCAGCAATAGGATAAATAATACCAACATCAAGGAGTTTCAATACCTCGTTTCTAACCACTTCCTTCATTAGGATTTAAACGACGTTGGTGCTCTACCACTGGCTTTGCATCTGGTTCTATATTGATAGCATGCTGACATATAGTAGGAGAAATCCCTTTTAAATCATCCAGAGTATAGCCCATAGCCCCTCGGTGTTTCTTCAATACCTCCAATAATATTTCCTCTTCCTTCCCTGAAAGTTTAGAGCTAATAATAACAGGATATATTTTATTATCATCAATGTAAGCATACTTAAGATCATTAGGTAAAGGTTTTAGATCGAAGACCGGATCCTTTTTAGGTGGCAATGTGGTACCCAAATCTTCCATAGGCAAGTTATGCTTAAGCATCTTAGGTTGACGATGGAGAATCTCGTCAATCTTATTTCTTTCTTCCGTGAAGATTTCACTTTTGTGGTCTTCCTTAAATTGCTGCAAA
This sequence comes from Avena eriantha, assembly GCA_910589775.1. Classification (NCBI taxonomy): domain Eukaryota; kingdom Viridiplantae; phylum Streptophyta; class Magnoliopsida; order Poales; family Poaceae; genus Avena; species Avena eriantha. Next base: position 166,733,903 of record OU342743.1, on the reverse strand, counting down.
GCATTGTTAGGAGCAAGAGAAATAAGAAGCAAGTTGTTCAACTCTGAAATCCTCATTATGGGTTTCATTTTCACAAGGTTCTTTAGTAAATTTCGAAAAATTAAACTCATAAGATTCCCCATTAAATTTAGTCAAGATTTTATCCCTTTTGCAGTCTATAATGGCTCCACATGTACTCAAGAAAGGTCTGCCAAAAATGATTGGATAGGTTTTACTAGCAGCTGAACCAAGTACTAGAAAATCAGCAGGATATTTAGTCTTACCACAAAGAACTTCTACATCCCGTACAATACCAATTGGAGAGATGGTCTCTCTGTTAGCAAGGTAAATAACCACATCAATCTCTTCTAGTTCACAGGGACTGATTTCATGCATAATTTCTTTGTAAAGCTCATAAGGGATAAGACTTGAACTTGCACCAATATCACATAAACCATAATAGCAATGATCACCAATTCTAACAGAAAGCACAGGGACACTAGCCTTTTTAGTTCTATTAGGATGTGAGACAATATTATAAGCATCCTCACAAAAGACTATGTGTCCATCTTCTACACTTTTAGTGACAAGGTCTTTCATGATTGCTACAACAGGTTCAATGTTTATTTGTTCATCAGGTTTTATAGTTCTCTTTGCACTTTTATTGATTACACTAGTTATCGTAGGATGCTCCTTTACCTTATCTGGGAAGGGTATTTTCTCGATATAAGGTTCAGGTAGGATGTGATCAATAGTGCAAAATTCAGTACTCTTAATAGGAACACAATCAACAATATCTTTATATGGTGCATGATACTTGTTCCATCCCTTTTTCGGAATTTCAATATAAGAAGCAAAATCCTTAAAACAATTTGTAATAACTTAAGAAACAAGACCATAAGCATTAATAATATTTTGAAAGTCATCAGTTCCCATAAAAGATTCAATGCATTCATAATCATAATTTATACTTGACTTTCTTCCTTTCATTCTCCATGCTTCAGCATTATTTTGAATACGGTCTAGAAGATCCCATTTAGCTTCTTCTTCCATGCATCTAAATGATCCAGCACAAGAAGCATCCAATAAATCATTATCATGAAGAGAAAGCCTTGCATAAAAGTTATTGATAATAATATTGTTGGGGAGCTCATGAATGGGACATTTGAGCATTAGTAACTTCAATCTCCCCCAAGCTTGAGCTGTACTCTCTCCATCAAGAGGCCAAAAGTTGTATATTTGATTCCGATCTTTATGAATATCACTAGGAGGATAAAACTTTGAATAAAAGAGAGGTACTATTTCCTCCCATTCAAGAGCTTGACCATTGATGTCTATGCACTTCTATTCTTGTAGACAGTTGTTGGGCCTCAAGTGTAGAGGTTTGTAGAACAGCAGCAAGTTTTCCCTTAAGTGGATTACCCAAGGTTTATCGAACTCAAGGAGGAAGTGGTCAAAGGTATCCCCTCTCAAGCAACCCTGCAATCAAGATAGAAGAAGTCTCTTGTGTCCCCAACACACCCAATACACTTGTCAGGTGTATAGGTGCACTAGTTCGGCGAGGAGATAGTGAAATACAAGTGGTATAGATATAAGATAATGGTGCTAGAAAATACTTTGATGGTGTGGAAGAGACTAAAGGCAAACTGAAATAAAGATGGAAACAAGCAAACATGTAATAGATCTAATTGCAAACGGTAATTCAATGCTTAGAAACAAGGCCTAGGGATCATACTTTCACTAGTGAAAACTCTCATATAAATATATTCTCTTTATGATGCTACTCTTAACTACTCTCCGGTTGAACACTCTAATCCATGGTAGGGCTATAACAACACACCTCAAAGTAAGCCTTTCCCATCTAGAAAACCCCACACTGTCACCTTGAGCACCAGATGGTTTCAACAAACACCACAATTTCATAAACACATCCAACTCCAAATATAACTCATAATAAGTTTTTGTAATCTCTATCCTAAGTGCCACCATGGTGTGCACGCTGTCACTTTCACACACATGGGGAGGGCAGAGATCTATTAAAGCACTTGAGTAGCAAGGTAAATCTACTAGATTACAAAGCTCATGATCACAATATGATCATGCATAGAGAGAGAGAGATGAACACATAGATACCGGTAGAACCCTTAGCCTCGAGAGAGAACTACTCCCTCCTCATCATGGGAATCAGCAATGGAGATGGAGATGGTGGTGGAGATCGATGGAGATGGCTCCAGGGGCACTTCCCCATCCTGGCAGGGTGCCAGAACAGAGACTTTCTGTCCCCCGAATCTCCCTTTCGATGGCGGCGGCGCTGCGGAACTTTTCGTGGCTGGAGGCTTGACGATCTAGGGTTTATGCCTCGGGAGGCTTCTTATAGGCTAGAGGGCAAGGTCGGTGGGCGGCCAGGGGGCCCACACCATGCCCTGGCGCGGCCTGGGGGAGCCGCGCCATGGGGTGGTGTGGCCACCCTGTGGCCCCTCTCCGACTCTCCTTTTGGCTCCGTGAGTCTTCTGGGAAATATCAACTTTGGCTTTTGTCCGGTCCAATTCCGAGAATATTGATTTTCTGACTTTCCTGAAACCAAAAACAGCAGAAAACAGGCAACTGGCACTATGGCACTTATTAATAGGTTAGTCCAAAAAATCATATGAAAAGTACTCAAAGTGTGGACAAAACACAAGAAAGTAAATAAAACCAAGCATGGCATCAAAAATTATAGATACATTTGCAATGTATCAACATCCCCAAGCTTAACTCCTGCTCGTCCTCGAGTAGGTAAGTGATAAAAAGAAAGAATAATTTTTGAGGTGACATGCACCATCATAAACTTGATCAAAGTATTTGTAAAACATTCAAAGCTGGGATCATAGTACTTCAATCATAACATGAAATACAACGTTCTAGCAATAAGATAAAGCAACTAAGTTGCAACATGAAAAGGCACAAACAAAAGACATGAATAACAATGCTTTGCAAGACGTTTGTTTGTTTCACATAAAGAAAACATAGCATAGTGGCATTCAGCTTGTCCCTCATAGAGTAGCAAATATAAATGCATAGGACACCTTCAAAGTTCATAAGAGTGACTAGATACAAATAGTTTAGAATAAGCAATATCAAGTTATGCATCAATCAACAAGTCTTGGGACAATGCACATTAAACTAAGAATGGCCACTATGCTCTCAAAGTAAGTGCATAAAGATAGAAGGTGGAGACTCAATATAGTGGTGGAAGAAAGGCCTTTTTATAAAAGGAAGTAGGGATTCAAGTCTCATAAAGAGCTTCCAAAAATTATGGTACTTATAGCTTTCAGCTCCCATTGCCCCTATCATAAGCATCTTGAAGGTGATTAAGGTTAAAGTGAACAAACTATGGTGTACATGCTTTACGAAGTATAAGTTAGAAATATCATGTCCCTTGTATACGAGGGCCGCTCCTCATGCTACTCAAGTTTAGTCACCGGTAAGTTCTTGTCATCGTAAGTACATGTGTATCATAGAGAACCGCCAACGGGGTACCCCTTGCCCGATGATACGGAAGAATCCCCATATCAAAATGACAAGGCAATCAGACAACGAGCATCTCACCAATCTTCTTATTTACCATGGGAATATGGTGCTTTTTTCTCTCTTTCCTCTTTTCATAATCTTTTTTTTCTCTTTTTTCTCAATAAGACTCTTTTTTTATAAGAAGAATGCTTCATAGACAGCTCATTATGGTTACGCTACAGGTTTCCACCATGTCAGCATGGATTAGACCAGCGGCCCAGGCGTTTCTCTAACACATATACATAACTCCATGGACTTACAAGCTCCCCTTTCATTTCACACCGACGACATCCATAGACAAAAGAGCATGGTATCAACTAGGTACAAAGTACCAGTGCAATGTTGAAAGCGTTCCCCATGACAACATGGTTCTGCTAATCCCCAACAAATAAGTGCAAGCATATACAACATAGACGGCACAATGGTTCAAGTTTATTAAGGGCAAGAAAAGTAAAGTGTGCCATCAAGTTCGTGAGAGCTTTAATCACTAGTTTTCTCATAACAAGTTTAATTTGGAAGGTAAACAAAAACATGAATATACTTGGAATAGCATATGCTAGGAGGTACGTATGGTGGACTCTTTGGAATAAATTCGTTTAGGGAGTTGGATGCATGAGTGGAACTCATACTTGGTTGTGGAGGCTAGCAAAAGACTGGGAGCGATAAACTAAGAGAGAAATAATGGCCATAATCATGCAGAGCGACAAAACATTATTGATCAAAGCATAAAGTGATACTAAAAGTTTAAAACTAAAGGATCATAAAGGCTATGGTGACTTTGGATAGTCATAACATGATGTGAGCATGCGCCAAGTCAACCCAAATAAAGCATCAAAGGAGAATACCACTATACTATGCTTTAATATGCTAAAACAACGCATGATTCATCCAACGCACATTAAGGAATCTCAATTGTTTATAACAAGTCATGCTACAGCAAAGAATACTAAGCATAAAGCCAAAACAATATTGATCATGGCATGACAAAGCATAGGCCACAGTCAAAAACAAGCTCTCTTTACCACTTAAGCATTAACTTTCCTACTTGTTTCCAATCTAAACCAAACAATTTGAAAACCAATGTATGAAAGAGGGGGTCCAACCAATTTATTTAGAAAACTAAGCAAACTAAAGCAAACGAAAAACCAAAACAAAAATGAAAAAGAAGACGCTCCAAGAAAAACACAACTGTGCATGAAACAATAAAAATGAAGCGTTTGGAAGAAACCTGGGATTTTTATTGATGAAGAAGGGGATGCCTTGGGCATTCCCAAGCTTTGACGCTTGTACTTCTTGGATATTTCTTGGGGTGACACGCATGGCATCCCCACGCTTGAGCTTTATTCCATCCTTCATCTCATTACTCATTCCTTGCATACACCTGAAATTTTTCCTTCATACAAAACTTTACACAATCTTTATTAGCAACATTAGTGCACTCAAGGTAATAAGTCTTTAGGTTCAGTTCTAACACCAATAAAACTTCCATTAAAACACAAGCTACTGTAGCACTTCCCTCAAAAAGCTCAATTCCCCAAAAGAACTTAAAAAGGAACCAACAAGAAGCAAATGCAAATAAAGGCAGAAATCTGTCAAAACAGACCAGCAGGTAAAGACGAATTTTTTCGAAGACCTTCTGTTGCTCAAATAAAAAAGTGTTGAAATAACGAAAGTTAGATAATAACCTGGGGCAGAAGAAAAAACATTCACGCCTCAAAAGGACGTACAGAGATTTTACAAGCATTTTTAGAGTGAAGCACAGAAATCTGTTTCAGGACATCAACTTTCCCAAGCATTACTTCTCTCTCATTAGAGGTTACTCTTGGCACAAAAAGAAAATAAAAAGGATAAGGAGCGGTTATCACAGAGGTAATAAATTCCAAGACTCATCTAAAACTTTTCGGTTATCTCTTAATAAGTACTTTTCTTTAACGCCTTTAAGTTAGACATGATAGTTTGAGAAGATGCTCACGTAAGAAATATGAATTGATGTAAAAGAGAGCATCAAGAAGCAAATTCAAAACACATTTAAGTCTAACCCACTTCCTATGCATAGGAATCTTGTAAAGAAACAAGTCATGAAAGCACAAAGCGACTAGCATACGAAAGCAAAACAAGTGTAACTTCAAGACTTTCAACATAAAGAGGGGAAAATTAATATTATTGAGATGCATAAAACCATCTTTCCCTTTCTCATAATAACTTTCAGTAGAATCTTGAATAAAATTAAGAATATAACTATCACATAAAACATTCTTATCATGAGCCACATGCATATAATAATTATTACTCTCCACATAAGCATAGTCATTCTTATTAATTATGGTGGGAGCAAATTCAACAAAATAGCTATCATTATTATTCTCATCACCATAATCATCAAATATAGGAGGCATATTGTAATCATTTTCTCCTCAATAGTAGGTGGACTAAAAATACCATAATCATCATTATAATTGTGGTGGGAGCAAATTCAACAAAATAGCTATCATTTTCTCCTCAATAGTAGGTGGACTGAAAATACCATAATCATCATATATTGGAGGTTTGGTATCATCATAAGAAATAGAATGGCTATCTTCCAAAGCTGGGGAACTAAAAAGATCATTTTCATAAAAACTAGCTTCCCCAAGCTTAGACTTTTCCATAGCATTAGCAATAATGGTGTCCAAAGAATTCATACTAACAACATTGCTATTAGCATGCAAATAAAGTTCCATAGGTTTTTTAATTTTCTCTTCAAACACTTCATGTCCTAACTCAAGATAAATACTATAAAGCTCTCTAATTTTTTTGTTGTTTTCCATTAAGCCTAACTAGTGAAAACAAGAAACAAAAAGACAAAATTGCAGAATATAAAGGAAATAACATCGAGCACTCACACCGGAGGATGTGAGTACCTTTTACCTTACCTCCCCGGCAACGGTGCCAGAAAATAGCTTGATGTCTACGCACTTCTATTCTTGTAGACAGTTGCTGGGCCTCCAAGTGCAGAGGTTTGTAGAACAGCGGCAAGTTTTCCCTTAAGTGGATTACCCAAGGTTTATCGAACTCAGGGAGGAAGTGGTCAAAGGTATCCCCTCTCAAGCAACCCTGCAATCAAGATACAAGTCTCTTGTGTCCCCAACACACCCAATACACTTGTCAGGTGTATAGATGCACTAGTTCGGCGAAGAGATAGTGAAATACAAGTGGTATAGATATAAGATAATGGTGCTAGAAAATACTTTGATGGTGTGGAAGAGACTAAAGGAAAACTGAAATAAAGATGGAAACAAGCAAACATGTAACAGATCTAATTGCAAATGATAATTCAATGCTTAGAAACAAGGCCTAGGGATCATACTTTCACTAGTGAAAACTCTCATATAAATATCTTCTCTTTATGATACTACTCTCCAGTTGAACACTCTAATCGATGGTAGGGCTATAACAACACACCTCAAAGTAAGCCTTTCCCATCTAGATAAACAAAACTTTTCCCTACGCGGTGATCCCAAGATCCAGCTTAGGTAGAAGGCCACGAGGATTACCACTAGACGCGCAGTTGCGGAATTGATGAAGCACGTAGCTTGATGCAGTGCAGTCCTCGCGATCCGTTTCGGTTCCACGATCCACGATCTGTACTTTCTTCACGATCGTCGAAGTGCTGAACGTATAGCACCTCCGCCGATATCCACACGTACGAGGAGGAGCGCCGGCGATGGACTGCTAGGTCCGGTACGGCGGCGACATGACGGACTGGGGCTAGGGTTTCCAACACATGGAGTGACCTAACCTTGTGCTCTAAGAACCTGCGCCCCAGCTTATATAGGGAGTGAAAGGGGCTCCACTCACTTGTGGCCCATTCACTAAAAAGGCCTATATTAGCCAATGCAAGCCTCACTTGCTGACTAAGTCCATGTCTCTATTTGGGTCCAACCCAAATAGGTTTCCTGTTTGGGTCTAACCCAAACTTGCTCCCGCTCTTAAGTGTGTGACCCGACAGGCTCATGGTAACCCGAACACGATTCCGAGTCTCACTCATGATCGATCAGTTGGTAGCGGCTCCTAGCAGAACGTGCCAACTCCCAAGTACCAATAAGTCATGACGACATACCTTCCAATGCGACTTTCGTCTGAGTCCCTTTTGCCTCACGATATACCGTTTCGGACTATAGGCGAATGATCGTCATCCCTTAAATAGTCCGACTCTCTTTCTTGATCCGAGATAAGTGATTCATCCGACTAACTCTTAGTTGGCTGCCTCGGTTAACACTTAACCGTGACGCGCATGGCCATGCTTTCCGAATCATATCTTCCAAGAGGGCCCAGAGAATATCTCTCCGGATGGAGGGGGAAAATCCCGTCTTGGTTATTCATATCACGCAACTTGATTCTCAGATGACCCGAACTCCGCCTTTATAACTGCCAAGTGACGGAACAACGTTTGACAGAACCTAAGTTGGAGATCCTCAACTCGGATTGTGCAATAACCTCAGGTCTAAGGATTACATTGATTGAGACATGCAAATGACGACTTGTTCGTTGCATCTCAATATGGGCTCGCTAAACTCTTTAGCCGAATCCGTGTAAGTCGGAATAGCATCTCCATGCCCATGACAAGTGGAACCTAGTCATCTGCTGACTTTCACATTGGTCTAAGTTGTGTGTCTGGCACAACCTCGATGACCAAGGACAATTAGTATGAACAACATGAATATGTAGTTCCACAATCAAATCACATATTCGATGATACATATCAGCAGTTCATACATGGACCATAACCTTATGAATACACAGGAATATCATCATTCATGATTGCCTCTAGGGCATATTCCCAACAGTCTCCCACTTGCACTTGAGTCAATCTTCCGACATCACATGTCCAGGCATCTGATGCCCATTGCTCTCAGGTGCGCCTCATGCTTCGGCTGTGGAATTGGCTTTGTCAACGGATCCGCAATGTTTGCATCCGTGTGTACCTTGCATAACTTAATATCACCTTGATCCACGAACTGGCGAATAAGGTGGTACCGCATGAGTATATGTTTGTTCTTCTGGTGTTGTCTAGGTTCCTTGGATTGTGCAATAGCACCATTGTTGTCACAATACACGTCTAACGGATTGGACGAGCCCTGAACCACACCAAGATCCATGAGGAAATTCCTCATCCAAATGGCTTCCTTTGCCGCCTCTGAGGCAGCAATATACTCAGCCTCTGTCATAGACGCACACACCGTTTCTTGCTTGCAACTTTTCCATCTCACAACTCCTCCGTTTATCACAAACACATACCAGGATTGCGAACGAGAATCATCCGAGTCAGTGAGATAACTCGCATCCGTGTAACCCTTTACACTGAGTTCATCCTCACCTCCATAAACCAGGAACATATCCTTAGTCCTTCTCAAGTACTTGAGGATATTTTTAGCCGCTGCCCAGTGGATCTCTCCAGGGTCAGCCTGGTATCTGCTCACAACACTTAGAGCATAGGAAACATCCAGCCTAGTACAAATCATAGCGTACATGATGGATCCGATTGCAGAAGCATACGGAATCGCACTCATCCGACTTCGCTCATCAGTTGTCGAAGGACACTGAGTCTTGCTAAGTTTTACGCCATGGGACATCGGTAAGAACCCCTTCTTAGACGATTCCAAGTTGAACTTCTTCAACACTTTGTCCAAATATGTACTTTGACTCAATCCAATGAGCCGCTTTGATCTATCTCTATAGATCCGGATTCCTAGTATGTAAGTCGCCTCACCCAAGACTTTCATCAAAAAACTCCTTTCCAATGATTCCTTGGTCTCTTGCAACATCTGGACATCATTTACAATCAGTAATATGTCATCCACATATAAGATCAGAAAGTTTACTTTGCTCCCACTAAACTTCTTGTATAAACAAGAATCATGATCGCTCTTGATGAAGCCAAACGATTTGACTACCTCATCAAAGCGAATGTTCCAACTCCGAGATGCTTGCTTCAACCCATAAATGGATTTCCGAAGTTTGCATACCTTGTCAGCATTAGCTGGGTCGAAAAAACCCTCGGGTTGTATCATATACACGCCCTCGGTTACATTTCCATTAAGGAAAGCCGTTTTGACATCCATCTGCCATATCTCATAGTCGAAATAGGCTGCTATAGCTAACATGATCCGAACTGATTTAAGCATCGCCACGGGAGAGAAAGTCTCATCATAGTCAACTCCTTGAACTTGTCGGAACCCCTTTGCGACAAGTCGTGCTTTATAGATAAAAACATTTCCATCCATATCAGTTTTCTTCTTAAAGACCCATTTGCACTCAACGGGTCTTGCACCGTCTGGCACATCAACCAAGTTCCAAACTTGATTTTCATCCATGGACTTTAACTCGGATCCCATGGCTCCAAGCCATGACTCGGAATCCGAACCCACCATCGCTTTCGAATAAGTTGTCGGCTCATCACTGTCCAACAGCATCACATCACGAACACTTCGCAATCTAGCCGATCTTTGCAGTGTTGGTGCAATTTTTGGCTCAGGTACCATGTTCGGCTCAACCTATAAGGCTTTTGCCGACTCGCTGCTAGCCGGTATTTCTCGAATTTCTTCGAGATGCACCGTACTCCCACTGACTCCCCAACTGAGAAACTCTTTCTCAAGGAAGACACTGTTTCGAGCGACAAAGACTTTGCCCTCTTCTCGGTTGTAGAAATAGTAACCCAAGGTTTCCCTCGGATACCCCACGAAAATACACTTATCCAACTTAGCTGTAAGCTTGTCCGACTGAAGTCGCTTGACAAAAGCTTCACAACCCCAAATCTTAAGAAAAGACAAACTCGGCTTCTTACCAGTCCACATCTCATGTGGTGTCTTCTCTACCGACTTTGATGGTACTCTGTTTAGTGTGAACGCTGCAGTATCTAGACAATAACCCCAAAATGATAAAGGCAGATCTGTCCGACTCATCATTGACCGTACCATGTCCAACAAGGTCTGATTCCTCCTTTCCGACACACTATTTCTCTACGGCGTTCCTGGAGGAGTGAGCTGGGGAACTATTCCACAACTCTTTAGATGGTCATCAAACTCATGGCTCATGTACTCGCCTCCTCGGTCCGACCGAAGAAACTTTATTTTCTTGCCAAGTTGATTTTGTACCTCATTCTGGAATTCCTTGAACTTTTCAAAGGCTTCCGACTTATGTGTCATCAAGTAGATATATCCATACCTACTCAAATCATCAGTGAAGGTAATGAAGTACTCATAACCACCTCTGGCTGTCGTGCTCATCGGACCACATACATCACTATGTACTAGTCCCAATAAGTCAGACGCCCTTTCACAACTCTTTGCAAAAGGTGTCTTGGTCATCTTGCCGAGAAGGCAGGATTCGCATGTCTTGAACGACTCCAAGTCGAACGAAGTTAGGAGTCCATCATCATGGAGCTTCTTCATGCATTTCCAGCTTATATGACCAAGCCGACAATGCCAAAAGTAAGTCATATTCAGATCATTTGGTTTTAACCTTTTCACATTTATATTATAGACAGATTCACTATCAAGATTCAAAATAAATAACCCGTCCAGGACGGGTGCAAAGCCATGAAACATATCATTCAAATATAAAGAACAACCATTATTCTTAAAATTCGAATCATAGCCCTGTCTCATCAAACATGAGGCAGAAATGATGTTTCGACTAAGCACTGGAACATAACATCAATTATTTAGCTCCATTATGAATCCAGAAGGTAAATGAAGTTGCATTGTGCCGACTTCTAATGCAGCGACTCTCGCTTTGTTTCCGACTCTAATGTCAACCTCACCTCTTGCAATGCTCCTAGTTCTTACCAGTCCCTGCAACGAGTTGCAGATGTGAATGACTGATCCGTTATCATATACTCAAGAACTACCAGGTGCATCAGCAAGATAAATGTCTATAACATTGCAAACAAGCGTACCTGAGCCGGAAGTCACACCTTCGCTCTTGGCTTTATCAGCCAGATACTTGCTGCAATTCCTCTTCCAATGGCCATCCGACTTGCAGTAGAAGCAAGTGGATCCGGCTGTAGGAGATGGCTTAGTCCCTGAGGAAGCGCTTTGGACTGGGTCCTCCGCCTTACCTCCTGACTTTGCCTTCTTCTTCTTAGTCCAAGAACTCTTCTTGAACTTAGCCTTGTTTTGTACCATCAACACTTGACTGGCACCTTTCTTGGGATCCGCCTCACCCTGCTTGAGCATCCCATGTAATTCAGTGAGCTTCTTATCCATACCATGCATGTGGTAGTTCGATATGAACTGGCCATACGCACTAGGAAGAGAGTTCAGAATTATGTCCGTAGCGAACTCTTCGCTAATGGGGTAGCCAAGCCTTTCCAGAGACTACACGTAACCAACCATCTTGATCACATGCGGACTCAGTGGATCGCCATCCTTAAGCTTGCAGCTCAACAAAGCCTGATAGACTTGATACCTCTCAGTCTTTGCCTGAGCCTGGAACATACTTTTGAGGCTTTCGATCATATCGTAGGCCTCAACATTCTCGAACTGCTGCTGCAAGTCTGGTTCCATGTGAGCAAGCATAAGACAGCTAATCTCCGTGGATTCATCACAAATCCGACAGTAGGCATTGGTGGCTGCGACAGTCGCATTCTCATCCGGCTCAGCTGGAAGTGGGTTGTCTAGGACACGATCCCTTTTTGCTTGTTTGAGAACAATTCTCATATTACGATACCAGTTGGTGAAATTAGTTCCATTCAGCTTATCTTTCTCTAAGATGGTTCTCAAAGCAAAACCGGAAATCTGAGGAAGACTGCTAGGTGCTATTGATCTACAACAGAAAATATGCAAAACACTTAAGACATGTATCCATAAAGAGCAAGCATATTAAACACTTTAATATTTATGCTCCCACTAGAACCAACACCCCTCCGATGGTTACTTAGTGATTCAGGACCCTAAATAAGCAAGTCGACTAGTGAGCTTTAGCATCACCGCTAGCCATCAAGTGATCTAGGTAGACAACTCCTTGTCAATCGTATCTCATATGACTCCTGTTGGATGGGTGGCATCACATGCCCCGGCTCCCATCCGACTTTTCCCCAAGTCCCACAACCGTTGTGATAGACCTGTCTAGATTACCAAGTGATTCCGCTGTAAGAGTCCGACTCGAAACCACCTAGTCGGAAAGAATTGATAGCACCTCAATTTTATGAGCCCACTACCAAAAATGTCCGACTTGTGATGGTGCAGCACTGGCGGGGAAACCGACTAGACCTTCTTTGAGGGATTATATTCTACCAACTATCTAATAGAGGTAAAAATAGAGACATAACAATAACACAAAATAAAAGCACTTATAATGTGAAATGGTATGGCTCTCTTCATGACGATCTCCATCTCCATAAAGCCTGTAATCCGACTCGTGTCAACTCTTGTCACGGGCCGTCTTACACCATGTAGCCGACTTATACACCGACTTGCATGCTATCCGGATTCTCCAAACAGCTACACTAGCTAGTAATCCAAATTACACAGAGAATCCGACACGCGGGCCGTTATACAATAAGATGATAGCACCTAGGCTCCAGCCGGCTGACAAAATCCGTGGTACGCAGATCACATATGGATTACACACATCACATGCACATAAGCCATACCATTCACAACATCATCCTGCAAAAACAAGTTATGCATAGATACGATATCTATCGGCATTGTGAAACTCGCAACGACATCTAAGGCGCTACGACAGGGCAAAGCCGGCAATCCTGCAGATCTCATCTGCATTCCGGACATGGATTTCATCATCGGATAAAAAAATTTTACCCAAATCCGATCCGGACTCCGATTCGATCAAACCCTTTGATCTTCGATCACCACATCCAGGTTTACATGTCACAATCTACCCCCATGGCGGAAACCGACCGGTAGGGGTATGTCGTTCCACGACCTTAGCAGTTAGATCACGGAAACCAGATCATCCATTCCCCGAGTACAGTTGATCCAATCAACTTTGTACAAAACCGATCTATCTCATAGATCGACCACCAAAACTGCAATTAGATCCAATCTAACGCCAACCGCATATCACATATGCGTGATCTCGAGCCTAAAACCAGAAGCTAACGCTCTGATACCACTGTTGGACCACGTAGAGATAAACAAAACTTTTTCCCTACGCGGTGATCCCAAGATCCAGCTCAGGTAGAAGGCCACGAGGATTACCACTAGACGCGCAGTTGCAGAATTGATGAAGCACGTCGCTTGATGCATTGCAGTCCTCACGATCCGTTCCGGTTCCACGATCCACGATCCATACTTTCTTCGCGATCGTCGAAGTGCTGAACGTACAGAACCTCCACCGGTATCCACACATACGAGGAGGAGCGCCGGCGATGGACTGCTAGGTCCGGTATGGCGGCGACAGGACGGACTGGGGCTAGGGTTTCCAACACATGGAGTGACCTAACCTGTGCTCTAAGCACCTGCGCCCCAGCTTATATAGGGAGTGAAAGTGGGCTCCACTCACTTGTGGCCCATTCACTAAAAAGGCCTATATTAGCCACTGCAAGCCTCACTTGCTGACTAAGTCCATGTCTCTATTTGGGTCCAACCCAAATAGGTTTCCTGTTTTGGTCTAACCCAAACTTGCTCTCGCTCTTAAGTGTGTGACCCGACAGGCTCATGGTAACCCGGACACGATTCCAAGTCTAACTCGTGATCGATTAGTTGGTAGCGGCTCCTAGAAGAACGTGCCAACTCCTAAGTACCAATAAGTCATGATGACATACCTTCCAATGCGACTTTCGTCTGAGTCCCTTTTGCCTCACGATATACCTTGTCGGACGATAGGCGAATGATCGTCATCCCTTAAATAGTCCGACTCTCTTTCTCGATCTAAGATAAGTGATTCATCCGACTAACTCTTAGTCGGCTGCCTCGGTTAACACTTAACCGTGACGCGCATGGCCATGCTTTCTGAATCATATCTTTCGAGAGGGCCCAGAGAATATCTCTCCGGATGGAGGGGCAAAATCCCATCTTGGTTATTCACATCACGCAGCTTGATTCTCAGACGACCCGAACTCTGCCTTTATAACTGCCCATTGACGGAACAGCGTTTGACAGAACCTAAGTCGGAGATCCTTAACTCGGGTTGTGCAATAACCTCAGGTCTAAGGATTACATTGATTGAGACATGCAAATGACGACTTGTTCGTTGCATCTCAATATGGGTCAGTCTGACTCGCTAAACTCTTTAGCCGAATCCGTGTAAGTCGGAATAGCATCTCCATGCCCATGACAAGTGGAACCTAGTCATCTTCCGACTTTCACATTGTTCTAAGTTGTGTCCGGCACAACCTCAATGACCAAGGACAATTAGTATGAACAACATGAATATGTAGTTCCACAATCAAATCACATATTCGGTGATACATATCAGCAGTTCATACATGGACCATAACCTTATGAATACATAGGAATATCATCATTCATGATTGCCTCTAGGGCATATTCCCAACAACTTTCACTAGTGAAAACTCTCATATAAATATCTTCTCTTTATGATACTACTCTTAACTACTCTCTGGTTGAACACTCTAATCGATGGTAGGGCTATAACAGCACACCTCAAAGTAAGCCTTTCCCATCTAGAAAACCCCACACTGTCACCTTTAGCACTAGATGGTTCCAACAAACACCACAATTTCATAAAGACATCGAACTCCAAATATAACTCATAACAAGTATTTGTAATCTCTAGCCTAAGTGCCACCATGGGGTGCACGCTGTCACTTTCACACACATGGGGAGAGTAGAGATCTATTAAAGCACTTGAGTAGCAAGGTAGATCTACTAGATTACAAAGCTCATGATCACAATATGATCATGCAAAGAGAGAGAGAGAGATGAACACATAGCTACCGGTAGAACCCTTAGCCTCGAGAGAGAACTACTCCCTCCTCACCATGGGAATCAGCAATGGCGATGGAGATGGTGGTGGAGATCGATGGAGATGGCTCCTGTGGCACTTCCCCGTCCCGGCAGGGTGCCGGAACAGAGACTTTCTGTCCCCCGAATCTCCCCTTCGATGGCGGCGGCGCTGTGGAACTTTTCGTGGCTGGAGGCTTGACGATCTAGGGTTTATGCCTCGGGAGGCTTCTTATAGGCTAGAGGGAAAGGTCGGTGGGCGGCTAGGGGGCCTACACCATGCCCTGGCGCGGCCTGGGGGGACCTGCGCCATGGTGGGGTGTGGCCACCCTGTGGCCCCTCTCTGACTCTCCTTCTGGCTCCGTGAGTCTTCCGAGAAAATATCAACTTTGGCTTTTGTCCGGTCCAATTCCGAGAATATTGATTTTCTGACTTTCCTGAAACCAAAAACAGCAGAAAACAGGCAACTGGCACTGTGGCACTTGTTAATAGGTTAGTCCAACAAAATCATATGAAAAGTACTCCAAAGTGTGGACAAAACACAAGAAAGTAGATAAAACCAAGAATGGAACATCAAAAATTATAGATACATTTGCAATGTATCAACCATTCTTCAGCAGCTTATGCCATTCTTCAGCTCTTCCTTTTAGTGATAATGAGAATAACTTCTTCTTGCTTGATCTGTTGTAATACCTGCACACTTGAGCAACCCGCATAATTCGTGTATAAAGAGCAAATGATCACCAGGATGGATAGTTCCATCTCCAAAATAATAGTTATCCATAACACGATCAATAATTGTAGGTATTTTAAAAATATCATTCTCGACAGGTGGTGGTTCATCTACTACCTTAGCAGTGGTAGTAGCATTACGAAATAAGAAACTTAGCGAATTATCCATAATGAAAATAAAGCAACTAATAGAAATAAACAATACTCACACTAGAAGTTTACCAGTTCCACTCTCCAATAGCACTTCACTCCCTGGCAATGGCGCCAGAAAATAGTCTTGATGACCCACAAGTTAGGGGTGTATCGCAGTATTTTCGATAAGTAAGAGTGTTGAACCCAACGAGGTGCAGAAGGTGCTGGCGAATGGCTAGGAGCAGGAATTCTCTACAAATACTTAGCAAACAGATTTTTAGGGATTTTTGATAATGTAGGTAAATAAAGTACGAGTAAATAAAAGACAATAATAATAAATGCAGCAAGTGGCCCAATCCTTTCTTTAGCAAAGGACAAGACGGTTGTATTACTTAAGATGACCAAACGTTCTCGAGGACACATGGGAATATCATCAAGTGCTTTCGCTTCATATAGTTGATTAATCTTCTTTAGTTTGCTAAGTGTTGTGTGGGTGAACCTGTGCTAATGTATCGACCTTCCTAGGACTAATACATACTTGTGATTATACCCCTTGCAAGCATCCGCAAGTACAGGAAAGTAATTAAGGTAGAAACCTAACCACAGCTTTAAACTCTAAGACCCTGACGTCCCTTGTGCAATGGTTTACTAACGGGGGTTCAGGTTTCTGTCACTCCAGCAACCCCTACGATTAGTAGACAAATACACAATGCATTCCCCTAGGCCCATATAGGTGAAGTGTCATGTAGTCGACATTCACATGACACCACTAGAAGAAATACACCACAACTTAAATATCAAACCATTGAATCTTTCTCAACACAATTCCACTACTAACAACATGACTTTGCCCATGTCCTCAAGAACAAAGCGAACTACTCACACGACATCATATGGATCAAGATCAGAGATGATATAATGATATGCAACAATATGAACATAAACGATAATTCAATGGTTCACTCAATAGCATCAACTACAAAGAGTAATCAACACCGGGAAAGTTTCCCCTAAGAACTATGCAAGTTTCCCCTAAGATTCAACCCAGTTTCCCCTAGGATTTCCCCTAGCAGAATTCTGTCTGCCGGAGAGATCTTTCTCTCTCGGTGTTTTCCACCCCGTAGAGGTGACGGAATCTTTCTGTGGTCGCTCCCGAGTCTTAGGGCTTCGGGAGGATAATATATGCCAGAGGGGAGAGCCAGGAGTGGACTAGGACGGTTACACCACCTGGTGGTGTGGCCTGGGGTGTCCCACGCCAGGGGGTGGTGTGGGCCCCCTGTGGCCCATCTCCACTTCCTGTTCTGGCATTCTTCGTCTTTTGGAAAAATAGGATTTTCCATGTATTTTCCCGGATTTTCGGATCTTCGCGAATTTTGCCTCCAAACAACACCTTTTCCATCAGAATCCTGACTGCAGCGGTCCATGCTCCAAAATTCATCAACCATGCAAAAATAGATGAAATAACATAAGTATCATCTCTTAATATGAAATATACCAATTAATAACAGTAAATTATGATATAGAATAGTGATGCAAAATGGACGTATCACTATGCTATTAAAGGACGTAATCATGTAGGACGTATCCCATGGCATGGATAGTGTTCTATGAGTTTCCTCAATTTCCCAAGTTGATACGTAAGGATTGCTAACAACTTTATAGTCACTATAAGTGCTAGCACGCCCCATCTACCAACAAGTAGTTCCCTCCATCAAGTCCCCACGTGAGGCAAATATTGAGAGGTCGATGATACGTTGCAAACATATCTATAATTATTTATGTTCCATACTTGTTTTATATCTACTTTCTTATGTTTTGTCCACAGTTTGGAGTATTTTTATATGCTTTCTTCGACTAACCTATTAATAGGATGCCACAGTGCCAGCTACCTATTTTCTGCTGTTTTTGGTTCCAGGAAAGTCGGAAAATGAATATTCTCGGAATTGAACGGGACAAAAGCCAAAGTCAATATTTCACCGAGGGGGACACGGAGCCAGAAGACGAGATGGAGAGGGGCCAGAGGCCGGCCACACCACCTGGTCACGCGGCCAGGCCTGGCCCACGCAGGGGGTGGTGTGGCCGCCTAGGGCACCCCCTCGGCCTCCCCTTTTGCCTATAAGAAGCCTCCGATACAGAAACCCTAAGGACCCGATCAAAATTCCACGAAAGAGTCTGTAGCCGTCACCATCTCCATCCCTAGATCAAGAGGGATCTAAAGCTCTTCCCGGCACCCTGTCGGAGGGGAGAATTCACCCTGGAGGCCTTCTTCATCACCATGCCTGCCTCCGGTGTGATGCGTGAGTAGTTCATCCCTGGACTATGGGTCCATGTAGTAGCTAGATGGTTGGTTCTTCTCCTTTGTACTACCATGTTTAGATCTTGTGAGCTCCGTTCATGATCAATATCATCTATTTGTAATCTTACATGTTGTGTTTGCGGGGATCCGATGGATATTGAGATGCTATTTCAGATTGATTATTGATTCTATCATGTCTTTGTTATTTGTGATCTTGTATGCTCTCCATTGTTAGTAGCTATCTTGGCCGGGTAGATGCTAGTAACTCCAAGAGGGAGTATTTATGCTCGATAGTGGGTTCATGCCTCTAGGAATCTAGGAAGTGACAGAAATCTCTAAGGTACTAGATGTGTTGTTGCTACTAGGGAGAAAACAGCAATCCTTTGTTCATAGAACAATCGTATTGTTTACTTTACACGCAATACTTAATGCAATTATCTATTGCTTGCAACTTAATACTGGAGGGGGTTCGGATGATAACCTGAAGGTGGATTATTAGTCATTGGATTACGGTCTATGTATAATGTTGTAAAGCCCAATCAAACCTCATAGGAGTCAAGATGATTACTATATGCATGAATGCTTTCTCGATGTTTGTCAATTGCCCCGATGTAATTTGTTCACCCAACATGTCATCTATCTTAAGGAGAATCACCACTAGTGAACTATGGACCCCGGTCCTTTCTTTTACCATCAATCTATATCTTTTTACTGTTTTTTGTTTACTTTCTGCAAGCAATTACTATCTTCCACACAATACATTTAATCCTTTGTTTTTAGCAAAACCGGTGAGATTGACAACCTCACTGTAAGTTGGAGGCAAAGTTCTATGGTTGTGTTGTGCACGATTCCAAGTTGGAAACAACACCTTCGAGGTGTTTCCTTGCTCCTACTGGTTTGATAACCTTGGTTTCATAACTGAGGGAAAACTTACTGATGTGCTCATCATACCTTCCTCTTGGGGTTCCCCAACGAGATCGATATATTTAGAGCAATCAAGCTATTTTTCTGGCGTCGTTGCCGGGGAGTACAGGACATCTTCACAAGGGGAGTCGCATAACCAATCTCTTTACTTTTTTATTTGTTTTTCTTAGTTTATTTCTACTTTGTTTGCTTGTTTCTTTATTTAAAAAACACAAAAATGACTACTCTTGAAAACACTAAGTTGTGTGACTTCACTAGCACAAACAACAATGATTTCATGTGCACACCTATTGCTCCACCTATTCCTGAAGCTACTTTCTTTGAAATTAAACCTGCTTTACTCAATCTTGTTATGAGAGAACAGTATTCTAGAATTGGTACTAAAGATGTTGCTGCTCATCTAAATAACTTTGTTGAACTTTGTGAGATGCAAAAACATAGGGATATAGATGGAGATATTATTAAGCTTAAATTGTTTCCTTTCTCTTTGAGAGGAAAAGCTAAAGAAGGGTTGCAATCCCTAACTAGAAATAGTATTGATTCTTGGACTAAATGCAAAGATGCTTTCATTGGAAAATACTATCCTCCTGCTAAGATTATATCTACGAGAAGTGAAATAATGAAATTTAAACAATCTGATAATGAATATGTTGCTCAAGCTTGGGAAAGAATGAAATATTTGGTAAAGAATTGTCCCACTCATGGACTGACTGCTTGGATGATTATCCAAACCTTTTATGCAGGACTGAATTATTCTTCAAGAAATCTACTGGATTCTGCTGCTGGAGGTACCTTTATGACCATTACTTTGGGTGTTGCAACAAAGCTTCTGGATAATATGATGGTTAACTATTCTGAATGGCACACTGAGAGCTCTCCACAAGGTAAGAAGGTAAATTCGGTTGAGGAAACCTCCTCCTTGAGTGATAAAATTGATGTTATCATGTCTATGCTTGTTAATGGGAAAGCTCATATTGATCCAAATCATGTTCCCTTAGCCACTTTGGTTGCTCAAGAAGAGCAAGTTGATGTGAACTTTATTAGAAATAATATTTTAGCAACAATGCCTACAGGAATAATTTTGGTAATAACAACTATAGGCCATATCCTCCCAATAATGGTAATGCTTATGAAAATTCCTACAACAATAATAGAAGTGCACCCTCTAAACTTGAAGTTATGCTTAAAGATTTTATTAGTAAACAAAGTACTTTCAATAAAACTATTGAGGAAAAACTCTCTAATGCTGAAAGAAATATAGCATCATTGTCTGAAGCACAATCTTCTTTGAATAAAATGGCTGCTAAAACTGAAACTACTGAAAATCCCTTTGTTGCTACTAATGCCATACAAGTTAGAATTGATGAAAATGTTAGACTATTAGCTGAATTGCATGCTAAGTGGGAAAGAGAAGATGAAATTGCTAGAAATATTAGTATTTCTACTATCACTACCACTAATGTTGAAGCTAGTAAACCCAATGGAACCTTTTCTAATAAAAATGCTGAAATTCTTCGAAATATGGGAAACAATAGCTCCACTACTTTAGATGATAATTACGATTTTGATCTTGATGGCTGCAATATCTCTGAAGTAATTATGTTCCTACAAAACCTTGGTAAGAGTCCTAATGCTAGTGCTATGAATATGGCCTTTACAAAACACATTACTAATGCTCTCATAAAAATTAAAGAAGAAAAGATGAAACATAAAGCTTCTATTCCTATGAAATTAGAAGATGGTTGGGAACCCATCATTGATATGAAAGTGAATGATTTTGATCTCAAAGCTTTATGTGACCTTGATAGTAGTGTTTCTATTATGCCTAGAAAGATTTATGAAATGCTTGATTTGACACCATTAGAAGATTGTTATTTAAATGTCCCACTTGATGATAATGCTAAAAAGAAACTCATGGGGAGTATTAATGATGTTCTTATTATGGTTAACAATGTCTATGTTCATGTTGATTTCTATGTTTTGGATGTTGAATGCAATGCTTCTTGTCTTATTACTTTGGGAAGACCTTTTCTTAGAACTGTTGGTGCCATTATTGATATGAAAGAAGGCACCATTAAATATCAATTTGAAGGGGATCCGTAGTAGAAAACAAAAAAATTCCTATGTTGGAACCCCAATAATGCCTAGGATCTATCTATGTAGTAATGCGGTAGCGGCCAATGCGTATAGAATACATATCCTTGTAGACCGTACACGGTTAACGTTCCACGGGGAACGTGGTTGATGTAGTCGTACTCGTAGTCGACCTCAAGGTCGCGAAGCTCCTAGCATGTCACCCCTTGCTCCTTCTTCATCGTGCAGCAGCTCCGGATCACGACATTTAAGCGCCCCAAGTGTTGCGCCTCGTGTCTTCGTACACATCCGGTGCACGATGAGACCTCCGGATCCCCGATCCTGCCGGGAGTGTGGAAGTTGATATCCGGCTAGAAATCTCCACAGCGCAATGGCGTACTGCAGGTATGCCTTGTTTGCATAGCCCAAACTTGGGGGCCATGGTCACAAGGGCTACAGAGAGAGGGAAGGAGGAAGTCAACCAAAGAACTTCTCCAAATATTGGTGTGTTTAATCCACCCATGGGCACCCCTTTATATAGGCTAAGGGGGTGTGCCTTTCTCAAATGCTAAGCCATGTGGGACTAAACAAGGGGAAGAGAGGGGGGAGGCGCACGTGCCCTTAGGGCTTCATGGGCTAGCCGGCCAGGGGTGGGCCCCACCCCACCCACAGCCCTAGGCTGGCCGGGTGGGCCCCCTTGTGGCGGCTGGGCCTTGGCCCTTCCCTCCTCCGGTTTTCCCTCATGGGCCCCTTTTCCCTAGGAAGTTTGGCCCATTAGTGGAATACCCCTTCAAAAATAGATTTTAATATTATATTTAATATTAATTACACTAATTAATATGTAAATACATATTACAAAACCCGATTCAACCCAAAACACCTTTTGGTTCCCTTTTCTATATCCTCTGAACAACTTCGGAATTCTCGGAATGATTCTCGTCCTTTATTCTTTCTCCGAACAGCTTCGGATTTCTCCACAGAAGGATTCTGGCTTTCTCTTTCTCTACTGTTATTCTGTCTTACAAATGATCTCTCTCATCATACCCTTAAGTGTATCCTCTCACGGCTCGGGAATGCTCTAGACATGATCTATATCAATGATCAACAGAGGGACCAGGGATATCCATTTGACCCCTATGCATTCTTGATGACAATGTCATTTGAACCGCTGAATGTAGCAACCAATTCCTTTTGTTTCTTGATACGACTTGTCTGAGATCCGATCATTGGTATCACATACCTTGTTCAATCTGGTTCACAACAAGTTATGTTTTCTTGTTACCATGATATTACATCCCCGTGACCGAGTCACATCTTGCAAAATTTATGGATGTAATCTCACCAAGCCGTCCGTTGATGGCCCGTGATTGATGAGCTCGTTGGGGAACCCCAAGAGGAAGGTATGATGAGCACAGAAGTAAGTTTCCCTCAGTTATGAAACCAAGGTTTAATTGAACCAGTAGGAGCAAGGAAACACCCCAAAGGTGTTGCTAGCTGAGCCTTGGCAGGGTGCATTACCGGTGCTAGTAGCCACGTGGAGACCTGCACAACACAACCACAGAACTCTGTCCCCAACATGCGATGAGGTTGTCAATCTCACCAGTTTTGCTGAAAACAAAGGATTAAACGTATCGAATGGAAGGAAGTAATAGTTTGTAGAAAGTAAACACAAAGCAGTAAATAGTTTGTAGATTGTATGTAAAAGAAAGGACTGGGGTCCATAGTTCACTAGAGGTGGCTCTCCTTAAGATAGATAACATGTTGGGTGAACAAATTATAGCGGGGCAATTGACAAACATCGACAAAGCATACAAGCATATACTAATCATCTTGACTCATTTGAGACTTGATTGGGCATTACAACATTATACATAGACCGCCATCCAACTACATCTATGACTAATAATCCACCTTCAGGTTATCATCCTAACCCCCTCTAGTATTAAGTTGCAAGCAACAGATTATTGCTTTACGAATTGTGTGTAAAGTAAACAATACGATTATTCTATGAACAAAGGATTGTTGTTTTCTCCCTAGTAGCAACAACACATCTAGTACCTTAGAGATTTCTGTCACTTCCCCAGATTACCATAGGCATGAACCCACTATCGAGCATAAATACTAACTCTTGGAGTTGCTAGCATCTACTTGGCCAAGATAGCTACTAACAACGGAAAGCATGCAAGATCACAAATAACAAAGACATGATAGAATCAATAATCAATCTGAAATAGCATCTCAATATCCATCGGATCCCCGCAAACACAACATGCAGAATTACAAATAGATGATCTTGATCATGAATGGAGCTCACAAGATCTAGACATGAAAGCACAAAGGAGGAGAACCAGCCATCTAGCTACTACATGGACCCATAGTCTATAGATGAACTACTCACGCATCACACCGGAGGCTTGCATGATGATGAAGAAGGCCTCCAGGGTGAATTCCCCTCTCCGGCAGGGTGCCGGGAAGAGCTTCAGATCCCTCACGATCTAGGGATGGAGATGAAGGCGGCTACAGACTCTTTTGTGGATTTTTGATCGGGTACTTAGGGTTTTGGTCCCGAGGGAAATATATAGGCGGAAGGAGAGGCCGAGGGGGTGTTGGGGTCGGCCAGACCACCCCCTGGCGCGGGCCAGGCCTGGCCGCGCGGCCAGGTGGTGTGGCCATCCTCTAGCCCTTCTCCGTCTCGTATTCTAGCTTCAGATGTCTTTCGGAAAATAGGCACTTTCGCTTTTGTCCCGTCCAATTCCGAGAATATTCATTTTTTGACTTTTCTGGAACCAAAAACAGCAGAAAACAGGCAGCTGGCACTGTGGCTCTTGTTAATAGGTTAGTCCAAGAAATCATATGAAAAGTACTCCAAAGTGTGGACAAAACACAAGAAAGTAGATAAAACCAAGCATGGAACATCAAAAATTATAGATACATTTGCAATGTATCAACATCCCCAAGCTTAACTCCTGCTCGTCCTCGAGTAGGTAAGTGATAAAAAGAAAGAATAATTTTTTAGGTGACATGCACCATCATAAACTTGATCAAAGTACTTGTAAAACATTCAAAGCTGGGATCATAATACTTCAATCATAACATGAAAGACAAAGTTCTAGAAATAAGACAAAGAAACTATGATACAACATGAAAAGGCATAAACAAAAGATTCATGAATAACAATGCTTTGCAAGACGTTTGTTTGTTTCACATAAAGAAAACATAGCATAATAGTATTCAGCTTGTCCCTCATAGAGTAGCAAATATAAATGCATGGGACACCTTCAAAGTTCATAAGAGTGACTAGATACAAATAGTTTAAAACAAGCCATATCAAGTTATGCATCAATCAACTAGTCTTGGGACAATGCACATAAAACTAAGAATGGCCACTATGCTCTCAAAGTAGGTGCATAAAGATAGAAGGTCGAGACTCAATATAATGGTGGAAGAAAGGCCTTCATAGAAGGAAGCAGAGATTCAAGTTTCATAAAGAGCTTCCAAAAATTATGGTACTTCTAGCTTTCAGCTCTCATTTCCCCTATCATAAGCATCTTGAAGTGATTAAGGTTAAAGTGAACAAACTATGGTGTACATGCTTGACAAAGTATAAGTTAGAAATCTCATATCCCTTGAATACGAGGGCCGCTCCTCATGCTACTCAAGTTTAGTCACCGGTAAGTTCTTGTCATTGTAAGTACATGTGTATCATAGAGAACCGCCAACGGGGTACCCCTTGCCCGATGATACGGAAGAATCCCCATATAAATATGACAAGGCAAGCAGACAACGAGCATCTCCGCAATCTTCTTATTTACCATGGGAATATGGTGCTTTTTTTCTCTCTTTCCTCTTTTCATAATCTTTTTTTTCTTTTTCTCTTTTTTCTCAATATAGGACTCTTTTTTTTAGAAGAAGAATGTTTCATAGACAGCTCATTATGGTTACGCTGCAGGTTTCCACCATGTAAGCATGGATTGGACCAGCGGCCCAGGCGTTTCTCTAACACATATACATAACTCCATGGACTTACAAGCTCCCCTTTCATTTCACACGACGACATCCATAGACAAAAGGGAATGATATCAACTAGGTGCAAAGTACCAAGTGCAATGTTGAAAGCGTTCCCCATGACAGCATAGTTCTGCTAATTCCCAACAAATAAGTGCAAGCATATACAACATAGACAACACAATGGTTCAAGTTTATTAATGGCAAGAAAAGTAAAGTGTGCCATCAAGTTCGTGAGAGCTTTAATCACAAGTTTTCTCATGACAAGTTTAATTCGGAAGGTAAACAAAAACATGAACATACTTGGAATAGCATAAGCTAGTAGGTAGGTATGGTGGACTCTTTGGAATAACTTGGTTTACTTAGTTGGATGCATGAGTGGAACTCATACTTGGTTGTGGAGGGTAGCAAAAGACTGGGAGCGACAAACTAAGAGAGCAATAATGGCCATAATCATGCAGAGCGACAAAACATCATTGATCAAAGCATAAAGTGATACTACAAGTTGAAAACTAAAGGATCATAAAGGCTTATGGTGACTTGAGATAGTCATAACATGGTGTGAGCATGCGCCAAGTCTACCCAAATAAAGCATCAAAGGAGAATACCACAATACTATGCTTTAATATGCTAAAACAACGCATGATTCATCCAAGGCACATTAAGCAATCTCAATTGCTTATAACAATTCATGCTACAGCAAAGAATACTAACCATAAAGCCAAAACAATATCAAGCATGACATGACAAAGCATAGGCCATAGTCAAAAACAAGCTCTTTTTACCACTTGAGCATGAGCTTTCCTACTCTTTTCCAAACCAAACCAAACTATTTGAAAACCAATGTATGAAAGAGGGGGTCCAACCAATTTATTCAGAAAACTAAGAAAACAAAGAAAATGGAAAACCAAAACAAAAAACGAAAAAGAAGACGCTCCAAGAACAACACAACTTTGCAAGAAACAATAAAAATGAAGCGTTTGGAAGAAACCTGAGATTTTTTATTGATGAAGAGGGGAATGCCTTGGGCATCCCCAAGCTTTGATGCTCCTACTTCTTGGATATTTCTTGCGGTGACACGCGTGGCTTCCCCAAGCTTGACCTTTAGTCTATCCTTCATCTCATTACTCATTCCTTCCATACACCTGAAATTTATCCTTCATACAAAAATTCACACAATCTTTATTAGCAACATTAGTGCACTCAAGATAATAAGTCTTAAGGTTCAGTTCTAACACCAAATAAAGTTCCTTTAGAACACTAGATACTATAGAACTTCCCTCAAAAAGCTCAATTCCCCAAAAGAACTCAAAAAGGAACCAACAAGAAGCAAATGCAGAAAATGGCAGAAATCTGTCAAAACAGACCAGCAGGTAAAGACGAATTTTTTCAAAGACCTTCTTTTGCTCAAATCAAAAAGTGTTGAAGTAAAGAAAGTTAGATAACAACCTGGGGCAGAAGCAAAAAAATTCACGCCTCAAAAAGACGTACAGAGATTCTACACGAATTTTTACGGTGAAGCACAGAAATCTGTTTCGGGACAACAACTTTCCCAATCGTTACTTCTCTCTCATTAGAGGTTACTCTTGGCACAAAAAGCAAATAAAAACGAATAGGAACGGTTATTACTGAATTAATGACTTCCAAGACTCATCTAAAACTTTTGCGTTATCTCCCAATAAGTACTTTTCTTTAACGCCTTTAAGTTAGGCAAAAGAAGTAAGAAAAAGAATCAAGTATTCTCAAATGAAGAAGCATTAAGATTAATACCGAAAATATCTTCAACAAGGCAAGGTATATCATCCATATAAGTTCTAAAGGATCCTCTCTCAATTCTCTTAGGTTCACTATTTTCATCAAAAGGGTTTTCCGGAACAATCCAATCAAGATTCCTTTCTATGGCTTCATGTATTGCTACCAGTTTAAAGGGTATTGGTATCTTAGTTTCCTCCCCATTAGGTTCAGTTTTGTTCATTTTTTCTCGTGTACCAACAACATCTACACATGAGCCTAGCATATTGAAACATTTATAGACTTTTCTAGCTTCCTTGGCAACATCATAGAATTCCTTAAACAAAGTTCCTAAAATAAAATGCCTCTTTTCAGGGTCCTCAATTTCTTTAAGTTTAAGAAACATTACTTGCATTAAGGGGTTGAGGTTAACAAACCTAGCTTCCAACATGTGAACTAAAGAAGCTACAGCAATCTAATAATTTGGAGCCAATTCTACAAGGGATCTATCCTCAGTATCCTCATGTTTACTAACATGATTAAAGAATTCTTCAATATTATCTTTTCCAATTATAGAACCACTCCCTATTGAAAGGTCTTTTAGGGTGAATTTAGGGATCAACATGGTGAGCTAAGGAAGAGTTGACAACTAAAGGAGGCTTAATTTTTTTGTGTTTTTGATAAATAAAGCAAACTTGTAAAGCTAATTTTTTTGTGTTTTTGATAAAGAAACAAGCAAGCAAAACAAAAGTAAACTAAGCAAAACAAAAATAACAAAGTAAAGAGATTGGTTATGAGGGACTCCCCTTGTGAAGATGTCCTTGACTCCCCGGCAACGACGCCAGAAAAATACTTTGATGGCTCGTGATTGATGAGCTCGTTGGGGAACCCCAAGAGGAAGGTATGATGAGCACAGAAGTAAGTTTCCCTCAGTTATGAAACCAAGGTTTAATCGAACCAGTAGGAGCAAGGAAACACCCCAAAGGTGTTGCTAGCTGAGCCTTGGCAGGGCGCACTACCGGTGCTAGTAGCAACGTGGAGACATGCACAACACAACCACAGAACTCTGTCGCCAACTTGCGATGAGGTTGCCAATCTCACCAGTTTTGCTGAAAACAAAGGATTAAACGTATCGAATGAAGGAAGTAATAGTTTGCAGAAAGTAAACACAAAGCAGTAAACAATTTGTAGATTGTATGTAAAAGAAAAGACCGGGGTCCATAGTTCACTAGAGGTGGCTCTCCTTAAGATAAATAACATGTTGGGTGAACAAATTACAGCGGGGCAATTGACAAACATCGAGAAAGCATATAAGCATATACTAATCATATTGACTCCTTTGAGACTTGATTGGGCATTACAACATTATACATAGACCGCCATACAACTGCATCTATGACTAATAATCCACCTTCAGGTTATCATCCAAAACCCCTCCAGTATTAAGTTGCAAGCAACATATTATTGCTTTACAAATTGTGTGTAAAGTAAACAATACGATTGTTATGTGAACAAAGGATTGTTGTTTTCTCCCTAGTAGCAATAGCACATCTAGTACCTTAGAGATTTCTGTCACTTCCCCAGATTACTAGAGGCATGAACCCACTATCGAGCATAAATACTAACTCTTGGAGTTGCTAGCATCTACTTGGCCAAGATAGCTACTAACAACAGAAAGCATGCAGGATCACAAGTAACAAAGACATGATAGAATCAATAATCAATCTGAAATAGCATCTCAATATCCATCGGATCCCCGCAAACACAACATGCAGAATTACAAATAGATGATCTTGATCATGAACGGAGCTCGCAAGATCTATACATGAAAGCATAAAGGAGGAGAACCAGCCATCTTGCTACTACATGGTCCCGTAGTACAGAGATGAACTACTCACACATCACACCGGAGGCTTGCATGATGATGATGAAGGCCTCCAGGGTGAATTCCCCTCTCCCGCAGGGTGCTGAGAAGAGCTTCAGATCCCTCCCGATCTAGGGATGGACATGACGGCGGCTATAGACTCTTTCCTGTATTTTTGATCAGGTACTTAGGGTTTTGGTCCCGAGGGAAATATATAGGCGGAAGGATAGGCCGAGGGGATGTTGGGGTCGGCCAGACCACCCCTGGCGCGGGCCAGGCCTAGCCGCACGGCTAGGTGGTGTGGCCAGCCCCCAGCCCTTCTCCGTCTCGTATTCTGGCTTCAGATGTCTTCCGAAAAAATAGGCACTTTGGCTTTTGTCCCGTCCAATTCCGAGAATATTCATTTTCTGACTTTCTTGGAACCAAAAACAGCAGAAAACAAGCAGCTGGCACTGTGGCTCTTGTCAATAGTTTAGTCCAAGAAATCATATGAAAAGTACTCCAAAGTGTGGACAAAACACAAGAAAGTAGATAAAACCAACCATGGAACATCAAAAATTATAGATACATTTACAATGTATCAGCCGTATGTATCTTTACCCGTCATGTGGGTGAACAAATCCCGGTCTTGCAGTCACATGTCATCAATTGTTCCTTCGGAATACCCAACGTACACCTTTATGGCCACCGTATTAGCAAATGACGGTTGATGCAGTCAAGCAGCCTCGGGAAACAGTGAGTAATATGAGCTCACGGTCTAAGGAAAATGAGTCTAGGTATAGATGTTGCAACAATGAACTATATGACTTGATCGTGTTGTAATCCTTCGAGGAATGTCCATCACATCATTCTCCAACGATATGACCCCGCTGTCAATTGGCATAAATGCCCATGATCTTGAAACTTGGATCATCCTCATGACCAACAAACTAGTATGAATAGAGGCTACTAGCGACTTGGTTGTTTCATACCACACATGTACCAATGTTTCTACTTGGCACAGTTATAGCACAATATGAAACTATTATAAACTAATTGAGATATGACAATAAAAACCTATTTATTATTTTCCTCTAGGGCATATCTCCTTCAGTCTCCCACTTGCACTAGAGTACAAATAATCCAGCTCACATTTTACTAATATAAACCATATACCATATGCGTTTACAGATCATGCATGCTCATGGGAAACATCATGTCCATGTTCTGTTTTACCAGATCATTATGTCTTTTGCAAATCGTTAATGTCTTCCTAATTTTGACATTCACACCATTATTGTATAATGGGTCGAAGTATTTGTTTGGCAACAAAGGGAGACTTTGTTTCTAGTGTTTATAATGATGGTTATTTTCACTCTTGTCATCTAAACTTTGAAACACACTTTGTTACCCTTTGTGTATATACTGTAGTCATGGCAGCAGAACGAGGCCGGATTCCAGGAGCTTACAGTGACTTTAGATCAACCTCGAGAGCCTTCTCATGGGAAAAGGCCCTAGGACACATCATTCTATGTTAAAAGCGAACTAGCCCCACCATAACATTATACATCACATCAGATGGAGCCTTTATACTTCTATATCTGTGTAGATTCTAGTGCATGAAATGCAACTATGCCACTTACATTGCTTCTTGCCATTTATGTACAAACTTAATTCTGGTTTAATGATCAACTTAGAAATCACTTAAATACATGCTCTTATAGTTAAGACTTTGTCCTTCCAACCAGAACCTCAGGTCACATTACGTCGAGTATACAACATGGTTATATGGAAGAACCTATGACTGAGGCATAGGAGATGCAACGCATCTCTTTCTTTCAACCATAGTTGCAATACAAACTCAATGCTTCATATAGCAAGAACTTCTTTCTTACCTTGTTCCATTCTGAGCTTCTTCAGAATCTTGTCTTAGGACATTCTAAACATCTTTCAGAATCAAGTCCAGGAAGCATTCGACATTTAGTGTTTATTAAACTTACCAATCTATCTCGATAGATCTTACTGTTTAATAACCTCAACTTCATCCTTACTTATCTACTTAAATATTATTAACACCATTACACATCATTCATATATGTCATCCACATATCCTAGAATGATTTCACGCTCCCACTCAAATATGACATTCATGTTTGAGATCCAGGGATTTCACTTAGCTCCCACTCAAAATATGTCAGCTACATATTATGAATTAGCCAAGTTGATTTGCTCTCACTCAAATCTAGGTCCTCTCGATAATCTTGGACATTCCAAAATTTGATCATCATCAATTTGATAATTCCAATTACGAGACTTCAATATCCATATATATTTCTAGTGTAAATCCAAAAGACTTAAGCATCACTACTGTTGTAGTCAACTCCTTGAATTTGTCCAAACTTGTGACAAATTGAGCTTTTGTCATTCATTAAGTTTCATTTCCTTCTTATGACTTTGCAGTCATTCAGAAATATCAAGTAAACTTCTTTACTTTGATAAGATCAAGTAACATGTTACTTTGCAATCTTTAATGTAACTTAATATAGGATTTTATGACTCCTAGTCATTTCTCGTACTCAGGTCCATCACGCTTTTTTGTAATTTGTAGGTATGTCTTGTTCAAAACATGACAAGTGAATCAACAATATAATTCCACAAACTTGTAGAATATATAGTTGGATCCTACCTTCTTCAGTAAAAGTATTCCCTGAAACTTTATGATCATTATCATTGGTTTCTCCTCTATTTGTAGAGTTTGGATTCACGGAACAAATTCTGCTATGCCACTCAACAATCCGGAGGTAAGGTCAAATACCTTGTTTGATATTTTACTTTCTTCCACCTGTATCTTCATCAAGACACATCAACTTAGGACAACAGAAGGTTTGCCCATTGTGGACGATGCATTCATAGCTTCCTAAGAATGCTCTACAAAGACTTGTTTATTCGTCGAACTTGCCATAGCACTTATGGTGTTGTTTCCACGAATCTTTAGATGTTCCTTCGCATGTCAAATGAGTGTTTGCTTATTTCGATCTTTAACTCTAAATGACAACTATAACCCCGATAAGAGATAATATTATACCATATGTATCTAATACATATTGATTATGATGTTTAGACATTTCAATACAGTTTGAATTCATCCAATTATCATAATTTGTGAAACATCTTTCACAAGTCCCTTTTATGCTAAACTTAACTTGAATATTTCAGTCATGTCGATCAAATCGAAGAGACTTCGTATTCTTGTTAATTTCAATATCCTCTTTTTGTTGTGAATTCATTTGAACAATTCAAATCATTTCAAACTTCATGTTTCATTAAGTAAATACGCTTATTCACTTAATTCCACAACTAACAAATGATTTCCACTACTTGTTGAAAATACGATACATCATTATGTATAAAATTCAACATTTCTTCGCATATCACCGTTTTACCAGCATGCGGAGTTTTAGTCATTCTGCCCAAGAGGCATCGTTCTGCAAAGTCTCTAGATTAAGCATCTAGGACCCCGATCTTCATAAAGAACATGCAATAACCAAAATGACCTAAACTATAGTGTCATCTCATTATTAAACTTTGGATATCTTTCTGCAAAGTCTCTAGATTAAGCATCTAGGACCCCGATCTTCATAAAGAACATGCAATAACCAAAATGACCTAAACTATAGTGTCATCTCATTATTAAACTTTGGATATCTTTTAGCATTCTAATCCTTTATAAATGTTTAAACCATTATCATTAACATAGTGATGAGAATAACTTATTTATAATCGTAATGTGACCATAACGGTATTGTTCATAAGAATAGTACAAACTGGCTTGTAACTTGTTCATATGAATAATTGTCTCGCCAAAAGCAAGACACACAAACAGGGATTGCAAATTTATATTCAAGTCCACTAATCCAAATGACAAACTTTGAGGGAAGAGGTGATGTCGGCCATCAACTATTTTTCTTGCTTTCATCAAGTCACATTGCCTCAAAACCAGCAATTCTCAAGCAGATCCTCCTATTTTCACAAAACGGGACAAGTATCAAATACTTTGCAAACTGCAACGAGTTTTGCAAGAACCATATTTATAATTTTGTATATCTAACATATACCTTTTTCATCCATGACCTCCATTCAAATCAAGCCCTTCCAAGTGTTCTCAAGTCTAATGCAAGATCACTAAATGTTTTCCGAACAATCTCTTTTTCATCCATGATGGAGGAGAACCCATCCAACGACTCATACTCTATGTGCCTTATTATGCAGAATAGAAAATGTAGCCCAAATCTCCATCGAAAGGAGAATGGCTTATTGGATGATTATGGAGAAAACACAAATATTCTGGAGTCATCGAACTATCTCCTAATGGTTATTGTATCAAGAAGAGAAGATCACCTTTTACGAGGATATCCCTTAGGCGTGGGTATTAATCTATGAAGTTGGACCCTTTTGCTAAGTTCCAAATTAAGCAATATATTCCCATGGTCGCAAAGGACCTCAATGGGATAGGCCATGATCTACTAAGATATTTGCAAATAGACATCTAGACTAAGTTCATAATAAGAGATAAATTTATAATTGGTTTCCACTAAAATTGTCATCCCCTGGACGATTTTAGTGATCACATAATCCCTATCATCTGCACCTCCCCCGATCGTCACGGCCATCAGTGCATTATCAAAGGTAGACATTCAATAATGCCAATCACATCATCCATGTGACTCATGCTCGATCTTTCAATCTCTTGTGTTCCGAGGCCATGTCTGCACATGCTAGGCTCGCCAAATCTAAGTTGTATGTATTCGATGTGCAACATGGCTTACACCCACTATATACGAACGTAGATATGTCTGACCCCTACTCACCGCAGGGCGCCTCATAACAAAGAACTTTCTTGGTGGTGCACACACAAGGGGAACAGTGAACATTGGAATAAAATAGGGATTATCTTATTTGCTACCGTTGAGTATCTTAATACTAGCACACAATAAGATGTAAAACGGGTACCAACATCATGTGTATAATGTGATATGATATGGTGCTTCTTGCGCCTTGATCTCCATCGAGCGCTCCGGCATGATCCCCATCCTGCCATCGGTTTGACGCCAAGTCCACGATGCCTACACCACGTCGTCCATCGGAACGATGACTATTACTATACTACTTAGTAATAGAAAAGTAAACTACTTTACCTTCGTAACGACCAATGCCATATCATAATCACATTACCCCCTGCAAAATAAAGTTAGACACCTCTACTTTATCTGTTGCAAGTTTTACGTGGTTGTTAGGGCTTTCACAATAGAACCGTTTCTAAACTACGAACTTTCCAACCACAACATGGATCCAGTAGTTGTCTCTATTACACCCCTTTCAGGGCCCTCCGCTGTAAATGCTATATCAACTATCGAATGAGAGACAGACAGCCGCTAGCCACTTATACGGTACAAGCCGTATGTTGAGCGTGGAACCAGTCTCGCGTACGAATACACGTAAGGTCGGTCCGAGCCGCTTCATCAAACAATACCGTGATATAAACAAGTACACGTTAGAGGGTAACAACTAAGGGATCAATGCCCGCACAAAACTTATGAGTACTGGCCGTACAACACTTCTACGCATAGATCGTGTCTAATACCACTAAAGAGGATCCGCGATAGAAAACAAAAAAAACTCCTACGTTGGAACCCCAAAACTGCCTAGGATCTATCTATGTAGTAATGCGGTAACGGCCAATGCGTATAGAATACATACCCTTTGTAAACCATACGCGGTTAACATTCCACGGGGAACGTGGTTGATGTAGTCATACTCATAGCCGACCTCAAGGTCGCGAAGCTCCTGGCAGGTCACCCCTTGCTCCTTCTTCATCGTGCAGCAGCTCCGGCTCACGACATTTAAGCGCCCCAAGTGTTGCGCCTCATGTCTTCATACACATCTGGTGCACGATGAGACCTCCGGCTCCCCGATCCCGCCGGGAGTGCGGAAGTTGATATCCGACTAGGAATCCCTGCAGCGTAACGGCGTACTACAGGTATGCCTTGTTCGCATAGCCCAAACTTGGGGGCCATGGTCACCATGGCTAGAGAGAGAGGGAAGAGGAAGTCAACCAAAGGACTTCTCTAAATATTGGTGTGTTTAATCCCACCCATGGGCACCCCTTTATATAGGCTAAGGGGGTGTGCCTATCTCAAAGGTTAAGCCACGTGGGACTAAACAAGGGGAAGAGAGGGGGAGGCGCATGGGCCCTTAGGGCTTCATGGGCCAGCCAGGTGGGCCCCACCCCGTGCATAGCCCTAGGCTAGCCGAGTGGACCCCCTTGTGGCGGCTGGGCCTTGGCCCTTCCCTCCTTCGGTTTTCCCTCATGGGCCATTTTTCCCTAGGAAGTTTGGCCCATTAGTGGAATACCCCTTCAAATTAGATTTTAATATTATATTTAATACTAATTACACTACTTAATATGTAAATACATATTACAAAACCTGATTCAACCAGAAACACCTTTCGGTTCCCTTTTCTATATCCTGCGAACAACTTCGGAATTCCCGAAATGATTCTGGTCCTTTATTCTTTCTCCGAACAGCTTCGGATTTCTTCGCGGAATGATTTTGGCTTTCTCTTTCTCTACTGTGATTCCGTCTTACAAATGATCGCTCTCATCGTACCCTTAAGTGTATCCTCTCATGGCTCGGTAATGCTCTAGACATGATATGTATCAATGATCAACAGAGGGACCAGGGATATCCATGTGACCCCTATGCATTCCTGATGACAATGTTGTTTGAATAGCTAAATGTAGCATCCAATTCCTTTTGTTTCTTGATACGACTTGTCCGAGATCCGATCATTGGTATCACATACCTTGTTCAATCTCGTTCACAACAAGTTATGTTTTCTTGTTACCATGATATTACATCCACGTGACCGAGTCACATGTTGCAACATTTATGGATGTAATCTCACCAAGCCGGCTGTATGTATCTTTACTTGTCATGTGGGTGAACAAATCCCGGTCTTGCAGTCACATGTCATCAATTGTTCCTTCGGAA
The DNA here is from genome assembly GCA_910589775.1 of Avena eriantha. Lineage (NCBI taxonomy): Eukaryota > Viridiplantae > Streptophyta > Magnoliopsida > Poales > Poaceae > Avena > Avena eriantha. Next base: position 166,697,678 of record OU342743.1, on the reverse strand, counting down.
TACCCAACGTACACCTTTATGGCCACCGTATTACCAGATGACGGTTGATGCAGTCAAAGCAGCCTCAGGAAACAGTGAGAAATATGAGCTCACGGTCTACGAAAAAGGATTCTAGGTATAGTTGTTGCAACAATGAACTATATGACTTGGTTGTGTTGCAATCCTTCGAGGAATGTCCATCACATCATTCTCCAATGATATGACCCTATTGTCAATTGGCATAAATGCCCATGATCTTGAAACCCAGATCATCCTCATGACCAACGAACTAGTATGAATAGAGGCTACTATGGACTTGGTTGTTTCATACCACACCTGTACCAATGTTTCTACTTGGCACAGTTATAGCACAATATGAAACTATTATAAACTAATTAAGATATGACAATAAAAACATATTTATTATTTGCCTCTAGGGCATATCTCCTTCACAATTTCCACTCAAGAAAGGTATAGAACACTTCCCTAAGAAGAGAGAGAATATTTCTTTTGCCTCTCCTATTAAAACAAAATTTGCTCTTAAGGCTTCTTCATTTGAGAATACTTGATTCTTTTCTTGGTTCATATGCCTAACTTAAAGGCGTTAAAGAAAAGTACTTATTGGGAGATAACCCAAAATTTTTGTTGAGCCTTGGAAGTTATTTCTTCAGTAATAACCTCTCCTTATCCTTTTTATTTGCTTTTTGTGCCAAGAGTAACCTCTAATGAGAGAGAAGTAATGCTTGGGAAAGTTGTTGTCCCGAAACAGATTTTTGTGCTTCGCTGTAAATATTCGTGAAAATCTCTGTACGTCGGTTTGAGCTGTGATGTTTTGTGCTTCTGCCCCAGGTTGTTATCCAACTTTCGTTAGTTCAACACTTTTCTATTTGAGCAACATAAGGTCTTCGAAAAAATCGGTTTCTACATGTCGGTCTATTTTGACAAATTTCTGCCATTATTTGCATTTGCTTCTTGTTGATTCCTTTTTGGGTTCTTTTTGGGAAATTGAGTTTTTTGAGGGAAGTGCTACAGTAGCTTGTGTTTTAATGGAAGTTTTACTTGTGTTGGAACTGAACCAAAAGACTTATTATCTTGAGTACACTAATGTTGCTAATGTAGATTGTGTGATGTTTTGTTTGAAGGAAAATTTCAGGTGTAGGGAAAGAATGATGTAATGAGATGAAGAATGGACTAAAGCTCAAGCTTGGGAATGCCACCCCGTGTCACCCCAAGATATATCCAAGAATTACAAGCTTCAAAGCTTGGGTATGCCCAAGGCATCCCCTTCTTCATCAATAAAAATCTCAGGTTTCTTCCAAACACTTTATTTTTATTGTTTCATGCACAGTTGTGTTGTTCTTGGAGCATCTTCGTTTTTGTTTTTGGTTTTCGTTTGCTTGGTTTTCTTATTTTGCTTGAATAAATTGGTTTGACCCCCTCATTCATGAATTATTTTTCAAATAAGATTGGTTTCGATTGGAAAAGAGTAGGAAAGTTCATGCTTAAGTGGTGAAGAGGAGCTTGTTTTTGACTGTGCCTATGCATTGTCATGTCATGCTTGGTATTGTTTTGGCTTTATGCTTAGTGATTTTTGATGTAGCATGACATGTTATAAACAATTGAGATTGCTTCATGTGCCTTGAAAGAATCATGCGTTGTTTTAGCATATTAAAGCATAGTATTGTGGTATTCTCCTTTGATGCTTTATTTGGGTTGACTTGGCGCATGCTCACACCATGCTAAGACTATCCCAAGTCACCATAGCCTCTATTATCCTTTGGTTTTCGACTTGTAATATAACTTTATGCTTTAATTAATGATGTTTTGTCACTTTGCATGATTATGGCCATTATTCCTCTCTTAGTTGGTCGCTCCCAGTCTTTTCCTAGCCTCCATAACCAAGTATGATTTCCACTCATGCACCCAACTCCAAATAAAACCAAGTTATTCCAAAGAGTCCACCATACCTACCTATTAGCATTTGCTATTCCAAGTATATCCATGTTTTTATCTATCTTCTGAATTAAACTTGTTATGAGAAAGTTAGTGATTAAAGCTCTCACGAACTTGATGGCACACTTTACTTTTCTTGCCCCTAATAAACTTGAACCGTTGTGTCATCTATGTTGTATATGCTTGCACTTATATGTTGGGGATTAGCAGAACCATGTTGTCATGGGGAACACTTTCAACATTGCACTTTTACATTGCACCCAGTTGATATCATGCTCTTTTGTCTATGGATGTCCTCGGTGTGAAATGAAAGGGGAGCTTGTAAGTCCATGGAGTTATGTATGTGTGTTAGAGAAACGCCTAGGCCGCTGGTCTAATCCATGCCTAATCATGGTGGAACCCTGCAGCGTAACCATAATGAGAAATCTATGAAGCATTCTTCTTATAAAAAAAGAGATAGAGATTGAGAAAAAAGAAAAAAAGAGATGAGAAAAGAAAGAAAAAAGCACCATTTTCCCATGGTAAATAAAAAGATTGTTGAGATGCTCGTTGTCTGCTTGCCTTGTCATTTTGATATGGGGATTCTTCCGTATCATCGGGCAAGGGGTACCCCGTTGGCGGTTCTCTATGATACACATGTACTTACTATGACAAGAACTTACCGGTAAGAAAACTTGAGTAGAATGAGGAGCGGCCCCCGTATTAAAGGGACATGAGATTGCCAACTTATACTTTATCAAGCATATACTCCATAGTTTGTTAACCTTAATCACTTCAAGATGCTTATGATAGGGGCAATGAGAGCTGAAAGCTAATAAGTACCATAATTTTTGGAAGCTCTTTATGAGACTTGAATCCCTGCTTCCTTCTATGAAGGCCTTTCTTTTTCTTTTATGTTGAGTCTCCATCTTCTATCTTTATGCACCTATTAAGAGAGTATAGTGGCCATTCTTAGTTTGAACTTTGAAGGTGTCCTATGCATTTATGTTTTGCTACTCTATGAGGGACAAGATTGAAAGTGCATGTGTGCCCCCATGTGTGGTTTTGGTAATTAATGACAATCTTTATGGACTTATGTTTGCATTGAGTTTTACTTGTAGGATTTGTCCATAGGCAATGCTTGAACCATATGTTGGCTTCAAGGTTGGGAGAAGAAGAAAGTAGAGAAGATCAAGTGTTGACCAAGGTTTCAATGAGTGATTCGGAGATTGGTCAAGTAAGAGTTGGGCCTATAGCAAGTGTGTCTCGAAGAATAAAGTTGGAGTGATATCTCTTATGTACCTTCAAGACACCAACATGATGAAGAAAGAAGAAATGATGTGCAAGTTCAAGATGATTCATCTCGAAGAGATCATTTGCTTGAAGCTTGCCATCCTATGGTGATCATGGATATGGGAAGATGATATGCCCAAAAGAGAAGCTCTACCATAGTGGAGTATGGGGAGCAATTTGCAAGTCTTCCCCAAGCTAGCGCAACCAATCAAGAAAGGTGTTCCATCTTGAGGTGGAGAAGATCGTCATCATCAAGATCAAGTGGAATATGCGCAAGGCAAAGGTATGGTCTTGATAGGGTTTCCTTCTTACCGGTCTCGTGGTGCTAGTTGGAGAGACCAGTTTGTAGGATAGATAACCGTTCTATCAAGAGGGGCTCTCGAGTTAGTAACTTGATCATATCCTTCAGAGAGAGAGCTCAAACCTTTGCATTCTTGGCATCATCTTCCTTGGTTATTATTTGGATCTTATCCATGTGAGGTTCTAGAGCTTGTGGTAATATTCATAACAAGCTCTAGTTCATCAAAAATGGATTCCCCCTTATACCTTATTGCGTTTTTGATCTTGGAGATTTTTCTGGTTTCTCACCAAGAGAGGTATCTCACATCATAATACATGAAATGTTCTCTCTTGGTGGTATCCAATATTTTGAATTTTTTTTGGGTAACTCTTGTCACCCCCTTTCCAACAAAATTGGTTTCGGGTCAATCGGAGTCCGGATGCAAATGTTATGATCGTTACAGTTTTGTTGTTTCCATCGGTTTTGTCTCTGGCAGGTTTTTCAGACCGGAGTCTTCGGTGTGCAGACACCGGAGTCTCCGGTGTGGTCTGGAGTTTCCCCACAAGTCTCCGGAGTGGATCAAAGTTGAAGACCTGGGTCAGCCAGATTGGTGGTCCGGAGACTGACCAGAGTCTCCGGTGTGGTTGGACCGGAGTCTCTGGTCCACTTGGCCCACAGAAGGGCTCGGTCATTCTGTTTGGTGGTCCGGAGGCTGGTCCGGAGATGGTCCGGAATCTCCGGTGTAGACCGAAGTCTCCGGTGTGCAGGCCGGAGTCTCCGGTCTGACTCTTCTCCAATGGTCAGAAAACGGTCAGAAATCAGTGGGCCTATAAATAGGGGACCTCTTCTTCAACCTCAAGTTGCTCGTTCCAGAAACTGAAGAACACCATTTTAGAGCCACCAAAACTCCAAGATCTCTTCATCCAACCACCCAAACTCGCTGATCTTTGGGGAATCGGAGGAGGAGGCCTTGATCTACAGCTTCACCAAGAGAGATCTTCATTTCCCCCTCATTCACTTGAGGGCCCCTTGCTCTAGGGTTTCATTGGAAACCCTAAGCCTTGTTTTGGTTTGAATTGATTCTTACAAGCTTGTCTTTGATTGTTTGACATATTGCTTGTATTCGGGAGCCTCCAATTAAGTTGTGGATGTGTGCCTCGAACTTGTTGTAAAGGTGCCGGCTACCACCTCGAAGGTTGCTGATAGTGGAAGGGTGGATCGATCCCATTGGGGTGAGATTCATCGGAGAATAAGGGAGGCCTTTTGTGGCGTTGGTGGTTTGATACCACCCCCTCTCCAAACGAGACCTACTCCATTGTTGGGAGGAACTCGGTAATAATCGTCGTCTCCACGTACCTCGGTTATCTCTATACCCGAGCTCTTACTTATGCACCTTACTTTGAGATAGCCTTCGTGCTTGAAGTCTATATCTTGCTATCACATAGTTGGTTGTCTTGCTTAGCATAAGTCATTGGTGGACATAGGTGAACCCTAGTTGTTCTAGGTTTTGTGCTTGACAAAGTAAACGCAAGTTTAATTCCACCTTTGTTAAGCCCATCTCGGAAAAGTTTTTAAACCGCCTATTCACCCCCCTCTACGCGACATCTGTATCCTTTCAAGTCTGAATACCATTCTCATTATGCTCTCTATATGTGAAACAAACAAATGTCTTGCAAAGAATTGTTATTCATGATCTTTTGTTTGTGCCTTTTTCATGTTACAACATAGTTGCTATGTCTTATTGTTAGAACTATATCTTTCATGCTATGTTAAAGTACTATGATCCTAGCTATCAATGTTTTACAAATACTTTGATCAAGTTTATGATGGTGCATGTCACCTCAAAAATTATTCTTTCTTTTTATCACTTACCTACTCGAGGACGAGCAGGAGTTAAGCTTAGGGATGTTGATACGTTGCAAACGTATCTATAATTTTTTATGTTCCATGCTTGGTTTATATCTACTTTCTTATGTTTTGTCCGTACTTTGGAGTATTTTTATACGCTTTCTTGGACTAACCTATTAACTAGATACCACAGTGCCAGCTGCCTGTTTTCTGCTGTTTTTGGTTCTAGGAAAGTCAGAAAATGAATATTCTCGGAATTGGACGGGACAAAAGCCAAAGTCAATATTTCACCGAGGAGGACACGAAGCCAGAAGACGAGACGGAGAGGGGCCAGAGGCCGGCCACACCACCTGGCCACGCGGCCAGGCCTGGCCCGCGCCAGGGGTGGTGTGGCCGCCTAGGGAACCCCCTCGGCCTCCCCTTTCGCCTATAAGAAGCCTCTGATACAGAAACCCTAAGGACCCGATCAAAATTCCACGAAACAGTCTGCAGCTGCTGATGACCCACAAGTATAGGGGGTGTATCGCAGTATTTTCGATAAGTAAGAGTGTAGAACCCAACGAGGAGCAGAAGGTGCTGGCTAGTGGTATGGATCAGGAATTCTCTGCAAATACTTAGGAAACGGATTTTTAGGGATTTTCGATAAAGCAAGTAAACAAAGTACGAGTAAATAAAAGACAGTAGGAATAAATGCAGCAAGTGGCTCAATCCTTTATGCAGCAAAGGACAAGCCGGTTGTATTTCTTAAGATGACAAAACGTTCTCGAGGACAAATGGGAAGACTGTCAAGTGTTTTCGCTTCATATAGTCGATTAATCTTCTTTAGCTTGCTAAGTGTTGTGTGGGTGAACCTGTGCTAATGTACCGCCCCATCCAAGACTATTACATACTTGTGATTATACCCCTTGCAAACATCCGTAAGTACAAGAAAGTAATTAAGGTAGAAACCTAACCACAGCTTTAAACTCTAAGACCCTTACGTCCCTTGTGCAATGGTTTCCTAACGGGGGTTTAGGTTTCTGCCACTCCGGCAACCCCTACGATTAGTAGCCAACACAATGCATTCCCCTAGGCCCATATAGGTGAAGTGTCATGTAGTCGACGTTCACATGACACCACTAGAAGAAGTACACCACAACTTAAATAACAATCTATTGAATCTTTCTCAACGCAACTCCACTACTAACAACAAGACTTCTCCCATGTCCTCAAGAACAAAAGGAACTACTCACAATACATCATATGGATCATGATCAGAGATGGAATAACGATGTATAACAATCTGAACATAAACAATAATTCAATGGTTCACTCAATAGCATCAACTACAAAGAGTAATCAGCACCGGAAAGTTTCCCCTATGAACTATGCAAGATTCAACACAATTGTTACAGCAATATGGAGATGGTGATGAGGGTGTTGATGGTGATGATGGTGGTGGTGATGATGATGATGATCCCGAGGAAGTCCAGCTTGATGGTGGTGTTGATGGCGACAATCTCCCCCCTCAGGGAAGGAATTCCCCCGGCAGAAATCTGTCTGCCGGAGAGATCTTTCTCTCTCGGTGTTTTCCGCCCTGCAGAGGCGGCGGAATCTTTTTGTGGTCGCTCCCCAAGTCTTAGGGTTTCGTGGGGATGATATTCACCAAAGGAGAGAGGCTGGAGTGGGCCAGGGTGGCCACACCACCTCCAGGCGCGGCCTAGGCCTGCCCGCGCCATGGGGTGGTGTGGGCCCCCTGTGGCCCACCTCCACTCCATCTTCTGGCATCCTTAGTCTTCTGGAAAAATAGGATTTTCCATATATTTTCCCGGATTTTCTGATCTTCGCGAATTTTGCCTCCAAATAGCACCTTTTCCATCAGAATCCTGACTGCAGCGGTCCATGCTCCAAAAGTCATCAACCATGCAAAAAACAGATGAAATAACATAAGTATCACCTCTCAATACGAAATATATCAATGAATAATAGTGAATTAAGACATAGAATAGTGATGCAAAATGGACGTATCAACTCCCCCCAAGCTTAGACTTCGCTTGTCCCCAAGTGAAACTGAGCTTAATAAACATGACCTCAGGTTTATGGAGTGAAGAGTCGATAAAAGAATACGGACAAGAAGCATCACATTCATCAAATACATAGATCATAATAGAGGACAACTCACTATTATATAACTCAACTTGCAATGAGTAAAGGAAACACAATAAAGATACATAGAGTAAATCATAATTGGTAATGGCAAACTTAGCTCTTGGTCGAAGAATAGTTGATAATTTGCTGGAGTTCACAAATAGCTGGTTTTCAATGAAAGCTTTCAAAGTAGTAATCATCAAGATAAGAGCAATGTGCAAAACAAGGAACATAAGAACATGATTGAATAAATCAACATATGAATGAATGAAACACATCAACTCAAAATACTTGCTGAGATAGAAGGGAATAGGTTTACTGACACAACTACAAAGTAAAAGAAAGGCCCTTCGCAGAGGGAAGCAGGGATTGCAAGTCTCATAAAGAGCTCCAAAAATTATGATACTTACTAGCTTTCAGCTCTCATTGCCCCTATCATAGGCATCTTTTGGTGGTTAAGGTTAAAGTGACACAACTAAGAGGATATGCTTGACAAGTTATAAGTTGAAATCTCAAGCCCCTTACTTATGAGTACCGATCCTCATGCTACTCAACTTCAGTCACGAGCAAGCTCTTGTCATTGTAAATACATGTGTATCATTGAGAACCGCCAATGGGGTACCCCTTGCACATGACACAGGAGCTATCCCATAATCAAAATGACAAGGCAAGCAGACAGTGACCATCTCAGCGATCTTTTTATTTGCTATTTGCATAGGTTTTTATTGAGGATGCTTCATAGAATGCTCACTATAGTTATGCTGCAAGTTTCCACCATGAGTAGGCATGGCTTGGGCTAGCGGCCCAGGCGTTTATCTAACACACATATAAACTCCATGATCTTACAAGTTCCACTTTTATTTCACACCGCCGGGATCCATAAGCAAAAGAACATGATATCAAGTAGGTACAAGTACCAATGAAGTGTTGAAAGTGGTCCCCATGATATATGGTTCGGCTAACTTCAACCCATAAAGCGCAAGCATATACGCAACAAAGAAGGACCCAATGGTTCAAGTTTATTAAATGCAAGAAAGTAAAGTGTGCCATCAAGTTCGTGAGAGCTTTAATCACTAATTTTCACATAACAAGTTTAATTTGGGAGGTAGATAAAACAAGAATTTACTTGGAATAGCAATAATGCTACTAGGTAGGTATGGTGGACACAAATGGCAAAGGTTTTGGTTTAAAGGAGGTGGATGCACGAGAAGAATACCCTCTCAGTACAGGTTTTTGGCTAGCAAGGCTGGGTAGCAAGTATAAGAGTTGAAGGAAACAAACAAACATACAAGTGATAAAAACAAACATGCAAACTTCCTTGGAAGCACAAAAGATCTTAACTAGAGAATACTAGACTTATGAGCAAATCAAGAAAGAAAGATGATGAAATTATTTTTCTCTAGAGTACTTCTATCTTTTTCTTTTCAACTCTCAAAAAGGTGTTGCTACTAACCGAGCCAGGTTTGCCAAAACCAACTAAATTAACTCAATGATCCCAAAGTGATACCAATACTAACAACCAGATCAATCATATAACCACAAATTGAAAACTAACATAAGCTATGCAAAAGAGTAAATGATAGAACTTCTCATTAGTATTCCATAACGGAAACTCACTCCAAGGGATACTTATCTAACGAGAGAGGGGACACTTCCATAATGCAAACCATACTACATAATAACTCCTCTATTCATGATATGACTCTACTAATAAGGTAAAAAGATAGAAGATAGTGATATGATACTGCGGCACTCCCCCAAGCTTGGAACAAACCAAGGGGATGCCAAACCTGATGACGAATTACTCCTTAGGTGGTGGTGGTATCCTCTCGATGAGCTCCTTGATCAGTTTCCCCAAGTCCTCAATCTCGGAGGTGAGATTTCGAATCAGCTGTGAGTTTTGCTCAATGCGACTCAAGATCATGTCGTGTTGAGAATCCTAGCTCTTGCTATTCTTTCTCCACTCTTCCTCCTTGAAGTCTTCTTTTCCTGCATGGCTAGAACGAGGCAAATCCCAATTGGAGGGTAATTTCTCCTTGGGCATATTCTGGTATTGATGCTCATGGATAAGGGTATGGAAAGGATTCCTGGTGCGTGGAGGAAGTGACCGTGGAGCCAAACTGTGACGAGGATCTTTCTCCCTAGTCTGCATCTATGCCGTCCTTCTAACCCTGGCAGGTTTCACCACTCCAATGCTTGCAATTGTAGTGCCGGTGTGCGGGCGTTGGCCTTTCTCCTCTTCACCTTCACTCTCGATCTCCTTCTCCTTCCCGGGGTCTTGGAGGTCTTCCTCCATGGGCTCCTTCCCTTTATCCTTGGCGGACACCATTGTGCTTCTAAACCTTCAAAGAGTATGTCCTGGCAGAAATAGATCGAAACAAAAACACAATGAAAACATGATATACGAACCTTGGGGGATCCAGGGGGTTATATATTACGGAGTTTCATATCAAAAGGAAGGTACTGGGAGAAAATGAGTCGGAGGCGGAGTCCCGGGTGGACTCACCACCTGGTGGCGCGGCCAGGGGTGGGCCCGTGCCATGGGGTGGTGTGGGCCACCCTGGCTCCGTTTCCGTCCCTTTTTCGCTTCGTAGCTTTCCTTATTGACTGAAAACTGCAAAAATATTGTTGGATTGTATTTTCGCGGAACTTTTCTTACCAGAACTGTTACCTATTTGAAAACAGACTCTGCAGGTCTCTGAATTTAGAATTCAGTGGATCCTTCCGGAGTCATCTCTTGAATGTCATCGATATCTTCATCTTCATACACTTATTATTGGAGTCATAAGACCTTTCTCTTCCTTATTACACCATTGTCTCCACTTCCTGGAAATTTCTTTCACACAAAACTTCACACATTTCTCATTAGCAACATCAGTATAAGTGAAGTGATAAAACCCTTTGAGTCCAACTTCAACTGAAAACCATCAGAACAAAAGCTACTGTAGCAAATCCTTCTGAAGACCCAAAAAGAATTCAAGAAGGAAATCGAATAAAGAGGCAAATGCAAGAGTGGCAAAATCTGTCAAAAACAGACCAGCAGGTAAAGATCAATTTTTTAGAAAGTCTTCTATTGCTCAAATCAAAAAGTGAAAAAGTAACGAAAGTTATATAACAACCTGGGGCAAAAGAACAAAAAATTACAGCTCAATCTGACATACAGAGATCTCTCACGAATTTTTACGGTGAGCACAAAAATCTGTTTCGGGACAGCAACTTCCCCAAATCTTACTTTTCTCTCATTAGAGGTTGATCTTGACACAAAAACCAAACAAAACGGATAAGGAGCGGTTATTACCGAAGTAATAACTTCCAAGACTCAAAGAAACAAAAACAAACTGAAAGCAAAAACAAATTGGGTTGTCTCCCATAAAGCTCTTTCTTTATAGCCATTAAGATGGGCATGATAATTTTAAAGAATCTCTCATAGGGATATGAATTAAAGTGAAAGAGAGCATTAAGAAGCAAAAACACACACACATTTAAGTCTAACCCACTTCCTATGCAATGGATTTTGTAAACAAACAAGTTGTTGAAACCAGAGGCTTCTTGCATAAGAAGGCAAAACAAGTGCAACATAAAAACTTTCAGCATAAAAAGAGGTAACTTGATATTATTGAGATACATAAGAACACTTTTCCCTCTCTCATAGTAGCTTTCAGTATCATGCATAAACTTGACAATATAGCTATCACAAGTACCATCATAGCACTGATCACTTATTCTAAAAGAAAACACAGGAATACTAGCTCTCATAGCACTACTATGTGAAACAATATTAGAGGTATCCTTACAAAGGATAGTGTGTCCCTCTTACTCATACTTAGTGACAAAGTCTTTCACATTTGCTATAATAGGTTCATCAACCATTTGTTTATCAGGTTCAACAGCTTTATTCATACTTTCATCTACCATACTAGCCATCATAGAATGTTCCTTTACCTTAACTGGGAAAGGCATTTTCTCAATATAAGGTTTAGGTAAAAGATGATTAGCAGTATAAACTTCAGTATTTCTTGCAGGAACACTCTTAGCAATATCTTTATAAGGTTCATGATACTTATTCCACTTCTTTTTAGGCACTTCAATGTAGGAAGCAAAAGCCTTAAAATAAGAAGCAATAGCTTGAGAGTCTAGACCATAAGCATTTTTAATATTTAGAAAGTCATCAGTTCCCATAAAAGATTCAATGCATTCATAATCATAATTTATACCTGACTTTTTACCTTTGCCATTCTCCCAAGCTTCAGCATCGTCTTGAATACGGTCCAGAAGATCCCATTTAGCTTCTTCTTCCATACGAGTGAATGATCCAGCACAAGAGGCATCCAATAAATCCTTGTCATGTAGAGGGAGCCTTGCATAAAAATTGTTGATAATAATATTGTTGGGGAGCTCATGAATGGGACATTTGAGCATTAGTAACTTCAGTCTCCCCCAAGCTTGAGCTGTACTCTCTCCATCAAGAGGCCAAAAGTTATAAATTTGATTCCGATCTTTATGAATCTCACTAGGAGGATAAAACTTTGAATAAAAGAGAGGCACTATTTCCTCCCATTCCAGAGCTTGACCATTCTTCAGCAGCTTATACCATTCCCCAGCTCTTCCTTTCAGCGATAATGCAGCAAGTGTCCCAATCCTTTATGCAGCAAAGGACAAGCCGGTTGTATTACTTAAGATGACCAAACGTTCTCGAGGACACATGGGAAGACTGTCAAGTGCTTTCGCTTCATATAGTTGATTAATCTTCTTTAGCTTGCTAAGTGTTGTGTGGATGAACCTGTACTAATGTACCGACCTTCCTAGGACTAATACATACTTGTGATTATACCCCTTGCAAACATCCGTAAGTACAAGAAAGTAATTAAGGTAGAAACCTAACCACAACTTTAAACTCTAAGACCCTTACGTCCCTTGTGCAATGGTTTCCTAACGGGGGTTCAGGTTTCTGTCACTCCGGCAACCCCTACGATTAGTAGCCAAATACACAATACATTCCCCTAGGCCCATATAGGTGAAGTGTCATGTAGTCGACGTTCAGATGACACGACTAGAAGAAGTACACCACAACTTAAATATCAAACTATTGAATCTTTCTCAACACAATTCCACTACTAACAACATGACTTCTCCCATGTCCTCAAGAACAAAACGAACTACTCACAAGACATCATATGGATCATGATCAAAGATGGAATAATGATGTATAACAATCTGAACATAAACAATAATTCAATGGTTCACTCAATAGCATCAACTACAAAGAGTAATCAACACCGGGAAAGTTTCCCCTATGAACTATGCAAGATTCAACACAATTGTTACAGCAATATGGAGATGGTGATGAGGGTGCTGATGGTGATGATGGTGATGATGATGATGATCCCGATGAAGTCCAGTTTGATGGTGGTGTTGATGGCGACAATCTCCCCCCTCCGGGAAGGAATTGCCTCGGCAAATATCTGTCTGCCGGAGAGATCTTTCTCTCTCGGTGTTTTCCGCCCCGCAGAGGCGGCGGAATCTTTCTGTGGTCGCTCCCCGAGTCTTAGGGTTTCGTGGGGATGATATACGCCAGAGGAGAGAGGCTGGAGTGGGCCAGGGTGGCCACACCACCTCTAGGCGCGGCCTAGGCCTGCCCGCGCCAAGGGGTAGTGTGGGCCCCCTGTGGCCCACCTCCACTCCATCTTCTGGCATCCTTAGTCTTCTGGAAAAATAGGATTTTCCATATATTTTCCCGGATTTTCTGATCTTCGCGAATTTTGCCTCCAAACAGCACCTTTTCCATCAGAATCCTGACTGCAGCGGTCCATGCTCCAAAAGTCATCAACCATGCAAAAACAGATGAAATAACATAAGTATCACCTCTCAATATGAAATATATCAATGAATATAGTGAATTAAGACATATAATAGTGATGCAAAATGGGCGTATCAGCCGCCTGCCAGAGGGGAGAATTCACCTTGGAGGCCTTCTTCATCACCATGACTACCTCCAGTGTGATGCGTGTGTAGTTCATCCCTGGACTATGGGTCCATGTAGTAGCTAGATGGTTGGTTCTTCTCCTTTGTTCTACCATGTTTAGATCTTGCAAGCTCCGTTCATGATCAAGATCGTCTATTTGTAATCTTACATGTTGTGTTTGTGGGGATCCGATGGATATTGAGATGCTATTTTAGATTGATTATTGATTCTATCATGTCTTTGTTATTTGTGATCTTGCATGCTCTCCGTTGTTAGTAGCTATCTTGGCCGAGTAGATGCTAGCAACTCCAAGAGGGAGTATTTATGCTCGATAGTGGGTTCATGCCTCTAGTAATCTAGGGAAGTGATAGAAATCTCTAAGGTACTAGATGTGTTGTTGCTACTAGGGAGAAAACAGCAATCCTTTGTTCATAGAACAATCATATTGTTTACTTTACACGCAATGCTTAATGCAATTATCTGTTGCTTGCAACTTAATATTGGAGGGGGTTCGGATGATAACCTAAAGGTGGATTATTAGTCATAGATGCAGTTGGATTACGGTCTATGTATAATGTTGTAATGCCTAGTCAAATCTCATAGGAGTCAAGATGATTAGTATATGCATGTATGCTTTCTCGATGTTTGTCAATTGCCCCGCTGTAATTTGTTCACCCAACATGTCATCTATCTTAAGGAGAATCACCACTAGTGAACTATGGACCCTGGTCCTTTCTTTTACCATCAATCTACATATTTTTACTATTTTTTGTTTACTTTCTACAAGCAATTACTATCTTCCACACAATGCGTTTAATCCTTCGTTTTCAGCAAAACCGGTGAGATTGACAACCTCACTGTAAGTTGGGGGCAAAGTTCTGTGGTTGTGTTGTGAAGGATTCCAAGTTGGAAACAACACCTTGGAGGTGTTTCCTTGCTCCTACTGGTTCGATAATCTTGGTTTCATAACCGAGGGAAAACTTGCTGTTGTGCTCATCATACCTTCCTCTTCGGGTTCCCCAACAAGCTCGATATATTTTGAGCCATCGGTCGACTTCTCTCAACATCAAGATGTAGAGAATATACCACATGGTCACAGCGATGAATATCATAATAGACTTTATCTTATTTCAGTCTCATACTACGGTTTCTCCATCTCCCCAAGAACTAATGATCTACTTAGACATGGAGACAATCAACATCATGGCAAATATAATGGAAACAATCATAGATGAATAGTACTTCTATAAATCCACAACGAGTATAAGAATTACAACAAGATCTAGACAAGATGTAGGTGGGATGGATGAAGATGGTGGTGATGCAGTTGTGGATGATGAAGATCGATGCCTTAGCCTCTCGAATCTTCGCAGGGTGAAGGTGGATCCCCTGGCAGATGAGTTCCCCCTCTAGATGCCTTCCGGAGGTGGGGTCTCTGCGATTTTTGGGTGTTCTGTATGTCATCTCCTCGAACCAACTGCATGGGGTGAAACTATTTGACGAGGCGGAGGCGGCGCCAGCTATATGGCCGGAGCTATACGGGCGGAGAAAATTCTCCCACCGTATAGTTGGTCGTTATGCTCTCTGCTTCCTTTGTTCGCTTCTGGTTTTCTTCTGGTATATTATTAATATTTGCCAAATAAGAGATTTACATTGTTTTTGACTCCTTTTCTCCACAGTACAACTGCTTCAATAATTGTATCCATCGGGTCCATCATCTGTCCTGATCCTGGTAAAAACAAACATAAAATATGTGCACGAACACCGTAAAATACCAAAATCCTACATCTACAATGCAAAATAATAATGTAAAACATGATGTAAATATGCACGCAACAGTGTCCCCCTCCCAGAGGCAGGGGATCGAGCACTTACTCCTCCTGCCATTGGCAATAGCATGGAAGTAGGCCGTGTTAGATTCCCCTTGGAGGTTTGTCGTGGTATTGGCACGACATATGCCATGGATAGGCTAAGGATGGGGCCAATGTGTACTAGAGGAATCCAGGGAGGGATAGTGTGGTGATTCCACACGCAGATGCAGGTATTTTCACTCTGTCAATGGTGGATTACAAGGGTTCCTTGAGCTGTTCGTGAGAAGGAGACTAGTCCTCTTACCCCCACTACAATTCTCTAGAGTATTTCCAAGACAGAATGATCGATCCCCTTCTATGGAGGCCCTGGTGCTCCTTATATAGGGGAGCCCAGGTTACAAAGTTAGGGCACACGTGGAGGCATATTCCCCGAATATGCCCTTTGATTAAAGCTAGATGACCCATTATTCACTTTAAACGGCTAGTCCGGACTATGCACGTAACCCTCTATGAGCTCCTTGTCTTTTGTTATCACCAGACACGGACTACATCAGCCGACATTGCCCGCGTCACCTTTGTCAGCCACGCCCCGCTTGTCCTCCCCTCAGCTCGCTTCGCTCATGCTATAGTGGACAGAGGCCACCTTTTGACTAGCGGGAGATTCCTTCCATCTCTTGGAAGCCAAGTGGTAGCCCGGATAACGCTTGGCTGACCCAGCTACGAGGGTACCTGCATATATGGTAAATCAAGTGTAGCCGACATACATTTTACGTTGGCCTGGTTAGTGTTAGGTGAATACCCGCTAAGCCGGGTTACCCCGTAAGTCAGACTGCCTTGAGGAGACCCGGCCAGCACTTGCTTTGACCGTGTCGTACCTCGGCTAACTTGGCCTTTATACCCCAGTGTGACCCTACCTAGGGGTATGCCCCCAACATTGGTCCCCAAAGTTGGTGCGGTCTTAACAACTTCAGCTGATAAGGCCACAACAGGTTCCAATTATCAAGATCAGCACTTCCTTTGCCGAGTTATTCTGTAACCCAGTCTCTTTGGCTTGATGTTCCCTTGACCTAATTCAAGTTACTCCTCGTTGGCTGGGTTATTGTCCATGTATCCGGGTTACCTTTCCTTCTCTCATACGCTTCCCCACGTCCCACGTGGAGGGTAATCATCACTTTGCCTCATTTTAAGGGCCACGCCAGTTTACTACACCGGTTACTATATTGACTATCAGGAATAACTGTTGGACGCATCACGTCATGGCAGCCCCTTGATGGCTCAAAATGCAGAGCTCGTTGGGAACCCCAAGAGGAAGGTATGATGAGCACAGTAGCAAGTTTTCCGTCAGTTATGAAACCAAGGTTATCGAACCAGTAGGAGCAAGGAAACAACTCCAAGGTGTTGCTAGCAACTTGGAATCCTGCACAACACAACCACAGAACTTTGCCCCAACTTACAATGAGGTTGTAAATCTCACTGGTTTTGCTAAAAACAAAGTATTAAACGTATAGTGTGGAAGATACTAATTGCTTGCAGAAAGTAAACAGTAAACAGTAACAGTAGATGGTATATGAATGGTAAAAGAATGGACTGGGGTCCATAGTTCACTAGATGTGATACTCCTTAAGATAAATAGCATGTTGGGTGAACAAATTATAGTGGGGCAATTGACAGATTCGACAAAGCATAAAATGCATATACTAGACATCTTGACTCCTGTGAGATTTGATTGGGCATTACAACATAATACATATACCGTAATCCAACTGTATCTATGACTAATAATCCACCTTCAGGTTATCGTCCGAAGCCCTTCCAGTATTAAGTTGCAAGCAACAGATAATTGCATTAAGCAAAGTGTGTAAAGTAAATAATACGATTGTCCCATGGACAAAGGATTGCTGTTTTCTCCCTAGTAGCAACAACACATCTACAACCTTAGAGATTTATGTCACTTCCCCATATTACTAGAGGCATGAACCCACTATCGAGCATAAATACTCCCTCTTGTAGTTGCAAGCATCTACTTGGCCAAGATAGTTACAAACAACGGAGAGCATGCAAGATCACAAATAACATAGACATGATAGAATCAATAATCAATCTGAAATAGCATCTCAATATCCATCGGATCCCCGCAAACACAACATGTAAGATTACAAATAGGTGATCTTGATCATGAACGGAGATCACAAGATCTAAACATGATAGCACAAAGTAGGAGAACCAAGCATCTAGCTACTACATGGACCCGTAGTCCAAGGATGAACTACTCACGCATCACACCGGAGGCAGGCATGGTGATGAAGAAGGCCTCCAGGATGATCTCTCCCCTCCGGCAGGGTGCTAGGAAGAGCTCTGGATCCCTCCTGATCTAGGGATGGAAATGGCGGCGGCTATAGAATCTTTCGTGGAATTTTGATCGGGTGCCTAGGGTTTTCGTCATGGGAGGCTTTTATAGGCGAAGGGGCAAGGTCGGTGGAGTACCAGGGGGCCCATACCCCCTGGTGGCACGCCCTAGGGCTGGTCGCGCCACCACCAGGTGTGGCCGCCCTGGTGCGCCACTTCGTCTCCCCTCCGGACTCCGTGTTGCTTCAGGTAAAATATTGACTTTGGCTTTTGTCCCGTCCAATTCCGAGAATATTTCCTTACTAGATTTTCTGAAACCAAAAACAGCAGAAAACAGGCAACTGGCACTGTGACATCTTATTAATAGGTTAGTTCCAGAAAATGTATAAAAATACCTCAAAGTGTAAACAAAACATAAGAAAGTAGATATAAAACAAGCATGGAACATCAAAAATTACAGATACGTTTACGACGTATCACCCCTCGTTAACTGTATCATAACGTCGCATCATGGGATCCTCTGCTCCTTATGGCCCTTGCTGTGGCGTGACCCTGATTGGTGCGCTTGGAAAATACATGGCCACACCGTGCGGTTGTGCCACAGTGTTCGATCCCACTACGCACCCCTGAGATGCGGTTAAATAGGGGGCAGGGGCGGCTCTTGGGGAAGTTCCCCCACTTCTCACGTGCTCCTTCCCTTTGCCCTTCTTCTCCACAGCGACGCCACCGCCACCGCTGCTTGTGCTTTAGCGTTGCGCCACCGCTGCCACGCCTTGCCGCTCCCTGCGACCGCGCCACCGCTTCTGCTCAAGCCTTCCGCCACGGGGCCCTGCACCTCCAAGTTTCCCACCACCGGCTATTACTTCTCCGATTACAACCTCAAAGAGCTTGACTTAGCCATAACAGAGGAGGAGGCCGCCATTGTTACTGAAGAGGAGGAGGAAGATGAGGCTCACGAGTGTGGTGCCTGGGCGGACGCATTCGTCTGCCAAGACGATCTCGATTGGCTCTACGCGACCCGCCGCATCCCTGCGGGCATCACCTGCCGCCACCCCGCCAAGGAAATCACCCCTTCTCCAAATCCAGGCGAGTTCATCATCTTTCTCTCCCATTTTCAGTGTGGCTTCGGCCTGCCTGTCTCCAATTTCTTCCATGATTTTATCTCCACCTACCAGCTTCAGCCTCACCACCTTCCTGCGAACGCAATCACATCTCTTTCCTCTTTTTCCTCCGGCATAGAGGGATATGTCGGCCTCTGTCTCGCCAAAGAACTATGGATCAACTTCTTTAGCCTTAAGAAAAATGTTGTCCTAGATAAACATCTCGCTCCTGCCGATAAACATCTGACCCAGTGCGGTGGAGCTTCAATCTCTCACCGCAAGAACTCCACTTTTCCTCGGGTTACTGGCCTTGAATCTTGCAAAGGCTGGGCCCAGACTTTCTTATACATCCGAAACAACTCGGACGAGGACCTAATCCGGCTACTTCCCTTCAAGATGGGTGTCCCGGACACCTCTCTGTGGGAGAAAATCCCAAAGCGACCTACTTCTCTGTTGAATCAGGTAGATCGCCGGATCAAGGAGCTGGTCAAGCTGGGGCTGCGGAGCAAGGATGTCATGATCACTTTTGTCTGTAGCCGAGTTTCCCCCTGTAGAAGCGCTCCCACAAGATCTGCCATTTGAGTGGCCCCCTTGACCCCAACCGGACCTCCTCCTTCAAGCTTAACAACTCCGAGGTGTTCCGCCAGGTTAAGGCCATTTTTAAGGTCGAGAAGGAGTTCTCCAAGGCGTGGAAGTGGGGGCTCGCACCCTTCACCCGGGCTAACTTGCCTCCAAAGGTATATTCTTCTCCCGGTATTCTTTCTGAGTTTTGCGGTATGTCAGATAGCATCCTAACTTAACCATTTAGTACTTTTGCTTTCAGCTGTTTCTCCAGCAGACAGTTGAGGATGGTAAGGAGCCGACCCTCAAAACTAGACAATTTGAAGAGTAAAACATGCATAGTCAAAACTGGGACATAAACATGAACAAGTGGTATAACTTGCCTTAGTATAATTGATGATGATTAATTCTCTGTGAACACTCTCGCACTCCAAATAAATCTAACGTACAGATTACATTACAATAATAAGCATTTGTTGCAAATAAAGAGCAAAAATAAAAACATGGTAAGAAATCAAATACCAAAACATGCAACACGTGGAACACTCCAAA
Source organism: Avena eriantha (assembly GCA_910589775.1). NCBI lineage: Eukaryota > Viridiplantae > Streptophyta > Magnoliopsida > Poales > Poaceae > Avena > Avena eriantha. Next base: position 166,677,887 of record OU342743.1, on the reverse strand, counting down.
TTATTTATTAATATACAATAGTATATTCATATTGCTCTATGCTACAGGTTGTATGGCCAAATTTGCAAAGGATTAGTTCAAATGGAATTGTAGATTTTGTATTACGGCTAAGACAACAAGTCTATATTCATCTCGCAAAGCAACAGATCTACATGTATATTTTCTTAGTTTTCAGATTACTACTGGATAAAATATTTTAGTTACAAACCCGACGCAAAAATATTCGACTAGGGCGGACTTATAGATCAAAAGATATGACATAAAGGGTGAATTTAAACATGACAATTTCGAAAAAAAATGAATAACTACAAAATTTAGTATCACTGGATAGAGAATTTGATTTCGGGTCTAACGCAACAAGAATCATCTAATCTCGACATGTAGATCAAAAGATATGAATTTTCAAAATTGATGTCATGAACTAGTGTGGTGCTTCCAAACCGGACATGTTGCCTACAGTACACGCGCGTGAAGAAAATGGAAAGACAAGGTATGTGGCAAGTCGATGTGATTATTGAGACAACGTAAAAGAATCATGTTCGTCACAACTGGGCAGTCAGGACGCAAGCACATTTTCACACAAATTACACTTGCCAGGCTATGATATGTTGGTTCAGGTTTGATTAACATAATCTAACCCGATCTCAATCTAAAGCTACAGCATACCAACTTAAGTTGAATAGAAAAGAAAAAAAGTACTATCACGTGGCACAGTACGATTAGATGATACATGTTTAGTCAACTAATCTAGACGGTGTGCACAAGATTAGACAGACGGAGGACTTCGGCAACGTACCAGCAGCGGCAAGACGTCACACACGGAGAGGACAATGGCGACGGCCGGTCAGATGTGGACGCAGGCGACGCTCCGACGATCTCCGGGTTTTTGGACGGTGACCGTGATGACGAAGCAGAAAAGTTGACGTGGTTTCTGGCCTTTTTCTGTTATTTTCACGCAGCTACGGCCGGCTGGAACAAGGCGACAATGACGAACTTCGGCGATGATGTAGACCTCGTTTGGGGCTCTGGTTAGGTAAAAACGGGTCAGTTGACGTCGATCAGTAAGAGAACGACAGTAAGACGAGAGGAAGAGATCGGGAGTTCCTGTAGTCGACGGGTTGGTTTCGAGCTGCAGGCGGAGCAAAAATTGATCTGTCGATTTGGTAGATTGGAGTTATGTTTCGGCATAAATTGGACGAAGTGAGGGGTGGGGTATTTATCAGGAAGTTTTCGTGGAGGAGGGGCGAACAAATGGAACAGAATCGGGAGATCCTCCGGAGGTTGGTTTGGTTGCGAGAACTCGTACTGAGATTTTAGAAGATGGTAGGCCAGGTTTGTCAGAGAAGAAGAAAAAAACATAAGAGAACGTTATGAGAGGCTGCCTCAGTGTATTTGGCTGGGCCGTCTTACGCGTGGGTGAACTGACTGGGCTGGCTTGTACTCTTCAAGTGAAGGTAAGTCACGATTTCTCCTTTCTATTTTGTTTTCTGTCTCTTTTATATTTCGTTAAGCAAGCACGTCTGGGTATAAAGTATACTACCAAAAAAAGTTAGATCAATATGTTGGGCTTATAAAATATGTTTCCAGCTCAAAATTTCAAACGCAGAAATATTTTTGTATGCACTTTGGCCTAACATGGATACTTATGCAAAAAAAAATAGTAGTTTTTGGACTTTAATTTCACGCCCAAACCAAATTATTTCAACTAAAAAAACACAAGAACAACTATAAAACTTTTTAGATTTCAAATAGGAATTAAAATGATATATAATTAATTTCCAACGTTTAATTTTGAAGAAGTCATATTGTCTTCCCTCTATTAGTTTTCTGTAAGTTGGAAATTGTTATTAACGTTCTCAAAAATCCAAAATGCAATTTAATATTCAAATAACACCGAATAGAATATTCTCCAACACTTATATTTGGAATGTCATACTATTTCCTCTCTTATGAATTATGTGTTGGAAAATATTTGAAGGTCTCGAAATCCAAATTAGTGCAATTAAACCGCAACATAAATATTTTGGATTTGTATGAGAATTTTCCAAACAATTGGATAGTCATGTTAATCCACTCTTTAATGCGGTTTAGGAAAATTTCCAACAAATCCTCAAAAGTTTATTTTCATTCAAAAGTTTCAACAAGGCCACACAATTCAATCAAGTTATTTTATTAATTTATTTAACATTCCAAAATTTGGAAATTTTTGAAATGTTACAATGCCCAAACCCCGGCAGCCCCCAACCTCGGATGAGTAAGTCGTTTTTATTTCCCTGCTCATTTCCGGGTTTTGCTCCTTTTGCTTTTCACTTGCCTTTATTTCTCCCTTTGATTCGTTGTTCTACGTTTCTGCAGCGCTCCCAGGATCATTCCCGAGAGTGGCCCTAGAATTTCCTCTCCAGTCCGGAACAGGCCATCTCCCCCCTCCCCCCGCGACAACGACGTTCGTCCGCTGAGTCCTATCCAAGAGGATTTCGCGGCAGCGCCGGATCAAAGCCCACCTCACCATGAAGGGGGAAACGTCGACGCGGGGGCAGTGGAGCTACCGAGGATATGGCGATGCCAGATCTCCCCAGTTTTTCTGCTCTGCCGCAACCGTTAACCTCTGAGGTGCCAGTTTCATTGGCACCGCCCTAGACAATTTCTTCCTATGTTCTAGTTTCCCCTGTATCATCTATACCAGTACTAGTAGCACAAGCAGCACCAGCACCAATAGTACAAGTACCAGCACCAGTGGATCCATTACTAGCATAGCAGCAGCAACACCAGCAACAGCTACAGCGCAGTCAGCTTCCAAGAAGAAGTCTCCATCTGCTGCCTCTGGATCAACTGTGTCTATCAAAGACATATTTCCACCGGCCTCTCAGGCTCAGTCCGCAACGGCAGCCTCGGCTCTTCTACAGAGACCAAAATCATCTGGCAAAACCAAGAAGGCCGCCGAGCTAGCCAAGGATTCATCCTCTGGCCCTTCTGCTTCCGGATCTGAGAGCAGCAAGCAACTGACCTTGCATACCAGTCTAGCTGTTGCTCAGTCCGCGAGGCGGGAGGCCCCTGCCAAGGGCCTGGTTACAGCCCAGTCAGCCAGCGGGGAGAGCTATAGTCCGGCGCTCATTGAATATGTCAACAATTGGAATGACGCCGAGTTCATTAACCCGCAGGATGATCTTCCAGAGAAGTTCGGTCCGACGGAGTTCAGCGCTTATATGAACTCTGCTACCAAGGCCATCTGCCTTGCTGGTCAGATGATGGAAGTAATCCCTTTTTCGTTATGCATTTTATATGCAAATACTTGTAGATATACCCACTAGTCCCGAGCCTCCGAGGGAGTAATTTATTACTCGGTCGGATGCTAATAGAGAATTAGCGTAAGTCCCTAGTATTTTCAAATGTCCACATACGTATAGCCGGGTTAAGTTCCACTTGGCCCAAATCTTGTAGACTTCGAATATCCACACACCTAGAGCCAGGTTAAGTTCCACTTGGCCCGGATCTATTAGACTTCGAATATCCACACACCTAGAGCCGGGCTAAGTTCCACTTGGCCCGGATCTTATAGACTTCGAATATCCATACACCTAGAGCCGGGTTAAGTTCCACTTGGCCCGGATCTTGTAGATTTCGAATTTCCACACACCTAGAGCCGGGTTAAGTTCCACTTGGCTTGAATCTTGTAGACTTCGAGTATCCACACACCTAGAGCCGGGTTAAGTTCTACTTGGCCTGAATCTTGTAGACTTTGAATATCTTTCTTCCTATCTGTGAACTAAGATTGTCTTGTTTTAGATCACCACCAACCGCCGAACTGCTGAGTTCCAGTGTCTGCTGGACTCATACAAAGATCTTCGTGCCAGATATGGCAAGTTGTTGGTTGATCACCAGAAGAAGGGTAAATTTCTTTGCTTAAGACCTTTGCATTTTTGTTTCTTCAAGTTACTTGTGGTCTGTATTAACTTATTATCCGGATTATGCAGCCGAGGCCGAGGCTGAGAATGTCATCATGCGCAAGAACCTGGCTAAGATCCAAGGTAACTTATCTTGTTCACTTAGCCACTATATGCCTATTCTTTGACTCGGCGGATATTCATACCTCGGTTCTGCCGGGTCAACCCATTATTGCAGTTACACTTCAAGATAGCGTGCCCATCCCTAACATGTTGACTCACTTTCTCGAGCAAAACAGGGAAGCACCAGGATGAGCTGAAGAAAAAGGACGACGAAATTGCTCAACTATGCCTCAAGGACTCGGAGATTACTTGGTTGAACGCCCAAATCCAGAAGCTCAAGGACTTGCACAAATCCGAGCTGGACAAGGCTGACCAGGAGTTTTCCGAGGAGAAAGAGCGCTTGAGGACCCAGATCTCCAAGCACCATGACTTGCTACAGGAAACGGACATAAAACTTAAGTCGGTGACCTCCGAATATGAGAAGCTCCAGGCTAGGAGTGCAGATGAGCACAACGAGCTAACTCGGATTCTCAGCCAGATCGCTCGTGAGTTCCTTTCCTTCATCCGACGTTTATTTCTTCAGGTCAAGTCTTTTTACTCATTGATACTTTCCGTTTTGCTTACAGGCAAGTTTCCAGAGAGTGAGTTTATTGCTTCTGGTGCTGTGGCTAGGTCTCGCTAGCAGCAGGGTATTCCAATAGGTCCTGCCACCAGGTCAATTCCTTATGACACGGAGGATTTGCTGGTTAGCCTCGCTGCCCGCCTTGAAGTTATGAAGAACTATGGCGCAGACATAATGCCGGCAGTAGTTCGGATGCTCAACGCTTTCTGGCCTACTGAGCCCACCCCCAAAGGAAGCAGTGCTTTTATAGCAAAACTTATGGAGTGCGAGACCCAAGTGCACCTGTGGCGGGAATCTGTTGCTCGAGCCGGAGCTGATACGGTGATGAGCTTCATTCTTTCATGGTATGAAGGGATAGACTTGGGGTTGCTAGATCGTATGTGCACCGAATCTAAATGGTCCAATGATCCGGAGTGCATCCATCAACGCAAAGCCTGTGCCAACAAGCTTATGCATGCCAAGTTTGATGATGAGGTCATTGCGCGGAGGTGGGTTTCTGCCGAAGCTCTCCGTGTTGTCGTTGACGTAGTCTAGCGCTCCAACGCACTGAACGAGCCCACAGACGACGCGCTCGCCGGTGCCGAAGATGTTTCCCGTCTGGATTTTTATCCCTGCTAGCGCCGCTAGCCCCACCGTGGGTGCCAACTGTCGTGGTGGTGGCACGGCAAGTGCCATGGATAGGCTAAGGATGGGGCCAATATTGAAGGGATACGGGTAGGCTACACTAGCGTAAAATCAAAAATTTCTACCGCGTCAACCAGGAATACTATTGTCATAGATCACGGGATTACCGCTAGACACGCAGGTGCGGAACTCGATGAAGCACGTTGCGGCAGTGTAGATGTTCTACGTCTCCTCCTCGTCCTCGTCCCACGAGCAGCTCCCCTTTGCGCGGCTCGTCCAAGTGCTACAGATGCAGCACCTCCGAGGTATCCACACGTCCGGAGTGGAAGTCGTCACACGCCAGACTGCTAGGTCTGCGCGTGCAACACAGGCGGAAGAGGAGTGGCGGCTGGGTGGAATGCTCTCTCCTCTTCAGCTCGCCTCACTCCCTCTTATATAGGCATCCCTGGTGGGCTTCTACATTAGCAGCCCATTAGCAGCCTAAGCCTGGTCTAATTCGGATCCAATCCTCATTAGGCTTCCAGCCCCTAAAGTGTGTGACCCTATAGGTTCATACACGTATAGACATGACGCGAGTACACTTACTCCGTCAATAGTTGGTAGCGGCCTCTAGCAAGACGTGCCAACTCCTAAACGCATATAAAGATCATTCGGACGAACCATCACAAGGTTGAGTATATGTCTTTCCCTTTGCCTCACGATATTTGGTCTAGCTCTAAGCTGACCTCTCTTTCTCGATACTGTGATTCAGAATCCCTTTACTAGGTTAACTCTTAACCATATGTAGCACGGCCATGCATTTCTGGATCCGATCACTCGAGGGGCCCAGAGATATCTCTCTCAAGTAGAGAGGGGCAAATCCCATCTTGATTGACCGATGCCTTGCAGCATGTATCAGGTCAAACCCGAAAGCTACCTTTATAACTACCCAGTTACGGAGTAGTGTTTGATAGCCCCAAAGTAGGTCGATCCACATCTCAAGTACATGCGACAATCTCAGGTCTAAGGACAAAACGTACACGATGTGTAGAGAGAGCTGCAAGTATTATTGCTAGTCTCATGTTGGGTCAGTCCAACCCCATGTTCATAACATGTGTCCACATCATTGGTTTGACATCTCCATGTCAATGACTTGCGAAACATAGTCATTAACCAATCGATGTGCTAGTCTAATATTCACGTGTGTCCTCGCATGAACTCCGACTAGGGACAATTATTAGATAACCATACAAGTAAAGAGTTTCACAAACAATTCACATAATTGCCAATCAATACAAGTTGCCTAGTATATGGATATTCAAGGAACATTATAATAACTCATGGATACACATGAAATACAATCATCTCTATGATTGCCTCTAGGGCATATTTCCTTCAGTCTCCCACTTACACTAGAGTCAATCTAGACAGTATCTAATACCTATTGCTCTTGTGTGCGCTTCATGCGCAGGCTGCGGGAGTGGCTTAGTCAAGGGATCAGCAACATTTGAGTCCGTATGTATTTTTCATAACATGACACTACCTTCATCAATGAACTCACGAATCAGATGGTAGCGCATGCGAATATGTTTGTTCTTCTGGTGCTGTCTAGGTTCTTTGGCTTGTGCAATAGCACCATTGTTGTCACAATAAACGTCCAAGGGATTGGACGAGCCTTGAACCACACCAAGAGCGATCAGGAAATTCCTAATCCAAACAGCTTCCTTTGCAGCCTTCGAGGCAGCAATATATTCAGCTTCTGTTGAAGAGGAGGCCACTGTATCTTGCTTGGAACTTTTCCAGCTCACAGCACCACCATTCATGACAAACACATAACCTGATTGCGATTTCGAGTCATCTGAGTCATTAAGGTAACTCGCATCTGTGTAACCCTTTACACTGAGTTCAACCTCACCTCCATAAACTAGGAACATATCCTTAGTCCTTCTCAAGTACTTAAGGATATTCTTTACCGCTGTCCAGTGAATCTCACCTGGATCAGCCTGGTATCTACTCGTAACACTTAGAGCATAGGAAACATCTGGGCGAGTACATGTCATTGCATACATGATGGATCCAATAGCCGAAGCATATGGAATCCTACTCATGCGTTCTCGCTCATCAGTGGTCGAAGGACACTGAGTCTTGCTTAGTTTAATGCCGTGAGACATGGGCAAGAACCCCTTCTTAGCCTCTTCCATGCTGAACCGTTTCAACACTTTGTCAATATACGTACTCTGGCTTAATCCAATTAGCCTCCTTGATCTATCTCTATAGATCTTGATACCCAGAATATATGCCGCTTCTCCCAAGTCCTTCATAGAAAAACTATTTTTCAATGAGGTCTTAACAGACTCGAGCATAGGAATGTCATTTCCAATCAATAATATGTCATCCACATATAAGATTAGAAACACAAGTGATTTCCCATTTTCTTCCTTATACACACAAGGTTCTTGTTCGTTTTTGGTGAAGCCAAACTCCTTTACAACTTCATCAAATCGAATGTTCTAACTCCGAGATGCTTGCTTCAGCCCATAAATAGACTTTTGAAGTTTGCATACCTTTCCAGCATTGTTTGGATCGACAAAACCTTCGGGCTGCATCATATACACGTCCTCAGAAAGGATTCCATTTAAGAAAGCCGTCTTGACATCCATCTGCCATATCTCATAATCGAAATGTGCAGCAATGGCTAGAATGATCCGTATAGATTTAAGCATCGCTACGGGCGAGAAAGTCTCGTCGTAGTCAACTCCTTGAACTTGTCGAAAACCTTTTGCAACAAGTCGAGCTTTATGGATGTGAACATTTCCATCCATATCAATCTTCTTCTTATAGATCCACTTGCACTCGATGGCTTTAAAACCATCAGGCAGGTCAACCAAGTTCCAAACTTGATTGTCTCCCATGGACTCTATCTCGGATCTCATGGAAATCAGCCATTTCTCAGAGTCTGGGTCCACCATCGCTTCTGCATAGGTCGCAGGCTCATCATTGTCTAACAATAATAATTCTCGCGCTTCGTGGAGCCTCGCCGACCTTCGTGGCTGTGGTGCTTCTATTGCCACGGGTTCCTCAACTTGTTCTGCTACAATAGCATCACTCGTAGAAGCATCCCCGACTGGCTCATCTTGAACTTCTTCAAGTCGCACCGACCTTCCACTCGTTCCCTTTGTGAGAAACTCTTTCTCTAGGAAAACACCGCTACGAGCGACAAACACTTTGCCCTCTTCTCGGTTGTAGAAGTAATACCCTAAGGTTTCCCTTGGGTATCCCACAAAAATGCACTTATCCGATTTGGGTGTTAGCTTGTCCGACTGAAGTCGTTTGACAAATGCATCACAACCCCAAATCTTTAGAAAAGACAAACTGGGATTCTTTCCAGTCCACATCTCATATGGTGTCTTAACTACGGATTTAGATAGTACCCTGTTTAGTGTGAAAGCTGCTGTTTCTAGCGCGTAACCCCAAAATGATAATGGTAAATCCGACTGGCTCATCATCGATCGAACCATGTCCAACAAAGTTCGATTACGCCGTTCAGAGACCCCGTTTCTTTGAGGCGTTCCGGGCGGCGTGAGCTGTGGAACAATTCCGCAACTCTTAAGATGATTGCTAAACTCGTGACTCAAATATTCACCTCCGCGATCAGATCGCAAGGCCTTTATTTTCTTGCCACGTTGATTCTCTACCTCATTTTGAAACTCTTTGAACTTTTCAAAAGTTTCAGACTTATGCTTCATCAAGTAGACATAGCCATATCTACTGAAATCATCAGTGAAAGTAATGAAGTAGTGATATCCTCCTCTGGCTGTCGTGCTCATTGGTCCACATACATCAGTATGTATGAGTTCCAACAAGTCTATCGCTCTCTCGGGAAACCCCGTAAAAGGCGTCTTGGTCATCTTTCCAAGTAAACAAGCTTGACATGTCTCGTATGATTCAAAATCAAACGAAGTTAGAAGACCATCACCATGGAGCTTCTTCATACGCTTTTCACTTATATGCCCCAAACGACAATGCCATAGATAGGTAGGACTCAAATCATTTGGCCGAAGCCTTTTAGCACTAACATTGTAAACACATGCATTATCAAGATTTAAAATAAATAACCCATTCACAATGGGAGCATCAGCCACAAACATAGTATTCTTAGAGATTACACAACCATTGTTTGTACTCGCGAATGAATAACCATCCCTCATCAAACATGAAGGTGATAAAATGTTTCGACCCATACTAGGAATGTAATAACAATTATTCAACTCCATGATAAATCCTGACGGAAGGTGAAGTTGCATGACGCCGACGAACAATGCAGCAACCCTTGCTTTATTTCCGACGCGAAAATCCACTTCGCCTTTCTACACTTCTCTAGTCCTTATTAGCCCCTGCATCGAATTGCAAATATGAGCAACCGATCCGGTATCAAATACCCAAGAGTTAACATAAGAATCTGCGAGAAAAATGTCCACAACATTTACAACAAGTGTACCTGAGTGGGAAGTACTCTTACTTCCACTTTTCTTCAAAGAAGCCTGGTACTTGCTGCAGTTTCTCTTCCAGTGGCCATATTCATGACAAAAGAAACACTCAGTGTCTCCTGCAGGACCAGCCTTTTGCTTGGGTGCAGGGTTTGGCTTAGGGATCGTATCCTTAGCCTTGCCCTTCTTCTTCTGCCAAGAAGTGCCCTTTTTCTTGAAGCTAGGCTTGTTCTGCACAGCCATCACATGGCTATGCCCTGCACACTTCTTAATGTCACATTCTGCTGTTTTCAGCATCCCACATAATTCATTAAGGCCCCTCTCCACCCCATGCATATGGTAGTTCGAAATGAAATGCCCATAGCTAGATGGAAGAGATGCCAAAATGAAGTCAGTGGCCAACTCTTGGCCTAATGGAAAACCAAGCTTTTCCAAAGTCTGACTGTAACCAACCATTTTGATCACATGGGGGCCTACAGCTGCTCCCTCTGCCAGCTTGCATTCAACAAAGGACTTAGCGACATTGTACCTCTCAGTCCTAGCCTGAGTCTGGAACATGTCCTTAAGCACAACGATCATATCGTACGCTTCCTGATCCTCAAACTGCTTTTGAAGATCAGGTTCCATGCATGCAAGCATAAGACAACTGACCTCAAGAGATTCATCACATGCTTTCTTGTAGGCATTCTTAAGGGTAGCAGTTGCATTATCGGCAGGTTCATCCGGGATTGGGGTATCCAGAACAGTTTCCTTTTTCTCAGCCCTGAGAACAATTCTCAGGTTATAGACCCAGTCCGAATAGTTTGTTCCATTTAGTTTATCCTTTTCAAGAATCGAACGCAAAGCAACAGGTGATGAATTGTTCGGTGCCATTGATCTACAACAAAAAAATATGCAAAATACTAAGCCATGTAACCATGAAAGAGTAAAACATATTAAACAATTTAATAGCATATACTCCCACTTAAATCAACATCCCTCTATTGATACTAAGTGATTCAAGATCCACAATTAACAAGTCGACTAGTGAGCTTTAGCATCACTGCTAGAAGACAAGGTAAATCGGTAAGCAACCTTTGCTAATCATATCACATATGAATCTTGTTGTTGGGTGACATCTCTATGTCAAAACTAGGCGCCCAACCTTTATGCCCTAAGGTCCTTAACTGTTAAGATGACCTTGTTAAGCTCACCAACCCTCATGCGTGTAGGTATCCGATACAAACCCATCCAGCCAAGGAAAACCGTGGCACCCTAATTTCATAGACCCACCAACGATTGTACAGGGCATAGGATGGTGCAAGGTTTGGTTGGGAGGGCATGGTTTAACTTAAACTTTGTGAGGGATCGTTCTACTTCTATCATCTAAGCATGCATAGTAGTAAAACGTATAAGAATAGCATTCACATAGATGTGATACAGTATGGCCCATTTTCTCATGGTGATCTCCATCGCCATAGAACCTGTCCACCATGATGATCTCCATCTTCATGCTCTATGCGAGCCATCCTCCAAGTGATGAGTTCTCCAAGAAATAATACAAGCTATTACTCCTAACATCTAGTAATTAAAATTACATTGTATTGGGATCATCACAAGTTGGCACGCAGACCATTACAATAATTGACAACACATATGGCTCCAGCCGTGTTGCCCAACTCACGACACGCAGGTCATGAAAAATACATACATGCATCACATACATTTTTGGGCCATACTGATCACATAAATCCTGCAAAAACAAGTTGTGCATAGAATCGCATTCTACCGGATCATGTGAAATCGTACCACCTATGAACCTTAACGAGATACAAAAAGGGGGGCTACGACTAAGGGGGGTCTAGGGGGTCTCCCCCTGCGGGGTTCGAAGGGGCAGCGCCCCTTGCGGTACGACCATAGTTCCGACCATTCGTGAAAAATGAGAGATCAAATCTATACAATTTTCTTTAAGGATTTTGATCGGCAAATCCAATTTACCATAAAACGACCATAGTTCTGATTTGACCAAACTCCTTTGATCACGGTACGTCGATTCAGATCTAATTCCCGATTCGATCAATCATATTGATCTTCGCGTGATTCAGAAGGATTTATGTGTCACTGTCTACCCCGATGGCGGAAACCGACCGGTAGGGGTAAGTCGTTCGACGACCTTAGAATCACGATCACGGGAAGTAAGATCATAGATCAATCCAGAAACACCGCCATACAAACGATCATATCATTCATATCAATCTACATATCACCATATGCAAACTTCCCGAACCTATGACTGAATAGCATCGGCTCTGATACCACTGAAGGGATACGGGTAGGCTACACTAGCGTAAAATCAAAAATTTCTACCGCGTCAACCAGGAATACTATTGTCATAGATCACGGGATTACCGCTAGACGCGCAGGTGCGGAACTCGATGAAGCACGTTGCGGCAGTGTAGATGTTCTTCGTCTCCTCCTCGTCCTCGTCCCACGAGCAGCTCCCCTTTGCGCGGCTCGTCCAAGTGCTACAGATGCAGCACCTCCGAGGTATCCACACGTCCGGAGTGGAAGTCGTCACACGCCAGACTGCTAGGTCTGCGCGTGCAACACAGGCGGAAGAGGAGTGGCGGCTGGGTGGAATGCTCTCTCCTCTTCAGCTCGCCTCACTCCCTCTTATATAGGCATCCCTGGTGAGCTTCTACATTAGCAGCCCATTAGCAGCCTAAGCCTGGTCTAATTCGGATCCAATCCTCATTAGGCTTCCAGCCCCTAAAGTGTGTGACCATATAGGTTCATACACGTATAGACATGACGCGAGTACACTTACTCCGTCAATAGTTGGTAGCGGCCTCTAGCAAGACGTGCCAACTCCTAAACGCATATAAAGATCATTCGGACGAACCATCACAAGGTTGAGTACATGTCTTTCCCTTTGCCTCACGATATTTGGTCTAGCTCTAAGCTGACCTCTCTTTCTCGATACTGTGATTCAGAATCCCTTTACTAGGTTAACTCTTAACCATATGTAGCACGGCCATGCATTTCTGGATCCGATCACTCGAGGGGCCCAGAGATATCTCTCTCAAGTAGAGAGGGGCAAATCCCATCTTGATTGACCGATGCCTTGCAGCATGTATCAGGTCAAACCCGAAAGCTACCTTTATAACTACCCAGTTACGGAGTAGTGTTTGATAGCCCCAAAGTAGGTCGATCCACATCTCAAGTACATGCGACAATCTCAGGTCTAAGGACAAAACGTACACGATGTGTAGAGAGAGCTGCAAGTATTATTGCTAGTCTCATGTTGGGTCAGTCCAACCCCATGTTCATAACATGTGTCCACATCATTGGTTTGACATCTCCATGTCAATGACTTGCGAAACATAGTCATTAACCAATCGATGTGCTAGTCTAATATTCACGTGTGTCCTCGCATGAACTTCGACTATGGACAATTATTAGATAACCATACAAGTAAAGAGTTTCACAAACAATTCACATAATTGCCAATCAATACAAGTTGCCTAGTATATGGATATTCAAGGAACATTATAATAACTCATGGATACACATGAAATACAATCATCTCTATGATTGCCTCTAGGGCATATTTCCTTCAAATATGCACTAGAGGAATCCAGGGAGGGATAGTGTGGTGATTCCACACACAGATACAAGTATTTTCACTCTCTCAATGGTGGATTATAAGGGCTCCTTGAGCTGTTCGTGAGAAGGAGACTAGTCCTCTTACCCCCACTACAATGATCTAGAGTATTTCTAAGACAGAATGATCGATCCCCTTCTATGGAGGCCTTGGTGCTCCTTATATAGGGGAGCCCAAGTTACAAATTTAGGACACACGTGGAGGCATATTCCCCAAATATGCCCTTTGATTAAAGCTAGATGCCCCTTTATTCACTTTAAACGGCTAGTCCGGACTATAGACATAACCCTCTATGAGCTCCTTGTCTTTTGGCATCACCAGACACAGACTACGTCAGTCGACATTGCCCGTGTCACCTTTGTCAGCCACGCCTGCTGGTCCTCCCCTCTGCTCGCTTCGCTCACGCTATAGTGAACAGAGGCCACCTTTTGACCAGCGGGAGATTCCTTACTTCTCTTGGAAGCCAAGTGGTAGCCCCGATAACGCTTGGCTAACCCGGCTACGAGGGTACCTGCATATATGGTAAATCAAGTGTAGCCGACATAAATTTTACGTTGGCTTGGTTATTGTTAGGTGAATACCCGCCAGGCCGGGTTATCCCATAAGTCGGCCTACCTTGAGGAGACCCGGCCAGCACTTGCTTTAACCATGTCGTACCTCGGCTAACTTGGCATTTATACCCCAGCATGACCCTACCCGGGGATATCCCCCCAACAAGGGTCTAGTTCTGGCGACTCCGCTGTCGCCAGAATGCCTCTTCCCCTATGTAGGTCTCCATAATGGAGGTCTCAAGAGAGTATCTATGGGACCAAGCCTCCACCGAGAGGCCTACCTGGTCGGCCTCTAGTTCAAGGGCCTGGATCTCCCGCAGAAGGGCATCCTTTTGGTCCCGAAGGGCCTCCCCCATGTTCGCCCCCCATCCTCGCATAAACTGCCGGGAGAGCTTGGCACAATGATGCCAAATGGCTACCGTACAATACACCCAAGGAGGAGAGGCGGCGGCCTCCGGCCACTTTGATCGAACTGCCTCCACGAACCCATGCTTCTAGAGCCAAAATGTTTCGAAATGGAAGCGGTTCAGTCTTGGTGGGGATCCTCCTCCCGAGGAAAGGGGGTATGATCGAACCCAATCCTGGTGACCTCCCTTAGGGAACAAAGAGGAAAAGCCACTTCGCACTCAATAGACATGAAGACGCGATCGAGAACACTGCAGATCGGGTCGAGCTGCTTGTTGGTCCACATATATCTAGCGCCCACCCGCACTATCTCGCGAAGCGCAAGATCAACGATGCAGTCATTAAACATACACATCCTAGGGAGGTCCACATTTGCGAAGCTCTTGTCGTCAGCGGATCGAATAAGGTTAAAGTCCCTGGCTACCACCACCGGGATATCAGACCGTTCCACTTTTGACTTGAGCTCCTGCAAAAACTCAGCGGACCTCCGATGGTCCGCGAGGCCATAGACAATGATCACCTCCATGGCCGTTCCCTCCCTCGATGTTGTAGCACCACCTCACCGCATGTTTGTAGCGCTGGTCGCACCTCAGTCCGCGGGCCACCACCAACGCGACCCGGCTTGCCACTCCACACTGAAGACGACACGTCGGTTGTTGATTCCGCACCCCTCCATCACCTTTGATAGCGAGGGGCCCACCGCCATCATGGCAATGTCAGCAAGGAGAAGGCGACATGGGGGGTCCCATGGGGCAAATTCCCTTCAAGAGGTACCAAAAGTTGCTTAAAGACCACATACTTGGCCTCCCTTTTTTCTAGATCAAATTGGGTATTAGATTTCTCTCAACATGTAAGGCACTACACAAATCTCATGTACAGCTGACGGTCGGGCAGAAAGAAAAAGGGGCTGCGGTTTTATCTCTAGATTGCGTGAAAATTCCCTATTGATTGCATGTCTTTAAACCGAGAGCTCAAATCCAGCAAGAGGGTGTGACAAATTTCAATATGAGAGTTATCTTTGAACATCGCTACAATTCGAACAACGCCAAACATGATATTACTATATCTGCTATGAATAAACTTCGGCAGTACTACTAGTATGTACATTATTTTCAATCGAGCAACATATTCAGTGGATATAGATGGGAGTAGAAAGTAGTATCACGTTGAGAAGATCGCGTATGTGTCTAAAGTAGTCAGGACTATATTATATCATATACATATTTCTTTTCAAGTTTTGCTCCGTTGTCCTCTCGAAACTGAAAACACAAGAACATCTAAGATTAACCAATACCCCTCAGGCCTTCCAAACCGAAGAGGTAACGTCCCTGTGTTTTCAGTGCTTGAACGGACCGTGTCGGTCGGTTCACTCGCCGATCAGAGGCCAACCAACACCAACCTCTGCCGAGCTGTACCTCAGAAGCATGCATACACGACGGTGACGACGAGCATAATTCCTGTTCCAGAACCGCTCACGCCCATGAAACCTGCCAAGAGGGTCAGCGCACCAACGCAAAAGCCGACGAGAAATGCTACCATGGTGACGCGACGCTTCCAACCGTTGAGGGGAACCGAGGCAGGCTGCGCAGGCGTCACGCGAACCTGGCGATCCTGCATTCACCCAAACAGTTAACTGAGTGGTACTCCTCCGTTTCAAAATATAAGATGTTTTAGCTTTCTGAATCGGAGAAAGTATATTTCTGCAAACTTGTGATACGCACACAAAAAAGAATAAAATAAAATTCATGAAAAGTTTGGTTACCCCGAGTAACATGACCACGTATGTTCTTGAATATACTCGCACCGTAAACCAAGCTGCCGAGACGATAGCGCACCCCGCGAGCAGCAAGGAAGCATAGAGGATCGCATGGACCGGGTCCCTCGTTACGTCTGACAATCTTCAGTTTGCGAAAGAAAAGACATCAAGTTTCAAGAGAAATCCCACTAAATTTTCTATAGTAGTAAAATTACAATATGCAACTGATAATACTCACGTTGGTGGTGTAGTTATGTAGTAGGCGACCCCGCTGACAGGAACAGATCGTCCAGAATACAAAGTAGATCCCAGCTTCCATTTGCCGAGCAGATTAACCAGTGTGTTATTTTCTCCATATCTCACGTACAAATGCTACAAGCGACAAATAATAATCATATATTCTCCTAATAAAAAACACAAGTACATATCTACCAGATCGAAAACCTGAAAAAAAAATACTACTCCCTCCGATCCATGGTAAGTGTCATTGATATAGTATTATACTAAATCAACGACACTTATTATGGATCGGGATAGTACATCTGATCCAAATTACTTGTCACAGGTTTGTTGAACTTGGACATATTTTAGGCAATATTTTGTGTAAAACTTGACAAACAAATAATTTAAATATGCAGGAGTACCATTTTCTAAAGTTAAACAACTAAGCGTAATGATAAACTAAGCGTAAATACCTCTGAGACAAAGCAAGTGGTCGAAACGAGTACGCCTTGGAAGATTATTGGCGCGTAGGAGAGATAGGAGAGGTTGATGGCGCAGTTGGCTTGCAGCCTAGGTTCATCCATATCGCCACATCCCCATCCTCTCGTGTCCTCACCGGTAACGGGACGTACAAGCCTTGTAGTCTCACGACAAGCACCAAGAAGGCGCACGTGCTAATGATCATCATCGGGAGGTTGTCACCTGCATGCTTGCCGGATGCCTTCAGGGAGATACTCGCGCTACAACACATACACATACGCAACACAACAATTAATGATAAGAGGTCTTATAATATAGTACTCCCTTAGTCTTAAAGTAGATGTATCAGATTTATTAAAATTTGATAAATCTAGACAGTATTAGTATACAGAGTCATCTAAATTTTAATAAATATGTGCCATCTATTTCGAGACGGAGGGAGTAGTCTAGATAAATACGAATCTAGACAAATCTAAGTCAATTAATTTGGATCAGAGGAAGTACATTAATTGTTGTGTGCACATAAAATATATATTTGGTTCTTACCAGACGTTGGTGGCAGCGAACAAAGAGACGGCACTATGAAACAGGCCATGTCCCTTTTTAAGGACCTGAACAAGGTAGACGATGACAAGGCTGTTATATGTTGATCTAAATTCTACAAAGTAGAGGCCAACTGTACGGATCGTTGATGACCTAGGTTACCACCGCTATATATACTTCTTGTAAGCCGCCGGCTGGGATAAGTTCCATCTGTGAAATCCCTGGCGTTGTGTAAACACTCTCCGTTATAGTGAAGTTTCGCTGGCTGGCGCCCGTGGTTTTTCCCTTCTCTTTGTTGGAGAGGGTTTTCCACGTTAAATCTGTGTCCCCTTGCTGTGATTTTGTTTTCATTCTTCGTTATTTACGTGTCGCAAATCTAACAAAGGCCTCCAAAGAATAGCTGAAGCGCGACAAGTACAGCATTCGGGGTGCCAAATTTGCTCGCAGTGCCCGCAAACAGCACATTGGCAATTGAGAGCACGATGGCTATCAGTATCCCGAGTAACTTTTGCAATCCATCTCTGCATATTCGATGTTAAAATGTTGCTCCCCACAATAATCATATATACTACTCCCTCTGAATCAAATTAATTGACTCGGATTTGTGTAAATTCAGATGTAGATATATCCGAATCTAGACAAATTCAGATCAATTAATTTGGATCGGAGGGAGTAGTAGTTAATTACGGAATTGCAAAGGATAAACAAATTATAATGCTAAGTAGTAGTCCCTCTGTTAGATGTTAGCCCTCCTCAATCGGTTCCCCCACAAGCTATCTTCTAGACAAAGGAGTATTCAAATATAAGAATTTTGACAAAAAATATATTTAAAATTATTTACACTGGAAACATGTAAACCAAGTGCAAGTTTCTCTAAAAAAATAATTCATATTACACCACATTATGAGCTTTCATGCTAATATTCCGATATAAATTAGAGGTCAAAATTGAATTAGAGACAGGGACAAAACCCAAATCGGACAAATTAAAGAGTATATAGTATATAAGAGTTGCTTTGAACTAGCACAAGATAATTTTTTGAGCAAGCACAAGGTTAAAGGAGGCCATGAAAATATCAGAGGGAGGTGATGAACCAATGCTATCCATGATCTATGCCTGCATGCACTCCTATATTTTTGAAAGTTTATGTAATACTGATACTACTTGTATGCAATGCTCGAGTAGGATTTAGGACTCACATGAAGTGCTGCATGCGTTGTTCGTCGGGAATCCGGACCTTAAGGACCTTCAATCCAAGCAAGAGGTGTGTGGCTACCTCGATGCCAGGACGGGATATAGCCCAAGAGCCATGACCGTGCCGCAGTTGGAGGCGCTGGCCGCGTTGATCCAGTAGAAGGGATCCACAGCCGCGGTGGT
The DNA here is from genome assembly GCA_910589775.1 of Avena eriantha. Lineage (NCBI taxonomy): Eukaryota > Viridiplantae > Streptophyta > Magnoliopsida > Poales > Poaceae > Avena > Avena eriantha. Next base: position 166,659,254 of record OU342743.1, on the reverse strand, counting down.
CGAGCGGTAATTGAGCCCATACAGCGGCAGCCGGCTGCCAGCCAAGAAGACGAGGAGAGAGACGGCCGTGCACACTGCCTTGTGCCGGACGGAAGTAGGGTCGCCGGGGCTCGCAACCTCCGGCAAGAGCCTCACTAACCGCTGCAAGAGATTAAGTGCTGCCATTGATTTACTCACGTGCTGCGGAAACAGGCCGCCGGCCGGTGCGTCGACTCGACGGAGCTGCGGCTAGATTGGCAGGCAGGGCAGATCGTGAAGATTCCTTTTAGGGTAGGGAAAATCGAGGAGTTGAAACGGAGTCGGATACAGAAATACAGAACGAACAGGCCCAAACTGCAATTCCCATTGGTTTCCACGACGATCGATGTGCTTGCGCCAGGATTTAGGCGATGGGGATGGGCCGGGTACATGAACTTGCAGCGGCCGACCTCTGAACTCTACAAAAAGTTGTTGACTTAACTTTTTTTTTGATAATTAGTTGCTTCTTCACGTGAGCGCCGATTTGGCGCTCGTCCTCACTCTGAGGACTTTTTTTTTCTGAAAAGTACTTCTTCCGTTTAAAAATGTAAGTCGCCTAAGCTTTAGTCAAAAGTCAATATATTTTAAGTTTGACCAAATTTATACATAAAAATATAAAGATTTACAATACCAAATCAATATCAATAGATTCACTAGAAAGTATAGTTTCTCAAAATGTCTATTTGATATTGTAGATATTCATATTTTTTCGTATAAATTGGTCAAACTTAGAAGATGTTGACTTTTGACTAAAGCTTATGCGCCTTACATTTTGGGACGGAGGGGGTTCAAACAATACGGAAAAATACCGGGATGCAGTAATAATACACGCGTGCAAAAAAACATGTAAATATAATTTGTATTATGGCCTCCCCAAAAAAAAAATGGGAGCACTGCAAATTTGTATGGGTCTCTGTTTTTCCAAAATTTGTCATATCTGTCTTTTTTGCTGCGATGGAAATATAAATTATTTTCCAATGAAAATTTGCAGATTTGTATTTCATATTAGTGGTTACACGTTGGTTTTTTTCGAAAATAATTGATTTTTTTGTCTCGTCCTCTAAAGTGAATTTTCGCCGACTTCACCTGTTTCCGCCTCAGTGTGCAGGTCTCTTAGCCCAGGTCATCTCTAGCGGCACGGTCTATTTCACACAACCAATGTGTTTAAAATAGTCAGTTTAGAATGATCCACGGACAGAAAAATGCATCGATGTCCGACCGATCAGGTAAGTGCGTCCAGTGGATACACCTATTTGGTCCGCGATGGCCATCGTGGCCAGCTCTAGACAATTTATTTTAACAACATATTAATGTATTGGAGAAATAAATAAAACTAAAATAGTTCATAATTATAAATAGTTCGCAAATTACATTAAACAAATCCGCTTGATGTTGGTTTCATGCATGACCCCACATATACTCAGTCAAATCCGCTTAAACTCGGTCATCAAGGTCTCGATCACGGAACGTGCACACGCATGAAATATTTCCAAGATGCTGCATCGGGTTGTGGATCAATCAAGGTATCCTCAAATTCTCTACTTTGGTCATAGAGGTTGTCTTCATGCTCATCCTCAACGATCATGTTCTGCATGATCACATAAGCAATCGTCACCTTCCACATTCTCTCAGTGCTCTAGGTTCTAGCAGCGTGCCGAATAATAGATCACTGTAACACCCCAATTTTTGACTAATCAAAATTAGGGTTTTGTTTGTGCGTTCATGAGCATCGTTATTTTGATAAGAATAAAAATGCATGCAAAGACAAGGAAGAAAAACCCTAAAACCCTAATCTTCCCCTCTTATTGAAAACCTTTCAAATGGTTTTGAAAATATTTGAAAAGCACAAAATACATGGAGCCCAAATGGACTAATAGGGCCCTAGAAATATTTCAACAACTTTACAAAGCTCTAGTATTTTCAAACTGTTCAAAACATAAAAGTATTTGAAAATACAAACAGGGAAAGGGTTTTATAAAATGGGAAAAGAGTTTATTAAAAAACAAATGGAGCAAAGCAGCAGCGAGCCAGCCCACTTTTCCATCCCTTTCCTCGCCGCTCGGTGTGCAGCAGCCAGCAGCCCATGCATGGCCCATCCTCGGCCCAATACCCTCCAGGCGTGCCTCACCTTTCTTCCTCATTGCGATAGGGAACGAAGCTGCTCGCTGTCCTGCGCCGATGCCATCGCCTCGTCGGTGCGCTGCGATGCATGCTGCCGCCATAGAGACGAGGATAAGTCCGCCTCTGACGTGCCCTTCTTCCCTTGTTCCTCTCTCTCCCCCGTGTGTCTCTCTCTCGTTCCCCAATCCGGACCAAACCCTAGCCGCTGTAGGAATCGTCTATCGACACTGTTGCAGGCTGCCCTAAGCCCCGCCGTGATGTCTGGAAGCTCCGACTCTTCGTCTTGAGCCACCCCATCAAAGGAATCGATGCCTCGCGTCTCCAAAAGTCGTTGTGATCACCGTCTTCCTGAAGTCCGGCCGCCACCATCGTCGTCAATCGCCGCAGATTCTGACCACCCTCCGCCTTTCTGAGCCTCCTATCAGCATCACGGTGAGCCAGGGGTGCTCAAGAGCGCCTCATCCCTCTCCCTCCTACTTTGTAGTGTTCCCCCGACGTGGTCCTCTGTCTGCCGCCGCGCTAGCTCATCGCCGGTCGTCTCCGGTGGCCATCTAGTAGCGGTGCTGCTAGATTTAGGCTCCGCGTGATCCCCAAGCTTAGACTTCGCTTGTCCCCAAGTGAAACTGAGCTCAATAAACATGACCTCAGGTTTATGGAGTGAAGAGTCGATAAAAGAATATGGACAAGAAGCATCACATTCATCAATACATAGATCATAGTAGAAGACAACTCATTATTATATAACTCAACTTGCCATGAGTAAAGGAAACACAATAAAGATACATAAAGTAAATCATAATTGGTAATGGCAAACTTAGCTCTTGGTCGAAGAATAGTTGATAATTTGCTGGAGTTCACAAATAACTGATTTTCAAAGATAGCTTTCAAAGTAGTAAACACCAAGATAAGAGCAATGTGTAAAACAATGAACATAAGAAACATGATTGAATAAATCATCATATGAATGAATGAAACACCACAACTCAAAATACTTGCTGATAGAATGGAATAGGTTTACTGACTCAACTAAAAAGTAAAAGAAAGGCCCTTCGTAGAGGGAAGCGGGGATTTCAAGTTTCATAAAGAGCTCCCAAAAATTATGGTACTTACTAGCTTTCAGCTCTCATTGCCCCTATCATAGGCATCTTTAGGAGATTAAGGTTAAAGTGACACAACTAAGAGGATATGCTTGACAAGTTATAAGTTGAAATCTCATGCCCCTTACTTACGAGTACCGAACCTCATGCTACTCAACTTTAGTCACAAGTAAGCTCTTGTCATTGTAAATACATATGTATCATAGAGAACCGCCAACGGGGTACCCCTTGCACATGATATAGGAGCTATCCCTGTCATCGGATTGATGACAAGTACGCCATGAGGGGGTCCTCGAGGCGTGCGGAAGAGAGGGGGTGAGACGTACGGTATTCCAGGACGGTGAGCACACAAGTTTACCCAGGTTCGAATCCGCCGGCTTTGGACGGATCCTACTCCTGTTAGCAATCCAGCAATACGGCAGAGCCAGAATATGGGTTAGAGTGGTGTCGCCTCTGTGAGTTGAGGGTCTAAAGTATTGGGTGTGCCCTAAAGGCTCTCCCTAGGACGGCTTATATAGATATCCGGCCTAGGGTTTACAGGAGAGATCGATCCGGCTACGACTAAGAGTTGGTTATAGAGTACATCTTGAACTACAAGTAACATTATGGGCCTAAGTCGGTAAGTCTTCTAGGCCTTCCCGTAGCCGGATTGGACTCCATCTTCTCTCCCTGACTGGGCCACCCGTGAAGCAAATCTCTAACCCGAAGTGGGCCACCCTGGTCAGTGAGGAACTATGAGGATACCCGGAAAGTATATCCCCAACAGCAGCCCCCGGAGGCCTCCAAGATCCAAAGTCGGATTTTATCATCATCTAGCTTGATCTTCGGCTTGCAGAATCTTGAAGGGTTCCTGAAACTTTACAAAAAATACGATCCGGGTCTTAAAAATAAGTCGGACCTATCAATTAGTTACTCGGATTTTCCAGCTCGATTTTAAACTAAGCCGGAACTTGGTTTCCACGCCACCTGACATAAGCATGGTCAAGTCACATCATTTGACAGGCGTGCCGTCAGCACGACCGTTGGTGGGTCCACGGTTCGCGGAACCGAGGTGCCATTTCAATGCGAGCGTGGAGATCGAGGAGACGCAATCATCGCGTGGGTCCTTCCCAGTTCTTTCCATGACGCGTGGCGGTTACACTGTAGCATCTGCACGAATCTTGGCGCAGTTAGGTGGATATAAGGGGTTTGGATTTCTCCTTCTCCTTTCCACCAGTCTTTGCCGTTTCCTTTCCTCCCAATCCTCCTGCGCGCTCAAAGCTCTCTCGTCCTTCCCCCCATAGAAAACTCCCAGTGTCGCCGCTTTTAGGTCACTTTCTCACCGGAGAAAAATGGCTTCATCATCTTCTTCCTCTGGTTTGGCGGCAACAGCGGCGACGACATCTGCGGAAGCAGCTGCGGAGAAGGGGAGCTTCCGGGGAATCTGGATCCCATGCGCCCTTGACGAGGATGGCCTCAAGAACGTGGAGAAGGAGGGGCTTCTCGCCGCCGGCGACTGGCGGAGCGGCTCCGGCGAAACCGTCCCCAACCCGCGCGAGGGCGAGCGTGTCCACTTCGGCACCCATCTGGACCGAGGTCTGTCTTTTCCTCCCTCGGAGTTCTTCTCCGAGGTGATAGATCACTATGGAGTTCAACTCCACAATCTTCCTCACAATTCTCTTCTAGAAATGAGCGCATATGCTACGCTTTGCGAGGGCTTTCTCGGCATTAGGCCGAGTTTGCTTCTCTTCCGGTACTATTTTCATGTCTAGAGAAATTCCATCACCGCCGGTGTTCCTTACATCACCGGCACCATTAGCTTTTCTGTTAGACGACCGGTCATATCCCAAAATTTCTGCTAGTGACTCGGTCAAACAATGGCCAGCCACTTTCTTCTATCACAGGGATATTCCGGCTCCCAGCAAAGCTACTGCTTTGTCGGCTTTTATCGACGGAGCTGCCATGGCCCAGCCTTCCTGGGACGAGGCTGCTCCGGCTCTCACCGACGATCTGATCCTCGCTAAGAGGCGGATCGAATATCTGATCAAGCACATGGGTCTGAATGGATCCGACTTGGTCCAGTGCTGGGTCTCACGTCGGATCTAGCCACTTCAGTACCACAGGGATAGATTGATGCACTCCATCACGTCTTCCAAAAAATACTCCCTTCGCATCAGCCCCAAATCCTACACCACTCAAGGCTACATCAGCCAGATCAAGTGGCTGATCAAGGAGCGGATCGAGAGGAGGACTCCGGAGATTTCTCTGGATATGTACACAGCGGAAAACCCCGTGGTGCCGGTAAGCTTCCATTAATACACCTTTTATGTGTTTCAATCTCTAAGTTATATACTGCAATGCTGATATGTTTTCTTGTTTTCAGCTTGCTGACCTCCCCGAGTCGGAGCTTGCTCCACTCGAAGGATATCCTCCTGAGTTTTCTCAGGAGACTGAAGTGGTCCCATTGCCGGACCTTGCCCTCAAGAAGCGCAAAGCTCCGACAGTGGCTGTTGGCACAGAGGAAGTGCCTGTTGTGAAGAGGTAACTTTCATTCACAATTTCTGCCTTTGTACCTTTCTCGAATTTCTTTCTGAGATGTAATGTTTCTGACTTTACTACATTCTCAGAGAAAAGCCTCTCATCAAGGGTAAGGGGAAAGGGATTCCTGCGAAGCCCCTGCGATAGACGAAGCTCACCATAGCTTCTCCTGCCGTGGCTCCTCCAACTACTGCCCCTCAACCTTCTGCAACTCCGGCAATCATTCCTTCTCCGGTGGTCGCAGAAGATCCGGCTCCTCCAACGGAGCCTGCGATCCTTGGGTCGCAGACTGACGTCACCGTGGGTGCGTCAGCTCAAGATAAGGGTGAACCCTCTTCGGGTAATGATCCCTCGGCTGAAGTCTTCGCCGAAAACCTCCTCAGCAATCCGGGACTTGCCAAGTTTGGCCTATCCCGGAAATATGCAGAGGAAATCCAGCGGCTGGCCAGGAAATTCCTGGACAAAAGCCATCTATCCCCCGAGGAGGAAGCGCAAGAAGCAGAGGACGTCAAGTTCTCTAACCTTCTCGCTCAAGTCCGCCTTCGCGACGAGAGGATTAGGACTGGCGAGCTTCCAACAGCCCTAGTAATCCATCTTACCCTCGCCGAGAAGGTGGCAGCTGAAGTGAACGCCGATTTAGACAAACTCACCCACGAGCAATATGTAAGTCGGAATTCCAACTCTTGCTTTTACATTATGTTATATCATATCCTCTAGCCCCCAAGCATGAAGTAGGATATAGAATCCGAGTTTATGCTTCATTAGGATGCCAAAGAATGAACTAGTGTAGCCCCCAAGGCTCGTGCTGATATTTAGCAAAAAATATTAGCCCGAGTCTTAAGTAGCTTTCTGACTTTGGGTATTCTGACTTACAGAAAGTATGTTCCTATAACCAGGAATTATTATCCAATGCCTGTGATAAGCGGAGAGAGATCAAAGATCTCCGGCTTAAAAATGTTGAGCTCAAGGTAGCCAAGGATGAAGCCGAAGGTAAACATTTCGAGATTCAAACCTTGTCTTTTGCTTTTTCAATGTCGAATTTTTATGAACTGTTGTTCTTTTTGACTTACAGCGTTGGTGAAACAATCCATCGCTATGATTGAAGAGGCCGAGAATCTCAAGACCCTGGTGGTGGAGAACAAGGGACTCCGCCAAGAGCTGGATAAGCTCAAGGAGGATCATGAAAGGAGCATAGCTCAAGTCCTGGAATCCTCCTCCATGGCCACCAAAGAGCGTGATCGCAAGATCGCTGCTCAAGATAAAATTATCTCGGACCTCAAGAATGAGCTTGGCAGAGAGAAGGATATCTCCGAGGCGCTCCGAGCTGAACTCCAGAGTCTTCGGGAGGAGAAGACCAAGATTGACGACGCCATTCTTGGTACGTTCCATCTGTCTGACTTATCATTTCTTTGAGTTTCATCAATGTTGGATTTTTCTTGACTTGTTTTGTGTATAGGTCCTCTGAACTTGACGGACTCTTCCGCCTCCGAGCCCCGCACCCACCGGCTTACTCAAGTCGGTGATCTTCTGCATGACTTCCGCCAGTCTATTGAAGACATTGGCGAGTCTCTCAGGATTCTGGACATGCCAAGCATGTCGGATTTTCAGGTGCGGGACAAGGCCAAGGAGATGTCGCAGCTTGTTCAGGACTGGAACATGTCCTACACGCGGACTGCTGTGCAGAACGCTCTCACCATGGTCATGAGCCACCATGGAAACATGGAGATATGGCAAGTGACCAGAGGGTACTACAAGGTAGACGAAGATGGCCTAGAGCAAGACCTTCAAGCCATCATGCATTCCTACGCCGGATATGGGTGCCACGTAGCTGATCTGACCAGCTACGAGATCCCCTTCTTCACTCGCGTAGATACTCCGCCGCCTACTCTAGAAGAAACCGAAGAAGTTTCCGACGATGAACGGACCACCTCGGATCCGGACATCTCGGAACGATATCAAGGCGGAGTAACCAGCGAGCCGGCAGCTACTTCATCTCCTCCTGCATCATAGACCAAAAAACTATGTATTATTCTGGAAAGACATGATGCGTTTTGTAAATATTAAGTACTATTGACTTTTGCTAGTGCTAAACTTTTTATCTATTCAGCACTTTTGGCTTTTGAAATTTTTGCGTGCCTGCAATGTTCACATAAGCACTTAAAATTTTCCGTCCCTACTTATCGTTTATCTGGCTTTTCGCCTCGTCCCTTTCATGAGCCGGCTAAACCTTCAGCCGGAAACTTTGCCGAGCAACGGAGCTCAATTGCTAAACCAGTTTAAACTCGGAAACAAAGCCGGCTTCTAGTACCAACAGTTCACTACTCGGAAAATACCCGCATCCAGCAATCAGACAAATAACCCAAGTAAAGACTAGAATTTTTAGAGTTATACCCGAAGGTAACAGTTTTAGAATCGGAAATCTAAACCAAAACGAACATGAGCATAAAGTACTTTCAAGCATTCTGGGATTTTCGACTATGACATGATCATTAGGAAATAAGATGGTAAAAACTTCTCAGAAAAACTTTGAGGTAACCAAAACTTTTATTTCTCACAAAACATGTACATATGTATGATTACAAAGAAGGATAAACTAAGAATAAAAGGGACGTAGCTGAGCAATATTCCACGGTCTGTCTAACTCATCCGGATTTGTACTGCCTCCAGCTCTCTTTCTCTTCTTAGTAGCAGGTCTTTCTTTGACTGGCCTCATGACAGTTAAGTAGTACGATCCATTGTGCAATACTCGACTAACTAAAAAGGACCCTTCCCATACTGGGGAAAGTTTGTGCTTTCTTTGTTGCACAAGCCGGAGAACCAAATCACCTTTATTGAAAGATCTAGTTCGGACTTTCTAGCTATGATACTTGCGTAACTTCTGCTGATAGGCTGTAGATCTCATTTCAGCAACGACGCGAACTTCTTCGACTAAGTCGAGATCATTTTGTCGAGAAATCTCGGCATCCTCTTCGATATACGCGGCCACTCTAGGAGAAGTGTGAATTAAATCGCTAGGAAGAACTGCTTCTGCGCCATAGACCAAGAAGAAAGGTGTGTATCATGTTGACCTATTTGGAGTTGTTCGTAAACTCCAAATTAAAGAGGGTAACTCCTCTTCCCAAGCCCTCGCAGCACGTCGTAGTGGTGCTTCGAGTCTTGGTTTCTAGCCTTGTAGAATGAAACCATTTTCTCTTTCGACTTGTCCGTTAGCCTGTGGATGTGCGACTGACGCAATGTCAAGCCGGATATTTTGCTCATCACAGAATTCAGCCAATTCTCCCATGGAAAAGTTACTCCCATTGTCCGTGATAATACTATGTGGATAACCATACCGGATTATAACATCCTTGACAAATCTTTTGGCTGTTGCTCCATCACAACTAGTGACAGGTTTAGCCTCGATCCACTTTGTGAATTTCTCCACCATCACTAAGAGGTGAGTGAATCCACTTGGGGCTCGTTTAAAAGGTCCTACCATATCAAGCCCCCAGACCGCAAAGGGCCATGTTATAGGTATTGTTCGCAGCTGATCAGCCGGAACATGAGCTTGCTTGGCGTACTTTTGGCAGCTTTTGCATGTCTTGACTAATCGTTCGGCATCTGCCTGAGCTGTAAGCGAGAAAAATCCATGTCGAAAATCTTTTGCCACTAAAGGTTTGGCTGCAGCGTGGTGACCACACTCGCCTTCGTGGATTTCCTTTAAGATTTTCACTCCTTCTTCCGGAGATACACAGCGCTGAAAACCCCCAGAAACACTCCGTATATGGAGCTCACCTTTAACAATAGTATAGGCTTTTGCTCGTCGGATAATCTGTCGGCTCAGTACCTCATCTTTGGGTAATTTGCCATCTACCAAATAATCGAGGTAGGGTTGAGTCCAGCTGGGGATTACAGCCAGAACTGCTATCAAAGGTGAGTCGGATTTGGTCGGATATTCCTCATCTACTCCCGTTATCAAGGGAACTTTGAGGTGCTCTAAACATGCGCCATCCGGGACCTCTTTCCGCACAGAGCCTATTCAAGATAGTGCATCTGCTTCCTCATTTTCTGCTCGAGGGATGTGTTGAACTTCAAACCCCTCGAACGATTTAGATAGGTCATCCACGACAGCTTTATATGCTTATTTGCATTACAAATATCCAAGACTTGCTAAGCAACAAGATCCGAATCTCCGTAACACATCAAACGTCGGATGCCAATATCCTTAGCAATCCGGATTCCATGCAGCAGTGCTTCATACTCGGCAATGTTGTTTGTCGCTGTGAAGTGGATCTACAACACGTATAAAAGTTTATCTCCTTGGGGTGATTTGAGCACCACGCCAGCCCCCGAGCCCCCTCGAGCCTTAGACCCATCGAAAAAGAGGGTCCAATATTCCGACTCAGGAAGGACCATGTTCTCCTTGGTCTCTGTCCAATCAACGACAAAGTCAGCAAGGATCTGGGATTTGATTGTTGTCCGGGGTTTGTACTCAATATCAAAAGCTCCAAGCTCTATGCCCCATTTGGCGACGCGTCCTGTGGCATCGCTATTGTTGATTATATCTCTCATGGGAGCTTTGCTCACCACGGTAATTGGATGCTCCTGAAAATAGTGTCGTAACTTACGAGATGCTAGAAAAACACCGTAAGCCAACTTTTGATAGTGCGGATACCGCTGTTTTGATTCTGTCAGGACCTCGCTGACAAAGTACGTCGGACGCTGCACCAGGTGTTCCTGATTTTCTTATGGTCTCTCCACTACCATAACGATACTGACAACCTTATTTGTCGCAGCAATGTAGAGCAACATCGGTTCCTGAGGTTCCGGCGCTGCAAGGATAGGAGCAGATGAGAGTACTTTCTTCAGGTCTTGTAGTGCAGCTTCAGCTTCGTCAGTCCAGACAAAATCCTTAGTCTTCTTCAGGAGTTTGTATAATGGTGCGGCTCTTTCACCAAGCCGGCTTACAAATCGACTGACCACAGCAATGCAACCAGTTAATCTTTGTACGTCCTTTAGGCGAGTTGGCCTGGAAATATTGAGAATAGCCTTGATCTTGTCGCGGTTCACCTCTATGCCTCTTTGAGACACGATGAAACCTAAAAAATTTCTGGCTGGTATTCCAAAGAAGCATTTCTTCGGGTTAAGCATGATGTTGTATTTTCATAGATTGGCGAACATTTCCTCCAAGTCGGAAATCAACGTTTCCTTCTTTTTGGACATGACCGCGATATCATCCACGTATGCATGTACATTGCGTCCGACTTGATCATGGAGGCAACGCTACATCGTGCGCTGGTACGTAGCTCCTGCGTTCTTCAGCCCAAAGGGCATCGTAACAAAACAGAAGGTTCCGAAGGGGGTTATGAATGAAGTTTTGACTTTGTCAGATTTCTTCATCCGGATTTGGTGATAACCGGAATATGCGTCGAGAAAACAGAGGAGTTCCGAGCCTGCCGTAGAATCGATAACTTGATCAATTCTAGGCAGAGCGATCGGATCTTTTGTACAAGCCTTGTTCAAGGCGGTATAATCAACACACATCCTTAAATTAGTGGTGTCCTTTTTAGGGACCATTACAGGGTTGGCCGACCAATTAGTATGGATGACCTCTTCTATGAATCCGGCTAACTCGAGTCGCGCTAGTTCCTTAGCTATTGCCTTACGCTTTTCATCGCCAAACCGTTGTAAGGACTGTTTGACGGGTTTAGCGTTTGGGTTTACTTTTAGAGAGTGCTCGCCAAGTTCCCTAGGTACTCTGGTCATGTCAGATGGCTGCCATGCGAAGATATCTTGATTTGCTTGGAGGAACTTGACGAGCACGCTTTCCTATGCGCTACTTAGGCCTACGCCTATCTGGGTCACCTTGGAGGGGTCATCATCCTTCAACGGCGTCGTCTTTGTCTCTTTTGATGCCTTGAACTCTGGATTTGGCTTTGTGACCTCCTTCTTCGTTGCGGGCATCTCGGACGGATCTATGCTCTTCTTGATCTCCTGGTACTCCTGGGCGTGCAGCACGGCTACGGCAAAGGCGGCATTTCCATCTTCGCACTCTCGCGCCTTCTTCGGGTCTCCCCTGATGGTGATCACGCCGTTGGGACCTGGAATTTTCATCATATTGTAAATGCAACATGGAGGAGCCATAAAAGCCCAGTAAGCCGGACATCCGAATATAGCGTGGTATGCGCTCTTGAACGGGACCACTTCGAAGGAAAGTGCCTCCGTCCGATAATTCTTTGGAGTTCCAAAAGTAACATCCAAAGTGATCTCTCCTAGGGAATTAGCTTGTCTTCCTGGGACAACTCCGTGAAAGATCACAGAGCTATGGTTCAGCTGTGTTTCCGAGATCTTCATCCGGCGTAGCGTTTCGACATAGAGAATATTGATGCTGCTACCACCGTCCATGAGGGTCTTGGAGAAACCATAACCGTCAATAAGTGGATTGACGATTAAGGCGTATTTTCCTCGCCTGTGTAGCTTAGGCGGATGATCAGCGCGATCAAACGTGATTGCCACTTCCGACCAGTCTAGATACTGAGGGACGGCCAGAACTGTTGCATTGAGCTCGTGGAGAACTGCTTTCTTTACCTTTGCTCGTTGAGATCCGAGGAAGGTGACGTAAGTGTCCTTCTTGGTGGGAAAAGTATTCTTCCCTTCCGACTTGGGATTTGAAGCATCAGCTTCCTCCATGTCGGAATCTTCCTTGGTCTCCTTGTCTTTTTCGGGATTTTCTTTCCCTTCTTCCGCTTAGCTTTGTAGCCCGCGGTATCATCTCTCTTGATGTCGTCATTAAAATGACATTCAGCGTCGGTGTGGGACGAGCCCCCATTGGCGTCTAAATGATGCATACATGGGTTATTGGCAATGTCGGCCCAAGTGTAGGTTTTGCCTGGTTGTTGCTCTCCTCTGCCTTGGACCCTTGACGTCCCACGGCCACGCCCGCAGCCTCCGCCACGTCCTCCTCGTCCTCCAGACTCGGAAACAGTAGTGACCACTGCTGTCTCCGCGTTGGGTTTTTCTTCCGAGGTATTTTGCGCTTACGAGCTTGTTGCTTTGGTTGTTTTGCCGACTGAGGCACAACCAGGACATTGAGTAATCCCTCTGCATCGTCATCAACATCTGCATACTTGCTCGTTGTTTCTATCATCTCTCCTAGATTAGTAACCTTGTCACACTTCAAGCGATGGCGCAGTAAACTAATTGGGAGACCTGCGATGAAAGCTTCAATCGCAGTTTGATCGTTTACTCCTTCGCAGGAGTTTTTTATGTCGATCCATCATCCGAGATAATCCCGGGAAGTTTCTCCGGCTTTCTGGGTGCAACGCTGTAGGTCTCCAACCATACAGGGCCTCCGATATGTGCCTTCGAAATTCCGAAAGAACACACTTTGCAAGTCATACCAGTTGTGGATGGTGTTTGCTGGAAGTTCATTGAGCCATGATCGTGCCGTCTTCCGCAACATAAGTGGGAGATATCGGGTTGCGACCAGGCTGTTTCTGCCTTTAGCGATGCAGCAAGCTTGGAAGAAATCCTATAACCAGGTGTCTGGCCGAGCAATGCCGTCGTAGGCTTGGATATGTCTTGAGATAGCAAATCCTTCCGGGAATTTTGTAGCTCCGATGCGTGGTCCGAAGCACTTTGGGCCCACGTACACGTCATCGTTTTCATAGCGCCGAGCCTCTATGTTGGAGTTGATCCTGTGCCTTGCGTCGTCCGGGGATAGAGATCGTCCCGAATGTCGGTTGTGGCTGCGGTGCCTTGGAGCTTGACTTCGGCTTCTGCCACCACCTCCTCCGCCATGTCGTCCTCCTTGACCTCCTTGGGGGCTGTTGTGATAACTATGTCGTGGAGAGGGTGGTGCAGCTGGATAGTTTCCGGCTAATCGCCGGCCTCCGTTCGGAGCGTCATTATTCCGGTTTCGAGGAGGTTCTTGACTATGATGAGCCCCCTGCCGGCTTGTTCCAGCGTGGTTTCCGTCGTTCCTTTGTCCATCGTTCCCACCATGGTGAGGCTCAGCCGGACGGCTCTCATATCTAGGAGGTGGCATTCTCTAACGATCCTGCTCCCGACGTTTCTCCTTATCTTCTCCCTTTCGATCGTTGAATTCTCGTCGGGGAGGATTCCTCGGATTCAGTGCGGCGATCGCGTCTTTCTCGGCTGCTAGAGCGACATTGCTCCAGTTATGCGTAGCTCTGCGATGCTGTCCCGATGATCCGGTTCTTGAGTAATTGTCTTCCCTGCGTTCGGGGTGATGGTACTGCGCCCGAACGTAATGGGATCTTACGTTAGCCCATGCCAGATCTGTGCGACATTGGTCAGAATCCGAGACCAGTTTTTGACTTCCGGACAGGGCGACCTTCTGCTGCTCCAGTCCCTTGTTGAGTAGCTTGATACCCAAGCGTATCTCCTCTGGCCCTGGATTAGCTGATAGAATTTCACGAGCTGCCACGGTATTTTGCACTGGTGTTGGGTATACCCAATCTCCGTTGTTATCCTTCCGTGGCTTCCCCATCTCACCTCCAAAAAGGACGGCACGGACACGTGGGAATTGGTTGTCATCTATGTGACGCTTTCGTGTCTTCTGATGTAGACGGGACATGTACTCCTTGTTTGACATGCACTTCTTCTCCACCTCGATGTTTTTGGCTTCATCAAGGAGTTGTTGACGACGCGCTTCTAGGGCCTAGGCCCTTTCGTCCATCTCATCTGCAGTAAGTTCTGCAGCTATAGGGATAGGTGTGGTTAAGGCGGCATCGATGAGTTTACGCGCACCTTCAGTGATCACGTGTCCATCCACTGATGCTTCTTTTTTTGGCTCATCTGGGATAAGTGCTCCATCCGAGTCTTCCTCGTATTCCTCGGCAATCACCTCCTCTGTCATAAGTTCTTTTGTCGGGGTCTTGTTCTTCTTGTTCTTCTTCTTTGCCTTCTTGGCAACGCCGGTAGCAAAGACGTCTTTGGGTCCGTTTCCCGGAGTCAAGCTCTGATCGGTACTTTCGGACATCTGGACCTCGGGATTATCTCCGACGTCCATGTCATCCTGCGCTTTGGGGGAGTGTTCCCCGGATCCTTCATCCATGGCTTCTCCTTCTTCTACAGCTTTGGAGTTGTACTCCTCTTCATATTCCGCGGAGAACTTTCGGAAATCTGCCGATGTCATAGATTCATCCGAGGATGCGGGAACATCGGCGTTTGTTCCAATTGCCTCCAGCACCGAGTCGGTGTTTTCTCCAGCATCGGCAGAGCCGGATCCGGATCCAACATATCCGACGAAGTGCGATGCGTGCTTCCTGAGGTACCTGCGGCTTTCGCGATCAGCCATATCGAAACTTTTAATGGTTTCAAGGATTGCATCTGCGCTAGCGCCTTGCAGTATCATACGTCTTAGTGTGTACCTGAGGAAAGGCCTGTCTGTCCCGGCATCGTCAGAGCTGGAATCAGTGTCGTTGATATGCTCCTCCTGGATTTCGACTTCCATGGGTGGGTCGATCTGGGATCCGGCTTCTCCAGGGAGATCCACTCCAGATTCGACTTGGACCATGAGGTCTTCTTCAGGCTCGGATTTCTCCACTATCTCCACAACTGGTGTGGGCTGCGTGGGATTAGGGTTTTCTGAGATCCGAACTCTGCCGCCTCCACGGACAAAGGGGACCCAGAATATTCTTCTGCCTCTATCATCACCGCTGGGGTGGGTTGGGCAGGTTCAGCGAAACCGATGTAAACATCGATCTCGCCAAAAGACATGATTGTATAGGCAGTCACGACTTCCCTCTACGGAATCCAAGTCTCGTCGAGAACGATGAGAGGGACGTCACTGGCGTAGAGGATGCGACCGATGGCGATGGTCTCGTCGATTCCGATTCTTGTAGATTCTGCTCGGAACGCAGATCCGTAGCTCACTTGCCCCATGGTGGGCGCCAACTGTCATCGGATTGATGACAAGTACGCCATGAGGGGGTCCTCGAGGCGTGCGGAAGAGAGGGGGTATTCCGGGACGGTGAGCACACAAGTTTACCCAGGTTCGAATCCACCGGCTTTGGACGGATCCTACTCCTGCTAGCAATCCAGTAATACGGCAGAGCCGGAATATGGGTTACAGTGGTGTCGCCTGTGCGAGTTGAGGGTCTAAAGTATTGGGTGTGCCCTAAAGGCTCTCCCTAGGATGGCTTATATAGATATCCGGCCTAGGGTTTACAGGAGAGATCAATCCGGCTACGACTAAGAGTTGGTTACAGAGTACATCTTGAACTACAAGTAACATTATGGGCTTAAGTCGGTAAGTCTTCTAGGCCTTCCCGTAGCCGGATGAGACTCCGTCTTCTCTCCCTGACTGGGCCGCCCGTGAAGCAAAGCTCTAACCCGAAGTGGGCCACCCTGGTCAGTGAGGAACTGTGAGGATACCCGGAAAGTATATCCCCAACAATCCCATAATCAAAATGACAAGGCAAGCAGACAATGAGCATCTCAGCGATCTTTTTATTTGTTATTTGCATAGGTTTTTATTGAGGATGCTTCACAGAATGCTCACTATAGTTATGTTGCAAGTTTCCACCATGATTAGGCATGGCTTAGGCTAGCGGCCCAGGCGTTTCTCTAACACACATATAAACTCCATGATCTTACAAGTTCCCCTTTTATTTCACACTACCAAGATCCATAGGCAAAAGAATCATGATATCAACTAGGTACAAAGTACCATGGCAGTGTTGAAAGCGTTCCCCATGATACATGGTTCTACTAACTTCAACTCATAAAGCGCAAGCATATACACAACAAAGAAGGACCCAATGGTTCAAGTTTATTAGATGCAAGAAAGTAAAGTGTGCCATCAAGTTCGTGAGAGCTTTAATAACTAATTTTCACATAACAAGTTTAATTTGGAACGTAGATAAAAAAAGAATTTACTTGGAATAGCAATAATGCTAATAGGTAGGTATGGTGGACACAAATGGCATAGGTTTTGGTTTAAGTATTGGATGCACGAGAAGAATTCCTCTCAGTACAGGTTTTTGGCTAGCAAGGCTGGGTTTAAGTATTGGATGCACGAGAAGAATTCCTCTCAGTACAGGTTTTTGGCTAGCAAGGCTGGGTAGCAAGTATAAGAGTTGAAGGAAACAAACAAACATACAAGTGATAAAAACAAACATGCAATCTTCCTTGGAAGCACAAAAGGTCTTAACTAGAGAATACTAAACTTATGAGCAAAACAAGAAAGAAAGATGATGAAATTATATTTATTTAGAGTACTTTTATCTTTTTCATTTAACTCTCAAAAATACTGTTGCTACTGACTGAGCCAGGTTTGCCAAAACCAACTAAATTAACTCAATGATCCCAAAGTGATACCAATACTAACGACAAGATCAATCATATAACCACGAATTGAAAACTAATATAAGATATGCAAAAGAGTAAATGATAGAACTTCACATTAATATTCCATAACGGCAACTCACACTAAGGGATACATATCTAATGAGATAGGGGACACTTCCATAATGCAAACCATCCTACAAGATAACTTCTCTATTCATGATATGACTCTACTAAAAAGGTAAAAAGATAGAAGATAGTGATGTGATATCGTGGCACTCCCCCAAGCTTGGAACAAACCAAGGGGATGCCAAACCTGATGAAAAATTACTCCTTCGGTGGTGGTGGTATCCTCTTGATGAGCTCTTTGATTAGTTTCCCCAAGTCCACGATCTCAAAGGTGAGATTGCAAATAAGCTACGAGTTTTGCTCAATGCGGCTCATGATCATGTCGGGTTGCGAATTCCAGCTCTTGTGATTCTTTCCCCACTCTTCCTCCTTGAAGTCTTCTTTTCAAGCATGGCTAGAACAAGGCAAATCCCAATTGGAGGGTAATTTCTCCTTGGGCATATTCTGATATTGATGCTCATGGATAAGGGTATGGAAAGGATTCTTGGCGCGTGGGGGAAGTGACTAGGGATCTTAACGGTGATGAGGAGGCTTCCCTCCAATTGACATAGTCCTCGCAGGGTTGGCCACCACTACAATGCTTGCAATGGTAGTGCCAGTGTGTTTTGCCTCCTCTTCATCTTCACTCTTGATCTCCTTCTCCTTCCCGGGGTCTTAGAGATCTTCCTCCATAGGCTTCTTCCCCTTATCCTTGGCAGACACCATTGTGCTTCTAAGCTTTCAAAAATAGTTCCTGGCAGAAACAGATCGAAATGAAAACACGGCAAAAACACGATATACGAACCTCGGGCGATCCAGGGGATTATATATTAAGATGTTTTATGGCAAAAGGAAGGTATTGGGAGAAAACGGGTCGGAGACGGAGTCCGGAGTGGCCACACCACCTAGTGGCGCGGCCAGGGGAGGGCATGCGCCACATGGTGGTGTGAGCCACCCTGGCTCCGTTTCCGTCCCTCTTTCGCTTCGTAGCTTTCCTTTTTGGCTAAAAACTGCAAAAATATAGTTGGATAGTATTTTCGCGGAACTTTTTTTACCAGAACTATTACCTATTTGAAAACGGACTCTACAGGTCTCTGAATTTGGCATTTAGTGGGTTCTTCTGGAGTCAGCACTTGAATAACATCAATATCTTCATCTTCATACACTTATTGTGAGTCATGAAACTTTTCACTTTCTCATTACACCATTTTCTCCACTATCTGGAAATTTCTTTCACGCAAAACTTCACACATTTCTCATTAGCAACATTAGTATATGTGAAGTGATCAAACCTTTTAAGTTCAACTTCAACTGAAAACCATCAAAACATAAGCTACTGTAGCAACTCCTTCCGAAGACCCAAAAGAATTCAAAAAGGAAATCGAATAAAGAAGCAAATGCAAGAGTGGCAAAATCCGTCAAAACAGACCAGCAGGTAAAGATCAATTTTTTGAAAAATCTTTATGTTACTCAAATCAAAAAGTGCAAAACTAACGAAAGTTAACTAACTTTCTGGGGCAAAAGCACAAAAAATTACAGCTCAATCCGACATAAAGAGATCTCTCGGGATTTTTTACGGTGAAGCACAAAAATCTGTTTCGGGACAGCAACTTCCCCAAATATTACGTCTCTCTCATTAGAGGTTGATCTTGACACAAAAACCAAACAAAAAGGATAAGGAGAGGTTATTACTGAAGTAATAACTTCCAAGACTCAAAGAAACAAAAACAAACTGAAAGCAAAAATAAACTGGGTTGTCTCCCAAAAAGCTCTTTCTTTATAGCCATTAAGATGGGCATGATAATTTTGCTGTTGCTCACATAAGAATATGAATTGAAGTGAACAAGAGCATTAAGAAGCAAAAATACACACATTTAAATCTAACCCACTTCCTATGCAAGGGAATTTTGTAAACTAACAAGTTGTTGAAACCAAAGGCTACTAGCATAGGAAGGCAAAAGAAATGCAACATAAAAACTTTCAGCATAAAACGAGGAAACTTGATATTATTGAGATGCATAAGAACAATTTTCCCTCTCTCATAGTAGCTTTCAGTATCGTGCATAAACTTAACAATATAACTATCACAAGGGCCATCATAACAATGATCACTTATTCTAACATAAAACATAGGAATACTAGCTCTCATAACACTACTTTGTGACACAATATTAGAGGCATCCTTACAAAGGATAGTGTGTCCCTCTTCTACATATTTAGTGACAAAGTATTAAGCATTTGCTATTATAGGTTCATCAACCATTTGTTTATCAGGTTCAACAGCTTTGCTTATACTTTCATCAACCATACTAGTTATCATAGAATGTTCCTTTATCTTAACTAGGAAAGACATTTTCTCAATATAAGGTTCAGGTAAAACATGATTAGTAGTATAAACTTTAGTATTTCTTGCAGGAACACTCTTAGCAATATCTTTATAAGGTTCATGATACTTATTCCACTTCTTTTTAGGCACTTCAATGTAGGAAGCAAAAGCCTTAAAATAAGAAGCAATGGCTTGAGAGTCTAGACCATAAGCATTTTTAATATTTTGAAAGTCATCAGTTCCCATAAAAGATTCAATGCATTCATAATCATAATTTATACCTGACTTTCTACCTTTGTCATTCTCCCAAGCTTCAACATTGTCTTGAATACGGTCCAGAAGATCCCATTTAGCTTCTTCTTCCATGCGAGTGAATGATCCAACACAAGAAGCATCCAATAAATCCTTCTCATGAAGAGGGAGCCTTGCATAAAAGTTATTGATAATAATATTGTTGGGGAGCTCATGAATGGGACATTTGAGCATTAGTAACTTCAATCTCCCCAAGCTTGAGTTGTAATATCTCCATCAAGAGGCCAAAAGTTGTATATTTGATTCCGATCTTTATGAATCTCACTAGGAGGATAAAACTTTGAATAAAAGAGAGGTAATATTTCCTCCCATTCAAGAGCTTGACCATTCTTTAGCAGCTTATACCATTCCTCAGCTCTTCCTTTCAGTGATAGTGAGAATAACTTCTTCTTAACGTGATCTGTTGTAATACCTGCACTTGAACAACCTGCATAATTTGTGTATAAAGAGTAAATGATCACCAGGATGGACAGTTCCATCCCCAACATAGTAGTTATCCATAACACGATCAATAATTCTTGTAGGTATTTTAAAAGTATCATTCTCAGCAGGTGGTGGTTCATCTACTACTTTAGCAGGGGTAGTAGCATTACGGAATAAGAAACTCAGTGAATTATCCATAATGAAAATAAAGCAACTAACAGAAGTAAACAATACTCACAGTAGAAGTTTCCTTTACTAGTTCCACTCTCCAATAGAGCTTCACTCCCCGGCAACGGCGCCAGAAAATAGTCTTGATGACCCACAAGTATAGGGGGTGTATCGCAGTATTTTCGATAAGTAAGAGTGTCGAACCCAACAAGGAGCAGAAGGTGCTGGCTAGTGGTATGGATCAGGAATTCTCTACAAATACTTAGCAAACTGATTTTTAGGTGTTTTTGATAATGCAAGTAAATAGAGTACGAGTAAATAAAAGACAATAAGAATAAATGCAGCAAGTGGCCCAGTCCTTTATGCAGCAAAGGACAAGCCGGTTGTATTACTTAAGCTGACCAAACATTCTCGAGGATACATGGGAAGACTGTGAAGTTCTTTCGCTTCATATAGTTGATTAATCTTCTTTAGCTTGCTAAGTGTTGTGTGGGTGAACCTGTGCTAATGTACCGACCTTCCTAGGACTAATACATACTTGTGATTATACCCCTTGCAAACATCCGTAAGTACAAGAAAGTAATTAAGGTAGAAACCTAACCACAGCTTTAAACTCTAAGACCCTGACGTCCCTTGTGCAATGGTTTCCTAACGGGGTTCAGGTTTTTGTCACTCCGGCAACCCCTACGATTAGTAGCCAAATACACAATGCATTCCCCTAGGCCCATATAGGTGAAGTGTCATGTAGTCGATGTTCACATGACACCACTAGAAGAAGTACACCACAACTTGAATATCAAACTATTGAATCTTTCTCAACACAATTCCACTACTAACAACATGACTTCTCCCATGTCCTCAAGAACAAAATGAACTACTCACAAGACATCATATGGATCATGATCAGAGATGGAATAATGATGTATAACAATCTGAACATAAACAATAATTCAATGGTTCCACTCAATAGCATCAACTACAAAGAGTAATCAACACCATGAAAGTTTCCCCTAAGAACTATGCAAGATTCAACCCAATTGTTACAGCAATATGGAGATGGTGATGAGGTGCTGATGATGATGATGGTGGTGATGATTATGATGATGATCCCGATGAAGTCCAGCTTTAGGGTGGTGTTGATGGCGACAATCGCCCCTCCCCGGGAAGGAATTCCCCCGACAGAAATCTGTCTGCCGGAGAGATGTTTCTCTCTCGGTGTTTTCCGCCCCGCAAAGGCGGCGTAATCTTTCTGTGGTCGCTCTCCGAGTATTAGGGTTTCGGGAGGATTATATACGCCAGAGGGGAGAGCCAGAGGTGGGCCAGTGTGGCCACACCACCTGGTGGCGTGGCCTAGGCTGTCCCGCGCCAGGGGGTGGTGTGGGCCCCCTGTGGCCCATCTCCACTCCTCCTTCTGGCTTCCTTCGTCTTCTGGAAAAATAGGATTTTCCGTATATTTTCCCGGATTTTCTGATCTTCGCGAATTTCGCCTCCAAACAACACCTTTTCCATCAGAATCCTGGCATCAGCGGTCCATGCTCCAAAAGTCATCAACCATGCAAAAACATATGAAATAACATAAGTATCATCTCTTAATATGAAATATATCAATGAATAACAGTGAATTATGATATAGAATAGTGATGCAAAATGGATGTATCAGGGACCGGCTTCGGTATTTGACCTGTTATGGCGGAACCCTCCTTAGGGCGTGACTCATGGTCTCGGTGAAAGAAAGGTAAAGGTCGTGGCCAACCACCCTCTGCCGGACTTCCAAGGAAGAGGGCTAACACGTTGGCATTAAGAGTCGGTTGGTACGTGTGGGTAAAGTTGCACACCCCTGCAGGGTTAAATCTTTTCGAAACGCCATGTTCACGGTTATGAACGCTTGGTGATCGAATTCTAAGATCATAGAGAACTATAACCTAATCTTAAAACTTGGCAGTCCAACGTGTGCTTAAGGATGCTTCCTCATGGGTACGAGGGGGTGATCCTAGTTATGAGATGAGGATTACTTTGGTGGATATCAAGGATATGATGATCAATTCTTTGGAGATGTTGCCCTCTTATCCCCTTTTAAAATATTCTCATTAGACAAGATTCTTCTCTCTCTTGTTTTATAAACAAAGATGGCTTTATGAAAAATAACCCCACCAGCCATAAGTCTTACGGAGTACACCCTGTACTCACCCTTGCTTTGTTGATACTTTTGTAGCAGACTAAGTGTTCCCTTAAAGACGAGTTTTGTATGACATCGACACCGATGAGTAGCTTGGGGTTCCTGGCCGGCAGCTTGGAATCTATGGGCTGGGACGTCATCGTTATGCTTCAGGCCTCTTAGGCCATTTTTTAAGTTTGCTATACTTAATAGCATAATTTTTGTTCTGTTGTTTGGTATTTTGGTCGGTGGCCTCTGCTTGTAATATTTTGGTTCTTTGCTTAGTTATGAGCTTGTTGTAATAACTTTTGTCTCCTAGGGTCACTGTAATGTTATCGATGATTTCACTGTACACTTTTGAGATTTAGGTTAGGCTTATATCAGACAGAGGTCTGGGATTTGTCTAGCCCTAATCCTGGGGGTGTCATAATCACCTAGATTGAAGCACACCAATCACCTGCTCCACATCTTTTCTGCAAACCTCTTGTTCTTCCGCGAATCTCTTGCATTTTTCTTCTTCAAGGTTGTAGAATTCTTGAAAAATATTGACCAGAAAGGATATAAACCATCAAATAGATAGTATATATTGGTGTAAGGATGGCCCTTGACCTCATAGGTAATGTTAGGAGCATTTCCTTCTACAAGCCTACAGAATACATGTGAGCGTTGGAGCACGTTCATGTCATTGTTTAATCCTTCTATGCTGAAGGAGTGTCAAATCCATAGATCATGTGATACAACCGCCTCTAGTATGACCATGCACCCTTCCACGTGCCCTTTAAACTGCCCTTACCAATCAAAAGGACAGTTATTTTACTCCCAATGCATCCAGTCTATGCTCACAACCATCTTAGGAAACCCCCTTACGTCTTTGATGTTTGGCTCTCTATTAAAATTTCCCGAGCACCACAATAACTGCTATGCAAAACTTGTACATGGATTCAAGGTAGGTTGTAACAATCTCAATCGCCCCTATGCAGATTTAAATGATTTCTGCCAAACCCGCATAGAAACAATTCAAAGACTCTCACCAAGCACTTGCATGAGGATGGAAAACGAAGTAATACCATTACAGAATAGTTGACGATGGAACCCACAAGAAACATATATACAACAATGAATCAATGATTCAAGAATACAAATATATATTACAAAGATCCAAAACACATTTAAAATGATACAACATCCGAGTACGAATAAGAATACAAATGGACTAAGAGTCCTGAAGAATAGCCAATGTCATTTATAACCCTGCCCAGACCAAGCCGGAAGGGTAACCTTGCTAACATCGCTGAACTTATACTTGTCAATACAAAGGGGTGCCGAAAAAGGGAAAAAGAAAAAAAGGGTAAGTACTTAGAGAGATTTAGAATCCGGCTTCTCTCGCCTACATGGGTATGGTGGAATGAAGCGGTAGAAAAGCATACACTAAAAAAACCCTATAGAGACACGATACAACTGTCGACTATAAGAGAGGGATAAGAGAGATCTATTCGGAACCTACCTGACACTAACCCTCGAGATGAAATCAGTAAGTCTTTCCGAGAAAAACTAACATAGTTGGCAGTTTTATTAATTCATTCCATTGTATATCAGATCCAAGTCATCTTTACAGTACTATTTTAGTGTAAGTTGTCTATCATCTAGAAACTATGCTCCAAGTCGTCCATAACCGCGGACATGGCTTTTTGAAAGATTTGACCTGCAGGGGTGCACCAAAGTATCCACATGCACTTAAACCCAAATGTTTGCCAGAATAGTTAACATACACCCATCAGTATGTTGGTAGGGCATCAGTCACGATGTTTCCCAGAACCAAAGCAAGCACATGGGGGGCACACTACAAGAAAAGTTGGCTTTTATAACAGACGTTTTTAGTGGTTGAAGGCATGTTTTTTGTGGTTAAAAAGTCTTCTCCAACGGAAGACCTCCGTGGTAAAAGACCCTTTGCCAAAGAATCTACCACGGTTTTTCCCGACCGTGGCAGATCGCACCCTTCAACCACGGAATTTTGTACCATCATAGATTGGTTTTGCCAGCCCGCTGACTGCTGACATCATGGAAACTGCCATGTGGAAGGCACCATTAACATAACGATGTTACCGCCACAAAGTCGTGGTAGAAGCCAAGGCAGGCTAATTATTAAGTGGGTCGACCCATTAAAAATCCCAATAATAAGTAAGCGTGTTACTATTTCGGCCTGCTAGAGGCCTGCGCTGATTGAAGGGTTCCCACCACTTTGCAACCTAGTTATGGCCTTTTAAATTTCCATTCTATTACTATTTCTTCCTACTGATGGCATGCGCTGCTCAGTGGGGCCCATCATATTACAGCCTAGTTGTAGTCTGTTAACATTTCGTCCTGTCACCGCTTCGGCCTATTGAATCATCTCCGCCTCTACATCTTTCTTGTATCTAGCAACTCGACCTTCGCTCATCGTGATGACCATTGTTGTCTGTGTGCGCGGTATATCTAGAGCAAAAGAGAGTATGTTAGAACCACACCATTCACACACACATGCATGGTCACCGGAAAAATTCGGCATGACCTTTCCTAAAAGTAGGACATATGGGTAGTGCAAAAATTTGCCGAAACGGAAATGAATCAATATTTCGGCAAACATCCATGCACCACGCCAACGCAAGAAACAACAAAAATCTTCTTCGCATTCAAACATTCATGCACCACACAAAGCAACATCGTCTCGCCATCGCACACCACCTGCGCGACAAGCTTCACCTACAAAACATCCTTACACACCACGCCAACGCCGGCGGGCCACACAAAACATGCATATGCATGTCCTCCAACTACTCACCTAGTAGATTCAATACCGATACGAGACCGCGATGAGAGAGTTCGGTGTTCAAGAGAAAATAGTATACAAAGAGAGATGGGGAGGAGAAAAGTAAGTGTGGTTTAGTAGATCTACAAGTTGGAGAGGCTTCCCCTTAACAATCTCTCAACTAAAGTAGTTTTAACTACAAAAAATGGAGGAAAGTATGGGTAAAATGGGGTGGAGGGAGGAGGAAGGCGAGTTGGGTGGAGGAGGGAGAAGAATGAAATGGGCGGTGGTAGCTAGTGACGTGTCTAGCTGCCATGCACCATTGTATACATAGATCTGAAAGAGTGATTGTGTGGCGCATATAGTAATATGCACCATAGAAAAGGGGTTAGCACATTCTGTGGTGGGTCCTGCAACCAGTTTCTGTGGCGCATAGAGTAATATGCACCATAGGAAATTTTGTCACCCACTTTCTATGGTAGGTCCCACATGACTTTCTGTGGCGCATATTTCTCTATGCGCCACAAAAACCTAAATTCTGGTGGCGCATTTGGCAATATGCGCCACATAATCACGACCACCCATACATGGTGGCAGGTCCCACCATATTTCTATGGCGCATGGTTAATTATATGTGCCACGGAATGTTGAGATTTCTACGGTGCATTAGGTTTGGATGCGCCACTAGATATATTCTGTGGTGCATGCACAATAATATGCGCCACAGAAAGCCTTTCTATCTATAGCTAGTTTCCTAGTAGTGACGCAAGAAAATAAAAAAAGTCCAGCATGCACATGTTCCTTCTAATGAGAGCCTGACATGTGGGACCCAGCAGCGTGACCAAACGGCGGATGCGTCAAGCAAAGTTATAATTCTGGAACAGGGAAGCGCAAGCGAAGAAAAAAATTCCATCATACACGTGATTCTTATAATGAGAGGCTGATATGGGGACCCATCATCGATCAACGTTATCGATTTCACATCAAGGAGGCACAAGCCAAGGAAAAAATTCTATCGTATACACGATCCTTCTAATGAGAGGCTGACATGTGGGACCCATCAGCCTGACTAAACGATAGATGCATCGAGCATCGTTATCAAGTTCGGAACAGGATAATGTGAGCGAATGGAAAATTTTCCATCATACACATGATTCTTCTAATGAGATGCTGACATACGGGACCTAGCAGCCTAACTAAACGGCAGATGTATCGAGCAACGTTATCGAGTTCAAATCAGGGAGGTGCAACCGAAAAGTATGTTTCACTATAGACACTGACATCCGGGACACGCATGCCTCAAAAGATTTTGGTCAGTCAAGATCGCGCGAGGAACCAAAAATCTTACTTCTGCCACGCGTCGGTCGAGCTTTGATGTCTACGCACGCTTCTATTCTTGTAGATAGTGTTGGGCCTCCAAGTGCAGAGATTTGTAGAACAGCAGCAAGTTTCCCTTAAGTGGATCACCCAAGGTTTATCAAACTCGGGAGGAAGTGGTTAAAGGTATCCCTCTCAAGCAATGCTGCAATCAAGATACAAGAAGTCTCTTGTGTCCCCAACACACCCAATACACTTGTCAGGTGTATAGGTGCACTAGTTCGGCGAAGAGATAGTGAAATACAAGTAATATGGATGATTATAAGTGGTAATTGCAATCTGAAATAAGAGTGGCAGCAAGCAAACATGTAACAGGACTGATTGTAAATGGTGTTTCAATGCTTAGAAACAAGGCCTAGGGATCATACTTTCACTAGTGGACACTCTCATATAAATATCTTCTCTTCATGATGCTACCCTAAACTACTCTCCGGTTGGACGATGTAGGGCTATAACATCACACCTTAAAGTTCACATTCCCCATCTAGATAACCCATCAATGTTACCTTGAGCGCTAGATGGTTCCAACAAACACCACAATCTCATAGAGACATCCAACTCAAATTATACTCATGATAAGTATTTATGTAACCTTAGCCAAAGTGCCACACGGTGTGCACACAGTCAACTTCACACACGTGGGGATAAGAAGAGATTAATTAAAGCACTTGAGTAGCATAATAGATCTATAGATTACAAAGCTCATGATCTCAACAAGATCACGCATAGAGAGAGATGAACACATAGCTATCGGTAGAGCCCTTAGCCTCGAGAGAGAACTATGCCCTCCTCATCATGGGAGTCAGCAATGATGATGGAGATGGCGGTGGAGTCGATATAGATGGATCCGGTGACACTTCCCCATCCCGGCAGGGTGCCGGAACATAGACTTCTGTCCCTCGAATCTCCTCTTTAGTGGCGGTGGCGCTGCAGAACTTTTCGTGGAAATCTGATCTGGTGTCTAGGGTTTTCGTCCCGGGAGGCTTTTATAGGCGAAAGGGCAAGGTCGATGGAGGCCCGAGGGGCCCACACCACCTGGTGGCGCGGCCAGGGGTACCCGCGCCACCATAGGGTGTGGCCAGCCCCTGGCCCTCCTTCGGCTGCCCTCCGGACTCCTTGTTCCTTCTGGTAAAATATTTACTTTGGCTTTTGTCCCGTCCAATTCCGAGAATATTTCCTTACTAGATTTTCTGAAACCAAAAACAACAGAAAATAGGGAACTGGCACTGTGGCATCTACTTAATAGGTTAGTTCCAGAAAATGTATAAAAATACTCCAAAGTGTGGACAAAACATAAGAAAGTAGATATAAAACAAGCATGGAACATCAAAAATTATAGATACGTTTACAATGTATCAAGCTTCATCCATGTTTTTAGCGGTTTTGTCCTAGTAGAGGGTCGTGAAATCGGGAAAAATTCCATCGGCCATGGTCGAGCGAAGAAAATCGTCACCAAAGAGGCGCCTTCTACGATGACCGATGGGCCAAATCATTGCAGATGGAAACATTTCTTATGGTTCCACCCAGCTAATCTACCCGTGACGAAGTCGGCGTCGAGTTCCGCGATGGACCCAGAGGTTTATGGCGACTCCCATGGTAATTAGCAACCGACCATCAGTAAAAGAGCTGCATTATGCAGTATAGTACAGAATCGTAAACACTCTTTCAGCTATAGGAATTAAGTCGTGCATATGGGCAAATAAAACCAAGGTTGTGGCCCCTAGTATAGTACTTTGAGATCAGGTAATAAGCCGATGGGGTGCCCATACACCCCACATCTGGTTAGCACGCTCTGTCTTGGAACATGTATCAGGAACTCGGATCCTAGGGCAACACAAGTAGATCCCAAAGGTGGTCACTACAGATGCCTTATCTCATTAACTATCACTAGATTCATTAGCCACAATTAATTATAGTAAGGTGAATCATGATTATACCCAACATGAAGCATGTGAAAACCTCCCAACAATTGTGGAACTAGACAACTCGAACTAACACGTGAGCAAGAAACTATGACTCGCAATGCCAACTATTTACCAAACAATGGGCAACAGGAAGTGACCAACTATTTAGTCGAAGAAGTTCGCATCATTGCTGAAATAAGATCAACAGCCTATCAGCAGAAGTTACGCAAGTATCATAGCCAGAGAGTCAGAAACAGATCTTTCAATAAGGGTGATTTGGTTCTCCGGCTTGTGCAACAAAGAAAGCACAAACTTTCCCCGGTATGGGAAGGGCCCTTCTTGGTTAGTCGAGTATTGCACAATGGTTCATACTACTTTACTGATATGCGGCCAGTCAAAGAAAGACCTGCTACTAAGAAGAGAAAGAGTGCTAGAGGCTGTACAAATCCGGATGAGTTAGACAGACCATGGAATATTGCTCAGCTACGTCCCTTTTATTCTTAGTTTATCCTTCTTTGCAATCATATATGTGTACATGTTCTGTGAGAAATAAAAGTTTTGGTTACCTCAAGTTTTTGTGAGAAGTTTTTACCACCTTATTTCCAAATGATCATGTCAAAAAGTCGAAAATCCCAGAATACTTGAAAGTACTTGATGCTCATGCTTGTTCTAGTTTAGATTTCCGATTCTAAAAATGCTACCTTCGGGTATAAATCTATATTTCCTAGTCTATACTTTGGTTATTTGTCTGATTGTCGGATGCGGGTATTTTCCGTGTAGTGAATTGTTGGTACTGGAAGCCGGCTTTGTTTCCGAGTTTAAACTGGTTTAGCAATTGAGCTCCATTGCTTGGCAAAGTTTCCGTGCTAAAAGTTTAGCTGGCTCACGAAAGGGACGAGGCGGAAAGCTAGATGAATGATAAAGTACAGACAAAAAATACAAGTGCTTATGCAAACATTTCAGGCACAAAAGTCAAAAGTGCTAAATAGATAAATTAAAACTTGTATCATACTACTTATTTACAGACCCATAATGTTTTTAGAATAACACATCTGTTCTTTCTGATGATCTATGATGAAGGAGGAGAGGTAGGAGTTGTCGTCTTGTTGGATACATCTGCCTCGGCTTGATAACATTCCGAGATGTTCAAATCCGATATGGTTTGATCATCGTCGGAAACTTCAGTTGTTTCTTCGGGAGGAGGAGGCGGCGTGTCCACGCGGGTGAAGAAGGGAGTGTTGTAGCTGGTCAAATCAGCTACGTGGCACCCATATCTGGCGCAGGAGTCCATGATGGCTTTGATATCTTGCTCCTGGGCGGCTTCATCCACAGTAGAATACCCCATGGTCACTTGCCAGATTTCCATGCTTCCATGGTGGCTCATGACCATTGTGAGAGTGTTCTGCGCTGCGGATCGCGCGTAGGACATGTTCTAGTCCTGGACAAGCTGCAGCATCTCCTTTGCCTTGTCTCGCACGTGAAAGTCGAACATGCTATGCATATCCGGAACCTTGAGAGCTTCGCCAATATCCTCGAGGGATTGGCGGAAGTCATGCAGCAAATCACCGACTTGGGTAAGCCGGTGTGTGTGAGGATCGGTAGAGGTAGAGTCTGTCAAGTTCAGAGGACCTATTCATATAATGCAAAATGGTTGAATAAATCTGACGTCGAAAGAGTCGAAAATGTAGACAAGTCGGAAAGATGGAAACATACCAGAGATGACATCATCAACTTTGGTTTTCTCCTCACGAAGACTCGAAGCGCCTCGGAAAGGTCCTTCTCTCTAAATAGCTCGTCGTTGAGATCCGAGATTTTCTGCTCATGGAGTGCAATCTTGCGATCACGCTCCACGGTGGCCATGGAGGAGGATTCGAGAACTTGAGCAATGCTCTTCTCATGATCCGCCTTAATCTGGTCTAGCTCTCGACGGAGATCTTTGTTTTCCACCACCAAGGTCTTCAGATTCTCGGCCTCTTCGATCATAGCGCATGACTACTTTACCAATGTTGTAAGTCAAAAGAACAACAGTTCAACTAAAATATTCGACTATGAAAACGCAAGACAATGTTTGAGTCTCGGAATGTTTACCTTCAGCCTCATCCTTGGAAACTTTTAGTTCAGCATTTTCAAGTCGGAGAGCTTTGATCTCTCTCCGCTTGTTGCAGATATTCTTCAATAGTTTCTGGTTATATGAATTAACTTTCTGTAAGTCAGAATACCAAGATTCAGAAGTCTACTAAAGACTCGGGCTAGTATTGTAGCTAATATTAGCACGAGCCTTGGGGGCTACACTAGTTCATTCTTTGGCATCATAAGGACAATAAACCTGGATTCTCTATCCAACTTCATGCTTGGGGGCTAGAGGATATGATATAAAGTACAATAAAGGAAAACGTGAGTTGGAATTCCGACTTACGTGATGTTCATGTGTGAGCTTGATCAGACACATGTTCACTTCAGTGGTAACCTTCTCGGCAAGGGTGAGCGGGATCATTGGTGGAGGTGGTAACACACCGGCTCTCAGTCCCTCGTCGCGAAGGCGGATTTGTTTGAGAAGTTTGGAGTACTTGACGTCCTCCGCTTCTTGTGCTTCTTCTTCGGCAGAAATGGTTCGGTGTTCAAGGCATTCCTTGGCCAACTGTTGGATCTCCTCTACAGATTTCCGAGATAAGCCAAATTTGGCAAGTCCCGGATTTCTCAGGAGGTTATCAGTGAAAACTTCTGTCGAGGGATCATTACCCGAAGAGGGTTCACCCTTATCAAAACCTAAGTCACCCATGGTGACGTCAGTCTGCGAATCAAGGATCGCTAGCCCTGTTGAGGGAGCCAGATCTTCTGCTACGGTCGGAGATGGAGTAATCTTCGGCGCTGCAGAAGGTTGAGGGGCACGAGTCGGAGGAGCCACGGCAGGAGAAGCCAAAGTTAACTTCGTCTGACGCAGGGGCTTTGAAGTAGTTCCCTGCGCCTTGCCCTTGATGAGGTGTTTAGCTCTGAGAAGGTAATAGAACGAAGAACATTACATCTCGGAAGAAATCACGAGTAAAGTACAAAGGCGGAAGTTGTGAGGAAAGTTACCTCTTTACAACTGGCACTTCCTTTGTGCCGATAGCCACTGTCGGAGCTTTGCGCTTCCTGGGCACAACGTCCGCAGTGGGACCAATTCCTTCTCCTGAGAAAACTCGGGAGGATATCCCTCGATAGGAGCTAATTCCAACTCGGGGAGGTCGGCAAGCTGAAAAGAAGATAGTATCTCAGTGTTGTGAAATAACTTAAAGGTGAAACACATAAAAGGATTGTTGTTAAAAGCTTACCAGCAATACCGGATCTTCCGCTGTGTGCATGTCTAGGGACAGCTCCGGGATCTTCCTCTCAATCCGCTCCCTAATCAGCCATTTGATTTGGCTTACATAATCTTGTGGCTTTAAAGCCTTGGAGCTGATGTGGAGGGAGTCCTTTTTTGACGTCGTGATGGAATCCATCAGTCGGTCACCATGGTGCTGGAGAGGTTGGATCCGGCGTGCCACCCAACACTGGACCAAGTCGGACCCTCTCAGGCCCTTGTGCTTCATCAGATATTCAATCCGCCTCTTGGCGAGAAGCAGATTGTCACTAAGAGCCGGAGCGACCTCGTCCCAAGATGCTTGAGGCATGGCGGCTCCATCGACGAAAGCTGGCAATGTTGTTGCTTTACCGGGAGCGGGAATATCCTTATGATAGAAAAAGGTAGCCGGCCATTGTTTGACCGACTCACTAGCTAAAATCCGAGGATAAACACGCTCACGCCTAACCGAAAAACTAATCATACCAGTAATATAAGGATTACCGGCGGTGATGGAATTTCTCCGGACATGAAAATAGTACCAGAAAAGATTGAGACTCGGCCTAATGCCGAGATACCCCTCGCACAAAGAGGCATAAGCGCTCATCTCTAAGATGGAGTTCGGGGGGAGATGGTGAAGTTGAACACTATAATGATCTATCACCTCAGAAAAGAAATCTTAGAGAGGGAAGGATAAACCTCTGTCCAGGTGAGTGCCGAAGTGCACCCGCTCCCCATTGCGAGGGTTGGGGACGGCTTCGCCGAAGCCGCTCCGCCAGTCGCCGGCGCGGAGAAGACCTTCTTCTTCTACGACACGGAGCTTGTCATCGTCGAGGACACACGGGATCTAGACCCCGCGATTGATCTCCTTTTCTCCCGTTGCTGCCGCCGCTGCTGCGCCGGAATATGAAGTGGAAGCCATTTTCTTGGTGCGCCGGAGACCTTGGATGGGCGGCACTGGGAATTTTTGGGGACAAGGGAGCTTTATGCACGTGGGAGAAGTGGAGGAGAAGGAAACAGTGCGGGGAATAGGTGAAGAAGATGAGGAGAAGGAACCCTCACCCCTTATAACCACTGAACCGCACCAAGATTCATGAAAATGTTACAGTAAATACGCCACGCATCATGGAAAGAATTGGGAAGGCCCCACGCGATGATTACGCCGCCTCGATCTCCACGCACGCATTGAAACGACGCCTCGATTCCACGAAAGGCGGGCCCACCAATGGTCGTGCTGACATGAAATGTATGTCAGTGACGTGACTTGACCATGACTGGTGTCAGATGACGTCAGAGACCAAGTTCCGGCTTAGTTTGAATATCGAGCTGTAAATCCGAATAATGTACTGATAGGTCTGACTTATTTTTGAGACCTGGATCATATCTTTTGTTTTGAAGTTTTAGAAACCCTTCAAGATTCTGCAAGCCAAAGATCAAGCTAGATGATGATGAATCCGACTTTGGATCTTGGAGACTTCCGGGGGCTGCTGTTGGGGATATAGTTTCCGGTATCCTCACAGTTCCTCACTGACCAGGGTGGCCCACTTCGGGTTAGAGCTTTGCTTCACGGGCAGCCCAGTCAAGGAGAAGAGACGGAGTCCAATCCAGCTACGGGAAGGCCTAGAAGACTTACCGACATAGGCCCGTCGTGTTACTTGTAGTTCAAGATGTACTCTGTAACCGACTCTTAATCGTAGCCGGATAGATATCTCCTATGAACCCTAGGCCGGATGTCTATATAAGTCGTCCTAAGGTTAGCCTTTAGGGCACCCAATAGTCTACAATCTCAACTCGCATAGGCGAACCCCTTGTAACCCATATTCCGGCTTTGCCGTATTACTGGATTGCTAGCAGGAGTAGGATCCGTCCAAAGCCGGCGGATTCGAACCTGGGTAAACTTGTGTGCTCACTGTCCTGGAACACCGTACGCCTCACACCCCTCTCTTTCGCATGCCTCGAGGACCTCCTCATGGCGTACTTGTCATCAATCCGATGACAGTGGAGAAACGCATCAAAGAGCTGAATCTATTGGGGTGGTGTGGTGTGGATATAATGATCACTTTCATCTGTAGCCGAATCTCCCTACTGCGGCAGCGTACGCACAAGCTTTGCACATGAGCGGGCATCTCGACCCCAACCAAACCTCATCCTTCAAGCTTAACAACACTCAAATCTTCTGCCGGATTAAGGCTATTTTCAATATAACCTCGGACATGACTGAAGACTGACAGTGGGGGTATGAGCACTTCAGCCGAGATAAGCCAACTCCCACGGTATATTCTTATTCGACCCCTTTTCCAAGCAGGCATGTCGGACTATACCATTTACTTGATTCTTTTTCAATATTCCTTTCAGACTATTCTTCAGCACATGATTAAGGATGGTGTGGAGCCACACCTTAAGTGGGGGAAGGACTGGGATACCTCGAATACGGAGGAGCTGGATTCTGGGGCCTTTTTGCCTACTCTAGACTCTGGCCCCAAACGATCCACTAGTAAGGCTTCTATTTTACAGGATTGGCCAAATGATGATGAAGACCCTGATATTGAGATCTTGGAGGTATACGACCTTGTGCCTACCTCATATGATTTTCCGGTTGAATTGACTCCTGCTAACCCGGTCGGTCAGGTCCATACCGATCCACCTCTTGCCGTGGGCGAGCCAGCGCCTGTCCCAACAAAGAAATGAGCCGCTACTTCATCTCCTTCTTTTGAGCGACCCCGGACTAGGAAAAGACGGAAGAAATCTAGCGATAAGGCCGCCAGCAAGCCTTTGACTAAGGCCACTGTCTGGAGAGCCCCAGAGCCCAAGGAACCACCTACTGCATCCGAGTAAGCTCCTCTTTCCTTCCTTGTTTTTCAAGCAGCTTCTTTCCCTTTTTACATGTATTTCTTGTTTCTCTCTTTCTGTTCTAACTTGATATATGTTTTCTGTCTAACTCGGCAGGGCCCCAAGGACATCTCCTAGAGCGGCTCCAGCATAGCCTCACCTATCCGAGGTGATCCACCTTCACCCCACCGTGACGAGGCTCGCCTCCTAAGCCCTATCCAGGAGGGTTCTGTGGCTGCACCGAATCTTAGCCCACCTCGGCAAGAGGAGGGCAATGTCGACACAGGGGGTGGTGCCTACGAGGATGTGACCATGCCGGATTAGTCCAGATCCTCTTCGGCTTAGCCAAAACAAGATGATGGTAGCACTAGCAGCATCGGCGCCGATAAAGCTCCTACCGAGGTGTCGGTGACCCTAGCATTGACCAAAGTTCAACCCGAACCACCTCCAACTCCTACTCCAAGTTATTCTCCTCAGATTCCTCCTGCCTTGTTCGAGTATCCCAAGACTCGGTGAGATGAACAGACTTGGCCTAGCCCGAAGGCCACATTTTCTGCACCAACATCTTCGGCAAAAGACAAATCTCGGTAGAAGCCTCAGACCAAACCCGGAGAGCAAACCACATCTTTGCAGCAGTAATCCAAATCAAGCACCAAGGCCAAGAAAGGTGTTGATGCTTCCAAGGGCCAAAAATCTTTCGAGGCTACCAAGTTCACGCCCAAAGGACCAATGGCCGGGTCTGGGCAGCGCACCCTTGCATCCATGATGCAACAAGGCAGTGCTACTTCTGGCTCTGCCGCCGACAAACAGCTCACTCTGCACACCAGCCCGGCCACAGCTCAATTAACCCGGAAAGCTTCTCACGCCAAGGGCTTGGTCATGGCCCGGACTCACGGCGGGGAGAGCTACGGCTCACTCTCCGACTATGCGGATAACTGGAATAATGCCGAATATGTCGATGTCAATTCCGAAAATCCGTTGACGTTCGGTCCTGCCGAGATTGGCACGCGGATGAACATATCCACCAAAGCTATTGGCCTTGCTAGAAAGATGATGGAGGTAAATCCTTTTGCCATGCCTTTACATATGCACAAGTAGTTGTATCTATATCCTCCAGTCCCCGAGCCTCCAGAGGAGTAACATGTTACTCGGTCGGATGCTCCCAAATCTGAAGTAGTTTAGTTGCGCTAAATTCCTTAGTAATTTCAAACGTCCACTTACCTAGAGCCAGGTTAAGTTCTGCTTGGCCCGGATCTTGTATAGTTTCAAATATTCACTCACCTAGAGCCGGTTTAAGTTCCACTTGGCCCGAATCTTGAGCAACTTTAAATATTCACTCACCTAAGGTCGGGTTAAGTTCCACTTGGCTCGGGTATTGAGTAGTTTCAAATATTCACTCACCTAGAGCCAGGTTAAGTTCCACTTGGCCCGGGTCTTGAATAACAGTTTCAAATATTCACTCACCTAGAGCCGGGTTAAGTTCCACTTGGCTCGGGTCTTGAGTAACTTCAAATATTCACTCACCTATAGCCAAGTTAAGTTCCACTTAGCCCGGGTCTTGAGTAACTTCAAATATTCACTCACCTAGAGCCGGTTAAGTTCCGCTTGATTCAGATCTTGAGTAACTTCAAATCTTCCTTATGATACATGAGCTAACATTTTCCTTTTCCGATCACGACCAACCACCGAACTATTGAGTTTCAGCGGCTCTTGGACTCCCACAAAGAGCTATGCACGAAGCATAAGGTCGTGCTGCCTGAAGCGAAGAATAAAGGTAAATTTCTCTCTTTCATATTGCCCCATTTTTACTTCTTCATCTTTTGAATTGCCGAACTAACTCGTGATTCGGATTGCGCAGCCAAAGTGGAAGCTGAAAACAAGACACTGAAGAATAAGTTGGTCGACATGAAAGGTAATTGTCTTTTAGGATCCTCATCCTTTGTCGTTTTTCATTTGACTTGGCAGGTGATTATACCTCGGCTCCACCGGGTCAAAAAATTGTTGCACCGTCCCTTTAAGATAGCGTGCCTCTGCTTGATATGATGCTTCATTTTCTCGAACAAGAAGGACAATATCAGGCTGAGTTGAAGAAGAAAAATGATGAAATAACTGAACTTTAGAAAAAGGATGATGATATCACTCGGCTCAACTCCGAGATTGAAAACTTGAAAAATCTTCAAAAGGCTGAACTAGACAAAATTGATCAGACCTTCTCCGAGGAAAAGGAGCGGCTAAAGACCAACCTTGAGAAGAGCCAAGACATGCTGAAGGATGCCAACATCAAATTTGATTTGATGAACACTGAGTATGAAAATCTCAAGAAGAGGAATGCTTCCTGGCTCATGGAGTTGACTCGGATCAATAGCTACATCTCTCGTGAGTTTCTCTTCTTGCGTTGACATTCCTTTTTCTGGGTCATGCGTTCCTATTGACTTATCTCATGTGTCTTATTTTCAGGCAATTTCCTGGAGACCAGTTCCCTTGCTGCCACTGTTGTTGACAAGTTCCGGCCATAGATAGGTACTCTGGTTGATCCTTCTGCAGTGCCAATTCCCTATGATATAAAGGATACTTTAGTGAGCCTCGTAGCTCCGGTCGAGCCTATGAAGACCTTTGGATCGGACCTCATGGATGTTATCTTCCGAGTTTTCAATGCCCTTTGTCCCATAGAGCCCGCTCCTGAAGCCCCCCCCCCCCCCCCCCGCTGATTGCAAAGTTGGTGGAATCTGAGACTCAACTCGGTCTGTGGAGGGAATCCACTACGCATGCTAGTGCTGACACAGCTTTAAGCTTTGTGTTATCTTGGTATGAGGGTCTTGACCTGAATGTTCTTAGCCACATGCGTACTAGATCCAAATGGACCACTGATCCGGCCTGCATCGCCCAACACCGAGCTCGTGCCTACGACCTCATCCAATTTGCCCATTGTCATCAATGGAATGAAGGATCGAGCTTCCTTGAAGTCGTCGATGATGCATATGTCAAAGATGGTTCAGATGGTGAAGAGCAAGAAGTTTCGGACTACACCGAGGAAACTGAAGATGGTGAATAAGTCGAACTAACCCGGACGACGAGGCTGAAACCGAAGTTCCCCACCCTGAAGCTAACTTGCCTCCTCTTGCTGCAGATACTTCGAATGCTGCTGCTCCTTGATCAAAAAACACTTTGAAATTTGTTAAATCCCTGGTATAACGGGCGCAAATGTATTATGCACAATGTGATATTTTGCTACCGCTAAGTTTTTAGTGTCGTATTTACTTGGGCGAAGTCCCCGAGTTTCATTTTATTGTTCTCCCAATTTTATGAATCGGATCGCGTCTACCATGATTCAGCGTTTGACTTACGAGTCCGAGATTCAAAAATTTGACTTAACAATACTTGAAACTTTAGGATTAGCTCAAGATAGTGCAACATAATAGGAATGATGTAAGTATAGGGGTTAGTTACAAAAAACAAACGTCGTCTCGATTACGTTCCTTTCCATAGTCGTTTTTTGTGTGCTTAGCAATTCCAAACTTGTTCTCTTGCTTGCCATGAAGCCAATTCTTGTTGGATAGCAGCAAGTCGAAGAATTAGCTTGTGGTGCCTACACATTACTAATTTGGCTAAGGTGTAAGTAATTTAAGCTAGCCAACGTATAAAAGTAAATATGGAAAATTACAATTATTATTAAGGCAGTTCCCGAGTTTCTGTTCGGGGTGCCAAGGTTTCATTGGTAAGCTCATTGCCGACATAAAGGCCGACATATGAGAGTTCGAGATACATACACTTTTAGAGCTAAATTCCATGGACGCTTGGACTCCTCGCCGGACTTGTCTGCCTTGTTCTTCTCCTGTGGTTGTGCATCAATGAGGTAATAGGCATCATTGTGTAGTGCTTTGCTTACAATTAATGGCCCTTCCCATGGGGGGATAACTTATGCATGCCAGCAGTGTGCTGCACCAGCCGAAGTACCAGATCTCCTTCCCAGAAGACTCAGGGGTTCACTTTCCGACTATGGTAGCGTCGGAGATATTGCTGATATATGGAGGATCTAGATAAGGCCAGTACTCTCGCTTCTTCCAGTAGATCAACATCATTTTGCTAGGGTTCTTGCACTTCGGCTTCTATGTATTGGATGACCCTAAGCAAGTCATGCTCTATGTCGGCTGGTAATACAGCTTTTGCGCCATATACTAGAAAGAATGGTGTATAGCATGTTGATCGATTCAGACTTGTTCTTAAGCTCCACACTATGGCTGGTAGTTCTTCTATCCAGCACCATGTTGATCTTTGCAGTGGCTCAATGAGCCAGGGTTTTATCCCAGACAAAGCAAGTCTGTTGGATCTGTCCACTTGTCCATTCGATGTAGGGTGGGCTACCGATGCAACATCCAGCCGGATCTTTTTATCTCGATAGAACCAGGCAAATGCTCCTTCGGGTGAAATCAGTGCCATTATCAGTTATGATACTATGAGGATAGCCATATCTCAGAATAATATCTTTGAGGAAAGTCACGGCCGTAGCTCCATCACATTTTCTTATTGGCTTTACTTCAATCCACTTGGTAAACTTTTCCACCATTACCAAGATGTGAGTCATGTTGCCCTTAGCCAGCTTAAATGGTACAGCCATATATAAGCACCACACAACAAATGGCCAAGTGATCGGTATAGTCTTGAGTTCTGACATTGGCATGTGTGTCTTGGTAGCATACCTCTGATGACCATTACATTTCCTCACTAGTTCCTTGGCTTGCTCCAAGGCACTTGGCCAGTAAAACCCATGCCGAAAATCTTTCGCCACTAATTCTCTGGACGAGGCGTGATGCCCACTAATTCTCTGGTACAGTGCGAATTGGGAAAAGTACTTCGCCAACCTCTATTGCATCCACCGACATAACCTCTGCCGGATTAAGCTGAACGGTCCTTGGGTTCTGCGAAGCAGTCCCCGGATTTTCCGAGGTAGTCCCCGGGTTTACCGAGGTATTCCCCCAGTCAATGTCCATAGGGGTAGTGTCGTCGGATTGATGACAAGTACGCCATGAGGGGGTCCTCGAGGCGTGCGGAAGAGAGGGGTGTGAGACCTACGGTGTTCTGGGACGGTGAGCACACAAGTTTACCCATGTTCGAATCCGCCGGCTTTGGACGGATCCTACTCCTGCTAGCAATACAGTAATACGGTAGAGCCGGAATATGGGTTACAAGGGTTTGCATGTGTGAGTTGAGATTGTGATTGTAAGGGGTGCCCTAAAGGCTCTCCCTAGGACGGCTTATATAGATATCCGGCCTAGGGTTTACAGGAGAGATCTATCCGGCTACGACTAAGAGTCGGTTACAGAGTACATCTTGAACTACAAGTAACACTATGGGCCTAAGTCGGTAAGTCTTTTGGGCCTTCCCGTAGCCGGACTGGACTCCGTTTTCTTCTCCCTGACTGGGTCGCCTGTGAAGTAAAGCTCTAACCGAAGTGCGCCACCCTGGTCAGTGAGGAACTGTGAGGATACCTGGAAAGTATATCCCCAACAGCAGCCCCCGGAAGTCTCCAAGATCCAAAGTCAGATTCATCATCGTCTAGCTTGATCTTCGGCTTGTAGAATCATGAAGGGTTCCTGAAACTTCAAAACAAAAGATACTATCCGGGTCTCAAAAGTAAATCGGACCTATCAGTACGTTATTCGGATTTTCCAGCTTGATATTCAAACTAAGCCGGAACTTCTGACGTCATCTGACACTGGTCATGGTCAAGTCATGTCACTGACAAACATCCTGTCAGCACGACCGTTGGTGAGTCCGCCGTTCGCGGAACCGAGGCGCCGTTTCAATGCGTACGCGGAGATCGAGGCGACGTAATCATCGCGTGGGACCTTCCCAGTTCCTTCCACGACGCGTGGAGTTTACACTGTGGCTTTTGCACGAATCTTGGCGCGGTTAGGTGGTTACAAGGGGTGAGGATTCTCTTTTCCCCATCTTCACCTATTCCCCTTGTCGTTTCCTCTCCTCCAGTTCTCCCTCGCGCATAGAATCCCATGCTTCGCAGATTCCCAGCACCACCCATCTAAGGTCACCGGCGCACCGGAGGAATGGCTTCATCTTCATCATCTGGCTTGGCTGGATTCGCAGCGGCGGCGACGGCAGCGGCGGAGAAAGAAAGCAACTTGGTCGGAGTGGGGATAGCATTTCTCTTTTGCGTGTCTATGGATTTTTGCAAAACCCAAACACCTCAGAGATAGATATAGAGGTAGGAATTTGTCGAACGAACCACACTCCTTCGTAGACGTCAGAAGTCCATTGATGAAAAGGGGCTGGGGAAAGCTTGAACCCAAGTCCTTCAATGATGGATATAAGCGCAATTGAAATTCCTAGGGAGTTATACATTTGTGTATTGATGCGGGGTCTGGATCCCATGCCTCCTCGACGACGAGAAGCTCCACGGCGTGGAGAATGAAGGGCTCCTCCGCGCCGGCGACTGGCGGAGCGGTTTCGGCGAAACCATCCCCAACCCGCACGCCGACGAGCGGCTACACTTCGGCACCCACCTCGACAGAGGCTTGTCTTTCCCTCCCTCGGAATTCTTTTCCGAGGTGATAGATCACTATGGTGTCCA
This sequence comes from Avena eriantha, assembly GCA_910589775.1. Lineage (NCBI taxonomy): Eukaryota > Viridiplantae > Streptophyta > Magnoliopsida > Poales > Poaceae > Avena > Avena eriantha. The sequence goes on along the minus strand of OU342743.1, from coordinate 166,617,917 downwards.
ACTTCACCATCTTCCCCCTAACTCCATCTTAGAGATGAGCGCCTATGCGGCTTTGTGTCAGGGGTGTATCAGCATTAGGCCAAGTCTCACTTTATTCCGATTCTACTTTCATGTCCGTAGAAACTCCATCACTGTCGGTAATCCTTATATTACCGGCACGATTAGCCTTTCAGTTAGACGCGAGCATACTTATCCTCGCATTTTAGCTAGTGAGTCGGTCAAACAGTGGCCGACCACCTTCTTTTACCATAAGGATATTCCTGCTCCCAGCAAAGCTACTGCTTTGTCAGCTTTCATCGACGGAGCTGCCACAGCCCTAGCGTCTTGGGACGAGGCTCCTCCGGCTCTCAGTGACGATCTGATCCTTGCCAAGAGGCGGATCGAGTATCTGATAAAACACAAGGGCCTGAGAGGGTCCGACTTTGTCCAATCTTGGGTTGCACGCCGGATCAAGCCTCTCTAGCACCACGATGACCGTCTGATGCATTCCATCACGGTGTCGAAAAATGACTCCCTCCACATCAGTCCCAAGGCTTTAAAGCCACATGATTACATAAGCCAGATAAAATGGCTGATAAACGAGCGGATCGAGAGAAAGATTTCAGACTTATCTCTGGACATGCACACAGTGGAAGACCATGTGGTCCCGGTAAGCTTTTAGCAATAAACCCTTTTTTATGTGTTTCACCTTTAACTTGTTTTGCAATAGTGAGATATTATCTTCTTTTCAGCTTGCCGACCTCCCCGAGTCGGAACTGGCTCCTATCGAGGGATACCCTCCAAAGTTTTCTCAGGAGGAGGAACTGGTCCCACTGTCGGACGTTGTGCCTAGGAAGCGCAAAGCTCCGACAGTGGCCGTCAGCACAAAGGAAGTGCCAGTAGTTAAGAGGTAACTTTCCACACAACTTCCGCCTTTGGACCTTAGTCGTAATTTCTTCCGAGATGTAATTTTTTTATTCTATTACATTCTCGGAGCTAAGCAGCTCATCAAGGGCAAGGGGAAGGGAACTTCTTCGAAGCCCCTACGGAAGACGAAGCTGACTATGGCTTCTCCTGCCATGGCTCCTCCGACTCCTGCCCCTCAACCTTCCGCAACGCCGGTGATTATTCCGTCGTCGGTTTTTGTAGACGATTTGGCTCGCTCAACAGGGCCAGCGACCCTTGAGTCGCAGACTGACACCACCATGGGTGGCTCAGGTTTTGATAAGGTGAACCCTCTTCGGGTAATGATCCCTTGGCAGAGACCTTCACCGAAAACATCCTGAATAATCCGGGACTTGCCAAATTTGGCTTGTCTAGGAAATCTGCGGAGGAAATCTAGTTGCTGGCCAAGCAATGCCTAGAAAGCCAAAATCTCTCTACCGAAGAAGAAGCACAAGAAGCGGAGGACGTGAAGTACGCTGATCTTCTTGAACAAGTCCGCCTTTGCGATGAGGGACTAAGAGCTGGTGTGCTTCCACCACCTCCAGTTATTCCACTCACCCTCACCGAGAAGGTTACCACTGAGGTGAACATGTGCCTGAGCAAGCTCACACATGAACATCATGTAAGTCAGAATTCCAACTCACGTTTTTCTTTATTGTACTTTATATCATATCATATCCTCTAGCCCCAAGCATGAAGTTGGATATACAATCCGGGTTTATGCTTCCTTAGGATGCCAAAGAATGAACTAGTGTAGCCCCCAAGGCTCGTGCTAATATTAGCTACAATATTAGCCTGAGTCTTCAGTCGACTTCTGACTCTGGGTATTCTAACTTACAGAAAGTTAATTCATATAACCAGGATTTGTTGAAGATTTTCTACAATAAGTGGAGAGAGATCAGAGCTCTCCGACTTAAAAATGTTGAGCTTAAAGTTTCCAAGGATGAGGCCGAAGGTAAACATTCCGAGACTCAAACCTTGTCCTGTGTTTTCATAGTCGAATAATTTTGCTGAACTGTTGTTCTTTTTGACTTACAGCACTGGTAAAACAGTCCTGTGTTATGATCGAAGAGGCCGAAAATCTAAAGACCTTGGTGGTGGAAAACAAGGATCTCCGCCGAGAGCTTGACCAGCTTAAGGCGGATCATGAGAAGAGCATAGCTCAAGTTCTCAAATCCTCCTCCATGGCCACCGTGGAGCGTGATCGCAAGATTGCACTCCATGAGCAGAAAATTTCGGATCTCAACGACGAGCTTTGCATAGAGAAGGACCTTTTCGAGCCACTCTGGCTGAACTTCGGAGTCTTCGAGAAGAGAAGACCAAAGTTGATGACGTCATCTTTGGTATGTTTCCATCTTTCTGACTTGTTTACATTCTTCGACTCTTTCGATGTCGGATTTACTTAACCATTTTGTGTTATATGTATAGGTCCTTTGAACTTGACAGACTCCACCTCTCCCGAGCCTCGCACCCACCGGCTTACCCAAGTTGGTGATCTGCTTCATGACTTCCGCCAATCCATTGAGGATATTGGTGAAGCTCTCAAGGTTTCGGACATGCATCGCATGTCTGACTTTCAGGTGCGGGACAAGGCAAAGGAGATGCCGCAGCTCATCCAGGACTAGAACATGTCCTACGCGCGATCAACAGCGCAGAACGCCCTCACAATGGTCATGAGCCACCATGGAAGCATGGAAATCTGGCAAGTGAACAGAGGGTACTGCAAGGTGGACGAAGATGGATAGGAGCAAGACATCAAGGCCATCATGGACTCCTGTGCTGGATATGGGTGTCATGTAGCTGACTTAACCAGCTACGACACTCCCTTCTTCACCCGTGTGGACACGCCGCCTCCGCCTCCCGAAGAAGCAGCCGAAGTTTCCGACGATAGACAAACCATGTCGGATTTGGACATCTCGGATCGTTATCAGGGCGCGGCTGATGTGTCCAGCGAGCTGGCAGCTCCTACCTCATCTCCTGCATCATAGATTATCAGAAACAAATGTATTATTCTGAAAACATTATGGGTCTGTAAATATGCAGTCTGATACTTTTGCTAGTGCTAAGCTTTTAATCTATTCAGCACTTTTGGATTAAATTTTTGTGTGCCTGAAATGTTTGCATAAGCACTTGTACTTTTTTGTCTATACTTATCGTTTATCTGGCTTTCCGCCTCGTCCATTTCGTGAGCCGACTAAACTTTCTGCACGGAAACTTTGCCGACCAACGGAGCTCAATTGTTAAACCAGTTTAAACTCGGAATTAAAGCTGGCTTCCAGTACCAACAATTCACTACTCGGAAAATGCCCGCATCCGGCAATTAGACAAATAACCAAAGTATAGCCTAGAAACTTTAGAGTTATACCCGAAGGTAGCATTTTTAGAATCGGAAATCTAAACCAGAGCAAACCTGAGGATAAAGTACTTTCAAGTATTCTGGGATTTTTGACTATGACATGATCATTCAGAAATAAGATGGTAAAAACTTCTCAGAAAAACCTTCAGGCAACCAAAACTTTTATTTCTCTCAAAACATCTACATATATATGATTACAAAGAAGGATAAACTAAGAATAAAAGGGACGTAGCTGAGCAATATTCCATGGTTTGTCTAACTCATCCGGATTTGTACTGCCTCCAGCTTTCTTTCTCTTCTTAGTAGCAGGTCTTTCTTTGACTGGCCTCATATCAGTTAGGTAGTATGAACCATTGTGCAATACTCGACTAACTAAAAAGGGTCCTTCCCATACTGGGGAAAGTTTGTGCTTTCGTTGTTGCACAAGCCGGAGAACCAAATCACCCTTATTGAAAGATCTGTTTCTGACTCTCTAGCTGTGACACTTGCGTAACTTCTGCTGATAGGCTATTGATCTCATTTCAGCAACGACGCGAACTTCTTCGACTAAGTCGAGATCATTTTGTCGAGAAATCTCGGCATCCTCTTCGATATACGCGGCCACTCTAGGAGAAGTGTGAATCAAATCACTAGGAAGAACTGCTTCTGTGCCATAGACCAAGAAGAAAGGTGTGCATCCGGTTGACCTGTTCAGAGTTGTTCGTAAACTCCATATTATAGAAGGTAATTCCTCTGCCCAAGCCCCCGCAGCACGTCATAGTGGTGCTTTGAGTCTCGGTTTTAGGCCTTGTAGGATTAAACCATTTTCTCTTTCGACTTGTCCATTAGCCTGTGGATGTGCGACTTACGCAATGTCAAGCCGGATATTTTGTTTGTTGCAGAATTCGGCCAATTCTCCCATAGAGAAATTACCCCCGTTGTCCGTGATAATACTATGCGGATAACCATACCGGATTATAACATCATCGACAAATCTTTTGGCTGTTTCTCTATCACAACTAGTGACGAGTTTAGCCTCAATCCATTTGGTGAATTTATCCACCATCACTAAGAGGTGAGTAAATCCACCTGGAGCCCCTCTAAACGGTCCTACCATGTCAAGCCCCCAGACCACGAAGGGCCATGTTATAGGTATTCTTCGCAGCTGATCAGCCGGAATGTGAGCTTGTTTGGCATACTTTTGGCAGCCTTTGCACGTCTTGACTAACCGTTCGGCATCTACTTTGGCTATAAGCCAGAAAAAACCATGTCTGAAAGCTTTTTCCACTAAAGATGTGGCTGCAGCATGGTGACCACACTCGCCTTTGTGGATTTCTCTTAAGATTTCCGCACCTTCTTCCGGAGATACGCAGCGCTGAAAGACCCCAGACACACTCCACTTATAGAGCTCACCTTTAACTATAGTATAAGCTTTCGCTCGTCGGATAATCTGCCGGCTCAGAACCTCGTCTTCGGGTAATTTGCCATCTACCAGAAAGTCAAGGTAGGGTTGAGTCCAGCTGGGAATTATAGCCAGAACTGCTATTAGAGGTGAGTCAGATTTGGTCGGATATTCCTCATCCACTCCCTTTATTGAGGGAACTTTGAGGTGCTCTAAAAAAGCGCCATCCGGAACCTCTTTCCGTGCGGAGCCTATCCGAGATAGTGCATCTGCTTCCTCATTTTCTTCTTGAGGGATGTGTTGAACCTCAAACCCTTCGAATGATTTAGATAAATCATCCACGACAGCTTTATATGCTGCCATGTGCTTATTTGCATTACAAATATCCGACACTTGCTGAGCAACAAGATCCGAATCTCCGTAACACATCAAACGTCGGATGCCGATATCCTTAGCAATCCGGATTCCATGTAGCTGTGATTCATACTCGGCAATATTATTTGTCGCTATGAAGTGAATCTGCAACACGTATAGAAGTTTATCCTTGGGGTGATTTGAGCACCACGCCAGCCCCCGCGAGCCTTAGACCCATCAAAATATGGGGTCCAATATTCCGACTCAGGGAGGGTCATATTCTCCTTTGTCTATGTCCAATCAGCAACAAAGTTGGCAAGGATTTGGGATTTGATTGCTGTTCGAGGTTTGTACTCAATATCGAAAGTTGAGAGCTCTATGCCCCATTTGGTGACGCGTCCCGTGGCGTCACTGTTATTGATTATATCTCTCATGGGAGTTGTGCTCACTACGGTAACTGGATGCTCCTGAAAATAATGTCGTAGCTTATGAGATGCTAAGAACACACCATAATCCAGCTTTTGATAGTGCGGATACCGCTGTTTCGATTCTGTCAGGACCTCGCTGACAAAGTAAGTCGGACGCTGCACCAAGTGTTCCTGATTTTCCTCCGGTCTCTCCACTACCATAACGATACTGGCGACTTTGTTTGTCGCAACAAGATAGAGCAACATCGGTTTCTGTGGCTCCGGTGCCGCGAGGATAGGAGCAGATGAGAGTACTTTCTTCAGGTCTTGTAGTGCGCCTTCAGCTTCGTCGGTCCACACAAAATCCTTGGTCTTTTTTAGGAGTTTGTATAATGGTGCGGCTCTATCACCGAGCCGGCTCACAAACCGACTGACTACAGCGATGCAACCAGTTAGTCTTTGTACGTCCTTCAGGCGAGTTGGCCTGGAAATATTGAGTATAGCCTTGATTTTGTCTCGGTTCACCTCTATGCCTCTTTGAGACACGATGAAACCTAACAATTTTCCGGCTGGAATTCCAAAGAAGCATTTCTTTGGATTAAGCATTATGTTGTATTTTCGTAGATTGGCGAATGTTTCCTCCAAGTCGGAAATCAATGGTTCCTTCTTTTTGGACATCACCGCAATATCATCCACATATGCATGTACATTGCGTCTGATTTAGTTGTGGAGGCAATGCTGCATTGTGCGTTGGTACGTAGCTACTGCGTTCTTTAGCCCAAAGGGCATTGTAACAAAACAGAAGGTTCCGAAGGGGGTTATGAATGAAGTTTTGACTTTGTCCGATTCCTTCATCCGGATTTGGTGATAACCGGAATATGCGTGGAGAAAATAGAGGAGTTCTGAGCCTGCCGTAGAATCGATAACTTGATCAATCCTAGGCAGAGCGAACGAATCTTTGGGAGAAGCCTTGTTCAAGGCGGTATAATCAACACACATCCTTAAATCAGTGGTGTCCTTTTTAGGGACCATTGCAAGATTGCCCGACCACTCAGTGTGGATGACCTCTTCTATGAATCTGGCTAACTCGAGCCGTGTTAGTTCCTTAGCTATTGCCTTATGCTTTTCATCGCCGAAACGTCGTAAGGACTGTTTGACAGGTTTAGCGTTTGGGTTTACATTTAAAGAGTGCTCGGCAAGTTCCCTAGGTACTCTGATCATGTCAGATGGCTACCATGCGAAGATATCTTGATTTGCTTTGAGGAACTTGACGAGCGCGCCTTCCTATGCGCTATCTAGGCCTACGCCTATCTGGGTCACCTTGGAGGGGTCATCATCCTTCAATGGCATCTTCTTCATCTCTTCTGATGCTTTGAACTCCGTATTCGACTTTGTCACCTCCTTCGTTCCGGGCATCTCGGACGGATCTATGCTCTTCTTGATCTCCTGGTACTCCTAGGCGTATAGCATGGCTTTAGCAAAGGCGGCATTTCCATCCTCGCACTCTCGCGCTTTCTTCGGGTCTCCCTGATGGTGATCATGCCGTTGGGACCTGGAATTTTCATCATATTGTAAATGTAACACAGACGAGCCATAAAATCCCAGTAAGCCGGACGTCCGAATATAGCGTGGTACGCGCTCTTGAACGGGACCACTTGGAAGGAAAGTGCCTCCATCCGATAGTTCTTTGGAGTTCCAAAGGTAACATCCAAAGTGATTTCTCCCAGGGAATTTGCTTATCTTCCTGGGATAACCCCGTGAAAGATCACAGAGCTATGGTTCAGCTGGGTCTCCGAGATCTTCATCCGGTATAGCGTTTCGACATAGAGAATATTAATACTGCCACCGTCCATGAGAGTCTTGGAGAAACCATAGCCGTCAATAAGTGGATTGACGATTAAGCCGTATTTTCCTCGCATGTGCAACTTAGGCGGATGATCGACACGGTCAAATGTGATTGCCACTTTTGACCAGTCCAAGAATTGGGGGACAGCCGGAACTGTTGCATTGAGCTCATGTAGCACTGCCTTTTTGACTTTTGCTGGTTGAGATCCGAGGAAGGTGACATAAGTGCCTTTCTTGGTCGGATTTTTTTTCTTCCCTTCCGGCTTGGGATTTGAAGCATCAGCTTCCTCCATGTCGGAATCTTCCTTGGTCTCTTTATCTTTTTCGGGATTCTTCTTTCCCTTCTTCCGCTTAGCTTTGTAGCCAGCGGTATCATCTCTCTTAATGTCGTCATTGAAACGACACTCGGCGTTTGTGTGGGACGAGCCCCCATTGGTGTCTAAGTGATGCACACATGGGTTATTGGCAATGTGGGCCCAAGAGTAGGTTTTTCCAGGTTGCTGGTCTCCTCTACCCTGGACTCTTGATGTCCCACGACCACGGCCATGACCACCGCCACGTCCTCCTCGTCCTCCAGACCCGAAAGTAGCAGTGACCACTGCCGTTTCCGTGTTGGGTTTCTCTTCCGAGGTATTCTTCCGCTTCTGAGCTTGTTGATTTGGTTGTTTTGCCAACTGTGGCACATCCAGGGCGTTGAGTAATCTCTCTGCATCGTCGTCAGCATCTGCATACTTGCTCGTTGTTTCTATCATCTCTCCCAAATCAGTGACCTTGTCACACTTCAAACGATGACGTAGTAAACCAATTGGGAGACCTGCAATGAAAGCTTCAATCGCAGTTTGGTCATTTACTCCTTCACAGGAGTTCTTGGTGTCGATCCATTGTCCGAGATAATCTCGGCAAGTTTCTCCGGGTTTCTGGGTGCAACGTTGTAGGTCTCCGACCGTACAGGGCCTCAGGTATGTGCCTTCGAAATTCCGAAAGAACGCACTTTGCATGTCATACCAGTTGTGGATGGTGTTCTCCGGAATTTCATTGAGCCATGATCGTGTCGTCTTCTGCAACATGAGTGGGAGATATCGGGTTGCGACTAGGCTGTTTCCGCCTTTAGCGATGCAGCAAGCTTGGAAGAAATCCTGTAGCCAAGTATCTGGCCTAGCTATACCGTCATAGGCTTGAATATGTCTTGAGATAGCAAATCCTTCCGGGAATCTTGTAGCTCTTATGCGTGGTCCGAAGCACTTTGGGCCCATGTATATGTCATCATTTTCATAGCGTCGCACTTCTATATTGGAGTTTATCATGTGCCTTGCGTCATTCGGGGATAAAGATCGTCCCGAGTGTCGGCCGTGGCTACGGTGCCTTGGAGCCGGACTTCGGCTTCTGCCACCACTTCCTCCACCACAACACCCTCCTTGGCCTCCTTGGGAGCCGTTGTGATGGCTACTTGGCAGAGAGGGTGGAGCAGCTGGGTTGTTTTCGGCTGATCGCTGGCCTCCATCCGGAACGTCATTATTCCGGTTCCGGGGAGGGTCTTCATTGTGACGAGCCCCCTGCTGGCTTTTCTCGGCACGTTGTCCATCGTTCCTTCGTCCGTCATCCGGACGGCTTGCATGTCTAGGAGGTGTCATTCTTTGTCGGTCCTCCTCCCGACGTTTCTCTTTATCTTCTTCCTTGCGGTCTTTCGACTCTCGCTGGGGAGGGTTCCTTAGATTCAGTGCAGCAATTGCCTCTTGCTCCGCAACTAGGTTAACGTTATGCCAGTCACGAGCAGATTTGTGGTGTTGTCCTGAAGATCCGGTTCTTGAGTGGTTATCTTCCCGATGGTCAGAACGATGTTTCTGTTCCGGAACACGTTGGGGTCTTACGTCAGCCCATGCCAGATCTATGCGACATTGGTCGGAATCTGAGACCAGTTTTTGACTTCCGGATAGGGCGACCTTTTGCTGCTCTAGTCCTTTGTTGAGTAGTTTGATTCCCAACTGGATCTGCTTCGGGCCTGGATTAACCGATAGGATTTCCCGAGCCACAACGGTGTTCTGTACTGGCGTTGGATACACCCAATCCCCATTGCTGTCGCGTCGAGGCATCCCAAGTTCTCCTCTGAAAAGGACTTTGTGAATCTGCGGAAATTGGGTGTCATCAGTATGACGTTTCCTAGTCTTCTGGTGTTGCATGGAGTTGTATTTTTCCGTAGATGCCATTCATTTCTTTTCCTCCTCAATGTTGTTGGCTTCATCGAGGAGTACTTGACGACGCGCTTCTAGGGCCTGTGCCCTCTCTTCAAGCTCTTTAGCAGTAAGTTCTGCAGCTGTAGGAATAGGTGTGGTTAATGCGGCATCGATGAGTTTACGCGCACCTTCAGTGATCACGTGTCCATCCACCGATTCTTCTTTTTTGGGCTCATCTGGGATAAGCGCTCCATCCAAGTCTTCCTCGTATTCCTCAGCAATCACCTCCTCTGCCGGAGGGTCTTTCGTCGGGGTCTTGTTCTTCTTTTTTGCCTTCTTGGCAGCGCCGGTAGCAAAGACGGTTTTGGGCTCGTTTCCCGGAGTCAAGCTCTAATTGGTACTTTTGGACATCTAGACCTCGAGCTTATCTCCGATTTCCATGTCGTCCTGCGCTTTGGGAGAGTTTTCCTCGGATCCTTCATCCATGGATTCTCCTTCCTCTGTAGCTTTGGAGTTATACTCCTCTTCATATTCCACGGAGAAATTTCGGAAATCTGCTGATGTCATCAATTCATCCGAGGATGCGGGTACATCGGCGTTTGTTCCGATCGCCTCCAGCATAGAGTCGGTGTTGTCTCCAGCATCGGCAGAACCAGATCCGGATCCCACATATTCGACAAAGTGCGACGCGTGCCTCCTGAGATATTTGCGGCTCTCGCGATCGGCCTCCTCGAAACGCCTGATGGTCTTGAGAATATCGTCTATGCTTGCATCTTGCATCATCATGCGTCTTAGCGTGTATCTCAGGAAAGGCCTGTCTGTCTCGGCGTCATCAGAGCCGGAACCAATGTCCTTGCTATGCTCCTCCTGGATTTCGACTTCAGCGGGTGGGTCGATCTGGGATTCAATCTCTCCAAGGAGATCCAGTCCAGATTCAACTTGGACCGCTAGGTCTTCTTCAAGCTCGGATTTCTCCACTGTGTCCACAACTGGTGTGGGCTTGGTGGGATTAGTTTTTTCTGAGATCCGGAACTCTGCCGCCTCCGCGGACAAAGGGGACCTAGAAGATTCTTCTGCCTCTATCATCACTACTAGGGTGGGTGGGGCAGGTTCAGCGAAACTGATGTAAACATCAATCTCACCAAAAGACATGATGGTGTAAGCGGTTACAGCCTCCCTAGCCAGAATCTAGGTCTCGTCGAGAACAATGAGAGGGACATCGCTGGCGTAGAGGATGCGACCGACGGCGATGGTCTCACCGATTCCGATTCTTGTAGATTCCGCTCAGAATGCAGATCCGAAGCTCACTTGCCCCACGATGGGCGCCAACTTTCGTCGGATTGAGGACAAGTACGCCATGTGGGGGTCCTCGAGGCGTGCGGAAGAGAGGGGTGTGAGACGTACGGTGTTCCGGGACGGTGAGCACACAAGTTTACCCAGGTTCGAATCCGCTGGCTTTGGACGGATCCTACTCCTGCTAGCAATCCAGTAATACAGCAGAGCCGGAATATCGGTTACAAGGGTTCGCCTGTGTGAGTTGAGATTGTGATTGTAAGGGGTGCCCTAAAGGATCTCCCTAGGACGTCTTATATAGATATCCGGCCTACGGGTTACAGGAGAGATCTATCCGGCTATGACTAAGAGTCGGTTATAGAGTACATCTTGAACTACAAGTAACACTATGGGCCTAAATCGGTAAGTCTTCTGGGCCTTCCTGTAGCCGGACTGGACTCCGTTTTCTTCTCCCTGACTGGGCCGCCCATGAAGCAAAGCTCTAAGCCAAAGTGGGCCACCCTGGTCAGTGAGGAACTGTGAGGATACCCGAAAAGTATATCCCCAACAGGTAGCTTATGATCTGGGGTTTGCCGGGATACAGGTTGATTCGGATTCTGGTGAAGGGGAGATAGATGGCTTTCTCAAATGTTCCAAAGAAACTCCTGGCAGGATGGCCTGCCAAGATGAGCCCAGCTTAGACCGTATGTCGGCTGCTTCATTTTCAAGCCGAGGTATATGATGGAATTCGCATCCCTCGAAGTACCCACATATCTTCTGGAGATGAAATCTATAAAGGGCCATGTTTGCATCTAGGGCATCCCTATTACCAGATATTTGCTGCACCACTAAATCCGAATCACCGAAGCACTGTATCTGATGTATCCCAACCTCTTTTGCTACTTTCAGTCCATGCACGAGCGCCTCATACTCGGCCACATTATTTGATGCTCGAAAATGGATCTAGAGCATATATCTCAGCTGTTTTTTCTTGGGCGAGGTAAGTACTACCCCGGCTCCTAATCCTTCCTTCAGCTTTGATCCATCAAAATGCATCATCCAATAGTTAGAGTCCAGCAGAGGTGGTTTGTACTACATCTCGGCCCAATCCACGAAAAAATCCGCTACTGCTTGACACTTTATGGCATCCCTTCTATCAAATTGTGGTGCATAAGGGGCTAGCTCAATTGCCCATTTTGCAATCCGGTCACTTGCATCTTTGTTACTCATTATCTCGGATATGGGTGCTTCACATATCACTTTTATGGGGTGTTCCTTGAAGTAATGCTTGAGCTTCTTGGCTGCCATGTACACACCATACGCCATCTTCTGATAATGAGGATAGTTCTGCTTCAAAGTAGACAATACCTCGCTCAGGTAATATACTGGCCTCTGTACTGACTTACCTTCCTCGTCACGCTCCACCACTACCATGGCACTTATGACTCAGTTGGTCGCTGCTATATAGAGCAACATCGGCTCTTTGGGTAGTGGTGAAGCTAACACTGGTGCAGAGGCTAGCATCTTTTTCGGTTCATGGAATGCGCTATCAGCTTGCGGTGTCCATACGAATTTATCTAACTTTTTTATTGGCTGATAGAGAGACAATGCCTTTTCTAGCAGCCGACATACAAACCGACTTAATGATGCCAGGCAACCAGTGAACTTCTCAACATCATTAATGCACTTCGGCAGTTCCATTCTTTCTATAGCTCGGTTTTTAGTGGGGTTCCCGAATGAACTATATGAGAGCCTCCTACTATCGCTAGGTTTTCTTTGAGTACCTCCTCAGTCTGTTTGTTTGCTACTCTCACTAAGTGGTTTACTCTCTCCTGCTACCTCTCCCAGGCTTCTCCGGTCAGACCCTCTAACTCGGATGTTGCTGCCTTTGTAGCCCTGAGGTTCTTTGTCGGGGTACTATACCTCTCCAGCCCTATTGTTACTAGGGTAGCTAATTGCCCTGGCCTAGGTACATACTCCTTGCATATCTCAGTGATGAGGTTTCTACCCCTAATTTTTACTCTATCCATATGGGTTGGGATAATTCGGTTTGCTTTTGCGTACTCATGCAGAGTAATGTTCAGTGACTGCTACAACTCAGCTACTTTCTTTGCCCCTACCAACATTTTCTGCCAGGTCTCCTCTAGCTCGGCCTATCCCTGAGCCGGATCTACTACAGGAGCTATAGGATTTTCTAAGCTATCTATTTCATGCTGCAACACGTTCCCTGGCCTCTCTAGTGGAGGGAACCTTGACCTAGGTACCTTTGTGGTAGTGTCCGGGTCTGGTGACGGGTCCTTGCTTGTTCCTGCATCTGGTACCGTCATCATGACAACGCAGCTAGCGGGGCGAGTGATATGCAGGCCACGTGATATGCTGAGAGGTGGTTTGCCTCCCTCGATGACGTATAGCGGGCGGGCGCAGGACACGTCCACGCCAACATAGACCTTGTGGGTGTCGAGGCTGACGAAGAGGCCATTGCACGGAGGAGGACGGTTGTCGAAGCTGCGCGTGTTGTTGATGACATAGTCCAGTGCTCCAAAGCGTTGAACAAGCCCGGAGACGATGCGTTCCCTGGTGGCAATGATGTTTCCTATCCGGATCTTCACTCCAGCTAGCACCGGTGCTGGCCCCACGGTGGGCGCAAACTGTCGTGGTGGTGGCACGACAGATTCCATGGATAGGCTAAAGATTGGGCCAAAGTGCGCTAGAGGTATCCAGGAAGGGATGGTGTAGTGATTCCACACCCGGAAGCTTTTATTCTCTCTATCAATGGTGGATTACAAGTGCTCCTTGAGTTGTTCGTGGGGAGGAGGAAGAATACCTTCTCTACTGCCCACACCTCTCTCTAGGGTTTTCCCTTAGTAAAAATGGCCGACCCTCTCTATGGAGATCCTAGCTGTCCTTATATAGGGGAGGTCGGGTTACAAGTTAAGGCATACATGGAAGGCATATTCTCCGAATATGCTTCTCCCAAAATAGCAAAGCGGTGCTCCTCTTTTTCCTTCCGTAAGCCACTCCGGACTCATGGCGTAAGCCTCTCTAAGCCCCTCTGTGGTGCGGTGTCACCCGACATAGGCAACATCGGCTTTGTCAGCCAGTACCCATTGGTCCTCCTCTCTGTCCTCTGCGCTCACGCTATAGTGGAGAGAGAAAACCTTTGACCAAGGAGATTCCTTCCTTCCCTGGTAAGCCAAGTAGTAACCCGACTGGTGCTTGGCTAACTCGGCTATGGGGTACCTGCATACAAGTAATATAGATGATGCCGACATACATTCTATGTTGGCCGAGGTTGCATTGGGAGAACATTGTCTGGGCCGGGTTAGGTGTGACTCGGCTTTCCTTGAGGTAACTCGGCCAGCACTTGCTTTGACCTCACCGTACCTCGGTTAACACTGCCATTATACCCTAGCTTGACCCTCCCCGGGGTTATCCCCCCAACAGAGGGAAGACATAATGTTGGATTGGGAATGCATGTCCGTTGGAAGACCATGTGTATCTACTCCGAGTCCCGTTAGGTTGCATACAAGGAGGTGGTGGCCGAATCACTAGACAAGGCTCTTGAGCTATTTCCCACCAAGAAGGTTTATAGTTCATTGCCTTTGGACTTGAACCGTATTGCCTCCCTATTGGATACTAGGAGTCCTCCATCCATAGACCAACAACTATGGAGTGAACCTCCTTTGACCCAAACATTGAGCCCGGTTTCAAAATACCAAGACAAAGTGTTGGAAGAGAACAATGATGATTGTGGGGGTGATGATGATGATGTTGAACTCCATGACAACAATATTGGAGATTTGGAAAAATATATCACGCAATATGACATGGACCGTAACCTCCCTTATTCTCGAGGTTATGCATCGGACTCAGATGATGATGGTCCCGAAGAAGAAGTTGATGAGGAAGGGTTCACGGCTAGAGAGGCTGAAATCCACGATACCGTATTGGGTAGGGACCATCGGGTGCCTTTGTTTCGTGATCTTAGTCTCGTGGATGAAGCCACGGTTGATGGTGGCAAGCGCATAGTGCTTGGACCAAGGACAAGTTCTTATTGGGATGACAACCACAAGAATAATGGGTTTTCCAAAGGATCAAGGTTCAAGACCTTGTTCGAATTTAAGCAATGGATAAAGGACTTCTCGGTTAAGAATCATCATCCTTACATGGTCATGTAGTCGGACATCAAGAAGTGTTACATGGTTAAGTGCGAGGAGGAAGGATATCCTTAGATTGTGTGTGCAAGACCATTCAAGGGAGGTCCCGATTGGCACATATCTAGTTGTGTATCAACTCACATGTGCCGAGGCCCAATGGTGGATGGCAAGGATGCGAAGCACGAGCACCGGCAACTCACCTCCGAGTTCCTCGCTTATAGGCTTTACAATTACCTTGCGTCATTTCCAATAATGAGCATCAAGATGGTCATGGATCTTGTGAAAGCCCTATTTCACTACGAGGTGAAGTACGAGAAGACATGGAAGGCTAAGCAAGCCGCATTCAAGATGTTGTACGGTGATTGGGAGGAATCTTATAACCGAATCCCAAGGTTGTTGGGAGCGATGGCCAATGCTAACCCGGGCATGGTTCATGTCATTGAATCTTATGGGAACAAGACAAGGATAATAAACAGAAGAACCATTAGAGTTTTTGGCTATGCATTTTGGGGTTTCGAGCAATGTGTTCGGGCATTTGAACATTGTAGGTCGGTCATCTCCATTGATGGCACCTTTTTAACCGGACAATTCAAGGGCACTATCTTGATTGCAATAGCCAACGATGCCAACAACCGGTTGATTCCTTTGGCATTTGCTTTGGTGGAGGCGCAAAACAATGATAATTGGGAGTGGTTCTTCCATCTTTTGAGAACCAAGATATTACCCCCTTAAAGGGAAATATGTGTCATCTCTGACCGTCATCAAAGAATTCTCAATGCGGTGATGATTGGCATTCCCAGCCATGTTCCATGGCACCATCGATGGTGCATGAGACACTTTTGGGCAAACTTCTATAGGGCATGCAAGAGGAAGGACTTGTACGATGATCTACAAGATTGTTGCCTCGCTTTCACGGACCGTCGTTTCTCAAACTTGTACAACAAATTTCTCTTCAACAAAGAACTCAATGCGGGTGGTCGAGAGTTTCTCGATAGGAACATTGAAGATAGGACAATGTGGGAACGAGCTTTCGATGATGGTGGCAGGAGATACGACCAAATGACAAGCAACATGGCAGCATGCTTTAACAAGTTGCTCAAAGGTGTTCGTGCATTGCCCGTCATGGCAATATTCTGATAAACATTTGACAAGATGAATGAGTATTTAATAAAATATTCACATGAAATGGACCGGCAGATTGCAGGGGACAACAAGAACAACCATAAATACAAGTACCCACCTAAGGTTGACGATTGGATGCAATATCAGTCAAGGAAGGCGGATTCCCAAGTTGTCATGGAATTTCATAATGATGAGCTAATTTCCGAGTTACAGATCCTAGAGGTACCACGGCTGATGGTGTCCAACACGGAGCCGATCTTTCAAGGTCTCGCTCAAGACTTGTCCGTGCACATGAGGAAGGCCATCATTGCTTCATCTTGCGTGCTCGCATTTGCTCGTGGCATCTCGCAGGCGTCATTTGGGCTATAATAATCCACTCACGGTGCGTGATGCGTCCAAAATTGAAGCATATTTACCTTTTGTTTTGCATAAATAGAGTAGGGATTTTTGTATTTCACTGCGTCTACACGCACTATTTTGTTCTTGTTTCAACAGGATCCCAAATTATGGACTCATATATGAACATATCAATTAGAGTTGTCATATTGTGTAATTATATGATATTTCTAAGTGATAAAAGTCATTTTATGAATTTGCCTTCACACCTAGAAGAATACTAATGAAGGAGGAGACATCAATATGGTTAACGACCACTGGTACGGGCGGAGCCTTCCCATACCGTTCGCCCGTACCAGGCGCCATCGCGACCGCCTCGTCAAATACTTCTCCCTGGCGAAGACGAGAGGGAGATCCGACATTCACAGCCACTAGAAACCACGAAAAAACACATCCAAAAGGGATCTGAAGGAGGAACTTGGCTGGGGCAAAATCCCGGCTGCTTCACGGATCATTGGAGGACAACACATCATCCCCTTCATCATCAACCGCTGCATCTCCATTACCACCATTACTCCCATATTTCATCTATTAGATCTCTTTGTAATTCCATATCCAATTGTGGTTCGCATTAGATGTACCTTCGTACTTATATCTATTCATTTGATTATGATGATGTTGCTGATTGCTTCCATGAGTTAGTAGTTCCTTTGTTCTTGGGGAGATGGAGAAACCCTAGCACAATTATGAACTTGTAATAAAGATGATCTATGCTTGTGTCCGTATGACTTGCTTGTCTATGATATAATTATGATTTGTGTTTGATCTCTCTCTTTAGATGGTATGCGTAGTCGGCTGCATATAATTTTCCTCTAGGACTAAATGGAGGGGGAAATCCTTTGGCGTGTCTTGGAAGCGTACCCAGAATGCCCCGTGACAGATTGGCTGGCTTGTAACCTACACGGTCAAAGGAGGATTAAAGAGGGACTCCCTAAGCTAATTACGATATCCACGGGGAAACCCTTAATTGCGTTGGTTTGTATGGGTGACTGCTCTCAAACGTCATAGTGGTTATTTAGAGGTGACCTCACACTTCGCTCAACAAAGTGGCTTCCTACGAGCCTTGTTGTGAACATCTTATTATGGGGCTTTCTCCACACATATCATGACACAAGAAGTATGTTATCTTGCTTGCATATAACAATCATACTATGCTAGTTGTGTATCCTACATCCCCAAGGACATTTTAGCCCTATTGAGTTCAACCACGCTTTCACATAAACTTGTTACTTGTTTTATTTTACTTGGTTTAATTACTTTTCTGTAAACAACCATAAACCTTTCAAACACCCTTTACTTGAGATCGAAGACAGCTTATAAGTATTCTTTGGTAGATAGTAATGAGGTTCATAAAGACCTTTACCGATAGCTCTAAGGTTGGTTCGATATCTTTACTTCGAAACTAGCTACAATTGGTTTGTGCACTTGCAGTCATCAAGTTATTTTCGGGCACCGTTGCCAGGGAGCTAAGATTTTTTCATCTTTGTTCTTAGTTACTTATTTTACTTATTGTTTTACTAAAGTTGTTTATTAGTTTCAGGTGATACATTATGGGTGAGTACCAACATATAATACAGCTTGAGGTTGTAAGGAATTCTGGTCCGCCCATGGACGCTTATTTAAAATCCAATAACCCAAGAGGGTATGATATTAATCCCATGCTTTTCGATCTTTTGCATGCAAAGAAATTTGCAGGAGATGGTACGAAAGATCCGTATGAGCATGTAGGGTTCTTTGAAGATATTTGTGGGACTTTCCACCTCAATTTACAAAGTGAGGACGAGGTTAAGTTTGCTCTCTTTTCTCAAACTCTCATTGATGAGGCCCATTCTTGGTACATACAAAGTTCTGCAAAAATTACTAACTCCTGGGAGAGGCTAGCCTCTCTATTCTTAGTTAATTTCTTTCCTAGGACAAAAACACTTGGTGCAAGGCGCATGATTACGAATTTTAAAGGAAAACCTGAAGAAAGCATGCATGAAGGGTATACAAGATTTCGGGGGTTGCTTGATCGTTGTCCCCATCATAATTTCCCACCTTGGCTGGTGATACACACCTTCTATGAAGGTTTGAATGATAATAATAATAGAAATGAACTCGATTCCCTTACCAATGGGTCATTCATCAAATTCAGTGTTGAGAGGGCATGGAACCTGCTAGACACTGTGAATAGGATAGAGAAAGCCTATTGTGAGGAATAGTTTAGTAAGGAGAATCCCATAGAGTACAATTGCTTAAAAAGATTTCTAGCTTCGGGAAAGGTAGAAAAATTGCTTGGGAATTTTAATCTTGACCATCGCATGATTATACAAATTATTAGATCTTATGCTGACTACTTGCAGATTCCAAAAGATTGGGAATGCTATACACCACCTGAGGAAGAAAAACCCTCTAAAACTTGCCACAATGATAAATGTTAAAAAATGCAAAATAAAATGTTAACCGAGGAGGAAACTATTCTAACTAAAGTAATGGATAGCAGGGCTAAAGGAAATAAAAGAATAGGAAGGTTAATTAGGGACTTGTGAGCCATTAAAGAAAATATTGGGATAGTAAAAGAACTTTTGGAACCCAAATTGTTCAAGGAAGAAGTGATAATGGTGAGTAAAGAATCTTCCGAAATGATAGGAGGCAAGCTTGATGGTAAGAATAGAAGTCAGCAGAAAATTCCTTTATGTTTAGGAGGGATTACTTATGTAGCATTCTGTGACTTGAACTTCAATAAACATCATGCCTTATACTATTTATGAAGAATTGCGTGATCACTTTGATGAATCTTACCTTGATCCATCCGAAGCTAATTTTATGTTTTCTAATCGAACTTTGCATCCTACTCGCGGGATACTCTACAACGTTTGCATTTCTGTTGGGGCTTTTGTGTATCCATTTGATTTTCATATTATCGAAATACCTTCGAACCCCAGTTGCCTAGTGATTTTTGGTAATCGTTTTTACAACTCTATGAACATTGATATTGACAACAAAAAGCAGGCTTTATCTTTGCAGCTTGGTGAAGAAACTGTAGAAATAAACTACAGCCAATTCATGAGACTATATAAGAAGAAAATTGAGATTAAGGAGGAGAAGACTATTGAAGAATTGGCAGCAATCTATTTTTGCATTCTGTAATCTGAGTTGGAGAGAAGTTTGACAAGAGATGATTCATTTGCCAACGACTCTGCAAAAGAAGATTTGGATGAAATCCTGAACACCGCACCGGAGGCCGAGCTAGGTCTCATGGTTGAATATGAAGAACTTGAAAGAAAAGGGGACGAGGATCCACCGCCTATTGTTTTAAATTCTCTCTCTCGAGGACTCAGGTATGAATTCTTAGATAAGGAAGGTAAATGCCTAGTAATTTTAGATGATAAGCTCTCCAGAGGAAAGCACGAATTGTTAGAGGTACTTGTAAAATAGCGAGAAACTTTTGGATACACTCTTAATGACATAAAAGGTATAGATCCCACCATAGTAACTCATAAGATATCTATGGTTGAAGATGCTAAACCATTTTTTGATAATCATAAAAGGTTGAGTCCTAAAATGAAAGAGGTAGTAAGAAAGGAAGTAATCCATATGTTGGACAGTGGTATTATCTACCCAATTTCAGACAGTAAATGGGTGAGTCAAACTCATTGCATACCTAGGGAAGAATGCATAACAATAATTAATACTGATAAGGATGAATTAATCCCAGCTAGAACAATAGCAAGATATAGAATGTGTATTGACTTTAGGAAGTTGAATAAAGAAACCATAAAAATGCATAAGCAATTTCCCCTTATTAATGATATTATGGAAAGGATGTCCGCTAATTCTTACTTTTGTTTTCTTGATGGATATTCTGGATATTCTCAAATAGCCATCCAGCCTGAAGATCAAGAAAAAACTACTTTCACATGTCCCTATGGAACCTATGCTTATCGATTGATGCCTTTGGGACAGTGTAATGCAGCTGCTACTTTTCAAGAGTGTGTTCTAAAAAAATTTGACGGTTTTGTGGAAAGTTCCATGGAAGTTCTAATGGATAATTTTGTTGTCTATGGAAATACTTTTGAACAATGTCTCTATAATCTTAATAGAGTTTTGCAGCGGTGTTAACAATCCAAGATGGTACTAAACTGGGAGCGTTGCCGCTTCATGGTAAGGGAAGGTATAGTTTTGGGGCATAAGGTTTCTAAAAAGAATATAAAGATTGATAGTTCGAATTTAGCCACCTTAGAAACACTTCCAACTCCGCAAGATATAAAAGGGGTAAAGAATTTCCTTGGACTGCAGGTTTCTATAGACGCTTTATTAAATATTTTGCTAAACAAGCCGCCCCTTTAACTCGTCTCTTAGATAAAGATGCCCTCTTTACTTATGATGGAGATTGCCATGATTTCTTCGAACAGTTAAAAAAGGCATTAACTTCTGCACCAGTTATTCAGCCACCCAATTGGGATGAACCATTTGAAATTATATGTGATGCTAGTGACTATGCTATTGGGGATGTTTTAGGACAAATATATGGTCCTAATCTCAATGTTATTCAATAGGCTAGTCGAGTCTTTAATGATGATCAAAGGAACTATGCGACAACTGAGAAAGAATTCCTTGTTGTTGTTTTTGCTTACGATAAGTTTAGACACTATATCATCAACTCACAAGTGATAGTTCATACTGACCATCAAGCTTTGAGACATCTTCTAGCTAAGAAGGATGCTAAACCCTATCTAATT
This sequence comes from Avena eriantha, assembly GCA_910589775.1. NCBI lineage: Eukaryota > Viridiplantae > Streptophyta > Magnoliopsida > Poales > Poaceae > Avena > Avena eriantha. The sequence continues at coordinate 166,596,811 of OU342743.1, read as the reverse complement.
AAATGGGTCTTGTTACTACAAAAATATGATTTGCAGATAGTAGATAGGAGTGGAAAGGATAACCCTGTAGATGACCATATGTCACGGATGGAAGGGGTCATGGAGGATCCTATTCCCATTAATGAATCTATGCATGGCGAATATCTTGCAGTTATAGAACCTTGTGATCCTTGGTTTGCAGATTATGCTAATTTTCTAGTAGGGAATCTTTTACCGAAAGGAATGGATTACAATCAAAGAAAGAACTTCTTAAATGATTTAAAACATTACTTTTGGGATGACCCTTACCTATATAGGCACGGCATAGATGGGATAATCCAGAAATGCGTACCCAAACATGAGGCAAAAAATATCCTTAAAGCTTGTCACGATAGTCCCTACGGTGGGCATCACGTTGGTAATCGCACTGCAGCCAAAGTCTTGCAGTCAGGTTTCTACTAGCCTACACTAGTTAAAGACTCACAAATATGTTAAAAATTGTGATGCTTGGCAATCGTATGAGTAATATAGGAAAAATACAAGAAATGAATATGAAATATAACTTAGTAATAGAGCCATTTGATGTGTGCGGAATGGACTTTATAAGGCCATTTGTTCCCTCTAATGGTTACACTCATATTCTTGTTACTATTGATTATGTTACTAAATGGGTTGAAGCTATACCCATAGCTCATGTATATGCAGCCACTTCCATTAAGATGGTCAAGGACATCATCTTTCCCAGGTTTGGATTACCCCGATTTTTGATTACTGATGGTGGAACTCATTTTATGAAGGGGACTTTTGACAAGATACTTAAAAAATATGGAGTAGACCATCACGTAGCCTCACCTTACCATCCTCAAACCAGTGGACAAGTGGAATTATCTAACAGAGAAATTAAGGTCATACTTCAGAAAACAGTGAACAGGTCAAGAAAAGACTAGGCTTTGAAGCTTAATGATGCATTGTGGACGTATCGCAGAGCATTCAAGACCCCCATGGGAATGACACCATACAAATGGTTTACGGTAAAAATTGCCACCTTCCATTATAACTCGAGCATAAGGCCCGATGGGCTATCAAAACTATGAATTTTGACTTTAAAATTGTAGGGGGGAAAACGACTCTTGGACATTCATGCTTTAGATGAACTCAGGAATGAAGCTTATGAAAACACTAGAATATTTAAATAAAAGGTTAAAAAGTGGCAGAACGTTAGCGGCAAGTGATTTAAAACCGGAGATAAAGTTTTTCTTTACAACTCTTGGCTTAAGATTTTTGCAGGAAAATTGAAATCCAGGTGGGAAGGACCATACGATGTTGAAGAAGCATATCCATTGGAAGCGGTAAGGCTAAAAAACACTATGCCCTCTTCTTCATCCTGGATTATTAATGGGCAGTGATAAAAGCATTATAGGGTTGGTGAAGTAAACACTTTGGTATTGATCTCTTTGATCCCAGCTGAAGAATAACACAAGCAAAAGTTAGGTAACAAAGTGTCAATTACTTAGTTCTGCTACTTTGGAAACTTTTTGGTTGATTCTACCTTTTTCTTTGAACTCATCTAGTTTCTCTAGTCATTCTGAATGGTTTTTCGACCTGGTACGACGGACCGTACAGGCAGACGCGCACGTACCACTAGTCGTTAACCATTCAGAGTACCAATGCCGATTTTCTTCGATTCGGTACGACCGCACAGTACAAGTGAACGCGCCCATACCGATGGTCGTTACCAGTACTATTTCCCCGCGTTTATTCTTGTATTCTAAAAAAAGAGGTGGTAAGGAGTCCGTACGGGGGCGTGGTACGAGCGGAGCCCGCCCGTACCATAGCCCGCGACTGACTCTGGCCACCTTAACCTACCGATTTTGCCTTTTAATTTGCACTTTTCTTCCTTCTCGTTCCCTTCCATATTATTTTAGACCTAAAACTTCTTTCTGTCCTTTACAATGAAACCTCAGATCTCACTTGATTACTCAAGGCCCATGTAGCCTTTTCATATTAAGCAGATCTAAGCCAAGAAGGAGCACGTCGCTGAAGGATAATCCAAGGAGGGATCTGAAGGAGAGACTTCATCCTCCTCCAACCGTGAATCCACACAAGTGGTTCCACTCCCCAATTGTGAAGATATGTTCCCGCAGAAATTGGAGATGCTCAGGCACGTGGAACAAGGAAGGAACAAAGGAGAATCTCCACTCAACCCCTACAGGTATAACCTTCATGGATCTTCTCTTAAATCACCTACGGAAACCTCTTCCAAGAAAAGGGGAGACTAAGATGAGATTCAAGAAAAGATCAAGAACCTTGAAAAGATTTCGAAGGCTTGTGTTGAGACCATTGGGGATGGAGTTGAATCTTACTGGATGATGGGTAAAGATCTTGAAAAGAAGGTAGATGACATCGACGGTAGAGTACAACTCCTGACCAAGATTATTATGGAGATGGCCGATGATAGGAGAACTTTAAACAACTAAATCAAAGAATTATGTGTTGGCATCATAGAGATGTCCACTCGATTTGCGTGTATTGCTCAAGCTTGTAGCCTCAAGACGGATGAAGAAGAGGAACATGATGACTTCTTTACTTCCAAAAAGGAGTAATCACAAGGGATTATTTGATCCACCCAGCTTGATTCCAAACTTGGGGGATCTGTGAGAACCTTGGTATCTATCTTACCGTTTTTGCATGTTTACTTTTATACACGCATGGTTAAGTTTAAAATTCCGAATTTGCATTAGTTGCATCAACTTTGAGTTCCCTTTTTTCAAGAGAAGAACTATATCCGTTGAGTTATGAGCATTTATGATACTTGAAGTTGTGTTTAATTCATGATTATTATATTATATTATTGAACTAGGTTGAGTGTTATGATACTTGTACATCTGTCATAATTTTAGGGACTTCCACACCAACAAAAGTATTGATTAAGTTATGAGAAGAAGAATTCTGGTAGCATATTGTAATTAAGAGTTTTTGAAAGCCATTGAAGTAGTGAGCATGATCAAATAGCTTGCTTAAAAGAAGAAGAGAAAAGGGAGCAAGTAAAAACATAGACATACAAGTATCAAAAAGAAGAATAAAGCAGCTATCAAAAGAATCAAACATAGAAAAAAGAGGAAGAGGGGAAAAGAAAATGATCATGAATCTTCATTACTAAACTTAGTGCTACATATCTTTAAACTCCCTAATTATATGATATGTTGAATCACTAGTAGCTTCTTATAATTTCATTGAGACTGAAAAAAGGTGTGGAAGCCTCTAAGTTATGTAATGTGTAAGGGTATGGTAATACCCCCAACGTATCCCTACATCCGATGTTGTATTCTTGCTTCAATTTCTACCTCATTTGTTGTAACGACTCGTGTCTCATGAACATGATGATCTTGTCCATAAGACACCATCTTGCTCAGGGACGAGCAAGAGCCTAGCTTGGGGGAGTTGATGCATCCAAAATTGAAGCATATTTACCTTTTGTTTTTGCTTAAATAGAGTAGGGATTTTTGTATTTCACTGCGTCTATGCGCACTATTTTGTTCTTGTTTCAACAAGATCCCAAATCATGGACACATATGAACATATCAATTAGAGCTGTCATATTGTGTAATTATATGATATTTCTAAGTGGTAAAAGTCATTTATGAATTTGCCTTCGCACCTAGAAGAATACTAATGAAGGAGGAGGCATCAGTATGGTTAACGACCACTGGTACGGGCGGATCCTGACCATACCATTCGCCCGTACCAGGCGTCATCGCGACCACCTCGTCAAATACTTCTCCCTACCGAAGACGAGACGGAGATCCGACATTCACATCCATCAGAAACCACAAAAAACCACATCTGGAAGGGATCTGAAGGAGGAACTTGGTTGGGGCAAAATTCTGGTTGCTTGACGGATCATTGGAGGACAATGCATCATCCCTTCATCTGAAGGAAATATGCCCTAAGAGGCAATAATAAAGTTATTCTTATGTATTCCTTATATATGATAGATGTTTATTTTACATGCTAGAATTGTATTGATCGGAAACATCAATACATGTGTGTTTAATAAACAAAAAGGGTTCCTAGGTATGCCTCTCTTATAGACTAGCTTGTTGATTAACAAGATGATCAAGGTTTCCTGATCATGGACATTAGATGTTGTTAATAACAAGGTCACACCATTGGTGGAATGATGTGATGAACATTCATCCGAAGTATAGCATTACGATCAAGTCATTATGTTTATATTGCTATAACATCATACGAAGTAATCTTTATCCTTAGACCATGAGATCATGTTAATTGCTAACACCTGAAGAGTGTCTTGATAACATCAAACGTCACACCGTAACAGGGTGACTATAAACATGGGTTCAGTACTACGAAGGTGTTATGTTGAGGCTCATGGATCAAGAGTGGAATTTGTCAATCCCGATGACGGATAGATATACGCTAGGCCCTCTCGGTGACATCACATTGATATAGCTTGCAAGCAGTGATGTGATCACTAGAATGTTATATCACGGGAACGAGAAAAGAGTGCATGTCGGTAACGAGATCAAACTAGGTATTTGGATGCCGATGATCGAATCTCAAACATGTAATATATCGTGAGACAAAGGAATTTAGTTACAAGTGTTAAAGGTTCTCATGATCACAGAAGTCATCGTTGAATATGCAGGAGTCGATATGGATCTCCAGGTCCCGCTTATGACTATTGATCTGAGAGGAGTCTCAATCATGTATGCATTATTCGTGAACCGTAGGGTGACACACTTAAGAGTTACTAGACACCATTTTGGAGCACATATGTTTCAGACGAAATAATTGCAAAGCGCAGGAATTGTTTCAATAGAAACCAGAAATTGTTTCAGGTGAAATTGCAGAAAGTGGTTCTACATGTGATATTGAAATATTGCAAGGGGCTATATGTGAATGTTTGTTAATTAAAGTAATTAACAAAATTCTGAATAAATTTAATAAAAGAGTTTTATTAAATGAGAGAGCATTAAACTTGGAGAATTTTAATGCATTTAAAGTGGAGACTTTAAAAGGGAATGTGAAGAGGCATTTTAATGTGAAGGGGTTACCACCACATGAATGGGGGAGGTGAGGGGTCAACCCCCCATGCGCCAGCCATGGAGAGGAGGGGCACCCTCTCCTCCTATAAAAGGCCACCCACTCCCTCCTTCATCCTCACACCTCCTTGTGAAGGATCTCTCTCCCCCTCTAAAATTATTCCCCCATGGTCTCGGATTAGCGAGATACATGTTCCCGGTGGCATTTCGTCTGGAAGGAGTTGCTGCTTCCGCTGGATCGCTAGAGCGAGGAGGTGGAGGTTGTCCGGTGGCTTGAACATGTGTGCGAGTACGGATGCGCTGCTGAGTTGCGGCGCTCAGACTTCCTCATGATCTTGAGATCGGCAAGTGTACGACTACATCAACCACGAGTTCCTACTCGTTAACAAAACTCGTTGTCTTCGAGGGTAAGTTCTCGTTGGATGTATGTCCACCCGTTGCTTTGTACCTAGTAGATAGATCTTGGCGTGTGGTTATCATCGTAGGAAATTTTTTGTTTTCTATGCTGCGGACCCAACATCATCATCAATCGCTGCATCTCCATTACCACCATTACTCCCATCTTTCATCTATTAGATCTCTTTGTAATTCCAGATCCAATTGTGGTTTTCATTAGATCTACCTTCGGACTTATATCCATTCATTGGATTATGATGATGTTGTTGATTGCTTCCATGAGTGAGTAGTGCCTTTGTTCTTGGGGAGATGGAGAAATCCTAGCACAATTATGAACTTGTGATAAATATGATATATTCCTGTGTCTGTATGACTTGCTTATCTATGATATAATTATGATTTTTGTTTGATCTCTTTGTTTAGATGGTATGCATAGTCGTTCACATATCATTTGCCTTCGGGACTAAAGGGAGGGAGAAATCCTTTGGACGTGCCCCCAGAATGCCCCGTGACTGATTCGCGTCGGCTCGTAACCTACACGGTCAAAGAGGGATTAAAGAGGGACTCCCTAAGCTAATTACGATATCCACGGGGAAAACCTTAATTGCGGTGGTTTGTATGGGTGACCACTCTCAAACGTCGCAGTGGTTATTTAGAGGTGACCTCACACTTGGCTCAACAAAGTGGCTTCCTACGAGCCTTGTTGTGAACATCTTATTATGGGGCTCTCTCCACGCATATCAGGACATAAGAAGTATGTTATCTTGGTTGCACATAACAATAATACTATGCTAGTGGTGTATCCTACATCCCCGAGGATGTTTTAGCCCTATTAAGTTCTGAAGGGAATATGCCCGAGAGGCAATAATAAAGTGGTTATTATCTTATTCCATGTTATGATAAATGTTTATTTTGCATGCTATAATTGTATTAATTGGAAACGTTAATACATGTGTGTTTAATAAACAAAGTACAAAGCTCCTAGTAATGCCTCTCATATAAACTAGCTCGTTGATTAAGAAGATGATCAAGGTTTCCTGATCATGGACATTGGATGTTGTTAATAACGAGGTCACAACATTGGTGGAATGATGTGATGAACATTCATCTGAAGTATAGCATTACAATCAAAGTCATTATGTGTATATTGATATAACGTCATACGAAGTAATTTTAGTCCTTAGACCATGAGATCATGTTAATTGCTAACATCAGAAGAGTATCTTGATAACACCAAACGTCACACCATAATAGGGTGACTATAAAGGTGGGTTCAGTACTACGAAGGTGTTATGTTGAGGCTCATGGATCAAGAGTGGAATTTGTCAATCCCGATGACAGATAGATATACTCTGGGCCCTCTCGGTGATATCACATTAAGATAGCTTGCAAGCAAGTGATGAGATCACTAGAATGTTATATCACGGCAACGAGAAAAGAGTGCATGTCGGTAACGAGATCAAACTAGGTATTTGGATGCCAATGATCGAATCTCGGACATGTAATATATCACGATACAAAGGGATTTAGTTACTAGCGTTAAAGGTTCTCACGATCACAGAAGTCATTGTTGAATGTGTAGGAGTCAGTATGGATCTCTAGGTCTCGCTTCTGATTATTGATCTGAGAGGGGTCTTGATCATGTCTGCATTATTCGCGAACCGTAGGGTGACACACTTAAGGGATACCGACACCATTTGGAGCAAATATGTTTCAGATAAAGATTTAAGAAAGCGCTAGAATTATTTCAATAGACACCGAAACTGTTTCGGGTGAAATTGCTGAAATTGGTTCTACATGTAATATTGAAATGTTGCAGGGGTTTTATGTGAATGTTTGTTAATTAAAGTAATTAAAAAAATTCTGAATAAAAATAATAAAAGAGTTTTATTAAATGAGAGAGCATTAAATTTGGAGAAACTTAATGCATTTAAAGTGGAGACTTTAAAAGAGAATGTAAGGGGGCATTTTAATGTGGAGGGGTTACCACCACATGAATGGGGGAGGTGAGGAGTCACCCCCATGGGGTACCGGCCATGGGGAGGGGTACCCCCCCTCCTCCTATAAAAGGCCCATCTCTCACACCTTCACACTCACACCTCCTTGTGAAGGATCTCTCTCCCCTTCTAGTATTATTTCCCCATGGTCTCGGATTAGCGAGATACATGTTACCGGTGGCTTTATCTGGAAAGGAGTTGCTGCTTCCGCTGCTTTGCTGGAGCGAGGGATGGAGGTTGTCGGGGTTCCGGACGTGTGTGCGATCACGGATGCACCGCTGCTTTGCGGTGCTGGACTTGGTGGTCCTGGACTTGCTGGAGCTGGATCTGATGGACGTGCTGGAGCCGGACCTGCTAGACTTCAGCACGATCTTGAGATCGGCAAGTGTACGACTACATCATCCACGAGTTCCAACTCATTAACAAAGCTTTGTTGTCTTCGAGGGTAAGTTCTCTATCGATGTATATCCACCCGTTGCTTGTATCTAGTAGATAGATCTTGGCGTATAGTTCCCATCGTAGGAAATTTTTTGTTTTCTATGCTGCGAACCCAATAGTGGTATCAGAGCCTGATCTATGCATAGGTGCTTTGCACGGGTAGTACACATATGTTTATTTGTGGGCGATGATGATTATGTTATTGCATCTTCTATGTATTTTGGATATTGGTGGCATACTGGGATGAAGCGGCCCGGACCAGCCTTACATGTCATCGCACATGAGACCGGTTCCACGACTGACATGCAACTAGTTTTGCATAAGTGGCTGGCGGGTGTCTATCTCTTCTACTATAGTCAATAACTGATTTACAACGAGTTGCTAATACTCGTTGTGGTTCCATGTTCGTAGGTAAGAACGGTTCTATCACCGAAAGCCCTAAGCCATGTAAAACTTGCAATGGATAAATTAGAGGCGTCTAGTTTAGATTGTTGTTGGGCTAGTGTCTTGATATGGTGTTGTTATAAGTAGATGTATGATAGATACTCCTACAACACACTTAACGTGTAAGTTACATAGACCTTGGCCTTACACACAAAGGAATGATAGAGATCATACCATGATGCATATGATAGAGATCAAATGCATGGACCATATCATCTCACTTTACACATTAGATGTTTGCATCTTATATTGCTAGTTTGGCGTTTTAGTAGCATTATAAGATGATCCCTCATTTAGATATCAAGATAAAATGTGTTCTTCCTTAAGTATGCACCATTTTGTGGATCGTGTTTTGAGGCATCACGTGATGATCGGGTGTACTCGACTCTACGCTTTCATATAACGGGTGTAATACAGTTTTACACACGCGAATACTAAGGTTCTTACTTGGCGAGCCTAGCATGTACAGAAATGGCCTCCGAACACGGACCGAAAGGTTAAGCATGAGTCATATAGTTGATATGATGCCCATATTGATGCTCGCCTTTGAAGCTACACCGACTCACGTGATGATCGGACTTGGTGTAGTGGATTTGGTTCATGTAATCACCAAAAAGGCACGAGGGATGTCGTCTTTGAGTGGGAGTTCATTTCTAATTTGGATTAGTCGAACTCAATTTGTCATAAACTAAACCAAAGTGAATTTGCATAATTTGTTGTAGTCATTGGCATCTGTTCACTACCTTATGCTTAGTTTTAATTGAGATAATAGAACTATAGAATTCTGGATATTTACTTTACGAACTGGTATCGTATTGTTTTGAATGTCAATTTAAAGTTTATAAGTCCTATTGCAAACTTTCAGCAAACTCTATTTACTCCATGAAGTTTAATAAGTAGTATTAAATCAAGAGTAAGAATTCCAATGTTAGTATCTAAAGTATCATGTTTGCCTCCATGACTATTGATATTCAAAAGTTGTTTTAATATCAAGATTATATAGGAGCTGAAAATTGTTTCACAAACCATCATGTGTGAAAGATATAGTGATATCTGAAACAATGTTTTTGGTTGCATTATGATAGAGTATAATTTAGCAAAATACATGTTCTCATATTGTATGAGAATTTGTGAAGGATGGAGATGTTAAGCATCCTGATCTCCCAAAAAGGTTTTGGGAACTAACATTATACTCGCGATTCTTCATAGGCTATAGTAGCTTGATCATGAAAGTTGTCATGATAAGGATGAATAGAATATGTAAGTAAAATGTTTACTACACTAATAGATTACTAAAGAATGGTTTTTTGAAAGAATGCCAAACATTTGATGATGGTGATCCACTTCAAAGTGCAAGTCCAAAGGTATTAGTGTTTGACCATATACGCTTTGTACTATGTGTCATGTGAATGATACCACTATTGATGTTGATAGATTCTTTTAAAAGGAAAAGGAATTGTTGAAAGATAATCTATAAAATATTTGGCAGAAAATAAAAGGTTGGAGATGTCCAACTTAGGTATATAGAAGATATACATGTTATGGCTGTATTCCTTGCTTGTTAAACAATGTGGTTCTGAGGTATTGGATACTGGTATGGGATACCGAATTGGTTGGTATGAAGTGTCATACAGGACAACGCAATTCATGAACTACAATGGCCTAAGTAACTAGCAAGAGAATAAGTGATGATGTTCATCGAAAACAAATAAAGTGTTATTGTGTTTTTCGTTGTCGTCAAACCTAGCATTCAAGATTTGTTTTAATAATTGTTATTTTGTTTCGGTATCACGAGAACAATGGTTGTTCAAATAATTACCGTATTCCATAAAGGATGGATGAACTTTTACAAGTCTAGTGGGAAAAATCACATCCATAAACACTATTGCTAAAATGTCGCAAGACAAATGATTGAAAGATCACTTATGAAGTGGCATCACTGTTAAAATTATATTGTAAAGAAAACATGAAGAAACTCCATGTTGATGGATTTTTGGAGTCTTTGATTTTGATCAATTGACGCTTGTGAGACTTTCCTCGAGATAATTGAAACTCCGTTCATAGGCCAAAGAGGAATGGATGACTAGCTTATTGGAAATTGTGCATGCTGATGTGCATAGTCCATTATGTGTAGCCATATGTGATGGATCTTTTTGCTTCATATGCTTTCTCTAGAAATTTGAGTGAATATATTTATATATTTACTTAATAAAGAAGAAGTATGAAACATTTGAAAAATGTTCAAAGACTTTCAAGATGAAGTGAAAAATCATTCTAACAAGAAAATAAAAGAGTTTATGATTTGATCATAAAGGAAGATATTTAAGTTACATGTTTAGTAAAACACTTAAGATTTGAGGAATTGTTCCATGATTTGTGTTCCCCGATAAACCATAGGAGTATGGCATATTCGAGAGATGAAATCAAACCATGTTTGACATGGTAAGATCAAAGGTGTCATTTATAAAACTGCCATTATGTTTTAAGGATTGAAGCTTTAGAGACTACCGCTTTTACACTGAAAAGAGCACCATCGTGATCCGTTGAAATGACACCATATAAGTTATGGTGTGGGATAAAACCCGAATTGTCTTTTCTTAAATTTTGGTATGCTATGTATAAGTAAAATGTTTACAACCAAAGTTGGATAAGCACGTCTTTCTAGGTTATCCCAAAGAATTTGTTGGGAATTTCTCCATAATACCGAGGACAAAAGAGTTTGTTACTTGGAACGTCAAGTTTCTTGAGAAGGAATTTTTCGCGAAAAGTTAAGTGGGAGGACAATAGAACTTTGATAAGGTTGTTGAACCTTAGCTATATATGCTAAGTAGCGCAGCGCCGGAAAGTGTCCCGGTGGCAGCCACAATTCTCATGGCTCCCGTGATTACAAAGGTTGTGATCTTAGAGATTAGAGTTCCTATTGAACCGTGTGGGTCGGTAAGAATCAAATAGTGTGATTTGCTAAGCAAGTCATTATTGTTTTGACAATGATGAGCTGACTACATGCAAAGAAGCGATGATGGGCCCTAACTCCATAAAATGACTAGAAGCATCTTCACTTCCAAGTTCTGGGGAAGTTTCCAAAATGCTTTGGGAACAAAATTGAACTTCAGCACCGCTTACCACCCTCAGTCGCAAGGACAAGTTGAAAGGATCAATCAGATTCTAGAAGATATGCTCCGTGCTTGCGTCATCTCTTTCGGCATGAAGTGGGAAGAATGTCTTCCTTATGCTGAATTCTCTTACAACAACAGCTTCCAGAAAAGTCTAAAGATGGCACCATTTGAGGCTCTCTATGGTCGCAAATGCAGAACTCTGATTGGTTGGTCGGGCGCAGGTGAAAGAATATTGTTTGGCCCCGACATTGTAACTCAAGCGGAGGAGAAAGTTCACATCATTCTTGAAAATCTGAAGATTACTCAAAGTCGTCAGAAGAGCAATTATGACAGAAAGTACACGGACATGGAGTATGTCCCTGGTGATCTCGTTTACCTTCGTGTCACTCCCATGAGAGGCACGCACCGCTTTGGTATCAAAGGAAAGCTGGCTCCTAGATACATCGGTCCTTTCAAAACTCGTGGAAGGAGAGGAGAAGTTGCTTATGCTCTTGAGCTCCCTGAAAAACTCAAGGTCCATGATGTTTTCCATATCTCTCAACTCAAGAAGTGCTTCAAGGATCCCGGCAGGACCGTGGTCCATGAACTCATCAATCTCCAAGAAGATCTGTCTTATCAAGAACACCCCACAAAAATTCTTGAAGTCGCAGAAAGAAGGACTCGCAACAAGTCCATCAAGTTCTGCAGGGTGCAGTGGTCGCACCATTCCGTTGATGAAGCCACTTGGGAACGTGAAGATGAGCTCCGTGCCAAGCATCCTAACCTCTTCGAGTCTTCTTCTTCTTCCTAGAATCTCGGGGCAAGATTCCTGTTTAATGGGGGAGAGTTGTAGCATCCCAATTGTCTAACAATTGTAATGCTACTTGGTCTAGTAAGATAATTGCTACTTCCTACATATAATTGTTGCATCATAATTATATCATGCTCATGTCATCATGCCACCTTGCATTTGGGCATCATATAAAAACCTTTTTCCTTTTGGTTCTTCTCTCATATGCATTATTAATTGTTTTGGCACTTGTTAAACTGTATTTGATTCTTGATAAAGGCTTGGTGCCCAAATTGAGTTAGGGGCATATCTTTTATTCAACTTCACCACCTTTCTTGCCACCACCTCATATTTCCACCATCCTAGTTAATCATGAGCTATTCTTTTTCTTTGGCATTTAATTTAGCTCATGTGGGTTGGGTTGGATCCAATTCCTTTTTCTTTTGCTTGGCCTTTATTCCACATTTTGGTAAGGCATGGAATCATGCCATGTTATATCATTATTGTTTTCACAAAGTAAAACATGGGCCATGCAAATTATCCCCATCCTCTTCTTTTGGGATTTTTTTGTATTTTTGGAAGTGTGGCATGGTCCTTTGAGATTCAATTCAAGGTGGCCATACTTTTGCTTTCACCATCAAACCATACCCTCTCTCCTTGTCCATCATCTACCATGCATGATCATGTGGGCTTTTCTCTTTGATTTTTAACACCCTCTCCCTTTCTCTCTCTCTCTCTCTCTCTTGTATTTTCTCCTCACCAACAACTTGTGCTCAAACTCTAAGCCTCACCTCACTCCTTAGCCACCTCTTTTCCCTTTTAAATCAAATTTGCAAAAACTTCCAAAAAGGTTAATTTAGGGCTTGTTTAAATCTGCAACAAAACAAAGACAAAACAGTTAATTTAAATAAATAAAAGAAAACAAAACAAAGAGAAGAGCCTTACCTGCAGCCCAGCAGCAGTGCCAGTGCAGCGGCCCAACGACGCAGCCCCTCACCCGTCCCATTCCCCAGCCGCGGCCCAACCTTCCTCCCCAGCCCGTACCGGTTCGAGCCAGACAACGCCGACGCCACCCTCTGTTTCTCTTCTTCCTCGACTGACGCCGTCTCGCCCGCTCTCTCTCGGCAGCAGACAGAAAGCGGCAGCGAGGCAGCTGACCGTCTCCGCCGTCTGCCGCGTCAGCTAGCGCCTCCCGTACGCCACCTTCCCCCTTCTTATCCTCGCTCGGAGCCGCGCCCTTTTCCGAACCCTAGATCCCTTCTCCGATTCCCCTCTCCCTCTCTCTGCCGGTCCATGCCCGCCGCCAGACAGAGCACCACGACGCCGTTGCCGCCCTAGCCGGTGACCGAGGCCTCGCTGGGGAGCGCCGCCGTGAACCGAGGCGTCGTTTCCGCCTGCTAGGAGGAGCCAAGCCCGCTCGGAGTTGCCCCCTCGTCAGAGAGCCGTGCACCACCGCCACGACCTCGCCGTCCCCCTCTGCTCCGGCCGACCCGTCCTCTGAATTTCGTGGGAATCAGACGAGGTGAGCTCCCCCTCGTTCCTCTCCCGTTTCCTCCCCTCCGCGCGCCGGGGGCCGCCCGTATTTGACCACCGCCGGTGAGGTGCCCCGCCGACGAGCAGACCCAATGCCTGCGTTTTCCCCCTCTATTCCTCGAAGGCCCCCGTCCTGTACAGTCCCCCTCCGACGCGCCTCCCTGAACCAGATCCGTAGCTGGAGCTCCCCTCTATCTTTTTCGTTATTGCGCCGAAGACTATCTCGCCGTGGTTGCGTCGTCGTCCTCGTCCGAAGCCGTCGCCGCCGTCAGGTTGTCGCCATGGTTCAGAAGACAGACGTCAGATTCAGTTCAGTAGACGGCTGTGGCAGTTTTGCGTAACCCCCCCCCCCCCCCCACGCTTTTGTCGATCACGCCCAGGTCCTTAGCAGCCCCAGCGACCCCACGAGTCAGCCCCGGTGTAAATTTTGCAAGAAAGCCCCGCGGTTTGAAGTGTCTCAACCCGCGCTCTAGCACGCCCCCACCTGTCAGTCTCTACGAGTTCCGCCACTGGCACCTGGGCCATAGCCCGCTGGACCCACCTGTCATTCGCAATGGCTAGCTAGTCCCAGAGTGAGAAAAGCCCGCGGCTGTGCAACGTTGACCACTGGGCCCAGTTAGCGCCGGCCCCATCCGTCAGTGGCTTGGGCTAGTGCTGGCCATGTGTAAAAAGTCCTGGCAATTTTCTGTTTTAATTAAACTTTTCCAGGAATTGTTAAATACAAATTCAAATTAGATTTTAAATAACTTTTAAATTATAAATCCAAATAATACAAATAATATATGTTTTTGAATCGGAAAAATGTGAGGATTTCAAATATGCCATTCAAATTATTGTTTGAGCACTTTAAAATTTTGAGATGATTAAAATTACAATGAAATGCCTTTTTCTTAATAAATCAATAACTTTAATTCGATAACTCCAAATTTAACAAATAATATGCCTAAATCGATCAGCACGACGAGCCCGTTCTATCTATGCATTCCTTGTTCTGAATTGAAGAATGCATCATGTCATTATTAAAAATCAGAACTGTTTATGACAATAAAACTTGGCTAAATAATTAATAAAATGCTTTATTCTTGTACCCCTCACCTCACCCTTGCCATGCTACTTTAATGCCATGTAAATTATGCATCATTCATCATGGCATGCTTGTTTGCTTGTCGCATTTCAATTCATATGCTTGTGCACTTTATTTATGTTGGCCTTTGTTTGTTTGGTTCTTCTTCGAATAAACGCCTAGCAGGAGAATTACCAGGAATCACAGGAGTACTACCCAGATCCATCTCTCGCTTCAACTGAGCTGCCAGGCAAGCACTACCACATGCTTGCATACATATAGTACCTATTGCCTCTATCTTATTCTTGCATCATTGAGTCGAGATTGTATTAAATTGAATCCCAAGTACTGCATAGCCTTTACTTTTAAACCCCACCGAAGCTTGTTCCTCCATCCCATGAGCCATTACTACAGGAGTTGTTTGAGCCATGCGAGTCGTAGAAAAGCATGTGTAGGGGATGTGAGTGTCTGATGAATAACGAGGTACCTAAACAACACAACCTGAGTAGTAATGGGATAACTAATGAAAGAGGCACCGATGAGCAATATCTGTTATTTGGTTTTTCATGCTCACTTGTGTCCCGTAGGACCCCGAGTACTTGATTCCTGTTCCTTGACTATTCGCACTATCCACATCCGGGAGGCCTTATGGACCCCCCTGAGCCAGAGCTTGATTCATTCTTATTTCTTGGGGCCACAATTAGTTTGGGGCTTTACTACTATCATGTACTTATGCCATGTTACTGCTTTATTTAAGATTGTGCGAGGAGCACCTATACTATTTTGGATCGCGCCACGTTTTCGCGGTATCGACAAGCCCAGTCACATTTTTGGGTTCCCAGTCGTTTACAGCCGTCGTCGCAAACCCTGGGTCCGTCTCGGAGCCGGCCAACTTCGTTGCGGGTAGCTTATTGGGGTGGCCCCCTGAAATGTTTCTGAATCCTGTGATCGCTTTGTCGTGAATGCCTCGTTGGGTTTTGAGTTGGTTTTTCCGAGGTTGATCGAGTGTGTGTTGCTATTTGTGCACCCCTGCAGGGTAAATCTTTCTGAAAGCCGTGTCCACGGTTATGGACGACTTGGAGCATAGTTTCTCGATCATAGACAAGTCTAACTAAAGTACCGCTTTTAAATTGACTAAGTACCTGACTAGTAAATAGTGTAATACTCATGGAATGGTTAATAAAACTGCCAACAGATGGGGGTTGTTCGTCCGCTTCCTCGTAGGTAAGCGAGGAGGAGGATGGATCTGTTAATTATACTGATATAACTGTTGTTCTTAATTAACGGACATCCGTCTATCATTGGTTAGGCGGATGGTTAGCGAGTATCTTTAGACTTGTAGTTATTATCTTTTGCTGCAATTGCGTCACCCCAGGTTGTGTCCCCTTTAGCGGCATAAAGACTTGCTGAGTACCCCTAGGGTCTCACACGATAAATTGTTTGATTCAGATGAACAGGTGTATTCGCAAGAAGGATACTGGGTGGAGGAGACGGATGATGTTGGCAACGATCACTCGGTGTAGAGATTCCGAGAACGGGGATCCGTGAGATCTGTGGGCGAGATGTGTTTATTTATGTGGCATCTTATGCCGATTTGCTTCTTATCCGTACTCGAACCTTGTTTTCCGCTTCCGCCTGGTACTCTGATGTGTGATGCATGAGGAGCTATCCTAAAATATTATCTCTATCTAGGATATTTGAATCTTGCCATATGGCGTTGCAATATTTCTATTTCTTTTAGATGGAATGGCTCTGAGGACTGTTGTATGTGGCTTGCATACATACTCACTTGTGTATGTAGTTGATCCCTTCTCCTGCCGATTACGCCGCTCGTTCTTGTCCTGATGTTCTGAAAGTGGTTAGGACGGCCGAAAGGTCTACCGTGAGTGGCCCCGGGCCCCACCGTACTATTTTAACCACTTTCGCTCATCCAGGCATGTAACTAAGAGCGTAATTCACCGAGGTAGTTACATTATACCATGATATGTATATATCCAGATATGTCCTATGCTCTAAATGTTATGAGCACATACCAGAATGATTCATAAGATGATCATTGGACAATAGTAAAGATATTCTTATGAGCTTTGGAAGAACTAAGAATATATCATGTATAAGTGACAAATAGTTAAAGGTAGTTCATTGTAAAGTGTTAAGAATATATCATGTATAAGTGACAAATAGTTAAAGGTAGTTCATTGACAAAATACAAAGTTCCTAGTAATGCCTCTCATATAAACTAGCTCGTTGATTAACAAGATGATCAAGGTTTCCTGATCATGGACATTGGATGTTGTTAATAACAAGGTCACAACATTGGTGGAATGATGTGATGAACATTCATCCGAAGTATAACATTACGATCAAAGTCATTATGTTTATATTGCTATAACGTCATACGAAGTAATTTTAGTCCTTAGACCATGAGATCATGTTAATTGCTCACATCAGAAGAGTATCTTGATAACACCAAACGCCACACCGTAACAGGGTGACTATAAAGGTGGGTTCAGTACTACGAAGGTGTTATATTGAGGCTTATGGATCAAGAGTGGAATTTTTCAATCCCGATGATGGATAGATATACTCTGGGCCCTCTCGGTGATATCACATTAAGATAGCTTGCAAGCAAGTGATGAGATCACTAGAATGTTATATCACGGGAACGAGAAAAGAGTGCATGTCGGTAACGAGATCAAACTAGGTATTTGGATGCCAATGATCGAATCTCGGACATGTAATATATCGCGAGACAAAGGGATTTAGTTACTAGCGTTAAAGGTTCTCACGATCATAGAAGTCATCGTTGAATGTGTAGGAGTCAGTATGGATATCCAGGTCCCGCTTCTGATTATTGATCTGAGAGGGGTCTCGATCATGTCTGCATTATTCGCGAACCGTAGGGTGACACACGTAAGGGATACCGACACCATTTGGAGCAAATATGTTTCAGATAAAGATTTAAGAAAGCGCTGGAATTATTTCAATAGACACCGAAACTGTTTCGGGTGAAATTGCTGAAATTGGTTCTGCATGTAATATTGAAATGTTGCGGGGGGGGGGGGGGGGGGGGTTATGTGAATGTTTGTTAATTAAAGTAATTAACAAAATTCTGAATAAAAATAATAAAAGAGTTTTATTAAATGAGAGAGCATTAAATTTGGAGAAATTTAATGCATTTAAAGTGGAGACTTTAAAAGAGAATGTGAGGGGGCATTTTAATGTGGAGGGGTTACTACCACATGAATGGGGGAGGTGAGGAGTCACCCCCCATGGGGCGCCGGCCATGGGGAGGGGTACCCCCCCTCCTCCTATAAAAGTCCCCCTCTCACACCTTCACACTCACACCTCCTTGTGAAGGATCTCTCTCCCCTCTAGTATTATTTCCCCATGGTCTCGGATTAGCGAGATACATGTTCCCGGTGGCTTTATCTGGAAAGGAGTTGCTGCTTCCGCTGCTTTGCTAGAGCGAGGGACGGAGGTTGTCGGGGTTCCGGACGTGTGTGCGATCACGGATGCACCGCTGCTTTGCGGTGCTGGACTTGGTGGTGCTGGACTTGCTGGAGCTGGATCTGATGGACGTGCTGGAGCCAGACCTGCTGGACTTCATCACGATCTTGAGATCGGCAAGTGTACGACTACATCATCCACGAGTTCCAACTCGTTAACAAAGGTTTGTTGTCTTCAAGGGTAAGTTCTCTATGGATGTATATCCACCCATTGCTTGTATCTAGTAGATAGATCTTGGCGTATAGTTCCCATCGTAGGATTTTTTTGTTTCCTATGCTGCGAACCCAACAAGTTCAACCACGCTTTCACATAAACTTGTTAATTGTTTTCTTTTACTTGTTTTCATTACTTTTCTGTAAACAACCATAAATCTTTCAAACACCCTTTACTTGATATCAAACACAGCTTATAAGTATTCTTTGGTAGATAGTAACGAGGGGCATAAAGACCTTTACCAGTAGCTCTATGTGGGATTGTGGGTTCGATATCTTTACTTTGAAACTAGCTACAATTTGTTTGTGCACTAGCAGTCATCAGTGAGAGAGTCCAAGTTCTCTATTGAGACTACTAAGAAGACATGGTCTTCTAGATTTCACCTGTACCTGGACCAATCACAATGGCCGGAGTATCATGGAATTCAACTATGGCCTGATCTAAAATGGAAGGTGATTAAATGTGGAAGACGCAAGACAAAGCGCTTTAGGAGTGACATGGACGGATGGGGCCATGGTGGTGATCGAGGAATGGTAAATGACCAATTCTAAGAGCCTCGTAAGAGAGCCTGGTGTGGAACATGCAATGGTGAAGAGCACAATGCAAGAAAGCGTTCCCAAAGGAAATGAAGCAAGCACAAGCCAACCGAGTGGTACCCAACAAGTTCCAAACCAACCGAGTGGTAGCCAACAAGTCCCAAGCCAACCAAGAACTAGCCAAGAAGTCCCAAGCCAACCAAGAACTAGCCAACAAGTCCTAAGCCAACCAAGAACTAACCAACAAGTCCCAAGCCACAATGTTCCTAGACAACAAGCTCATAGGGACCAAAGAGGTCGATCACTTGGGCTTAGAAGAGTAAGAGGGCGTGGTGGTTTTAATGCGGCTAGCATGATAGGTTATTTGGCAGGACCAAATCTGTATGCTCATAGGTATGGCGGAAAAAATGTTCACACTTTTATGCTTATTTTACTACCTTCTATGCTTATTCTATTCAATCCACTATTGTTCACATTCATGCTTACTTTACTAACTTTTACCTTTCATTCTTATTATAGGTATGGCGACTCAACCCAACAAGGACAATGATGGGGAAGGTGTGAACTACTCGAAGTTGTGGGCGGACGCTTTGGAGGTTGTGAGAAATAGGAAGGAGAAAGAGGAAGAGGAAGAGGAAGAGATGAAGCAGAAGGAGAAACTTGCTCGTGAATTCGAGTCAGTAGTTCAACTTGCTATTGACTTGGCGAAAAAGAAGGAGGAAGAGGACAAGATAAAGAGGAAGAAGGAAGAGGAAGAGATGAATAGGAAAAATAAGAAGGAAGAGGAAGAGCATAAGAAGAAAAAGGAGAAGGAAGAGGAAGATAGGAAGAGGAGGGCCAATGCTAGGCCACCTTGCGCCGATCAAGAGGAAAGGCCACGGAAGGCATATTGTACATCTAAGGCCCATGGAAAGGAGGTTCCGATTTGTTGGTGCGAAGATGATTGCATTGTTAAAAACTCCAACGACTACAATTCCGATACTTGTGGAAGGAAGATCTTCATGTGTCCCAACTACTCTCACTCTCTCATGCGTACCCGCAACCCGTATGAGACTCCACCGGTATGCACAACGCAGGTTAGTTTAAGAACCTCTATTCCATATCATACTACTAACATGTACTATTTTCTTGTAGTATCCTCCTCCAGTATGCAGGTACTGCACTTGGATAGATCTCAAGCAAGATCATGCTACGAAGAGTATCCAGGAGATTGATGTTGCAATAGTTAGACACCGGTACCATGAAGTTGTGCGTAACAAGGAGATGGCAAAGAAGCGCAAGGAACGTGAGGACGAGCGTTGCAAGCAAGAGGAGGAAGAGAAGTGCATCGCTAAGGAGGATCATGATGCAGAGAGGGAAAGGAAGCGTCAAACGGCGTGGCGCTCCATGGAGGAAGACGAAGAGCGCAAGAACAAGGGGAAATGGCCTCGTGTTCTAGACTTGTAGACGGAAGCCATGGAAGAGGCTCGTGGTCTTTGAGCATGTCGAGTATGTTGTGAACCTTGAGAATGTTGTGAACATTGAGCATGTCATGAACTTTGAGTATGTAAAGCTCCTTAAGGGAAAAACGTTGTGTATGAGGTGCTTCTATTTGAGTATGTCATGAACTTGTGTTATTTTGTATGTGTTAACCACTGTACTGTGGCATTTGTGCTTGTGCTTGTACTCGATTATGTTCCCGTGAAACATGCAAAAGCACGTCTGTGGCCAATGTTACAGGAAGGTGCAGTGCCACTGATCATGGCGTTGCACGTGTGGTGCCACAAACCATGGCGCCACACTTCAGGAGAAAAATAGACAGAAGCTTTTGTCTAATTTTCTCTCGAAGTGCGGCGTCATGAACCATGGCGTTGCATGTGTGGCACCACAAACCACGGTGCCGCACTTCTGGAGCAAAATAGACAGAAGCTTCTGTCTAATTTTCTCCCGAAGTGTGGCGCCATGGCCCATGGTGTTGCATGTGTGGCGCAAAAGTACATGGCGCCGCTGTCTAATTTTCTCCCGAAGTGCGGCGCCACGGGCCATGCCGTTGCATGTATGTGGCGCCATAAGTCATGGCGGTTCACCTGTGCGGCGCCATGTGATGTGGCGTTGCACTTTCCTGTAACTCAATAGAGGCAATTGCCTTATTGTCTACGAGCGTGCGGCGCCGTGGTCGGTGGCGCCGCACTTTCCTGAAACATGAAGAATCACAATTGTGCAACCATTTGCGAGTGTTCTGAAACATGATCACATGAAGAACCACAATTGTGCAACAAGTTCACTCAGTCTTGCTGTGATCAACAAAAGAGACAGGTTGTTTCGAAAGACCATATCTAACAAAGTTAGAAACAAGTTCAGGCGATGTTGTCTTTTTAACAAGTTCAGAAACTAACAAGCATCTAACAAGTTCATAAACTAACAAGACCACATGATTACACGACCACGTCTACTTCCCATGGGTCGTCTTCTTTCCCCGGCCCCTTCTCACGGGAAGCTTCCTCGTCACCGGTTCCTCATCATCATCTTCCTCCGTGTACATATTCTTGGCCTTGTTTTCCTTGGCCACAGAAGGGTCCGGTGTGTAAGGATTCTTGGGTTGCCTTGGCTTGAGCACGTAGTCGGACCGCTCGTGGACTTTGTATTGAGTGTATGTGCCCAACGTCATCTCGTCGTCAACGCTTTCTTCATTTTGGGGCTGTCAACAAAAGAACAATAGTAAGGACATATAGTAATGAAATAGTTAGTGGGGATGTAATGCTTTGCTATCTTAGGTGTGTATTCCTCGCCAGAAGGGTTAGGGGGCGTGTTGGACCGTGACGCGGACGATGTTGCCACCTCGGGGTCCCAACAACCTAGCAAGTTCGAAACCGGCTTTAACCATAGGGCCTGCTTCTTGACAAACCCTCTAAACAGACCATCTCCTTTCTCTCTGTGTGGGTATGTCTCGAAAGCTTCCTCGCATTCATCGATGGACTTTCTTACCTCCGCCCGCTGTCATAGACAAGAATTAACAAGTAAGGCATCCGTGTGAGGTGCGATAAGGGCCAAGACGGAAAACAAACATTCGGCACACATTCCCGCAAAGTTGACCAATGGAGCATACTCGGCTTGTCGCCCTTCTCTGACCATCTTGTTGTATTGTTCAGCTACAAGCCTATCAAACAGCAATGGCTCCTCCAAGATTTCTTCTCGGAATGCTCGTGGGTATATCCCCATCCGCGCGTTGTCAAGAAATCATGTGATGTAGTTGTTCAAAGCATCCCGACTGAAGCCCCTTTCTTATGTTCCTTTTGCTTTCTTAGCCTCAATCACGCACCTCTTGAATTTTTCAACGTGCTTCATGTGAAGCTTGTTCCAATCCTTCTCCTTCCTCTGCTTCTTTCTGTCCAAGTTGCACAACAACAAGTCCTAAAGCATTATGTGTCGAAAGATATTACATCACAGGTTAAGGCGGTTGATATCTTACCCATGGAGCCCTATGTCCGTGTCCTTCCACTCAGGCGAGACAATCTGAAATAACCCAAACTGGGTCATGGAACGCTGAGGCTGGTGATGCTCAACCGCCCACATGCATACCATGGGGCAACGCATTAGCCACTGACGGGCTTCTTCTGTGCACTTCGGGTTAAGCGCATAGTCGTCCGGAATACCAAAGTTCCCCCTTGTACCATATGGCTCCCAGGTCACCTGCAACATACCACACTCATTTCAAGTTCAAAGATTACACGTTCATAACATAGAATGGTTATCATGTCAAACTCGTCGGTGTACCTCCTGTAGGCCACCACAGGGTTGGTTGGGGGATCGGAGACAACATCCCACTTGTAAGCCCGCATGAGGGGCTTGAGGAAGTTGCCGTCATCAACATAAGGGTTGTAGCGCAACAATCTCATCCATCCAACTAGAAAGCATTCCCAGCTCCACACCGAAAGAAGGAGTACCAATCGGTTGCGCTCCTAAGACAAGCATCATTCAGCTGCACATGAAGTGATACACCATTTAGTAAGAATAATATTTTTTAAGGTCATACAAACATAGAAAAACTCTGTAAAGAAGCGATTACCTAACACAACCAAGCCAACCCTGCTGAACTCCAACAAAACTTTGAGTCAAAAACTATAAGCACCTGAAGCCAATGTAACTAACCACGATCCCACTAGTGTGAGAAAAGAGAGTCCCTGTGAGAATGTACCACACGAGCTTAAGTCGTGACCGGGTCCTCCTAAGCATCCTCGGGGCGGGTCCTCGCGCCCCACGCCCCTTCTCTTCTCCTCCGTGTTGCTCCTCGTCCCCGATCCCTAATCCCCACGATCCTCCGGCATGGTCGGCGACTGTCCAGCCACGCATCTTCCTCGCCCTCGCCCATCTTTGCCCCAGGATTGACCATCGGACGCACGGGGACGGATCAGCGGAGCGTTGCCTATGCGGCGGCGAACAGGCCGGCACACATGCGCCATCGCCGCCATGGCTGCTGCCTCCCGCCTACGCATCGAGAAGTTGGTGTGGCAGAGGGGTGGATTCAGCGGGGTGGCGAGAGGAGGAGAGCGACGGAGAGCTTGGCGGCAAGGGTGGGAAGGGCAGCGACGAGCGCGCCGCGAAGCATCTTGTCAGCAGCATAGCCTTGTCGGCCAGAGCAGGCGGACAGGAACAGTGGATCCGTGTCCTGCCGGCGAGGGAGCCCTCCTCGCCAACTCTCATCGGCCTCCTCTAGCGACGGAGGAGTTCCAGCGGCCATGGTGATGGTACGTTCTCGGATGCCGAACGTCCTCTGCTGCACTTCCTCAAGTGAGCTCCTTGTTCTTTTCCCCTAATTTCATTCCCGTTTGACAAGCTGAGTTTGGGGAATATTGGTGTTCGTGTTGTCTACTGTTGCTGCAGGTACACGCATGTCGGGACGTCAGATCGATCAGTTGCAGGTACAGATTGAATCTTGGCTTATTTAGATATTGCATCTGGCAATTTAATATTTGACAGCTCCGCACGCACTTCTCACTCGAAAGCCGTTCGCGCCTTCTGTACTCTAAAGCCGCTTGCACTGAAGTGCAAGCTATTTTCTTCGCTCTTTAAACTCTAAAGTACTTACTAAATAGGGGCTGCGCCTATGGAGGAGATGATCCAATCTGAGCTAATATATTTACTGCAGTTTTTCCGAATTGAAGGGTTCACCTCTCACCCCCTCTTTCTAATGACCCTTCCTATCTAGGTTATCTCCAAGTAATCGTTTTATCTTAGATCTATATGTTCTCTCATCATGCTACAACGTGCGAGGATGCCGGAGGTAGAGGTGAGTGCATGGCCTAATTTGAAGAACTTGATGAGAAAATAATCGTGTGCTTTGGCTTTCCATTTTATTGGTACGATGTTAGTGCTTTCTTATCTAAGGTTTGTCAATCAACAAGCATTGGGACAGGCACGGCAATGAAGCAGTTTTGTATATAGCATATTATATAGCATCTCTCTCCTCATTTACTTTTATTCTTGGTATGCTCTGCTTGTTTTGGCTCCTAACAATTGATGTCAATTGTCATGGGTATTTTCGTTATAATGGGGAGCAGTTTAGGCTTAAATATTATCAATTCCAACACTCTGATGGAGCTAATACAATTTGTGAATTTGAAGTATGAGGTATTGAGGCAGTCAACACGATGGAAGGTATGATATGATGGTAAGTCCTATTTCATATTATAGTTTTTTCCTTTTGATTCTGCATGACCATACTGCCTAGATGTTCTACCTTTCTTATTATATTAAATTATATATGTAAATGTTGTTGAGAGGGAAAAATTCTATATCCAATGCATATATTTTTATTAGCGATTTTCCCAAGGTAATGGTGATGCCTCTTACTAGGATCTACTACTTGGTGAATGTTTTGTTTGGTGTCGCTTATGGTTGTTCTGTGTTTGGTTGGATCATTGGAAGATCGTGCAGATGTTGGAGAGGGTCAAGTTCGTATATCTGCATCCGGAAGATCCATTTTGGGTACAAAATTCGTTTGCATCTGGAGATATCATGTCAGGCTTCTTCATTATATTCCTTCCTAGGTTGTTTGGATCATATACTATTCCTCGGCTATTGCAACATATTGTTAGATCTTTCTCTTTGCTGCTAATGACTGGTGATTTTTTATTCAGGGGCACCGGTGGGTTGTATCTCGCTGTCATTATCTGGGAGGTTATTTGCTTGGTCGGCACCTGCTCTGGTATTATTCTTGTTGTCTATGTTTAACAAGGAAGTAGATTTCCTACCATTTATCATTGAGGATGATTCCATTTGGTTCGCAGGCGATCAATGGTATCAATGCTAGGCCAAATTTCGGTTATGAGATGTATGCTCTTGTTTCACAACTGGTCCATTTATAGTCTAGTTTCAGTTTGGTTATGCAATTTATTACAAATCTCTGTAGGTTCCGCTCTTCTGCTATTGCTGCTACAGGAGAGGCGTTAATGTATGGTGTACCTTCAATTGCAATCTCATTGAATTGGTGGGTATGTGTTTACTGCTTGTGTTCTAAATCTACTCTATCATTCCCACTGATTTGTTACCTCAGTAACACAAGCTAATAACAATTGGTGGCCGGATTTGGGCAACTAGGAAGAACGATGAAACTAAAGACAGTGACTTCAAGGATGCCGCTGGCTTGTGTTTTCCATTGATACATGCGGCATTGGCAGACATTGAGAAGGGAACATTCCTCGGTGGGTGTAGGCTGAATATTGGGGATCCAACTCGCCATCTGCAAATAAGGTTATTCTATAAACAAAACTATAAATTCCGTTTGGAGCCAAGAATAGTACTCGAAGCATAGTTGTAGAAGAACATGTACTCTTTTTACTTGTCCACTCTGGCATGTAATGACAATCATACTCGACCATGCTATGCCTGCTGAATATTGGGGTTCCAAGCTATTGTTTTGAAACAACAGCTTTGCACGTGATCTAGGTATAAAAGGTGTACCATATACATATTTCATGAATATGCTTTACGTCTTTGTTCTCAGCCTCAGCCCACAATATATGTTTTGCTTTTTCTCGGCTAATTTAATGTAGTGTTCTATATAATTGCATTGTGACTGTATTCAATATGTGCGCCACGAGTTACATATGTCCATTAAATATGTAAATTGAGTCTGTCGGTGGAAACCTGAGTGTGTTACTGGTTACTACTGTTGCATCGACGTGGTTGACTCCACCGATCTTGCTACCTCTAGGTGAATACTTATTTTTTCTGGTTGTAGATGCAGGTATGATTTTTCTAATGCATGTATTGTTCATTTTGTTGGGGTAACAGATCTTGCAATCTCCAGGTGAATACTTAATTTTTCTGGTTATGGATGCCGGTATGTATTTCCTGATAGCATGTATTGTTCATTTTGCTGGGATAAGAATTGTATCTGTTGCATGACTTTCCTATTTTTGACTCAATACGGTGTTATGGCTGTCACCTGGTGGTAGACTGTTTATCTTTTGTGAAAACGCCAGTACCGCTGCAGAATGGCAAGTTTTTTTTGGTGTCACTGATGCACCCTGTTTCTAGCTTAGATCTGGTTGACATTCCTAACTGCTGATATTTATTTGTGTTAGATGATACAAAATTTGGATGCATGGTATCCCACCCTCCAAATACCTAATAGCATGTATTGTTCATTTTGTTAGAATAAGAATTGTATTAGTTGCATGAGTTATTCTATTTTTAACTTTATCCGGTGCCACATTTCTTTGGTTGTGTTAGTGTAGAGCAGTACTCAGGGTGCTCCACTCACTTTATTTACCTTCCACATGACCTTATTTGTGTCTCAACTGTCAGTCACAGCCTTGCTGGTTGGAGACATAGATGGTAAAAGCCTAGGCTTCATGCTACTACTTATTTTTAGCCAATTGGATGTGGTCACCTTGAGATAGCTTATTTATGCACACAATTATGTTTTTCTTGGTGTATATCAGGTGATATAAATGTATCTCCATTATCTCTATCTAACTTTCCATGGGATAATTCGGCACAATCAGCAACTTCTATAGAAATGGGTAGACTGTTGCCTATTCTTCTATAGAAATGGTGTATATCAGGTTTTTGTTATTTACATATAAAATAGGAGGCTATTGTCGCCTAGGCTCATATGCATATTCTCTTACTTTCAGGTTATTATTGATCATGTTTCACACTTTATATTGTACACCACAGTTGCTTCGGATTACTTTCTTGTTGGAAAAGGTTTTCGTATTACTGTTGTGTTTAATGAGCAAGGAAAATCCATTTTTTCATAGTACTGTCATGTTTGTTGACTAAAATTGTTATTTGTTACGGTGTACAAGATAGCAGCCCATGAAACCAATTAACAATATTTCTGTGGCCCTGAGACCAAAAGTGCATATTATTGTTGGTTTATTGTGCTCAAATAATTGGCCTATTATTTTTCCTCAAACGTTCTCCTGGATTTGCCTCAAGGTTATACTATTTACTGGCTGCTCCTTGTTTTGGTAGGATCTGGAGTTTCCCATGGCCAGGTGCATGTGCCACCTTTTTCATGTTACATATGGAGTTTTGAATTGTTGGATCTGCTGTTCCTTTTTTCCTTCATCTATACATAGTACAACGGTGTCCATGTAATCACTAAGCTATTGTAATTTACTGCCTCAAATATCTGGAGAGACGGAAGAACATGAATGTAGGTTGTTAGGACCTTTGCATAAGGTATCAAGCCTGTCATGGTCCTCTTTTAGTGTTGCAAGGTTGCAGGCTCAGGCAAAGACTGGAGCTAAAAAATCCGTGTCAAGGAAATGTAGAAAAGAACTGATCACATACTTTGGTCTCTCTTGGAAGAAAAGTAAGAATTGGCAATCTTGGAAGTGCTTTGAGGGCGAATGATGTAATCCTAAAATGCAAGGATGGTACATGATCAGCAATAAAGCCGACTTTTTGTCTCCGTAAAAAATCTTATTGTCCGGATTTCCTATATGTCTGTTGCGAGCAATGTAAAGGTAACTCCATTTGTTATCATGGTCACTGAAAGCTATATGTCTGTTTTATTTATCTTTCAGATTTTCTAACTTCTTATCTTGCCCTGCATATATCTTGGTTTCATAGCTCCATGATAGCCAAGTATGACCCCTCCATGACAAGTACATCATGGCCTGCTGTCTCATGTACCGTGGTGATGTTGTGCCCAACGATGTGAATGTTGTTGTGGAAACTATCAAGAAAAAGTGCACTATCCAGTTTATGGAATGGTGTCGCACCGGCTTCAAGTGTGGTATCAACTACCAACCACCCAGTGTTGTCCCATGTGGTGACCCTGCCAAGGTCAAGAGGGTTGTGTACATGATCTCTAGCTCCACCAGTGTTGTTAAGGTCTTCTCCCGCATTGAACACAAGTTTGACCTGATGTATGCCAGGCGTGCCTTCGTCCACTGGCACATGGGTGAGGGTATGGAGGAGGGAGAGTACCTGAGGTCCGTGAGGATTTTGCTGCCCCGGAGAAGGACTATGAAGAATTTGGTGCTAAATTTGACGAGGTGAGGATGGTGATAAGGGAGAAGAGTAGTAGAGTCTGCGTCTTGGTGTTTTCCCAAGGCTGACTACTACTGATAACCAGTTATTTGCCGAGAGTGGCTTTATCTTTTATCTATCTGTTTGAATGTTTGCTTTGTGATGTTTGGTTTACAACATGTTACGTTGCATGAACCTGTGGTATGTTTGAACCTGCTTCGCACCTTGGTTAATATGCATGTTATGTGGTCTTTATGCCTCCTTCTACTACTGCAAGTTTATTATGTTTTGTATGTGTGTCCTTGTGTTTGTTTTGCGGATTGGCTGGTGCTATCTACATGTTTGTACTCTTCTGAAGTGCTGAGCCACGTGTAGTTCTGAACCCATCGTGTGCTAACTGCTAAATTCTATTCCAAGCAACATACTATAATTTTTTTTAATGTAAATCGATGTACATACAAAACTTTATCAATTAGCTAAAACTTATGACTAAAATATTGTCTCGCTTTCGGTCTCACGCCGATGGTGCACCACGCACTGGGTCATCTAGTGGGACTAAGAGTCTGAAGGACATGTACCCGAACGTATGTTTCCGTATGGCCAGCACGTTTGCTGAGCTAGTAGATTAATGGAATTATAGTTTCCTAGATTAATGGAATTATAGTTTCCTAGTCTCCACCATAGTTCAAAATAGCCGGCTAATCTATTTAGCGGTGGCTTTTTCAGAGACTATGAAATGCTATAGCATAGCGGGCTATTCTGTTTTAACGTATTTTCAAAAACAGAGAAAACTTCGGTAAAATATTGTCTGAAGAAGGGAAAAACTATGACTCAAATAAGATTCGAGCTACTACTCATGCAACTATTCAACCAATAAACTCACAAGTTTTTTTTAAATCAGATTGAACATAAACTCAAAAAAGGAAAATAAAAAGGAGAAGAAAATTCAGAAAGCAGAAGTATAGCCTAATTTAGGGCTAAATCGGGCTACATCTAGTTGTTGGCAGCTATTCTTCGTTTAGCCTATGAAGGACCTAACCGGTAGCGGGAGACTTTTTGAAAGGCTATAGCGCGGGGGCTATTTAGAACTTTGCTCTCCACTCGGCTCTTTTCGGTTCCGGCCTTGCACAATACGCACAAACGTGAACACACGTTTCCTATAGAAAGCTCGAACAGGTTCGAACAAAACAAGGATTCCGAATAGTTCATAGTAAGAGGGATCAACAAGCACAAGGATGAGAGGGGAGAGAGATTTCAGGGCGAGAGACGAGACAGAGAGCTGAGAGAGGCGAGAGTTTTCTCTATTCATCAATGAGTCAATTTTTACATCTCCACGGGCTTATAACCACGCCCTCACGGCACTTCCACCCACTCTGGGCCCACCGCCAACTCAGCCACAGCTCACACCACACATGGTTAGTAACATTACATACGCAATCTACTTTTCGTCTCAACTCACTTAGCTTCCGGCACACCTCTGTCAGATGAGCGACCGATATCTTCCTCAGACATGGCATTCCTGAAATTGCCGCCTCCTTGAGAACCAGGTTGTCCCCAGACTGGTGCATCTGGGTATCGAGCCTTCAGGACAAACTCGTTTTCCCAGGTGGCCATGGAGATAGGC
Source organism: Avena eriantha (assembly GCA_910589775.1). NCBI lineage: Eukaryota > Viridiplantae > Streptophyta > Magnoliopsida > Poales > Poaceae > Avena > Avena eriantha. The sequence continues at coordinate 166,566,659 of OU342743.1, read as the reverse complement.
ATACCTGACCACTTAATCAGAAGCTGCAGCAAAGCACAATTGCCCCTTTTGACCAATCTACGATCGGGAATTTCTTCAGGCAGAACATCCAAAACATCAAGTTCCAGCATAGAAGGAATGTCAGTATAGACTGGAGTATGATCTGGAATGTGCTCCTTTAACTGAGACACATGGAACATCGGGTGTACTTGGCTTGATGTAGGCAGCTCCAACTTGTAAGCTAAGGACACCACTTTCTCCAGAATAGTGTAAGGACCAAAGAATTTCATAGAATTTTTTGGGAATGGTTTTGTCGAGCATATGGTTGAAGTTTCAATTATACTTTTTCTCCCACTTGAAATTCCTTCTCATATCGATTCTTATCAGCATATAGCTTCATACGATTCTGAGTTGTTTGAAGATGATGTGTAAGCCACTGTCTATATTGTTCTCTGCCTGACACAACTGTTGATGCTTCATCTGATAAGGTGGTTTCCCCGGCAGGTAACATTAGAACATTCGGTTCAACATCATAGAGTGCCTTAAAGGGAGAAGTGCCAAGAGCAGTGTGGTAAGTAGTATTATACCAAAACTCCACAGCTGGTAACCAAGTGGACCATTTGGTTAGAGTGTCACTGACAACACATCTCAGAAACATTTCCAGACACTGATTGACACGCTATGTTTGTCCATCACTCTGTTGGTGATAAGCAGTGCTGATATTAAGTTTAGTATCACTTCTTTTGAACAATTTCTTCTAGAAGGCACTAGTAAAAATAGGATCTCTATTAGAAACAATGGACTTTGGGTAATTTTGCAACTTAACAATATTATCCCAAAAGAGTTGTGCTACTGTGACAGCAGAGAATGGGTGTTTCAAAGGAAAAAATGGGCATATTTGGTGAATCGATCCACAACCACCAAGATGCAAGTATATCCCTAAGATTTGGGCAGCCCCACAATGAAATCCATCGAAATATCATGCCAAGGACTCTTAGGCACAGGCAGAGGGTGTAACAGGCCAGGAGTCCTACAATTCTCATGTTTATCTTGCTGACAGGTAGCACCTTTCTTTACCACATTTTGCACATCCAGTTTTAAACCTGGCCAATGAAATAGTTTATGTACTCTTTTGTAAGTAGCCTGGATGCCAGAATGCCCCCCAAGTGCTGATGAACGAAAGGACATAATAATTCTGGTCTGTAGCCCAGCATTGGCTCCCAACACAATTCGGTTATGAAGTTTAATGAGGCCACTATCCAGAGTATAACCTTGTTCATTTGTACTAGAGACCGCTAACTCTTGCAATAGTTTATGAGCTTCAGGGTCCACAACATAAGAATTCACTACTTCTTGTACCCACACAGGTTTTGCCATAGACAAAGCTTGAGCAGCAAAGAAGTGTCCTACCCTTGATAGAGAATCTGTTGCCTTATTGTCAGGTCCCTTCTTATATTGGATTTTGTACTGCAAGCCAATGAGTTTGGTCATAGATTTTCTCTGCAACTCAGAAGTTAATGCTTGATCTTCTAAATGATAGAGACTCTTGTGGTCAGTTCTGATAGTAAAAGGTCCCCTCAACAAATATTGTCTCCATTTTTCCACAGCCATAAGAATAGCCAAAAATTCCTTTTCATAAATACTCAGTGTTTGATTCCTTTGCCTCAAAGTCTTGCTGAAATAAGCTACATGATGATTATATTGCAAAAGAACATTCCCCACTCCAGTACCACAGGCATCAGTTTCAATCACATATGGTTTGGAAAAATCAGGCAACATGAGAACATGAGTTGTGCTCATTGCTTCCTTTAGCTGCTCAAAATCCAACTAAGTCTCATTGGTCCACTGAAATTGAACTTTTGTTTGTAACAAATCTGTTAATGGCTTGGCCAACACCCCATATCCTTTAACAAACTTCCTATAATACCCAGTCAGACCAAGAAACCCCCTCAATTTTGTGGTATTAGTAGGTATAGGCCAATTCACCATGGCAACAGTCTTTGCTGGATCAGTGGAAACACCATCATCAGAAATTATGTGCCCAAGGTACTCCAATTGTTTGAAAGCAAAGGTGCATTTACCGAGTTTGGCAAACAATTGATTGTTTTGTAGCAATTGAAAGACCAATTCCAAATGATGTAAGTGTGCTGCCATAGAGGTGATATATACTAGAATGTCATCCATGAAGACAATCACAAACTTCCTTAAATAGGGAGCAAAAATATTGTTCATCAAACACTGAAATTGTTGGGTTCGCAGCATAGAAAACAAAAAAATCCTATGATGTGAACAACTAAGTACCAAGATCTATCTATGTAGATACAACCAACGGGTGGGTATACATCCATAGAGAACATACCATTAAAGAGCGACAAAGCGTTACAAGGTTGTACTTGTGGATGATGTAGTCGTACACTTGCTGATCTCAAGATCGTGATAAAGTCCAGCGAGTCCAGCACCAGCAGGTCTAGCACCAGCAAGTCCAGCACCGCAGAGCGGCGGTGTATCCGTGATCGCACACACGTCCGGTACCCCAACAACCTCCACGTCCTCGCTCCACTGATGCAGCGGAAGCAGCAACTCCTTTCCAAACAAAGCCACCAGGAACATGTATCTCGCTAATCCGAGACCATGGGGAATAATTTCTAGAGGGGGAGAGAGATCCTTCACGAGGAGGTGTGAGATGAGAGGAGGACTGGAGGGCCTTTTATAGGGGAGAGAGGCGGCCCCTCCCATGGCCGGCGGCCAAGGTGGTGCCCCCACCTCTTCCATCATTCATGTGGGTGGAGCTCCCACTCACATAAACATGCCTCCACTCAAAAGTCCACTCACCTCCATTAATTTTCTACCAAATTTAATGCAAACTCTAATTCTATAAAACTCTTTTATTTATTTTATTCAGAATTTTTTAAATTACTTTAATTAACAAACATTTACATAAAACCCCCTGCAATATTTCAATATCACATGTAGAACTAGTTTCTACAATTTCACCTGAAACAATTCCGGTTTTCATCGAAATGATTTCAGCGCTTCCTTAAATCTTTATCTGAAATATATTTGCTCCAAATGGTGTCGGTATCTCTTAAGTGTGTCACCCTACGGTTTGTAAATAATGCGGACATGATCGAGACCCTTCTCTGATCAATAATCAGTAGCGGGACCTGGAGATTCGTACTGACTCCCACACATTTAACGATGACTCTAGTGATCGTGTGAACCTTTTAACGTCGTAACTAAATCCCTTTGTCTCACGATATATTACATGTCCGAGATTCTATCATTGGTCTCTCCATACCTAGTTTGATCTCGTTATCGACATGCACTCTTTTCTTGTTCCCGTGATATAACATTCTAGTGATCACATCACTTACTTGCAAGCTATCGAAATGTGATATCACCGAGAGGGCCTAGAGTATATCTATCCGTCGTCGGGATGGACAAATCCCACTCTTGATCCATGAGCCTCTACATAACACCTTTGGAGTATCTGAGCCCACCTTTATTGTCACCCTATTACGGTGTGATGTTTGATGTTATCAAGTTACTCTTCTAGTGTTAGTGATTGACATGATCTCATGGTCTAAGGACAAGAATATTTCGTATGATGTTATAGCAATTTAAACACAATGACTTTGATCGTATTGCTATACTTTGGATGAATTTTCATCACATCATTCAACCAATGTTATGACCTCATTATTAACAACATCCAATGTCCATGATCAAGAAACCTTGATCATCTTGTTAATCAACGGGCTAGTTTATAAGAGATGCATAACTAGAAACCCTTTATTTGTTTATTAAACACACATGTATTAATGTTTCCAATTAATAGAATTATAGCATGCAAAATAAATATTTATCATAAACAAGGAATAAGATAATAACCACTTTATTATTGCCTCCCCGGCATATTTCCTTCAGTCTCCCACTTGCACTAGAGTCAATAATCTAGTCTGTAAACTTGCGCATTCAACACTTATGGCTTTCTGGTGTTGTATATACGTGTTTGCTAGTGGTTAACATAGTATCTGGATCTGACATATTTAGGTCTATGTGTATTTGCATGTCTTTGCGTCTCTATGTGTCACTCATTCTCTAATGAGATGGCATTGTATAAATTTAGTCCTTTGGTGAGACATTTAGTTCCTTTAGGTTAAAACATGTTGATAGTATTGTCGTACAATATATCTTCATAGTATTAGCCCACTGTGAACCACATCTAGTTTGATAACAAACTACTTAACCAAATTCCCTTCTTTGCTACTACTATAGCAGTCATATACTTAGCCTTTTGTTGTAGTATCCGTCACAATGTATCAACTTTAGAACTCATCCAAATCCATCATGGAACCTCCTTTCCATTACATTGTTCCATCCATAGTTTAAATTGAGATAAATTTAATTTGTATCTTGTGACAAACTAATATCAATGTAACACTTTACAATGAACTATTTGTCACTTATGCACGATATATTGTTAGTTCTTCCAAAGCTCATAAGAATATATTTACTATCATCCAATGATCATCTTATAAATCATTCTGGTATATGCTCACAACATTTATAGCATAGGACGTATGTGGATATGTACATATCATGGTATTATTGATCAAAATATTCATGTGATTTTCACTCACCAAGTGTCGATACACTTTAATCTTGATTCAATCCTTTCCATGTAGCAAGAACCATTTCTTGTCATTTCCATATTGAACCCTTTTAATATCTCATATATGTACGTCTGGCACAACCATATTAGCACCTCAATCTATCCATATAGACATTGATGTCTGATATTCTAGTTTTGCCCAAGTCTTTCATTGAAATCCATTTTAATGAAATTTTTAAACCATGTCCATAAATGACACATCATTTCCAATCAACAACATGTCCTCTACATACTGTATTGGAAATTTGTCTCAGTGCTCCCACTTAATCTCTTGCAAATGCAAGCATCTTCATCGTCTCTGATGAAATTAAACATTTTAACAGTTTCATCATGGTAAAGATTCCAACTCCGCTATGCTTACTTCTACCATTGAAGTTTGCATGCCCTTTTAGCATCCTTTGAATTAACAAAAACCTTTGGATCGTGTCATATACACGTCCTACATAACCATTCTATTAGAAGAACTTTGTTTTGTTTGTTCAACTACAATATACCAAATTATATGTAGTGGTTGCTATATTAATCCGTCAGGACTAAATATCGCTACGAAAGATCAAATCTTGTCATAGTCAACTCCTTGAACATTGTCATAAACTCCTTTCCGACACGTCGACTATTTCATAGATGTCAAACATCCATATCTATTTCTTTCTAGATCCAAATACGACCGATAGACTACATGCCTTTCTAAAGGGTCTTCCAAGTTTAGAAACTTGATTTCTCGTGTATGGATACTATCATGGATTTTATGACTTATAGTCATTTTATGGAGTCAGGTCCCATCATCGCTTCTTTGCATATAGTCGGTTCATCATTGTCAAAACAATAACGACTTGTTTATCAAATCTTGCTATTTGATTGTTACCCAACGCATACGGTTCAAATAGGAACTCTAATCTCCAAGATCATAACCTTTGTAATCATGGGATCCATGAGCATTGTGGATGCCACCGAGGCACTTTCTGACGCTGCACTACTTAGCACATATATCTAAGGTTCAATAACCTTATCAAACTTCCATTGTCCTCCCACTTAACTTTTCGCGAAAAATTCCTTCTCAAGAAACTTCATGTTCCAAGCGACAAACTCTTTTGTCCTTGGTGTTATGGAGGAATACCCAACAAATTCTTTGGGATAACCTACAGAGACGTGCTTATGCAACTTTGGTTGTAAACATTTTACTTATGCATAGCATACCAAAATTTAAGAAAATAAAACTTGGGTTTTATCCCAAACCATAACTTTTATGGTGTCATTTCAATGGATCACGATGGTGCTCTTTTCAGTATAAAAGCGGTAGTCTCTAAAGCTTTAATCCTTAAAACATAATGGAAATTTTATAAATGACACCTTTTGTCTTACCATGTCAAACAAGGTTCGATTTGATCTCTCGAACATACCATACTCCTATGGTTTATCGGGAAATGCAAATCCATGGATCATTTCCTCAAATCTTAGGTGTTTTGCTAAACATGTAACTCAAAGATCTTCCTTTATGATCGAATCATAAACTCTTTGTTTTCTAGTTACAATGATTTTCCACTTCATCTTGAAAGTCTTTGAATTTTTTTCAAATGTTTCATACTTCTTCCTTATTAAGTAAATATACAGATATATTCACTCAAATTTTCAGAGAAAGCATATGAAGTCGAAAGATTCACAGCACATGGATACATATAACGGACTATATACATCAACATGCACAATGTCCAATAAGTTAGCCATCCATTCCTCTTTAGCCTATGAACGGAGTTTTAATTATCTTGAGGAAAGTCTCACAAGCATCATTTGATCAAAATCAAAGACTCCAAAATCCATCAACATGGAGTTTCTTCATGTTTTCTTTCCAATATAATTTAAACAGCGATGTCACTTCGTAAGTGATCTTTCAATCATTTGTCTTACGACATTTTAGCATTAGTTTTATGGATGTGATTTCTCCAACTAGACTTGTAAAAGTTCATCCATCTTCTATGGAATACAGTAATTATTTGAACAACCATTGTTCTCATAATACCGGAACAAAATAACAATTATTTAAACAAATTTTGAAGGCAACCTTTGATGTCAACGATGAACACAATAACACTTTATTTGTTTTCGATGAACATCATCACATATTCTCTTGCTAGTTTCTTAGGCCATTGTAGTTCATAAATTGCGTTGTTCTGTATGACATTTCACACCAAACAATTCGGTATCCAATACCCAAGAACCACATTGTTTAACAAGAAAAGAATATAACTATAACATGTATATCATCTATATACTTAAGCTAGACATTTCAAGTTTTTTATTTTCTGCCAAATATTTTATAAATTCTCTTCCAACATTCCCTTTTCCTTTTAAAAGAATCTATCAACATCAACAGTGGTGCCATACATATGATACATAGTACAAAGCGTGTATAGTCAAATACTAACACCTTTGGATTTGCACTTTGAGTGGATAACCATCATCAAATGTTTGGTGTTCTTTCAAAAAATCACATCTTTAGTAATCTTTTAGTGTAGTAAACATTATATCCTATATTCATCCTTATCATGACAACTTTCATGATCAAGATAGTATAGCCTATAAGGACAAATTGTGAGTATAATGTCAGTTCCCAAAACCTTTTTGGGAGATTAGGACGTGTAGCGTCTCCAACCTTCGCAAATTCTCATACAATATGAGAACATGTATTTTTCCAAATTATACTTTGTCATGTTGCAACCTAAATGTTGTTTCAAATATCTCAATATCTCTCACACATTATGGTTTCTGAAACAATTCTTTCAGCTCCTGGATAACCTCGATATTAAAACAACTTTTGAATATCAAGAATCATGGAGGCAAACATGATACTTTAGATACTAACACTGGAATTGTTACTCTTGATTTAATACTACTTATTAAACTTCATTGAGTAAATGGAATTTGCTGAAAGTTTGCAATATGACTTTTAAACTTTAGATTGACACTCAAAACAATACGATACTAGTTCGTAAAGTAAATATTCAGAATTCTATAGTTCTATTATCTCAATTAAAACTAAGAATAAGTAGTATACGGATGCCAATGACTACAACAAATTATGAAAAATCACTTCGATTTAGTTTATGATAAATTGAGTTCAAGTAATCCAACTTACAAATAAACTCCCACTCAAAACCAACATCCCTTTAGTTGTTTTGGTGATTACATGAACTAAATTCACTACACTAAGTCTGATCATCACGTGAGTCGGTGTAGCTTAAAAGGTGAGCATCTATATGGGAATCATATCTACCATATGACTCATGCTTAACCTTTTGGTCCATGTTCCGAGGTCATGTATGTACATGCTAGGCTCGCCAAGTAAGCGTAGAGTCAAGTACACCTAATCATCACGTGATGTCTCGAAACGACGAACTTTCTTAACGGTGCATACTTAAGGAAGACCATATTTTATCTTGATATCTAAATGAGGGATCATCTTATAATGCTACTAAAGTGCCAAAAAAGCAATATAAGATGCAAACAAAACATCATATGCATAAAGTGCAATGATATGGTTCTTGCAATTGATCACTATCATGTGCATTGTGGTATGATATTTATCATTCCTTTATGTGTAAGGCCAAGGTCTATGGAACCTACACGTTAGGTATGCTATAATTTCCAAGAGTATCAACTATACTTCAAATTATAACATTACCATATCATGACACTTGCCCAGCAACAACTAAACTAGACGCTTCTAATTTATGAATTGCATGTTTACGTGGCTTAGGGCTTTCGAGGATAGAACCGGTCTTACCTACGAACATGGAACCACAACGGTGATAACCAGATTATTAGCAACTCGTTGTAAATCAGATATTGACTATAGTAGGAGAGACAGACACCTGCTAGCCACTTATGCAAAACTAGTTGCATGTCAAGCGTGGAACATGTCTCATGTGCGAGGACATGTAAAGTTAATCCGTGTCGCTTCATCCGACTATGCCACCAATATCAAAAATACATAGAAGATGCAATAACATGATCATATTTCCCACATACTCATATGTGTTCTACCCGTGCAAAGCATCTACGCATAGACCAGGCTCTGATATCACTGCTGGGTTCACAACATAGAAAACAAAAAAATTCTATGATGTGAACAACTAAGCACCAAGATCTATCTACCTAGATACAATCAATGGGTGGATATAAATCCATAGAGAACATACCCTTGAAGAGCGGCAAAGCGTTACAAGGTTGTATTCGTTGATGATGTAGTCGTACACTTGCCGATCTCAAGATCGTGATGAAGTCCAGCGAGTCCAGTAGGTCCAGCACTAGCAAGTCCAGTACCGTAAAGCAGCGATGCATCCATGATCACACACACGTACAGTACCCCGATAACCTCCATGTCCTCGCTCCAGTGATACAGCGAAAGCAGTAACTCCTTTCCAGACAAAGCCACCGGGAACATGTATCTCGGTAATCCGAGACTATGGGGAATAATTTCTAGAGAGGGAGAGAGATCCTTCACGAGGAGGTGTGAGATGAGAGGAGGAGTGGAGGGCCTTTTATAGGGGAGAGGGGGCAACCCACCTCCTCCATCATTCATGTGAGTGGAGCTCCCACTCACATAAACATGCCTCCACTCAAAAGTCCACTTACCTCTATTAAATTTCCACCAAATTTAATACAGACTCTCATTTAATAAATTTCATTTAGAATTTTGTTAATTACTTTAATTAACAAACATTCACATAAAACCCCTGCAACATTTCAGTATCACATGCAGAACTAGTTTCTACAATTTCACCTGAAACAATTTTGGTTTCCATCGAAATGATTCCAGTGCTTTCTTAAATCTTTATCTGAAACATATTTGCTCCAAATGGTGTCGGTATACCTTAAGTGTGTCACCCCTACGGTTCGTGAATAATGCGGGCATGATCGAGACCCTTCTCCGATCAATAATCAGCAGGGGGACCTGGAGATCCATACGGACTCCCACACATTCAACGATGACTCTAGTGATCGTGTGAACCTTTTAACATCGTAAATAAATCCCTTTGTCTTGTGATATATTACATGTCCGAGATTCGATCATTGGTATCTCCATACCTAGTTTTATCTCGTTACCGACATGCACTCTTTTCTCGTTCTCGTGATATAACATTCTAGTGATCACATCACTTGCTGGCAAGATATCTCAATGTGATATCACCGAGAGGGCCCAGAGTATATCTATCCATCATCAGGATGGACAAATCCCACTCTTGATCCATGAGCCTCTACATAACACCTTCAGAGTATTTGAACCTACCTTTATTGTCACCCTGTTACAGTGTGACGTTTGATGTTATCAAGTTACTCTTCTAGTGTTAGTGATTGACATGATCTCATGGTCTAAGGACTAGTATGATGTTATAGCAATTTAAACACAATGAATTTGATCGTATTGCTATACTTCGGATGAATGTTCATCACACCATTCACCAATGTTGTGACCTCGTTATTAACAACATCCAATGTCCATGATTAGGAAACCTTGATCATCTTGTTAATCAACGAGCTAGTTTATAAGAGAGGCATAACTAGGAACCCTTTATTTTTTTATTAAACACACATTATTAACGTTTCCAATTAATACAATTATAGCATGCAAAATAAACATTTATCATAAACAAGGAATAAGATAATAACCACTTTATTATTGCCACTTGGGCATATTCCCTTCAGAAATGTAGTAGGATCATTAGTTAGGCCAAAAGGCATCACCTTAAACTGAAAGTGTCCATGGTGAGTTTTCAAAGCAGTCTTCTGTTCATCTTTTGGGACCATTCTAATCTGATGATACCCACTTATTAAATCCAACTTGGAGAAGTATTTATTTCCTACCAATTCATCCAGAAATTCATCCACAATTGGTAATGGAAAATTGTTCTTAGTAGTTACCAAATTGAGCCTTCTGTAATCAACACAAAACCTCCAAGTATTATCCTTTTTATTTACAATCAAAACAGGAGAAGCCAAACGACTAATGTTGGGTCTCATCCCTCCGTTAGTAATCATCTCAGCCACTTGCTTTTCAATCTCATCCTTCTGAAATGTGGAGTACCTATAAGGCCTGGCATTGCAGGAGATGTACCAAGAAGCAAAGAATGGAATGATCAAAGGATCTATGAGGTGGTAATGACTTAGGTTCCTGAAAAATAGTGTTGTAGCGAGATAGTAAAGCTTCCATAGTCACATGCACCTCTCCTTGACTTACTTCATCAGGAATATTGACAGCATGAAGTACAATGATGACCCACAAGTATAGGGGGTGTATCGCAGTATTTTCGAGGGAAGTGAAACCCAATTTATTGATTCGACACAAGGGGAGCCAAAGAATATTTATAAGCCTTAACAACTGAGTTGTCAATTCAGCTGCACCTGGAAACAATCTTGCTCATAGCAGTTTATCAATAGCAACCGTTTTGTAGTAGGAATAACAAAGTAACAGCAGTAGCAAAACAAAGACAGTAGTAACAAAAGAAGTAAACAGTGGGATTCGAGTGCGGTAGGCATAGGGATGGATGGACGGGCGTTGCATGGACAATACAATTCACATAGCAATCAGAACATAGGGCAGTTGCAGATAAATAAGATAAAGCACCCAAGTACTAGACAATCCTAGGCATGTGTTCCATATATAGTCATACGTGCTCGCAATAAGAACTTGCACAACATCTTTTGTCCTGCCAGCCCGTTTGCAGCGAGGCCTCTAGGGAACTACTGGCAATTAAGGTGCTCCTTTTAATAGAGCACCGGAGCAAAGCATTAACACTCCATGAACACATGTGATCCTCACATCAAAGCCTTTCCCTTCCGGTTATCCCGATTTCTGTCACTTCGGGGACATAGGTTCCAGACAACAACGTGTGTATACAACTTGTAGATAAGACCAGAAACAATACTATCATAATGAATCAATAATAAGTCCAGATCTGAAATCATGGCACTAGTGCCCTAGTGACAAGCATTAAGCACAACAAGTCGCAACAAAGTCATAAAGCACTAATAAAAGATACTAGGCACTATGCCCTAACAATCTGATGCCATTACATGAAAAATCTCATCCAATACCTACCATCCCCATAGCCTACAGCGGGGGATTACTCACTCATAGATGGGGGAAACATGGATAGTCGATGAAGATGATGTTGGAGATCGATGGAGATGGCTCCGGGGGCACTTCCCCGTCCCGGCAGGGTGCCGGAACAGAGACTTTCTGTCCCCTGAATCTCCCCTTCGGTGGCGGCAGCGCAGCGAAACTTTTCGTGGAAAAACGTCGAACCCCCCGAAGCTTTTAGGTCAGAAGACTTCTTATAGGCGAAGAGGGAGACCGAGGGGGTGCCTGGGGCCACCACACCATGCCCTGGCGTGGCCAGGCCCAGCCCACGCCTGGGGGGTGTGGCCAGCCCCTGGCCCTCCTCCGTCTCGTATTCTGGCTCCTGGAGTCTTCTGGAAAAATAGGCACTTTGGCTTTTGTCCCGTCCAATTCCGAGAATATTCATTTTCTGACTTTCCTGGAACCAAAACAGCAGAAAACAGGCAGCTGGCACTGTGGCTCTTGTTAATAGGTTAGTCCAAGAAATCATATGAAAAGTACTCCCAAGTGTGGACAAAACCCAAGAAAGTGGATAAAACCAAGCATGGAGCATCAAAAATTATAGATACATTTGCCATGTATCAACATCCCCAAGCTTAACTCATGCTCGTCCTCGAGTAGGTAAGTGATAAAAAGAAAGACTAATTTTTGAGGTGACATGCACCATCAAAGACTTGACCAAAGTATTTGTAAACATTCAAAGCTGGGATCAAAGTACTTCAATCATAACATGAAAGACAAAGTTCTAGCAACAAGACAAAGAAACTAGGATGCAACATGAAAAGGCACAAACAAAAGATTCATGAATAACAATGCTTTGCAAGACGTTTGTTTGTTTCACATAAAGAAAACATAGCATAGTGGCATTCAGCTTGTCCCTCAAAGAGTAGCAACCATAAATGCATAGGACACCGTCAAAGTTCACAAGAGTGACTAGATACAAATAGTTTAAAACAAGCAATATCAAGGTATGCATCAATCAACAAGTCTTGGGACAATGCACATAGAACTAAGAATGTCTGCTATGTTCTCAAGAAAGTGCTCAGAGAATATGTGGAGACTCAACAAGAAAAGGTTTTAAATAATTTGAAAGGCTTCCAAATGCTGAAAGTATGGTACTTGTTAGCTTTGAGCTCTCATTGCCCCTATCATAAGCATCTTTAATGTGGTTAAGGTGAAAGTGACAAAACTAATAGGATATGCTTGACAAGTTATAAATCAAAGTCTCATGCCCCTTACTTACGAAGACCGATCCTCATGCTACTCAACTTCAGTCACAAGTAAGCTCTTGTCATTGTAAGCATATACGTATCATAGAGAACCTCCAACGCGGTACCCCTTGCACATGACACGGGAGCTATCCCATAGTCAAAATAACAAGGCAAGCAGACAATGAGCATCTCAGCGATCTTTTTATTTACTATGTGCATAGATTTTTATTGAGGATGCTTCAGAGAATGCTCATTACGGTTATGCTGCAAGTTTCCACCATGATTAGGCATGGCTTAGGCTAGCGGCCCAGGCGTTTCTCTACCATACATACAAACTCCATGATCTTACAAGTTCCACTTTTATTTCACACCGTCGGGATCCATAAGCAAAAGAACATGACATCAACTAGGTACAAAGTACCTATGAAGCGTTGAAAGCGGTCCCCATGATACATGGTTCTGCTAACTTCAACTCATAAAGCGCAAGCATATGCACAACAAAGAAGGACGCAATAGTTCAGGTTTATTAAGTGCAAGAAAATAAAGTGTGCCATCAAGTTCGTGAGAGATTTACTAACTAACTTTCTCATAACAAGCAAACATTTTATTCGGAAGAAAACAAGGCATATTGAATATGCACGGAGGTAGCAAATGATGCTAATAGGTAGGTATGGTGGACACTTTGGCAATATTTGGTTTTAGGGAGTTGGAAAGATGAGTAAAACATACTCAGTGAAAGTGAAGGCTAGCAATAGTAAGGGAGCGACAAACGAGAGAGCAATAATGGCCATAATCATGCAGAGCGACAAAACATCATTGATCAAAGCATAAAGTGATACTACAAGTTGAAAACTAAAGGATCATAAAGGCTTATGGTGACTTGAGATAGTCATAACATGGTGCGAGCATGCGTCAAGTCAACCCAAATAAAGCATCAAAGGAGAATACCACTATACTATGCTTTAATATGCTAAAACAACGATGATTCATCCAAGGCACATTAAGCAATCTCAAATGTTTATAACAAGCCATGCTACAATAAAGAATACTAAGAATAAAGCCAAAACAATATCAAGCATGGCATAACAAAGCATAGGCCACAGTCAAAAACAAGCTCTTTTTACCACATAAGTATGAACTTTCCTACTCTTTTTCAAACCAAACCAAACTATTTGAAAACCAATATATGAAAGAGGGGGTCAAACCAATTTATTCAGCAAACTAAGCAAACCACGCAAACTAAAAACCAAAACGAAAACGAAAAAGAAGATGCTCCGAGAACAACACAACTGTGCATGAAACAATAAAAATGAAGTGTTTGGAAGAAACCTGGGATTTTTATTGATGAAGAAGGGGATGCCTTGGGCATCCCCAAGCTTTGTCGCTTGTACTTCTTGGATATTTCTTGGGGTGACACGCGTGGCATCCCCAAGCTTAAGCTTTAGTCCATTCTTCATCTCATTACTCATTCCTTCCATACACCTGAAATTTTTCCTTCATACAAAACTTCACACAATCTTTATTAGCAACATTAGTGCACTCAAGATAAATAAGTCTTAAGGTTCAGTTCTAACACCAAATAAACTTCCATTAGAACACTAGCTACTGTAGCACTTCCCTCAAAAAGCTCAATTCCCCAAAAGAACTCAAGAAGGAACCAACAAGAAGCAAATGCAGAAATGGCAGAAATCTGTCAAAACATACCAGCAGGTAAAGACGAATTTTTTCGAAGTCCTTCTGTTGCTCAAATCAAAAAGTGTTAAACTAACGAAAGTTAGATAACAACCTGGGGCAGAAGCACAAACAATTACAGATCAGTCCAACATACAGAGCTCTCTCACGAATTTTTACGGTGAAGCACAGAAATCTTTTTCGGGACAGCAACTTTCCCAATCATCACTTTACTCTCATTAGAGGTTACTCTTGGCACAAAAAGCAAATAAAAAGGATAAGGAGCAGTTATTACCGAGGTTATTACCGAGGTAATAACTTCCAAGACTCATCTAAAACTTTTAGGTTATATCTCAATAAGTACTTTTCTTTAATGCCTTTAAGTTAGGCATAAGCAAAAACTAGAATGGATAGAATAGAAGTAAGTGGAGATAATCATGGTGAAAACATTGTTTTGTTCAATGAAATCCTTTTGTTAACAAGGTTGATCAGGTCTTGCTACCAAAACAATTTCATATGAGACAAAACTTTGTATTCCACTAATGATTATGTTACCTCAACCTTGATAGCAATGGTCCCAATCATAATAGTTTCAAATTTTTCTCTTGGTATGGGACAATATATTTCTCCAACTTGAATGCCCTCAACATGTTCAATTGAATTCAAACCATAAGTCCTTTCAATCTTCTTGAGGAAATAGACAATGTGTTCCTTGTCATTAGCATTGAAGGTCACCTTCCCTTGATTATAATTAATAACAGCTCCTGCAGTATTTAAGAAAAGGTCTCCCAAGAATAATAGACATATTATCGTCTTTAGGCATAAAAGTTTGAGAGGATGCTCTCATAAGAAATATGAGCTGAAGTAAAAGAGAGCATCAAGAAGCAAATTCAAAACACATTTAAGTCTAACCCACTTCCTATGCATAGGAATCATGTAAGCAAATAAATTCATAAAGAACAAAGTGGCAAGCATAGGAAGATAAAGCAAGAGTAATTTCAAAATTTTCAGCACATAGAGAGGTGTTTCAATACCATGAAAACTTCTACAACCATATTTTCCTCTCTTATAATAATTTTCAGTAGCCTCATGAATAAACTCAACAATATAACTATCACATAAAGCATGCTTTTCATGATCTACAAGCACTAGAGCTTTATCATAAACATCTTCAAAAGAATCCTCAGGAACATAACATTCATCCTTCTTTAGTAAGCATGGAGGACAATCAAATAATGTAAGGGATAAAGAGTTACTCTCATTAGAAGGTAGGCATGAGTAGCTAATCCATTCTTCCTCCTTTTGTTCATCACTCTCCTCCTCTTTTTCATCTAATGAGATTTCAGGTTCATCAATTTCTTCTTCCATAGGATCCTGTAAGGCATTAGTCTCTTCCATTTGTGGAGAGCATCTATTAAAATACTCAAGAATAGAGCCATTTTCATCCTTGTAATTATCAAAGCAAAATTTAAGTATACCATACACCTCATATTTGTAAGGTGAATCATCTATACTTTTAAGCAAACTAGCAAGTTCAAAAGCACCCTTCCAAGCAATAAATTCTTCAATTTGTTCTGCATCATAAAAGTCATAAATTCCTTTAGCATAGGAAGATATGGTATCATTATCATTACACTCACATTGAAAAGGGAGGTGTTTATACCTCTTTCTGCAACGAGACTCATCACAGCAATAAGTAACATTATAAGTAGAGCACACGTTTCTAGCAATGGTATACAATCTATCAATTTGTTCCCATAAGTGTTTCCCTTTTTGTGACAAGCGATGTTCCTTATAATAATATTTTTGATCTTCCATGAACCCACCTTGCCAATAAGCTTCAGTTTCAAAGAAACCAACCATTGCCAACAAGCATGATAAAGCAAGACAATAATAGACCAACGAAAATAACAACTAGAGTAGGAACTAATTTTTTTGTATTTTTGATAAAGAAACAAGCAAACAAGGGGAAAGATAAACTTAGCTTGAACAATAGTGAATCCAAGTGAACTTGATAAATAAATCTATGCACCCCGGCAACGGCGCCAGAAAATAGTCTTGATGACCCACAAGTATAGGGGGTGTATCGCAGTATTTTCGAGGGAAGTGAAACCCAATTTATTGATTCGACACAAGGGGAGCCAAAAAATATTTATAAGCCTTAACAACTGAGTTGTCAATTCAGCTGCACCTGGAAACAATCTTGCTCATAGCAGTTTATCAGTAGCAACAGTTTTATAGTAGGAATAGCAAAGTAACAGCAGTAGCAAAACAAAGACAGTAGTAACAAAAGCAGTAAACAGTGGGATTCGAGTGCAGTAGGCATAGGGATGGATGGACGGGCGTTGCATGGACAGGACAATTCACATAACAATTAGAACATACGGCAATTGCAGATAAATAATATAAAGCACCCAAGTACTAGACAATCCTAGGCATGTGTTCCATATATAGTCATACGTGCTCGCAATGAGAATTGCACAACATCTTTTGTCTTACCAGCCCATTTGCAGCGGGGCCTCTAGGGAACTACTAGCAATTAAGGTGCTCCTTTTAATAGAGCACCGGAGCAAAGCATTAACACTCCGTGAACACATGTGATCCTCACATCAAAGCCTTTCCCTTCCAGTTATCCCGATTTCTGTCACTTCGGGGCCATAGGTTCCGGACAACAACGTGTGTATACAACTTGTAGATAAGACCAGAAACAATACTATCATAATGAATCAATAATAAGTTCAGATCTGAAATCATGGCACTCGGGCCCTAGTGACAAGCATTAAGCACAACAAGTCGCAACAAAGTCATAAAGCACTAATAAAAGATACTAGGCACTATGCCCTAACAATCTGATGCCATTACATGAAAAATCTCATCCAATCCCTACCATCCCCATAGCCTACAGCGGGGGATTACTCACTCATAGATGGGGGAAACATGGATAGTCGATGAAGATGATGTTGGAGATCGATGGAGATGGCTCCGGGGGCACTTCCCCGTCCCGGCAGGGTGCCGGAACAGAGACTTTCTGTCCCCCGAATCTCCCCTTCGGTGGCGGCGGCGCAGCGAAACTTTTTGTGGAAAAACGTCGAACCCCCCGAAGCTTTTAGGTCAGAAGGCTTCTTATAGGCAAAGAGGGAGACCGAGGGGGTGCCTGGGGCCACCACACCATGCCCTGGCGCGGCCAGGCCCAGCCCACGCCTAGGGGGTGTGGCCAGCCCCTGGCCCTCCCCCGTCTCGTATTCTGGCTCCTGGAGTCTTCTGGAAAAATAGGCACTTTGGCTTTTGTCCCGTCAAATTCCGAGAATATTCATTTTCTGACTTTTTTGGAACCAAAAACAGCAGAAAACATGCAGCTGGCACTGTGGCTCTTGTTAATAGGTTAGTCCAAGAAATCATATGAAAAGTACTCCAAAGTGTGGACAAAACACAAGAAAGTGGATAAAACCAAGCATGGAGCATCAAAAATTATAGATACATTTGCAATGTATCATATAACTATTGCCCAAAGGTCATTACATTTTCCCATTTCAATAACTGGTCAGCAGAAACTGGCAGTATTTCAGCCTACATAGTGGGTAAAACACCTTGTAGAGAAATCATCTTATTCCCCTGTTCAAAGGCAATCTTCTTATGCACCCAGTCATAGACCATAGGGTTATGACATTCCAACCAGTCCATGCCCATAACTCCATCATAACCTCCAATTTCCAGCACCTTCAAATCATGAAAAAATGTATTTCCCTAGCACCACCACGTAGCAGCTGGAACCTCCCTAGTACAATTCATGGTAGTACCATTAGCTATTTTGACAGTCATAGAATGAACTTTTGTTGTTGTTAACTGCAACCTATCCACCATATCAGTGTGAATAAAGCTGTGAGAACTTCTTGAATCCACCAAAAACACGAGTACTTGATTACCCATTAGAGTTCTGAGTTGAATTGAATTGTGGTGAGTAGTACCAGCCAAGGCATGTATAGACAAAAACATGTTGTATGATACAAAGCCCTGCTCTTATTCTATAATGGCATCCAGTTAACACTTCAGAAGATTGCATTGTCTCTACAACTTTCAGTTGTGCTGCAGGTTGTGCACACTAATGTCTAGGAGCGAATTTATCCCCACAAAAAAAACACAACCCATTAGTTCTCCTTTATTCTTTCAACTGTTGGGCCTTCCACAATTCACCAGGTACATTAGGATTCTTATTCTCCTTCCTGAAAGGCACAAAGGATTGTGGTCCGTGTGCTGATGCTTTCCCAGTCTTCTTTTGTCTGTCAAAGACAACTTCATGAATGGATGCATATGTAGTCGCCAAACTAATAGAAGTAGGAAGTTGTGCTTCCATTGGTCCTTGGAGATCCTCCTTCAACACTAAGATAAACTGGGTAACAAGCATCATACCTCCAATAGCAGGATCATACAAGCGCACATTACAAACTAGCTGATCAAACTGCTTTTTATACTCCAGCACTGTACCAGTCTGTTGTAGTTGTAACAGTTCTCTCATGCGATCTATGAATACATTCACCTCAAATTCCTCTAGCACTACCTGATAGAACTGCTCCCAACTATGCCAAGCATTATCTAATTTGCAAGCTTGATACCAATGTGCTGCATTATCTAACAGATTCATAGCGGTCGCTGATACTTTGAAACCCTCAGGAATTTGATACATGTGGAAATAAGTATTGCATGAATCAAGCCAAATCATAGCATCAGTACTATCAAATTTCGGAAAATCCATTCGCGGAAATCCTCGATTAGGAATCTACCCTCTCCCCTGTCGATTAGACCCCTCTTCTGTAGTAATATGAGGCTCAGGTAGAACAGTTACCGGCGAGTGAAGAGTCGTTGGTGCTGTCGACGTTGAGGACGGTGCAGTCACTGGCCTGGCAGCTTCCAACCACGCTCCTGGTTGAGGCAGTGGTGGTATGCTAGGTGTGCCCAACAACCCCGTACCTCCTAGCATCAGCGGTGGTGGCGACATCGGTGGCGACGGCGCCACTGCCATAGCACCTTGCAGCGCTCTCCCCACCTACGCTTCCTCTTGCTGAACTTGTCCCAATGATACAGAGATAGATCCATCTTTGTCTGCACCTGATCCAGACACTGAGACACCCGTAGATCCAGCGCATCCAATTGCTCCTTCAATCCATCCACCGATTCCAATCTGGCGGTGATGGCCTTGAGTTGCTTGACCAACCTCATCTGCATCTCCTCCATGAGACCCGCGATGTAGCGGTTCTGCTGAGAAGGTTTGGACGGCGCCGTCGCACTGCTCTTCGAATCAACCAAACGCGGCTCGGTATTCACGCCAGATCAATCGAAGTCGAACAACAACCTTCCCCGTCGAATTATTGTACGATCAAGAGGATACAGAAGCACAATTCGTACCGAACCAAACTAATGATACTATTTGTTGTATCCCTAGTTCATAGTAAGAGGGATCAATAAGCACAAGGATGAGAGGGGAGAGAGATTTCAGGGCGAGAGACGAATCAGAGAGCTGAGAGAGACGAGAGTTCTCTCTATTCATCGATGATTCAATTTTTACATCTCCCTGGGCTTATAACCACGCCCTCACGGCACTTCCACCCACTCTGGGCCCACCGCCAACTTAGTCACAACTCACACCACACATGGTTAGTAACATTACATACGCAATCTACTTTCGTCTCAACTGACTTAGCTTCCGGCACACCTATGTCAGGTGAGTGACCAATATCTTCCTCAAATATGGCATTCCTGACATCCTCTGTTGCCGGAGCAAGAACTACGCCGTGCTGGTCGGCTCCGCCGGGGTCGGCAAGACAACCATCGCCGTGGGCCTCACGCATCGCATCATCGCGGGGAAGGTGCCATCCAAGCTCGCCGGAGCGCGTGTCAACCTCGGATCGTTGGTGGCTGCTACGACGTATGTTGGTATGCTCGAGGAGTGTATGGCGGACCCGAGCAGAAACCCGGAGGCTTCAGGCGGCAAGGTGATCCTCCTGTTCATCGAGACTTGTTAGCATAAAACCACCGCTTTTCTTACCAAATTGACCAAATAATACCGTTCGACTTTTCAATCGCAAAAAACCACCGCATTGGAACCAAGTTGTCGAAAAAACACTAATCTTGGATGGATGTAAATTGACGGCAATTCGTGAGACCCACTTGTCATGGGCTATTTGCTGACGTGGACCAAGCCCCACATGTCAGCACAATTAAAAAATAATCTAAAAACATCAGAAAAATCAAAAAATATATTTTCCTCTCTCCTCCCGATGACCACCGCTAGCCCCTATCCAGCCCCGCCGCCAGCCAGCCCCCGCCGCCCCGGACTGTCCTGCCGGCCACCTTAGCCTGCCCCGTTCGCCACCGTCGCCGCCTGCTCGCCATCATCGCCGCGCCCCTCGTGACCGAGCTCCTCCCTCGTGGGCTCCTCCAGGCCCCACATGAGGGAGGCGACCCCCGAGCTCGCGGCCCCTGCTCACCGATGCTGCTCCCCGATTCACCGGCGCTATCGTGTCCTACGCCATCCGCACGCCGCCACCTGCGACATCTGCGCCGCCACACCCATGCTCTATCCGTGCCGGTCCTCTGCATGCTCCCAGCCTCCGAGGGCGCATGCTGCCGCCCACGTCGCTGGCAGTGGCGTGCATGCCGCCGTGGCCGCAAACGTCGCTAGCCTAGGCGCGCGCACGCCGCTGCGTCGTGTGGTCGTCCCCTGTGGAGCTCGGAGGCAAGTCATCCACGACAATCCTGGGCTCGCCCCAACCCCGAGCTGTTCCTGCAGCGTCTGTGCTGGATGGCAACCATGGCCGCCTGGGCCATGGGCGACGTCGGGGATGGGCATCCAGGCCCTTGGGAGGAGGAGAGGAGAGGTCTGGGGAGGAGAGGCTGCCAGACCATCGGCCATGGCCGGCAGCGGAGATGGGACTGGGGGCGCGGTGGTGAATATGGGACTGGGGCACGGCGGTGGAGACGGGATTGGATTTGCGGTGGTGGAAAAAGGACGGCGGAGACTTTTGGCTTTTTAGATATTTTGCTTTTATAATTGGGCTGACCTGTTTGACCCAGTCCACCTCACACGAAACTGTTCAGATTTTTGCCAGGTCATCCTTACATGTGGGCCCTACCTGTCAGAATCTGTGTCAATTCGCATTCGATCCCTGATTTGTTCTTTTGCGACAACTTGGTTCCAATGCGGTAGTTTTTTTCAATCTCCCAGATGGACGTGGACAACATGCTAAAGCCAGCTTTGACTCATGGTTGTTAGCTGAGTTAAGTATGTGTCAATATATGTGTGCGTGCGTGTGCAATGTGTAAAACTTTGTTCACCACCGGCCGGTATTGATAAGGTCTCGAGTGGTTAGCTAGAATTATCTAGAGTCCTCATTGCAACAAACCTAATGTAAATTATTTTGGGGTTGTTGGTTAAACCCCTTATATTAACACGCACGGTGTGCCTCTTTCTCGAAAGTGGTACGACACCTTTTACCAATTTCATATGGTATCAAAGCCTATTTCCTTTAAAAGAAACAAATCTAGCGATAGTAGATCGATCGCCCCAGCAAAGCACCGATAGACTTCTTCCTCCTCTACAAATCCCGTCGGCGCCTCCTTTGGTTCCAGTGTGACCGAGAAACTCGGGAAAGGAAACTTTGTCCTCTGGTAGGCCCAGGTGCTACCGGACGTCGGGGGTTCTTGCCTCACGGGCTTCCTCGATGGAACGGCTAAAGCACCCAAGGAGGATATTGACTTCAAGCGTGGAGAAGAAACCACCATCGAGATCAACCCCGACTATGAAGATTGGGATGCACAGGACCAGAAGGTCTTGAGCTTCATGGTCTCCTTCCTCCCATAGGAGGTCCTGCCCCATGCCGTCGATGCTAAGACGGCGGCCGAACTCTGGGAAACTCTCCAGGAGATGTACGCGCCACGGTCCCGCGCACACACCACCAACACTCGCATCGCCCTCGCCAAAGCAGAGAAGGTCAACAAAACCATGGGTCAGTATGTTGCCCACATGAGAACGAGATGATCTCCGCCGGCAAAATCCTCGAAGACGTGGACATGGTCTCCTACATCCTCGTCGACCTGCGCAACTCCAGCTATGACTCTCTCGTTGCTGCCATCCTTGCCAGGACTAAGCCTATCACGGTGAGCGAGTTGTATTCACAGCTTTTGTCTTATGAAAGCCGCAAGCATATTCTTTGCGGTGCCAGCCCCTCGCAGTCTTCTGTCAACGCCGCTATGTGTGGCGGGTGTGGCTGCTTCAGTGGTCGTGGAGGAGGAGGTCGTGGCTACCAAGGCCGCGGAAATCCACATGGTGGTGGAAATGGTGGCCAAGGCGGCTACAACAACAACAACTACTACAAAAACAATGGTCATGGCCACATAAACTACAACAATAATGACCGCGATCGTGGCAATGGCACACGCAGTGCCAACTTTGCAACGTCACTAGCCATGTGGTCAAAGAATTTTGGTACTGCTACGATGAGGACTTCGTCCCCAAGGAGAGGACCGCCGCCCACGTCAACTACAACAACGACAACTACAACAACAATGGTGGTGGTTGGGTCATGGATACCGACGCCACCAACCATGTCACAAGCGAGCTAGAAAGGCTCCATGCGCATGAGCACTACCATGGCAATGACCAAGTTCACGCCGCCAACGGTGTAGGTATGAACAATACTCACATTGGTGACTATATTATTCAAACTCATGATCAAAATCTTCTACTCAAAAGCTCAAAAAAAATCTTCTACTCAAAGATATCCTTCATGTTCCTGATGCTAGCAAAAATCTTGTTTCCACTCATCACTTCACTAATGACAATAATGCATTTCTTGAGATTCATCCTAAATTCTTTTGCATCAAGGATCATGTCAAGAGGAAGGTTCTGCTTGATGGACCATGCAAGGATGGCCTCTATCCTCCCCCCGAGTCATCATCCTCGCCATCTTCATCCAAGCAAGTTTATGGAATCTCCAAGCCATCCCACTATAGATGGCATAGTCTTTTAGGCCACCTGGCGTCATCTATTGTTCAAAGAGTCATTAGCAAAAATAAACTTCCTTGTTCTAGTGAGAATAATGAGATGGTGTATGAAGCGTGTCAAAAGCCAAAAGTTCATCAATTGCCTTACTCTAGATCCTCTAGCATATCACACCATCCCCTAGAATTAATATTTTACGATGTATGGGGTCCTGTCCCTGATTCTTTTGGTCGCAATAACTATTATGTTAGTTTTATTGATGATTTTAGCAAATTCACATGGATCTATTTGATCAGACATCGTTCTAAAGTTTTTAATACTTTTCATCAATTTCAAGCTCTTGTTGAAAGACAATTTGAACAAAAAATGATTACCTTGCAATCCGATTGGGAGGAGAATATGAGCGGTTTAATTCCTTTTTAATCAAGTTGGCATTACTCACCATGTCTCTTGTCCTCATACTCTTCAGCATAATGGATCACCTGAAAGAAAACTACGCTACATTGTTGAGGTTGGCATGTCTCTTTTTTTCCACGCGTCCATGCCCTTGAAATATTAGGATAAAGCCTTCATTGCTGTGGTATACCTAATCAACCGCCTTCCCACCAAGATCCTTGAATTTTCTACTCCTTTAGATGTTCTTGGAAAAATCAAACCAGATTATCAATCCATGCGCACTTTTGGGTGTGCTTGCTATCCTAATTTCCGACCTTCAATGCTAGAGAGCTAGAATATCGTTCAGTTCAATATACTTTTCTAGGCTATAGCAATCGCAAAGGGTTCAAGTGTTTAGACGTTAATTCTGGTCGCATATACGTATCTCAAGATGTTATCTTTGATGAAACAGTTTTTCCCTTCTCCAAACTCCACCCCAACGTTGGGATGCGCCTCTGTTCTCAAATTCTTATTTTACCACCACATCTCCTTAATCCACACCAATTCCATCATGGGGGAAAATTAATAGTGATCCAATTGCGACTAATGGATCTGTTAATCCTGCTGCTAATTCTTTCACTGAGACCACAGAGAAGAAAATGGAGAAGAAATTGCACCAGGAGCGGTGCCAACACATGTTCCGGGAATGGTTTCATGCTCGCTCCGCAACACGGCATGGAAGCCTAGTGTAGGGTGGGTCCTAGCGTGTGCCAGCGCACAGAAAATGCGTCACACAATCGTTCTCCTTCCGAAACCACGTCGCCGCGCCTCGGTGGACAGCGCCACAACCAATCAGCGCGCACCCCACCAGCACGGTTGCTCATGTGTGAGCGCAACGTCGTCGAGGGTGGACCCCGCCTACATGAACCGACCGCGGCAGCAGGATCATCTGTGTCTCTGTATGCATCCCATCGCGCCAAACAGGGTAGTCCGGATCGGCTGCGTCCGACATCGATCACGAGACGGATCCGTCAGTTGCGACCAGATCGGTGCTAGGTGTTGCTCCAGGTGCCAGATCTTCTACTCCATCGGCACGTGGTGATCCTCTTGTGCAGGGCATGAATACAAGACTACAAACAGGTAAAATACAAGCAAAACAATACCATAATATGGTAAGGTATGCGAATCTCATCACATCAAGAGAGCCGAACAATTTAGAAGAAGCTCTAGAAAAACTGGAAAAGGGCTACATATGAGGAATACTTAGCACTTATGCAAAATAAAACTTGGCATTTAATTCCACCACCACAAGCAGGTAAAAATGTTATAGATTGCAAGTGGGTTTATAAGATTAAACAAAAATATGATGGTAGCATAGATATATATAAGGCTAGATTAGTTGCCAAAGGTTTTAAATAAAGATATGGCATTTACTACGAGGACACTTTGAGTCACGTAGTTAAGGCAGCTACTATTCATCTTGTACTATCTATTGCAGTATCCAGGGGTGGAGTCTTCTATAGATAGATGTGAAGAATACGTTTCTTCATGGTGTTCTGGAGGAGAATGTTTACATGAGGCAACCACCTGGATATGAAGCCAAAGGTAAGGATCAACACATTTGCAAACTTGACAAGGCCTTCTATGAATTGAAGTAGGCCCCATGAGCATGGTTCTTGAAGCTAAGCAAAAAATTGCAAGCACTTGGTTTTTGTCCTTCCAAGGCTGATACATCATTATTCCCTTACTCTAAAGGGAATATTTCCATTTTGTGCTTATTTATGTTGATGACATAATTGTTGCTAGTTCCTGTCACAATGCAACTACAACTCTTCTTAAAGATCTTCAAGAGGAGTTAACGAATCTTGGTGATGCTCACTATTTGCTTGGTATAAAAGTGAAGAAGATGAGAGATGGTTTGATCTTGACGCATGAGAAGTACACCAATGATGTACTTAAAAGAGTAGGTATGTTACAGTGCCAGCCTAAGATACACCCATGCCAATAAGTGAAAAATTATCTACACATGAAGGAAGCCCTCCTGGAGTTGAGGATGCCACAATGTATAGAAGTATTGTTGGTGCATTAAAATATTTGACACTTATAAGACCAGATATTTCTTTCTTTTTCAATAAAGTATGTCAATTTCTTCATGCACCAACTATATCACATTGGACTGTTGTTAAAAGTATCTTGAGATATCTTAAGGATACTTCTAATCTTTGACTAAGATTCAACAAGTCATCTTCCATGCTTGTAAGTGTCTTTTCATATGCAGATTGGGCAGGTTGTCCAGATGACAGAAGATCTACAAGAGGCTTTGTTGTCTTTCTTGGTACCAACTTAATATCATGGAGTGCCAGAAAGCAAGCCCTTGCTTCAAGATCTAGTATAGAGGCAAAGTACAAATCTCTTGTCAATGCCACAGGAGAAGTTATGTGGGTACAAACTCTACTTAGTGAGCTAAGGATTCCACATCCTCTAGCAGCTCAATTATGGTGTAACAACATAGGTGCAACCTATCTCTCAGCTAATCTAGGTTTTTATGCTAGAACTAAACATATTGAAGTTGATTATCATTCTATTTGAGAATGAGTAGCTCGGAAATTGTTGGATATAAAATTTATCCCAGTAGGAGATCAAGTTTCAGATGGTTTTACAAAACCACTTACAGTTTGCCAGCACGAAGCCTTCAGAAACAATCTCAACTTAGATAAGTTGTGACAGAGGGGGTGTGTTAGCGAATTAGGTATGTGTCAATATATGTGTAAGTGCGCGTATAATGTGTACAACTTTGTTCACCACCGGTCGGTATTGATAAGGCCTTGAGTGGTTAGCTAGATTTATATAGTCCTCATTGTAACAAACTCAATGTAAAACCTTTTGGGGTTGTTGGTTAAACCCCTTATATTAACACGCACGGTGTGCCTCGAAAGAGGTACAATGCCTTCCACTAATTCCATAGTGGCCACATCCTATGTCTCGGCGCCACCACTGCAAGTATATCGAGAAGGATGCTACCCTCAAGCGGCGGTTCCAGAAGGTGCACGGCAAGGATCCCAGCACGCATTCCACCATTGCCATTCTCCGGCGGATTAAATCCCGGTACCAAAATCATTATGGCTTGGAAATTCTTGATGACACAATTGATGCTACAGTACACCTCAGTGACCGCTACATCGCAGGTACTATGTGATTATAGCTGTTTTTTCTGAGACAGACGAAATTTTCTTGTTTAATTGGGAACATAGTTCATTGTTGTTGTGCATATGTAGGTTGTCGGTTTCCTGATAAGGCGATTGATCTCATTGACAAAGCTTGCACCACAATAGAGCAGCTAGGAGCAGAAAATCCAATTGTTGTGCCAGTTCATGTCGCACGATGTAGAACGATAGAGAGGGGGTTGGCGAAATATGATGGATTTATTATTAAGTCTTATGAGTGAGTATATATAGACGTACAAGGGATCATCTTGGAGTATAAGTCAAGCTAGGACTGTATGGAGGACATATTCTATCTCTATCCTATACTGCCATAATAAACCTACTCTAACATATCCCCACAGTCATAGCTGTAACATCGTGAACAACTGGAACATCGCGAACGGTCAGACTGAAGATAAATCGAATTAGCCAGGCCCGAGCCCATGGGAGTGCGACCCGTGTGGCCGCACAGGGCTCAGATCTTTTGTGGGCCCAAAAATTTAAACCCCTATTATAAATAGTATAATTTAAGTGGAATAGGTAGCCATCTTAGCCGAGTTGGTTGTCAGAATCAGGCTTCTATCGTTTACACCTTGTGCAGGAGGTTTCAAGTTCGATTTCTAGTTGGTAGCGTGGAATATTCTTTTTATTTATTTTCTCAAATCTACAAGCTAAAAGTAATTGTTCCCTATGAAAATGATCTTGGCATACTCTATTCTTTATTTTCTCAAAATCTACATGTGAGAGTGTAATTGTTCTGCTGAAACATACATTCAAGAAAAATGTATAACGAACTTTTTTTCTTTATTTTCTCTTGCATTTTGATATTCCAATGGCTGCCTCTTAAAAAACTAACATAATATATACTTTAAAAAACAAAAATAATCTCTAGTTTAGGTTTATTATGGTAGGTCATGTCTAGTTTTTCAACTCTGTGTTTTCCTTAAAACGGTTTTCTAAGACGATTTTACCACGCTAGGCATTGAGAGTAGTTCTTCTTGAAAAGTCCATCTAAATAAGCCCAGTGCATAAGCAATCTTGATCTATATCTCTATTATTAGTTTTATTTATTAGTAAAATAGGGGCCTATTTTGGAGTTTCGCACAGGGTCCCGGATTTTGCCGGCTCGGCCCTAGAATTAGCATCCAGTAGGATGACATCCCCCGCAGTCCGAGCGTGAATGTCGTGGACGTTGTCATGGCATAGTAGCTTGGACTATAGAGGAAGTTGATAAAGAGATCAAGCGAGCTGGTAACCCTTTGTGTCGATGTCGAGGGATCCAAGAGTGTAGGACGGTGCCTTGGTAAATGTAGCTATGCGAGGGGTCACCATGGTCGATGTTGTGGTCAGGATTGTTGGTCTCGAGGTAGCCGCACATTAAGCCACATGCGCATAGTACGTGAGGATGATGACGGAGACGTGTCGAGGCAGTCGTAGAAGGTGGCAATGCCGGAGTCAATGAAGTCCGAGCCATCGAGGAAAAGATGCGGCCATAGTTTTGTCAGAACTAGACGCACATTGGTAATGAATGCATACATCGGTTTTACCTGAACCAAGTATGCAAAGAAGAACTCATCGGTGACATGGTCGAGGTAGTCGTAGAGGTCGATGCCAAAGAAGACATTGTCAATGACGATGTAGATGAGGCGCCGATCTGAGTTTTCGAGACTCGGTAACGCGTCGGGAACGAAGGCATTTACCGATGTTGCCAGTACCGAGTGTGCGAGGGCAGGTCCCATCGTGAACCTGTGCACCAGTGTCGTAGTGGACGAGATGATGATGGCGAAGAGATTGTTATGGACGAAGATGTAGAAGGTGACGAAACCAGCATCGTCTCAGAGTGGTCATGCTGGACGCCTAGAGAGGCGCGACGGCAGTACTCGATGTAGGTGAAGAAGAATCTGACGTGATGAAGACCATGCACGGACGTAGGCGACCCGCACCGTGGGAGGTGTGATACATTGCAAATGTATCTATAATTTTTGATGTTCCATGCTTGGTTTTATCTACTTTCTTATGTTTTGTCCATACTTTGGAGTACTTTTCATATGATTTCTTGGACTAACCTATTAACAAGAGTCACAGTGCCAGCTGCCTGTTTTCTGCTGTTTTTGGTTACAGGAAAGTCAGAAAATGAATATTCTCGGAATTGGACAGGACAAAAGCCAAAGTCATTATTTCACCGCGGGACACCAGGAGCCAGAATACGAGACGGAGAGAGGCTAGGGCCCAGCCACACCACCTGGCCGCGCTAGGGGGTGGTCTGGCCGCCCCAGACACCCCCTCAGTCTCCCTCTTCGCCTATAAGATGCCTTCTGACCTAAAAACTCAGGGGGGTTTGACGTTTTTCCAAAAGGAGTTTCGCTCCGCCACCACCACCAGATTACACGAAACATCACCAGAAACTCCGTTCTGGCACCCTGTCGGGATGGGAAATTGGAGGAGATCATCGCCATCATCATCACCATCGCTTCTCCATCGACCATCCATGTTTCCCCCATCTATGAGTGAGTAATCCCCCGCTGTAGGCTATGGGGATGGTAGGGATTGGATGAGATCGTTCATGTAATGGCATCGGATTGTTAGAACATGGTGCCTAGTATCTTTTATTAGTGCTTTATAACTTTGTTGCGACTTGTTATGCTTAATGCTTGTCACTAGGGCCCGAGTGCCATGATTTCAGATCTGAACATGTTATTGATTCATTATGATAGTATTGTTTATGGTCTTATCTACAAGTTGTATACACACCTTGTTGTCCAGAACCAATGGCCTCGAAGTGACAGAAACCAGGATAACCGGAGGGAATGGCTTTGATGTGAGGATCACATGTGTTCACGGAGTGTTAATGCTTTGCTCCGGTGCTCTATTAAAAGGAGCACCTTAATTGCCAGTAGTTCCCTTGAGGCCCCGCTGCAAACGGGCTGGCAGGACAAAAGATGTTGTGCAAGTTCTCATTGCGAGCACGTATGACTATATATGGAACACATGCCTAGGATTATGTAGTACTTGGATGCTTTATCTTATTTATCTGCAATTGACCTATGTTCTGATTGCTATGTGAATTGTCTTGTCCATGCAACGCCCTTCCATCCATCCCTATGCCTACCGCACTCGAATCCTACTGTTTACTGTTGTTGTTACTGTTGTCTTTACTTTACTGCTGCTGCTACTTTACTATTTCTACTACAAAACTATTGCTATTGATAAACTGCTGTGAGCAAGATTGTTTCTAGGTGCAGCTGAATTGACAACTCAGTTGTTAAGGCTTATAAATATTCTTTGGCTCCCCTTGTATCGAATCAATAAATTGGGTTTCATTTCCCTCGAAAATACTAGTTTTACTTGTTAAGGATTATAAATATTCTTTGGCTCCCCTATACTTGTGGGTTATCAAGACTATTTTTTGGCGCTGTTGCCGGGGAGCATAGCTTTATTTATTAAGTTCACTTGGATTCTTTATTGTTCGATGCTATCCATCCATCATGGGTAAGTCTCGTGATGGCAAGGTTCCTATTTTACCATCCACTACAAGAAGAGGTATGGTTCTGAACACCTCTATTGCTCTTGATTCACCATCTGTTATGAGTAAGCTCGTTACACCACCACATACACATGCTACACACACTGCTACTACTGCTGAATCTGAAACTTCTGATGCTTATGATGCTGCTTCTACTGTGCTTGATAAGAGTGGTTCATTAGGTCCTTTCCTAGATGCTACGATTGCTAGAACTATAGCTGGAAATACTGAATTTCCTAATAAAGACACTACTACACCTGTTAGTTCACCTGAGTCCAGTGAAAGCTATGATATTGAAGATGGTTATGTTGAGATGACCGATGAATGTATTAAAGAATGTAAAAACACCCATGATAGGAGTGCTGCTAAGAGTCTCCTTGAGAGGCGTACTATTAGACCCAAATTATCTCCTATTGCTAAGTTTGCTGCTTGTCCCATAAACATTATAGATGAAGATTATGATTTCTCTCTCGATCTATCTTACATAGCTATTGTCGAGAAAGAACTTTTTGTGGGACTAAGAATGAAAGTGCGGTAGCACATATGAATGAACTTTCTACCATGAGTGGCTTGTTTTCAGATGATATTAAGATGCGTACTTACTTTGTTGCTAAGATTTTCCCCTTTTCACTGAAAGGAGAAGCTAAAACTTGGTTTAGTAATTTACCTCCTGGATCTATTGATAACCCTGATTGCTTGATTAGTACTTTCCTGCAAAAATATTTTCCTCCTAGTGCTGGACATGCTATTTTGCAGGAACTTTTTGATTTTAAACAGGGAGAAAAAGAGATATTGCCCGAATCATGGGCAAGGTTTTGTGCTTTGATTCATGCACATGATGGAACTCCATTACCTAAGAATGAGCTTCTTGATGTATTTTATAATGGACTAACTGAAGAATCTAGGACATACCTAGATAGTTGTGCTGATTGTGTTTTCAGGAATAGGACTCCCAAGGAAGCCGAGGACTTAATGGCTAAAATAAGTAAGAACTATGAAGATTGGACTCCTCCTGAACAAGCTATACCTGAAGTAATTGTACCTGAACCTACTATACCAGTGCCTATTTCAACATCAAAGAATAGGGGAGTTATTGAATTAAATGATGAAGTGATGAAGGAAGCTAAGAAATGTCTTAAGGAGAAGGGAATTAAAGCTGAAGATGTCAAGAATTTACCTCCTATAGAAGAATTATGTAAGCCTATTCCCTACCCATCCACTATTGAGATACACTCTCTCCAACACTTTGATGAAGGTGATATCCCTTACTCTAAACCTCCTGATCAATGCTTAGAAGAATTCGATATCTTTATTGTTAAGCAAGATAATTTTAATAAAAGGGTGCAAAATCATCTAATGGAAAATTCTAGAGCTATTGTTGAGTTAAAAGATATTGTGTAAAGAACCTCTAATGATGTTAAAATGATTGTTAAACACTTTCAAATGGTTCAAACTCAAATAGATCAACTCATTAAAGTGCAAAAAGACTTGCTAGTTAATGCTGCTAAAGAAAAACATGCTTATGAAATTAGAACTAGAAGTGGTGCTGCTACCCAGGATCCTTTATATCCTGAGGGACATCCCAAAAGAATTGAGCAGGATTCTCAACAAGCTGAAAATAGTGGCTCTACGCGTAAGAAAAGGAAAAAGAAACATAAAGCTGTTGTAGAACCCTCTAAACCTGCTATAGATCCTAATAGTATATCTGTCTCTGATGCTGAAACTGAAAGTGGTAATGAAGAAATGAAGTTCCTAATGAAGAAAAGGTTGAAGAAGAACCTGAAAAGCACACGCAGAATACTAAATACACTAAAGAAGATTTTATTGCTAAGAAACATGGTAGTGAAAGAGAGCCTTGGGTCCAAAAACCTATGCCTTTCCCTGATAAGAAACACAAGTCAAAGGAAGATGAACACTATAATAAGTTTTGTGAGTGGATGAAACCTTTATTCTTGCAAATTCCTTTGACTGATGCTATTAAATTGCCTCCTTACTCAAAGTATATGAAGGATATTGTCTCGAATAAAAGGAAGATCCCTAATGAAGAAATTTCTACTTTGCTTGCTAATTATTCCTTTAATGGTAAGTTTCCTAAGAAACTTGGAGACCCAGGGATTCCAACTATCCCTTGCTCTATTAAGAATAGTTATATTAGAACTGCTTTGTGTGATTTGGGAGCTGGAGTTAGTGTTACGCCTTTCTCTCTCTATAAGAGACTTCAACTTGAAAAACTGATACCAACTGAAATATCTTTGCAAATGGCTGATAAATATACCACTATTCCTGTTGGTATATGTGAGAATGTACCTGTTCAAGTGGCTCCTAATTGCTTGATATTAACTGATTTTGTTGTACTTGAAATGCATGAAGATGATAATATGTCTATTATTCTTGGGAGACCTTTTCTTAATACTGCATGAGCTGTTATTAATTGTAATCAAGGAAAGGTGACCTTTAAAGTTAATGACAAGGAACACACTGTCTATTTCCCCAAAAGGTTGAAAGGACTTATGGTTTGAATTCAATTGAACATGTTGAGGGCATTCAAGTTGGAGAAATATATTGTCCCATACGAAGAGAAAGATTTGAAACTATTATGATTGGGACCATTTCTATCAAGGTTGAGGTAACATAATCATTAGTGGAATACAAAGTTTTGTTTCATATGAAATTGTTTTGGTAACAAGACCTGATCAACCTTGTTAACAAAAGGATTTCATTGAACAAAACAATGTTTTCACCATGATTATCTCCGCTTACTTCTATTCTATCCATTTTAGTTTTTTGCTTATGCCTAACTTAAAGACGTTAAAGAAAAGTACTTATTGGGAGAAAACCCAAAAGTTTTAGATGAGTCTTGGAAGTTATTACTTCAGTAATAACCGCTCCTTATCCTTTTTATTTGCTTTTTGTGCCAAGAGTAACCTCTAATGAGAGAGAAGTAATGATTGGGAAAGTTGTTGTTCCGAAATAGATTTCTGTGCTTCACCGTAAAAATTCATGTAAAATCTCTGTACGTCCTTTTGAGGCATGAATTTTTGTGCTTCTGCCCCAGGTTGTTATCTAACTTTCGTTAGTTCAACACTTTTTGATTTTATTAACATAAGGTCTTCGAAAAAATTCGTCTTTACATGCTGGTCTGTTTTGACAGATTCCTGCCATTTTCTACATTTGCTTCTTGTTGGTTCGTTTTTGAGTTCTTTTGGGAGATTGAGCTTTTTGAGGGAAGTGCTTTAGTAGCTAGTGTTTTAATGGAAGTTTATTGGTATTAGAACTGAACCTAAAGACTTATTATCTTGAGTGCACTAATGGTGTATGGAAGGAATGAGTAATGAGATGAAGGATGGACTAAAGCTCAAGCTTGGGGATGCCACGCGTGTCACCCCAAGAAATATCCAAGAAGTACAAGCTTCAAAGCTTGGGGATGCCCAAGGCATCCCCTTCTTCATCAATAAAAATCCCAGGTTTCTTCCAAACACTTCATTTTTATTGTTTCATGCACAGTTGTGTTGTTCTTGGAGCGTCTTCTTTTTCGTTTTCGTTTTGGTTTTTAGTTTGCGTGGTTTGCTTAGTTCTCTGAATAAATTGGTTTGACCCCCTCTTTCATATATTGTTTTTCAAATAGTTTGGTTTGGTTTGGAAAAGAGTAGGAAAGTTCATACTTATGTGGTAAAAAGAGCTTGTTTTTGACTGTGGCCTATGCTTTGTCATGCCATGCTTGATATTGT
Organism: Avena eriantha; assembly: GCA_910589775.1. Taxonomy (NCBI): domain Eukaryota; kingdom Viridiplantae; phylum Streptophyta; class Magnoliopsida; order Poales; family Poaceae; genus Avena; species Avena eriantha. Next base: position 166,532,182 of record OU342743.1, on the reverse strand, counting down.
TTTGGCTTTATGCTTAGTATTCTTTGCTGTAGCATGGCTTGTTATAAACATTTGAGATTGCTTAATGTGCCTTGGATGAATCATGCGTTGTTTTAGCATATTAAAGCATAGTATAGTGGTATTCTCCTTTGATGCTTTATTTGGGTTGACTTGGCGCATGCTGACACCATGTTATGACTATCTCAAGTCACCATAAGCCTTTATGATCCTTTAGTTTTCAACTTGTAGTATCACTTTATGCTTTGATCAATGATGTTTTGTCGCTCTGCATGATTATGGCCATTATTGCTCTCTCGTTTGTCGCTCCCTTACTATTGCTAGCCTTCACTTTCACTGAGTATGTTTTACTCATCTTTCTAACTCCCTAAAACCAAATATTGCCAAAGTGTCCACCATACCTACCTATTAGCATCATTTGCTACCTCCGTGCATATTCAATATGCCTGGTTTTCTTCCGAATAAAATGTTTGCTTGTTATGAGAAAGTTAGTTAGTAAAGCTCTCACGAACTTGATGGCACACTTTATTTTCTTGCACTTAATAAACCTGAACCATTGCGTCCTTCTTTGTTGTGCATATGCTTTGCGCTTTATGAGTTGAAGTTAGCAGAACCATGTATCATGGGGACCGCTTTCAACGCTTCATAGGTACTTTGTACCTAGTTGATGTCATGTTCTTTTGCTTATGGATCCCGACAGTGTGAAATAAAAGTGGAACTTGTAAGATCATGGAGTTTGTATGTATGGTAGAGAAGCGCCTGGGCCGCTATCCTAAGCCATGCCTAATCATGGTGGAAACTTGTAGCATAACCGTAATGAGCATTCTATGAAGCATCCTCAATAAAAATCTATGCACATAGTAAATAAAAAGATCGCTGAGATGCTCATTGTCTGTTTGCCTTGTTATTTTGACTATGGGATAGCTCCCGTGTCATGTGCAAGGGGTACCCCGTTGGTGGTTCTCTATGATACATATATACTTACAATGACAAGAGCTTACTTGTGACTGAAGTTGAGTAGCATGAGGATCGGTCTTCGTAAGTAAGGGGCATGAGACTTTGATTTATAACTTGTCAAGCATATTCTCTTAGTTGTGTCACTTTTACCTTAACCACATTAAAGATGCTTATGACAGGGGCAATGAGAGCTCAAAGCTAACAAGTACCATACTTTTAGCATTTGGAAGCCTTTCAAATTATTTAAAACCTTTTCTTGTTGAGTCTCCACATATTCTTTGAGCACATTCTTGAGAGCATAGCAGACATTCTTAGTTCTATGTGCCTTGTCCCAAGACTTGTTGATTGATGCATACCTTGATATTGCTTGTTTTAAACTATTTGTATCTAGTCACTCTTGTGAACTTTGAAGGTGTCCTATGCATTTATGTTTGCTACTCTTTGAGGGACAAGCTAAATGCCACTATGCTATGTTTTCTTTATGTGAAACAAACAAACGTCTTGCAAAGCATTGTTATTCATGAATCTTTTGTTTGTGCCTTTTCATGTTGCATCCTAGTTTCTTTGTCTTATTTCTAGAACTTTGTCTTTCATGTTATGATTGAAGTACTCCTTATATATTATGATGAGTTTATGGCCATTAAAGTTGTTATTATGTATTCCTTATATATGATAGATGTTTATTTTACATGCTAGAATTGTATTGATCGGAAACATCAATACATGTGTGTTTAATGAAAAAAAAGGGTTCCTAGTTATGCCTCTCTTATAGACTAGCTTGTTGATTAACAAGATGATCAAGGTTTCCTGAGCATGGACATTGGATGTTGTTAATAACAAGGTCACACCATTGGTGGAATGATGTGATGAACATTCATACGAAGTATAGCATTACGATCAAGTCATTATGTTTATATTGCTATAACATCATACGAAGTAATCTTTATCCTTAGACCATGAGATCATGTTAATTGCTAACACCTGAAGAGTATCTTGATAACATCAAACGTCACACCGTAACATGGTGACTATAAAGATGGGTTCAGTACTACAAAGGTGTTATGTTGAGGCTCATGGATCAAGAGTGGAATTTTTCAATCCCAATGACATATAGATATACTCTGGGCCCTCTCGGTGATATCACATTGAGATAGCTTGCAAGCAAGTGATGTGATCACTAGAATGTTATATCACGAGAACGAGAAAAGAGTGCATGTCGGTAACGAGATCAAACTAGGTATTTGGATGCCGATGATCGAATCTCGGACATGTAATATATCGCGAGACAAAGGGATTTAGTTACAAGCGTTAAAGGTTCTCACGATCACAGAAGTCATCGTTGAATATGCAGGAGTCAGTATGGATCTCCAGGTCCCGCTTCTGACTATTGATCTGAGAGGAGTCTCAATCATGTCTGCATTATTCGCGAACCGTAGGGTGACACACTTAAGAGTTACCGGACACCATTTTGGAGCACATATGTTTCAGACGAAAGAATTGCAAAGCACAGGAATTGTTTCGATAGAAACCGGAAATTGTTTTGGGTGAAATTGTAGAAAGTGGTTCTGCATGTGATATTGAAATATTGCAAGGGGCTATATGTGAATGTTTGTTAATTAAAGTAATTAACAAAATTCTGAATAAATTTAATAAAAGAGTTTTATTAAATGAGAAATCATTAAACTTGGAGAATTTTAATGCATTTAAAGTGGAGACTTTAAAAGGGAATGTGAAGAGGCATTTTAATGGGGAGGGGTTACCACCACATGAATGGGGGAGGTGAGGGGTCACCCCCCATGCGCTGGCCATGGAGAGGAGGGGCACCCCCCTCCTCCTATAAAAGGCCACCCACTCCCTCCTTCATCCTCACACCTCCTTGTGAAGGATCTCTCTCCCTCTCTAGAATTATTCCCCCATGGTCTCGGATTAGCGAGATACATGTTCCCGGTGGCATTTCGTCTGGAAGAAGTTGCTGCTTCCGCTGGATCGCTGGAGCGAGCAGGTGGAGGTTGTCCGGTGGCTTGAACGTGTGTACGAGTACGGATGCGCTGCTGAGTTGCGGCGCTCGGACTTCCTCATGATCTTGAGATCGGCAAGTGTACGACTACATCAACCACGAGTTCCTACTCGTTAACAAAACTCGTTGTCTTCGAGGGTAAGTTCTCGTTGGATGTATGTCCACCCGTTGCTTTGTACCTAGTAGATAGATCTTGGCGTGTAGTTCTCATCGTAGGAATTTTTTTGTTTTCTATGCTGTGGACCCAACAGTGGTATCAGAGCCTGATCTATGCGTAGGTGCTTTGCACAGGTAGTACACATATGTTTATATGTGGGCGATGATGATCATGTTATTGCATCTTCTATGTATTTTGGATATTGGTGGCATAGTGGGATGAAGCGGCCCAGACCAACCTTACATGTCATCGTACATGAGACCGGTTCCACGACTGACATGCAACTTGTTTTGCATAAGTGGCTGGCGGGTGTCTGTCTCTCCTACTATAGTCAATATCTGATTTACAACGAGTTGCTAATAACTTAGTTATCCTCGTTGTGGTTCATGCTCTTAGGTGAGAACGGTTCTATCTCCGAAAGCCCTAAGCCACGTAAAACTTGCAATTGATAAATTAGAGGCGTCTAATTTAGATCGTTGCTGGGCTAGTGTATTGATATGGTATTGTTGTAAGTAGATGTATGATAGATACTCTTACAACACACTCAACGTGTAAGTTTCAATAGACCTTGGCCTTACACACAAAGGAATGATAGAGATCATACCATGATGCAAGTGATAGAGATCAAATGCATGGACCATATCATAGCACTTTACACATTAGATGTTAGCATCTTATACTGCTAGTTTGACGCTTTTTGTAGCATTGTAAGATGATCCCTCATTTAGATATCAAGATAAAAATGTGTTCTTCCTTAAGTATGCACCGTTCTGTGGATCGTATTTCGAGACATCACGTGATGATCGGGTGTACTCGAATCTACGCTTTCATAGGCATGGGTGTAAGATAGTTTTACACACGTGAATACTAAGGTTCTTACTTAGCGAGCCTAGCATGTACATACATGGCCTCGGAACACGGACCGAAAGGTTATGCATGAGTCATATAGTTGATATGATGCCCATATAGATGCTTGCCTTTGAAGCTACATCAACTCACGTGATGATCGGACTTGGTGTAGTGGATTTGGTTCATGTAATCACCAAAAGGACACGAGGGATGTCATTTTTGAGTGGGAGTTCATTAGTAATTTGGATTAGTTGAACTCACTCTATCATAAACTTAGTCTAAATAAACTTTACAAATTCTGTTGTAGATGGCACCACCTGCTTTTAATTTCAATGTGTTCATGGAGAAAGAGAAACTTGCTGCGAATGGTAGCAACTTCACCAACCGGGCTATGAATTTGAGGATTCTCCTCACTACTGCACAAAAGCAATATGTGCTAGATGTGCCGCTAGGCCCCCCACTAGCTCCTGATGCCCCTGACGAGGAAAAAAATGTCTATGTGACTCGTCAGGAGGACCACAACTTAGTTCATTGTGGCATACTGTATGGGCTAGAGCTAGAACTTTGAAAGCGTTTCGAAAATGGCAATGCCTTTGATACCATGGGAGAATTGAAAATGATTTTCGATACCCATGCTGCCGTAGAGAGTTACAATGCTACTGAAAACTTCTTTAGCTGCATGATGGAGGAGAACAGCTCCGTTAGTGAGCATGTACTCAAAATGTCTGGGTACGTCGATAAGCTTGTGTTCTTGGGGATAATGATTTCCAATGACTTAGGCATACATCGTGTTCTCCAATCTCTGCCACCTAGCTACAAGAGCTTCGTGATGAACTATAATATGCAGGGCATGAAGAAGACTCTTCCCGAGCTTCTGTCAATGCTTAAGATTGCAGAAGTGGAGATTAGGAAAGAACATCAAGTGTTGATGATCAATAGGACCACCGGTTTCAAGAAATACAAGAAAGGCAAGCACAAGGGAAAGAAGGGTGGAAAATCTGTTGATGCGCCTGAAAAGAAATCCCGAGATGGCCCTAAGTCTGACACCGAGTGTTACTATTGCAAGGGGACTGGCCATTGGAAGCGCAACTGCCCCAAGTATTTGACGGACAAGAAGTCCAGCAAGGCAAACAAAGGTATATGTGATATACATGTTATTGATGTGTACTTGACTAGTACTCGCAGTAGCACCTGGGTATTTGATATGGGATCGGTTGCTAATATATGTAACTCGGTTCAGGGGCTACGGAACAAGCGACAACTAGCAAGGGATGAGGTCAGGATGCGGGTCAGCAATGGATCAAAAGTTGATGTGAACGCCGTCGGGACGCTACCTCTCCATATGCCATCAGGATTAGTTATAAACCTAAATAATTGTTATTTGGTGCCTGCACTGAGCATGAACATTGTATCCGGATCGTGTTTGATGCAAAGTGGTCATTCCTTTAAATCTGAAAACAATGGTTGTTCGATTTATAAGAATGATATCTTTTATGGTCATGCACCTATGTTGAATGGTTTATTTCTGATGGATCTCGATAGTAATATTGTGCACATTCATAATGTTAATGCTAAAAAGATTAAACTTGATGATGATATATCTGCATATATGTGGCACTACCGTCTAGGTCATATTGGTGTTAAACGCATGAAGAAACTCCATTCTGATGGACTTTTGGAATCACTTGATTTTGAATCATTTGATACATGTGAGCCATGCCTTATGGGCAAGATGACTAGAACGTCGTTTTCCGGTTCAATGGAACAGGCCACAGATTTATTGGAAATCATACATACTGATGTGTGTGGACCAATGAGTGTGTCGGCGCGAGGTGGACATCGTTATTTTGTTACTTTCACGGATGATTTGAGTAGATACAGGTATATCTATTTGATGAAACACAAGTCTAAAACTTTTGAAAAGTTCAAGGAATTTCAGAATGAAGTGGAAAATCATCGTAATAGAAAGATCAAATTTCTATGGTCTGACCGTGGAGGAGAGTATCTAAGTTATGAGTTTAGCACACACATGAAAGAGTGTGGAATAGTTTCACAACTCACGCCTACCGGAACACCACAACGTAATGGTGTGTCGGAACGTCGTAATCGTACTTTATTGGTGGTTCGATCTATGATGTCTCTGACTGACTTGCCACTATCATTTTGGGGTTATGCACTGGAAACAGCTGCATTCACTTTAAATCGGGCACCATCTAAATCCGTTGAAACGACACCGTATGAATTATGGTTTGGAAACAAACCTAAGTTGTCATTTCTTAAAGTTTGGGGATGCGATGTTTATGTGAAGAAACTTCAGCCGGATAAACTCGAACCCAAAGCGGAAAAATGCGTCTTCATAGGATACCCTAAGGAAACGATTGGGTATACCTTCTATCATAGATCCGAGGGCAAGGTTTTTGTTGCCAAGAATGGATCCTTTCTTGAGAAGGAGTTTCTCGCGAAAGGTGTGAGTAGTCGGAAGGTAGAACTCGAAGAGGTCATTGAACCTTCTCTTCATAAAATGGCGAGTAGCGCAGCACCGGAAGTTGTTTCGGAGTTGACTTCACCTAATTAAGAGAGAGCTAATGATATTGATCATGAAACTCCGAAAGAGTACACTACCGAACCTCGCAGGTCAAGCAGGACATGTGCAGCTCCTGAACTGTACGGCAATTCTGTTGTGAATTTCATGGTTGATGAAATGGATGAACCTGCGATGTATGAAGAAGCGATGATGAGCCCAGATTCCAACAAATGGCTAGAAGCCATGAAATCCGAGATGGAATCCATGTACGAGAACCAAGTTTGGGCCTTGGTGGACTTACCTCACGATCGAAAGCCCATTGAGAATAAATGGATTTTCAAAAGAAAAACGGATGCTGATGGTAATGTGACCATCTATAAGGCTCGACTTGTCGCACAGGGGTTTCGACAAATTCAAGGAGTTGACTACGATGAGACATTCTCTCCCGTAGCGATGCTTAAGTCGGTTAGGATTATGTTTGCAATTGCTGCGTATTTCGATTATGAAATATGGCAGATGGATGTCAAAACTGTGTTCCTCAATGGTAATATTGAAGAAGAGTTGTATATGATACAACCTAAGGGTTTTGTCGATCCTAAGGATGCTAATAAGGTATGCAAACTTCAACGATCCATCTATGGACTGAAGCAAGCATCCTGGAGTTGGAATCTCCGCTTTGATGAGGTGATCAAAGAGTTTGGATTTGTCAAAACTTATGGAGAGGCTTGTATTTACAAGAAAGTGAGTGGGAAGAATGTGGCATTTCTGATATTATATGTGGATGACATATTATTGATTGGAAATGATAAAGATCTTTTAAACAGTGTTAAAAGTTATCTAAACAGCAAATTTTCGATGAAAGACCTTGGTGAAGCGTCATATATATTAGGCATTAAAATCTATAGAGATAGATCAAGGCGCCTAATTGGGCTATCGCAGAGTACATACCTTGATAAGATATTAAAGAAGTTTAATATGGACGGAAGTAAGAAGGGGTTCTTACCTATGTTGCAAGGCAAGACATTGAGTAAGACTAAAAGTCCGGCTACGGCGGAAGAAAGAGAGATGATGGATAAGATCCCCTATGCCTCGGCCATAGGCTCTATTATGTATGACATGCTATGTACAAGACCGGATGTGGCACATGCTATTAGTTTGACTAGTAGGTACCAATCTGATCCAGGTTCGGAACACTGGATAGCGGTCAAGAACATCCTCAAGTACTTGAGAAGAACTAGGGATATGTTTCTTATATACGGAGGTGAAGAAGAGCTAGTCGCTAAGTGTTATGTCGATGCTAGCTTTGACACCGATCCGGATGACTCTAAGTCTCAATTCGGATACGTATTTCTCTTGAACGGAGCAGCAGTTAGTTGGAGGAGTTCCAAACAACCTGTGGTGGCTGGATCAACGACGGAGGCGGAATATGTTGCTGCTTCAGAAGCGGCGCAGGAAGCGGTTTGGATGAAAGAGTTCATTACGGAACTAGGTGTGGTTCCTAGTGCGTTGGACCCGATGGTGATCTATTGTGACAACAATGGAGCCATAGCCAACGCAAAGGAACCGAGGTCTCACAAGAATTCCAAGCATATTAAGCGTCAGTTTCACTCCATCCGCGAGCATGTCAAGGATGGAGATATAAAGATTTGTAAAGTACACACGGACCTAAATGTAGCAGATCCGTTGACTAAAGCTCTCCCTAGGGCAAAACATGATCAACACTAGAACTCCATGGGTGTTAGATTTATCACTATGTGAACTAGATTATTGTCTCTAGTGCAAGTGGGAGACTGAAGGAAATATGCCCTGAGAGGCAATAATAAAGTTGTTGTTATGTATTCCTTATATATGATAGATGTTTATTTTACATGCTAGAATTGTATTGATCGGAAACATCAATACATGTGTGTTTAATGAACAAAAAGGGTTCCTAGTTATGCCTCTCTTATAGACTAGCTTGTTGATTAACAAGATGATCAAGGTTTCCTGAGCATGGACATTGGATGTTGTTAATAACAAGGTCACACCATTGGTGGAATGATGTGATGAACATTCATGCGAAGTATAGCATTACGATCAAGTCATTATGTTTATATTGCTATAACATCATACGAAGTAATCTTTATCCTTAGACCATGAGATCATGTTAATTGCTAACACCTGAAGAGTATCTTGATAACATCAAACGTCACACCGTAACATGGTGACTATAAAGATGGGTTCAGTACTACAAAGGTGTTATGTTGAGGCTCATGGATCAAGAGTGGAATTTTTCAATCCCAATGACATATAGATATACTCTGGGCCCTCTCGGTGATATCACATTGAGATAGCTTGCAAGCAAGTGATGTGATCACTAGAATGTTATATCACGGGAACGAGAAAAGAGTGCATGTCGGTAACGAGCAAACTATGTATTTGGATGCCGATGATCGAATCTCGGACATGTAATATATCGCGAGACAAAGGGATTTAGTTACAAGCATTAAAGGTTCTCACGATCATAGAAGTCATCGTTGAATATGTAGGAGTCAGTATGGATCTCCAGGTCCCGCTTCTGACTATTGATCTGAGAGGAGTCTCAATCATGTCTGCATTATTCGTGAACCGTAGGGTGACACACTTAAGAGTTACCGGACACTATTTTGGAGCACATATGTTTCAGACGAAAGAATTGCAAAGCGCGGGAATTGTTTCGATAGAAATCGGAAATTGTTTCGGGTGAAATTGCAGAAAGTGGTTCTACATGTGATATTGAAATATTGCAAGGGGCTATATGTGAATGTTTGTTAATTAAAGTAATTAACAAAATTCTGGATAAATTTAATAAAAAGAGTTTTATTGAATGAGAGAGCATTAAACTTGGAGAATTTTAATGCATTTAAAGTGGAGACTTTAAAAGGGAATGTGAAGAGGCATTTTAATGTGGAGGGGTTACCACCATATGAATGGGGGAGGTGAGGGGTCACCCCCCATGTGTTGGACATGGAGAGGAGGGGCACCCCCTCCTCCTATAAAAGGCCACCCACTCCCTCCTTCATCCTCACACCTCCTTGTGAAGGATCTCTCTCCCCCTCTAGAATTATTCCCCCATGGTCTCGGATTAGCGAGATACATGTTCCCGGTGGCATTTCGTCTGAAAGGAGTTGCTGCTTCCGCTGGATCGCTGGAGCGAGGAGGTGGAGGTTGTTCAATGGCTTGAACATGTGTGCGTGTACGGATGCGCTGCTGAGTTGCGGCGCTCGGACTTCCTCACGATCTTGAGATCGGCAAGTGTACGACTACATCAACCACGAGTTCCTACTCGTTAACAAAACTCGTTGTCTTCGAGGGTAAGTTCTCGTTGGATGTATGTCCACCCGTTGCTTTGTACCTAGTAGATAGATCTTGGCGTGTAGTTCTCATCATAGGAATTTTTTTGTTTTCTATGTTGTGGACCCAACAGACTTGGCGCATGCTCACACCATGTTATGACTATCCAAAGTCACCATAGCCTTTATGATCCTTTAGTTTTCAACTTGTAGTATCACTTTATGCTTTGATCAATGATGTTTTGTCGCTCTGCATGATTATAGCCATTATTGGTCTCTCAGTTTGTCGCTCCCAGTCTTTTGCTAGCCTCCGCAACCAAGTATGAGTTCCACTCATACATCCAACTCCCTAAACCAAGTTATTCCAAAGAGTCCACCATACCTACCTACTAGCTTATGCTATTCCAAGTATATTCATACTTTTGTTTACCTTCCAAATTAAACTTGTTATGAGAAAACTAGTGATTAAAGATCTCACGAACTTGATGGCACACTTTATTTTTCTTGCCCTTAATAAACTTGAACCATTGTGTCGTCTATGTTGTATATGCTTGCACTTATTTGTTGGGGATTAGCAGAACCATGCTGTCATGGGGAACGCTTTCAACATTGCACGGGTACTTTGTACCTAGTTGATATCATGCTCTTTTGTCTATGGATGTCGTCGGTGTGAAATGAAATGGGAGCTTGTAAGTCCATGGAGTTATGTATATGTGTTAGAGAAACGCCTGGGCCGCTGTTTCTTTGTCTTATTGCTAGAACTTTGTCTTTCATGTTATGATTGAAGTACTATGATCCCAGCTTTGAATGTTTTACAAATACTTTGATCAAGTTTATGATGGTGCATGTCACCTCGAAAATTATTCTTTCTTTTTATCACTTGCCTACTCGAGGACGAGCAGGGATGGATGGTCGATTGTAAATGTATCTATAATTTTTGATGTTCCATGCTTGGTTTCATCTACTTTCTTGTGTTTTGTCCACACTTTGGAGTACTTTTCATATGATTTCTTGGACTAAACTATTAATAAGAGCCATAGTGCCAGCTGCCTGTTTTCTGTTGTTTTTGGTTCCAGGAAAGTCAGAAAATGAATATTCTCGGAATTGGACGGGACAAAAGCCAAAGTCATTATTTCACCGGGGACACCAGGAGCCAGAATACGAGATGGAGAGGGGCTGGGCCCCAGCCACACCACCTGGCCGCGCGGGCTGGGCCTGGCCGCGCCAGGGGGTGGTCTGGCCGCCCCAGACACCCCCCCGGTCTCCCTCTTCGCCTATAAGATGCCTTTTGACCTAAAAACTCAGGGGGTCGACGTTTTTCCAGAAGGAGTTCCGCTCCGCCGCCACCACCAGATTCCATGAAACAGCACCAGAAACTCCGTTCTGGCACCCTGCCGGGACGGGGAATTGGAGAAGATCATCGCCATCATCATCACCATCGCTTCTCCATGGACCATCCATGTTTCCCCCATCTATGAGTGAGTAATCCCCCGCTGTAGGCTATGGGGATGGTAGGGATTGGATGAGATTGTTCATGTAATGGCATCGGATTGTTAGGGCATGGTGCCTAGTATCTTTTATTAGTGCTTTATGACTTTGTTGCGACTTGTTATGCTTAATGCTTGTCACTAGGGCCTGAGTGCCATGATTTCAGATCTGAACATGTTATTGATTCATTATGATAGTATTGTTTATGGTCTTATCTGCAAGTTGTATACACACGTTGTTATCCGGAACCAATGGCCCCGAAGTGACAGAAATCGGGATAACCGGAGGGAATGGCTTTGATGTGAGGATCACATGTGTTCACGGAGTGTTAATGCTTTGCTCCGGTGCTCTATTAAAAGGAGCACCTTAATTGTCAGTAGTCCCCTTAAGGCCCCGCTGCAAACGGGTGTGCAGGACAAAAAATGTTATGCAAGTTCTCATTGCGAGCACGTATGACTATATATGGAACACATGCCTATGATTATCTAGTACTTGGATGCTTTATCTTATTTATCTGCAATTGCCCTATGTTCTGATTGCTATGTAAATTGTCTTGTCCATGCAACGCCCGTCCATCCATCCCTATGCCTACCGCACTCGAATCCTACTGTTTACTGCTATTGTTACTGATGTCTTTACTTTACTGCTGCGAGTTTACTATTCCTATTACAAAACTGTTGCTACTGATAAACTGCTGTGAGCAAGATTGTTTCCAGGTGCAGCTGAATTGACAACTCAGTTATTAAGGCTTATAAATATTCTTTGGCTCCCCTTGTGTCGAATCAATAAATTGGGTTTCACTTCCCTCAAAAATACTGCGATACACCCCCTATACTTGTGGGTCATCAAGGTGGCGTGGAGATAGCCTGGAGTGCCGGTGCACGGGAACAATGACGTAGACTGCTGCAGCGACGCTACGACCCGATGGGGCGGTATAGCTGCATGGCGCGAGTCGATGCAGCAGCTAGAGGCCACCGGCGCATACACGCTTGTGAGGCACGTTTCTGGCCAGCAGTGGCTCTGTGGCTCGAAGGGGCGACACAGCGGCAGCCTGTAGCTCGATCGGTGGTAGACGCGTGCTCAGGGACATGATTGACGTAGACGGGCGCAAGATTGGTTGATCAGACCGACGGTGTGTCGTATGCGTTATGTCTTAGATGACTCGTAGATCAGAGTCGATGGTGATGTTGTCGGTGAAGTCCTAGGCGATAACGAGGAAGACGATCCGAGTGGGATAGCCGCAACAGCCTACCGAGGAAGGCGTAGCAGTCGGCCGAGGTGCACGACAGCCTGCCGTGAGGCTGCGATAGTCTGCGGAGGCAGACACGGCAGCGGAGGAGGTAGGCGCATAGGCACGGTGTAGATCGTTGATGCCGATGGTCGGAGTAGAGGCGCGACGATGACGATGGGGTTGGGCGACTCAATCTGATATTTGATCGGTACACCAAAAAATAAAAATATTGGTCGAACGACCGATGCAGAGAAAATTTGATCTATAGATCGAAAAAAGGACTCACTGGACGGTCGGTCACGAATCGGCGAACGAGCCCTGCTACGAGTTGTGCAGCCCCCGGCGGAGATCATGGAGATCAATCCCCCGAGGGCGGCGTGGCATAAGCGTGTAGGCAGCGGTTAGGAGATGGACCGGATTTAGTCTGATACCATGTAGACCGATAGAGAGAGGGATTGACGGAATATGACGGATTTATTATTGAGCCTCATAGGCGAGTATACATACATACATGGGATCATCTTGTAGTACAAGTCAAGTTAGGACTGTATGGAGACATATCCTATCTTTATCCTTTTTTTGAACAACAGAGCACCCCAGAAGGGGCTAGAGCCTTTATTGTTTATATCAGTGGGTGTATAATGAAATTATAGAGGACCACATAAAAACAACAAATAACACATGAGTCCCTACATTTGTAGATAGGACCTTGCTAAAATACAATTACAATCTAGCCCTATCTCTTCCCCACTGTGGAGCAGAGGAAGACGAACGCTGCAGCCATGGTCGGAGGCGGGGACGAGACCACTTGTCTCTGGCTCGGCGAAGTCCTCGACGCTCGACTTCGAAAAGGGCCTCCCATTGGAGGTAGATGCAGTGCCGGAGCTCACCGGCATGGAGTATGCCATCTTGGCCAAGAAAATCTGCGTCTTCTTGGACGCGAAAGAAGTGCTCCAGAGAGAAAAGGCTCCTGCGCTCCTTTGCCAACCTGGCCAGATGCTAGCTATGTTCCCGCTTTCCCCATCCCCACCATGGAGACTGAAAAGAAGAGGGGAAGCAGAGCAAGAAACGAAGCCAGATCAACATTGGCACGCCAGCACCGAAGCATAGAAAGCATCTCACCGTCAAACCCTAGGAACCTGCCACGGACCAGGGGAGGTGGGCATAGGAGGTAGCGGTGGCGACGTACCGGGGCAAAGCACCGCTTATTGAAAGAGGTTTCGCCAAATCCGCCTCTGAAGCCTAGCTTCCACCAAGGAAGCTCGTCCATCAGCGGCAGTGGTGACCGTCTGGCGCCGCGGTGGAGCACCAGATCGGATAACCTCTGAAGGAAGGGGAGGACGGTCTTATTGATGGAGATGCCGTTCTCCAAACTTCTCCCATGCCATCGCTCTTGCCACCAGAGGACGACGTCGAGGAAGACAGAGTCGCGGGCACACCAGATTCGGCCGATGGGACCTGGCGATCTACTCCCAGACGGCACATAGGCACAAAGACTGTAACTACTAAACCTAGGAGCTACTCTACTGAGACCGGCTCCTCTCCTTTGCCTCCATTGGACGCCGTCGCCGCCGATGGGAGCGCTGGATCGGACCGGGAGCTTGGGTCGACTCTCAAGGGGAGGGAGCAAGGTGGAGACACGATAGGTGGAGACGCGGTTCTTGGGCGGTTCTGTGTTTGTTCCTATCTTTATCCTATACTGGCATAATAAACTAATAACACAGAGATAGGCACGCATGCATTCACTTATATTATTTCAACATGAATATGCTTGTTCGAACTATATATGTTTTCTACTTGAGGTTTGTGAGCGGATGGACTGGAATCCCTATAACTACGCTTGGTCAAGAGGAGAGTGTCAAGTTAATCCACTTAGCCGACATATTGCATGAGAGATAGTAGTTGGGCAGAACGAGGCCGTCGATTTAATTGAAGAAGCAGTGTTGCGTTCCAAGGTTGGCCTTCGCCAGGCTGGTCAACCGATAGGCTCCTTCCTCTTTTGGGGCTCAACGGGCGTTGGAGAAAACAGAGCTTGCAAAAACCCTCGCCAAGCAACTACTCCCTCCGTTTTATAATATAAGATGTTTTAGCTTTGTGAAGGGAGTATATCTAGACCATTTTTAGTGCGTAGATCGTTTCTTTCACAAAGCTAAAACATCTTATATTATAGGGAGTATTTGGTAACGAGAAGATGATGCTTGGCTTTGATATGTCCGAGTATGTTACCCCAAATCTGTGCTACGCCCCGTTGAACCACCCCCAAGGTTTCATTTATAATAGACACATGGTAATTTCAAGCAACGTATTATTGTACTCCCTCCAATCATACTAGTTGATTCAATTGTCTAGATTCGGATATATCTAGTACCAAACTTTGACTAGATACATTTGTTTTTAATAAATCTAAGATAACTAATATGGATCAAAGGGAGTACCCCAATCATAGTTTAGAAAACCAGATCAGATCGATGGTAATCCGGTCCGTCCGGTTTAATCATCTGCGCGTTCGAAAAATATTAACGCTGCTACAGGTGGGGTTCGATTCTTGCACTTGATACAAGTTAGAACAGTAGACAGCCGCTAACCAACTAGGCTACCACTGATTTGTGTGCATAAAAGAGACACGTTTATTCTGTACAATATCTGCAAGTTACCACTAAAAATTCGGAGGTGGTGTTTTAGCTCCCAAGTGCAAATGAACATATCATAAAAAAAATTAAATTGTCAAAGAAATCCGAACAAACATTTCGCATATACATCGAACATTCTATGTTCGTACACAAGTTTTCAGAAAGAATGGACATTTATTGCGACTTGTGTAAAAAAACAAAAACATGTTCGTGAATAGACACGTTTGTGCACTGAAATTTATCTTTTTTACATGGGACATCTAAAATGTTTCCCCCCCCCTCCCAAACTTTTGTACGAACATTTAGTGTCTGGATATACATGCATATATTTTATTCTAATTTTTTTGATATCTTCAAATATATTTTCGCACAATGGATTCATTTGAACCCGTGAGACAAATTGGATTACCATAAAAATTTGGACAACTGCACACATGCGTTAGCTAGGCTCTTGTTGGCTTTGTGGTGTTACCTTGGCTGTTGCTGGCTTTGCCACTGGGACCCTTGGTACTCGGACATGATCAAATTGTTGCTTACCTTCTAACTGTCTGTTATGTGAATTATTTTTGCCAAATTGCAATTCTAAAATATATTGTATATGTAATTATTTATTTATTGTAGTGTTCATATATATATATATATATATATATATATATATATATATATATATATATATATATAAAGCTATTCTGGTTATGAAGATGGTGAAAAACTGACCGAGAAAGTTAGAAGACGCCCATATAGTGTCATCCTTTTTTATGAGGTGGAGAAGGCATATCCGTCGGTGTTGGATGCTTTTCTTCAGCTCCTTGATGATGGTGTGTTGACTGATGGTAAAAGGCATATTGTAGATTTCAAGAATACAATTATCATCATGACTTCAAATGTTGGGGGAGAGTACCTAATGGCAGAAATGGTTGGAGAAAAGACGATAGCTGCTTCTCGAAACCTCCTCGTGGAACAGGTTTGTGAATCACAAATATAATTTAGTATGCAGCTGCCCATTGGTTCATTATAACATACGTATGTCTTTTGGTGCAGGTTCAAAAATGCTTCAAACCCGAATTTCTCAATAGATTAAATGAGATTGTGGTATTTGAGCCGCTTTCACACCATTAGTCGAAAGAGACCGCAAATATCCAAATGAAGAGTGCCCTTGCTACAATAGCTGGCAAGGACATATCTATTGTTCCAAGTGATGCCGTGTTTGACGTCATTTTGTCAGAATCACACAATCCAGTAAGTATTTTCCCTTTTCAAAGTAACCATACCATCTAGCTCAAATTGCGATCCATTTTCCTTAAACCTTATGTTATTGAAACACCACTACTTGGATTTTCACAGCTGTATGGTGCAAAGCACATAAAAAGGTGGATAGAAAAGAACACAATGACAATTATCTCCAAGATGCTAGTCAATAGAGAAGCGAGTGAAGGATCAACAGTCTCCATTGATTCTACTAGCGACAAGAAAGGGTTGAAGCAAAGAAGATAAATGTGAAAAAATCATGAAGCAAGAGATCTTCTCGGTAACTCTAGAGAACGGCAATGATGGTTTGATCATGGTCGCAGCGTATATACAAGAAAAAAGATGTGCAAGCCTTGACTTTTTTCCTTCTGTTTTTCTTGCGGACACCACTAAGACCATACTTCCACTATGTGAAACCGTTTTTGATTTACTACTCTTCATGTAGGCGTCTTATATCTATGACTTCCGATTCTAAATCGAATTGTCACATAATTTTCTATTGATCGACCTTTGAAACCTTTTTAAGGAGTTAGCACGTTGCTTGTTAGTTTTCTCTATTTCACTAAGTTGCCTAATGCACATACAACAATACCCACACAGACACGACAGTTGGGTTGATCATAATGATTTAAGTATAAATGCAAGTGGATCATCATTAGGATCTACCCTCTTTAGATTATTTTTTAAAGAACTAACTTTCTCAATAACATCAACATTTTAGAGAATTTTATTCAGTTTTTTGTTTTTAACTAAAGAGGGTAAAAGGTACCGTAATAATGAACCACTTGTATCTCTTTGATCAAAGCATGTAAAAAAGACGAGTTGGGGAGTAAAATTGCTATCTTGCAAATTTCGGCGCCAAAAATTCTCATCTCTGAACTGAAGTCACTCAGATGAATGGCGAGCAAATACAGACAGCTGCAGGAATAACTGCACTATGTCCTGTGTTTGTTCCTGCTGGTTGGACCGACCAGGGTGTGGTTAGTGGAGTAGGCTCTACATTCTCTTTATAGTTTGTACAGTACACAAAAACCGAAAAAATGATAAGGAACTAGCACATTTGCGTCACTCTTATCAAAAATCTACCATCGGGCTTTTTGACACATAACAACCACTTTTGTGGTAGAGATGTGACAGAAGACTCTAATTCGACTGGTTTAGCCGTTTAACAATCTTTCTGGTAGATGGGGGCCGCTGCCAGTGCGTATCGTGGCAGGGACTTGACGGAGAGAGCCAACGGCCCTTAGTCTATGCTTTCCTATCTATCTAGTTTCTATTCTTTTATTTCTTTAAACCTATTTTTCTTCGCCGCGTTGACCAATCGTGGCCAGAGGTTGTAAGAGAGCAGCCGGTGGCTGCCGCCGCTCACCGGCCGCCGCCCGCGGTCGTAGCTCGCTGGTCGTCGCTTGCAGCTCGCCGGCTGCTGCCCCGCGCCCGCAGCTCGTGCCTGTCACCGCCCACCCGTTCGTAGCTCGTGCAGCTCGCCGTTCCACGCTTGCCGGCCGCTACGAGCTGCAGCTCGTCATTGTCCTGCCCTTGCCGGCAACTGCAAGCCCCTAGCTCGCGGCCCCACGCGCTCACCTCGTCGCCCGCGTCCGTAGCACGTTGGCTGCCACGCTCGCCGGTTGCCGCGCTCGTCGGCCGTTGCCCCGCGCCTGCATCGGCCGCTGCCCTGCGCCCGCAGCTCGGGTAGCTCACCGGCCGCCCGGTCGTAGCTCTCGGTCTGGTGCTCGCCTCGTCGCCCGCGTCCGCAGCACGCCGGCCGCCGCGCTCGCCTGCTGCCGCGCTCGATGCCCCGCGCCCGCAGCTCGTTGCCCCATGTCCTCAGCTCGTCGCCGCGCGCCGGCTGCCGCGCTCGATGCCCCGCGCTGACTACGGCCGACCAGCTCTTCGATGAAGGCAAAATCCGGCCCCTGAAGCCGCCGTCACCTACGTCTGCTCGACAGCGGCAGCGTCCGGTCGTCGCCACAGTCAGCCAGGTCCCCGATGTGGTCTCCACGGCTACGGGGCCTGGGCGGGCCCGGTCCGGATTTCGATCCGTTCGCCGCTGCCATGACGAACGTGTCCAAGGCGCCGGCACTATCCCCTCTCAGCGCGGGCGCGAAAGACGCGGCCATCGACGCCAGAACGGACACCGTGCCCATGAACCCCGAGTCCGTCGCGTCGCCGCGCTCTGTTCCTCCGCCCGCGAGCAATGGCGGCGGGAGGAAGAAATGGCGGCTCAGCGAACGGACACCGTGCCATGAACCCCGAGTCCGTCGCGTCGCCGCGCTCCGTTCCTCCGCTCAGCGACCTGCTCCTGTTCCGGAGGCTGTCGGCCAAAAGTCGCATCAGCAGGAACCGGTGTTCAAATACTCGCTGGTGCAGCACCACGGCACGCCAGTCCAGAAGACGGCCGTGGAGCTTTGCTGCGGCGCCGGACGCAAGGGACGGTAGTAGCTGGACTGGATGGCGGCCGCGCGGCACAACCATAGCCTGATGGGGTGCGTGCGGCTGAACCCCGGGCTCTCTCCGTCAAGTCCCTGCCACATAAGCACTGACACAAGCCCCCACCCGCCAGAAAGACTGTTAAACAGCTAAACAGGTTAAATTAGAGTTTTCTGTCATACCTCTACCACAAAAGTGGTTGTTATGTGTCAAAAAACCTTAAGATGTATAAGCGGAATCAATTGGCTATTATGAGCGGAATCAATTGGCTATTATGCCCTTTGTGCTTTACAATTTCCTCCGAAACGAAAAGGAGGATATTATCAATGGTAGGAGTACCACATTTAGTGTAGCTAAGGCTTGGTTCGCACTGCACTTGTCTGTTCTTCCCCACACACAGAAACATACACATGACCACGAGCACGTACACGGCAACACTCGCAAGCAGGAGTATATTCAGACCTCCCACAAAACCATTATCCAATCCCACCCCCCCAATGCGTACATCCAAACACAGCCTTGAGGAACAGTATTTGTGCATACAGGCACATGATATTTAGGTATCACTCATGGTTGATGTCGTTCAACAGCTACAGCAGACGATTTTTACAAGCAAACACAGGCATACAAAGCTGACTTACACACTCTTGCAGAATTCTTCTTCAACATGTTGTGCGCTTCTGCTTACCTAGAAGCCCTACTCCCATGGGACACACTACATGATACTAGCTAGTTTGTTGCTTCTACATGATCAAAAGACTAGTCCTCATCAGCCTCGGGAATGTAGTCCCTAACCTTCACATCAGCGTCTTCTCCATACTGGATGCAGTTGTCGATGTTTGACAGCACATATTGAATGCTGAAAAAGCAAGAGTGGTAAGGGATATGAAAACATGCCATGGAAATAACTGAAAGCTTGATATCAGCATGGTAAATGAATCATTATCAAGGTTCAACAGTTTATTTCAATGCCGCATTAGACTTACGAATTAACCCAACTATAGCACATGCAATTCAACTAAACAATCATCTCACGACAGAAGCTTTCCCAATTCCCACCAAACAAAGTGTTGGCTCCACAATTAGATTTTTTTTTTACCAAAGGCCAGACCAGTGTATGACCGCAAAAGACCACATTACTAGAGTAAATTGTCAAGTGTGCTATTATACAGCCAGAAAATTGGACAAGGCAAGTATGTTCTGTTAATATTGCATCTGTAAGCATACTAGTATAAGCAGCATGTCTAGGGATCAGAATTTTAAGTGCCAAAGGGCACTTGACCCACAGCCACACCCAAAAGAGACTACGCATGTGAAAAGGCTTGACATTCCAAAATCAACAAGGGTTGAGAACTTGCGATTGTAACTAAGAAAGCAATCAGCATTACCTGCTCTCCTTTCTCAAGTCAAGTGGTATGAAATTCACCATACTGTAATCATCGACCTACATGACAGTAGTACTGACATCAATATTGGATATCAAACAAAAAGATATAGGAAAACAAATGGAAAAAAATGAAGCACATGAAAGACAGGTGGCATGACCGTTGATGTGTACAAAGAAATAAAAAGAGATCACTACATGGCTACATCCATCTATTCTAAACGTTGACCTAGCATGCCGACATGAATTTAGCAGTCTGTCATACACCTTCACACCAATAAATCTGAGTCCCAGGAAGAGCCAAATAGACTACACCAGTATTATTAGGTAAATTAATATTGATTTTCCCAGACCATGAAGTTCACGTTGGGCATAATAAAATAATTAAGGATCACAAAATGAAATGCTATCATTACTGAAGGAGTAAAAGAAATCATGTGTGCGAAAATTCCTGCAATCTTCACGAGTCCGCAGATATTATTGTAGATTCATTCATACAATGGTATTTGCACCAATTAAGCTCTCTAAAGCTTTTATCTACTCTAGTCCTAGAAGTCCACAGACTCACCAATCACCATAGACAAACACTGTTGGTTGTCTAGTTGGAATATAAATTGGCACAGGCTATCATGCTAGACAGGGTTCCACTTCCTGGTCTAACATTAAATATTGCGAAGGCGAGATGGCCACAGTTCATAGAATCACAACAGAATTGCATCATGGAACTCAAAACATAATTATTAAGCAAGTCAGTTTTGCTAGTGCATGGTCAGAGCTCAGATGCCAGAACAAAATGGGTCGTTTTAAATGAGAAATTAAGTCATATGTCATCAAAAAAATCTTAACCACAGAGATATTTTCATTAATAACTTACTCTGTCAGTCAAGTGCAGGAGATACAAGTCCAGCAAATATGAGCGTAGGACATAACAAAGAAATAGCTGACAGCAATATATGAACAGCTACAGGGCTACATCAAAGATAAGATTTTACAGAATTTACAGGTTCATAGAAGGCATACCAGATCAGCCAAAGCCTTGTTTAACTTGCCAAACCGAGGCGCCATCTCTCGATTTAGCTGCGACAGAAGAACTGCTGCCTCTGGATTCAGATAGCTAGAAATACCAAAAAAAATTAGTAGTACAAAAAAGGCGATTTTAAAACGTTACAGTGAAATAAAGGGTAAAAGAACGATAGCATACTCTTCTACATCTTTTTTGTTGGAAACCAGGTCCATCTTTGAAAGGATGTTGATATGAGGAAGTTCAAGTTGAATCATAGCAGAAAGAGAAGCCATGCAGCCACTAATGTATTTTGTTACATCACTGACGAACTGGACACAGAAAAACAAACAGAAATCAGCCTGGCGTTTGAATTTAGAGTTGTCGTAAGGAAAAAAAAAGGTATGTTAGTTATTCAAACCTGCGAATCCAGAAGGTACACAGCACAGACAGTGAAATTTTTCCGTTTCAGATACTCGACAAAGTTACGCAGAACAGGAACATGAGTGAACAGTTCAATCTGGCCTGGCAAAACAAGATGTGCAACCTTTGGTAAACTGTTTTTAGGTGATATAAAGCAATCTAAGTATCTCAGCTTTTCCATAGTACAACACAAGGAGAAAGGAAGGGTTGTATCATCGAACCAAACGAGAATAGATCAAGATAGTCCAAATGACAAAAAATACAATAAATCATGAAAACATCAAATGAGAAGCATACCTGGGCAATCAAACACAAGATAGTCATCATCCAAATAGTTTTCTAATTGTTCATCCAACCAATCATCCAAATTGTCTTCAAGGTGCCTACATATTTCTTAAGGAAACAACAACTGCCATCATAAGATCCTAACAAAATAAAATTTGTGCCAAATAAAGAACATTTAAATCCTCTTTGTTGCATAATAAAATGGGTTTGGTCAGATCCTAGATTACTTATGTAGCTCTTGATTTGACTAGAGTAGAAACACAAGATGATACAGGATAAACCGTGGAAGTCGAAACTGATCCAAATTTACTAATACATATGATAAAAAAATCAAAAATTCACAGCATGGCGAAGTGTACAGGGTCGCATCCATGAAAATGTCTTCAACACATGGAGCAGCAAATTGAAAATGTAACTGAATGTCATGGTATATATTATCCAGATAACAAATGATGTGAGTACAGCAAAAATGTTTTCCCTTGGAACATGTAAACATAACAATTGCTGGAGAAAACTAAGCAGAAGGTAATCTAATTTCTGGGCCTAATGAAGCATATGTTCAACCATCCCACCAAGAAAAAATGAAGTATGAGCAAGAGGATGCTCCAGTCCTAGTTGCCATTTACCATGCAAGTACGGTTTTTCAAAAACAATATACAGTAAATATGAGCCTCAAGGGTACTAGCAGAGAAAATGCAGCGATGTCATATAAAGAGCAACTCCAGCCGAGCACCGAAATGAAACAGGACCACATTGTAATGATGCGCCATAAGGGTCATAAGGGTTCAGTTCAGAACTAAATAGATTCAAAGAAACAATCGACATGCTTTGGAACAGTAGGATACTCCATGCAATAGATGAGCCCACCATTTGGTCCCATCCCAAGCTCCTCCATGACATCATCCAAGGAAATGAGCTCTCTGATATCTACAGAAGTAGCAAACCGCAGGTGAGTAAGAGCCCTATGCAATATAGGAGCATGTAGGTATATTCTCACCAGTAGATACAGGATAGCTGAAGTGCTCTGCAGCTGGATCCAGATTGACCATATGAATCCTCCTGCCCACCGTCTCGCAGTGCTGGAACAGACCGGAGCAGTAGGTCGACTGCACAGCAACGACAATTTGATCAGAACACGCCATTTTTTCTAGGCTTTCGTCCCTAAGCACTCTAAGCTCGCGTGCAACCAGGCGAGTTAACTCGAATACGCATCGTGTATATATATAGCAATCCCAGGCCACCGAACTTAACTAAACCCTAGATATAATCAGCGAAAAAAACAATTTCGCACCTCAAATAGGAACCACCAAAACCAATCTAAACAGTACTCAATTGATTAGCGCAGGGGACTGAATCAAGCATCAAAACAAAAAGAGGAAACGGGTGAGGCCTCGGAGGCCGTCTCACCTTGCCACTGCCGGCTGGGCCGATGACGAGCTGCGCGAATCCCATGGTGGCGTGGGGCAAACCGAACGACGAGGGAGAGGGGTAGGACGTAGGAGTAGGGCTTAGAGAGAGGTGGGGGAGTCAGGGGTAGATGAGAGGAAGGGGGAATTAGAAGACCGCGGAGATGACGGCGACGAGGTAGGCGGCGCACCAGACGAGGGCTGCGAGGAAAGTCCCGATTAGGGTGGACATAGGGACCTTCCGGACGGCGTGTTTGCTGGAGAGGCGGCGTCTGGCGTGGGCTTGTGGCCGGCTTGCGGGCGGCTCGGGATCAGGAGGCGGCGCGCGTCGGCCGTCGGGTATCGAGAGCGAGATGCGAGAGGAGAGGGGAGAATCCTATATGCCGACCAGGTCGGCTCCTACCGCGCGCCGCACACCCCAGCGCGCGGTATGGGCCGGCGCAGTTCGGCCTTCTTCCTCTATTTTCCTTTTTCTTTGTTTTCTTTTCTTTTTCTGTTTCTTTTTCAGATTCGAAAAACGTTCAAATTTTACAAAGTTCAAATTGGAAGAATGTTTAGATTCTAAAAATATTCATATTTTTGAAAAAATATTTTAAATCTAAAAAAATTAAGATTCAAAAAATGTTCATGTTTGAAAAATGTTCAAATTTTAAAAATTGTTTAGATTAAAAAATAGATTTTAGAAATGTACAGAGACTTTTTTAAACAAGAAAAACTGATGGGAACCATTAACAATGAAAAAAAAAGATAGAAAACCGAAAAGAAAATCGTTCGCGTTAAATGAGCCACGCTGAACAAGGGTGTGCCGCCGGCCATATATGTATCTCCTCACGCGAGTCGGAACACGGAAAACGTGATTCCTTAGCCAATGGGTGGCCCATGGCACGGCACGGACCGTTAAGAGCTTACTATGCCTAGCACGACATGTTCGTCCACCAAGACACGTTATTAAACGGGCTTGTGCCGATCGGTGGGTTTCAACTTTAGACCCAATCACGTCACATTAGCAAAACAGGACTAACGTGCTAGTCCGTTGAGTCTTTTTGAACTGTTTTTAAAAAATAGACAAAAGGCATAATTAATCTTATAATATCTGAAAAATAAATAAATAAAACCTTAACGGACCGTGTCGTGCCGCACGCGGGCTTGAGGTAGAGCCCTAGGCATGTTATGAAACGCGCTATACACAAAAAAGATTAGCGCATAACCAAGGTCCAATGCGAGAGAGAAGGTAATGGAACATACCTTGAAGATCGCGAAAGAAATGTGCCCAAGTGGTAATAATAAAGTGGTTATTATGCTATTTCAGGTTTATAATAGATGTTTATTTTTTATGCTATAATTGTGTTAATATGAAATATTAATACATGTGTTATTTATTAAAAAAAAGGTTTCTAGTAATGCCTCTCTTAATAATAGCTTGTTGATTAACGGAGAGAGATTTGATTTTAACCGCCCAAGCTCATGCGCCTTGGATCATATGCCCCTTTTTTTGTCAGCCTCACTCTGAAGCCCCCCAATACGCCTGATTGTCCCTGGTTGCCCCTTTTTTGTTGTTATCTATTTAATTAGTGAATAATGAAAGAAAACCGAATTGACTAAACTGCCCCATTTAGTTTCCTCAACACATGAGATACAGACGGAGAGAGGCTGACCCATTATTTAATCGCCCCCCACGTTCAGTATCCCCTCCCCCTCCGCCTCCCTCCATGAAGCGGGCGAGCGGGACCATGCGACTGGGACAAGGAGACTGGTCGGTAGCCCTTCGGAGTAGAGATTGGTGGCGAGCGGCGGAGTCGCGGAGCAGAGGTCCGCGTCGATCTAGAGCGGCCTAACCTTGAGGACCCGCTCAAATCTGGAGTTGGCGTTTGGGTGGATTTGCGGTGGCTATCTTGAGATGAGCAGCAGGAGGCGGGGCTCGTGCTCGAGTAGAGGCCGGAGCAGTCAAGGAAGAGCATGATGGTATCCGTGGTCTCCCGGTCGTCCATTGTTGTTGCCGAGTAGAGACAGAAGGGTATTTTGGCTATTCACGTGCTAATTGGTTAGTTATACATTGACAAATATGTTAACTAGGCCAAAGGGGGAAACTGGCAACATCTGAACCAAACTGGGGGGCTAGAAGCAATGCAGACCAAGAAGGGGGCATATGATCCAAGGCACATGAGCTGGGGGGGTTAAAATCAAATCTCCCATTAACGGATGATCGCAGGTTTCTTGATCGTGAACATTGGACGTTATTAATAACATGGTAATATCATTGGAGAATGATACGATGAATAGTCATCTGAGATTATATTCCTATCACATTCGTAGTAACTTAATGTCCTTAGACCATAAGATCACGTTAATCACTTTCACCGGAAAGTTACTTTGATTTTATCAAACGTCACACCGTAACAGGGTGATTATAAACGTGTCGTCGGATACTTAGAAAGTGTTAGTTGAGGCTCATGGATCAAGAGTGGGATTTGTCTATCCAGATGACAGAGAGATATACTCAGGTCCCTCTCGGTGATATCACATTGACATAGCATACAAACAAGTGATTTCATCAGTAGAATGTTATATCATAGGAACGTGAAAAAAGATACTTGTCAGGAATGACATTAAACAAGGTATGGTTGATACTGAGTGATCGGATCTCGGACAAGTAAATATTGTGAGACAAAAAAATTGATTACAGCAAAAAAGTTTTAGACAATCATTTCATTTTCATGGAACTAGTGGGAGTCATTATGGATCTTCAGATCCCGCTAATGATGATTGATCAGAGAAATTCTCGATCATGTCTACATATTCTTGAACCCGTAGGGAGACACACTTAAGGTTAGTCAACGCAATTGAGTAGATAGGAAACACAAGACAAGATAATGGATATCGCAGGAATTTGTTCTGCCAAATCTGCCGAAATGGTTTTTGGGTATCGAAACAAAGGAAGAAAATAAAATGTTAATGTGTTCATTAAATGAAGTGTTTATTAATTGAAGTACTCATTAAATGAAGTGTTCATTAAATTGAGTTGCATTAAAACAAGAGAATTAATGTTTTAATTGAAAGACCTTTGTGAAAGAGTATGAGTTTGGCGGAATATGTTGGATATATTATTGAGCCTCATGGACGAGTATATATAGGCGTACAGAGGATTATCTTGAAGTACGAGTCAAGTTAGGACTATACGTAAACAAATCCTAACTCTATCTAAACTACCATAACAACCGTATATACCTAATACTCTAACATCCCCCCACAGTCGTAGCGGTAGTGTCGTGAACAACTAAAACATCGCGGACGGTCAGACTGGAGATAAACCGAAGTAGCATCTAGTAGGCTGACATCCCCCCGCAGTCGTAGCGGGAACGTCGTGGACGGTATCGCGTCGCGGTTGCTTGGACTATAGAGGAAGATGGTGATGCTCAAATGAGGTGGTAGCCCTTGTGCTGATGTCGAGGGAGCCGAGAGTGTTGGATGGTGCAGTGGTCGAAGTAGCCGTGCGAGGGGTCGCCGTGGTCGATGTCGTGGTCGGGGATTCTGGTGTCGAGGTAGCCGCACGTGAAGCCGCATGCGCATAGTGCGCGAGTAGGATGACGGAGACATGTCGAGGTAGTCATCGAGGGTGTCGATACCGAAGTCGATGCAGTCCGAGCCGTCGAGGACGAGGTGCGGCCATAGTTTTGCCAGAACTAGGCGCACGTCGGGGACGAACGCACACTCCGGTTTTGCCAGAACCGAGTATGCAAAGAAGAACTCATCGGTGACAAGGTCGAGGCAGTCATAGAGGGGTCGATGCCAAAGAAGACGTTGTCGAAGCCGATGAAGATGAGGCGCCAATCCGAGCTTGCCAGACTTAGGAATGCGTCGGGGACGAAGGCACTCCCAGTGTTGCCAGTACTAGGCATGCGGGGGCAGGGACCATCATGAACTTGCCGCAATGTCAGAAAGACTAGCAGAGGAAGCCTCCAAAGTGGTTGCAACGCGCAGAGCGGCGAAGGGAGAGATGCCGGTGCTGTCCGCGGTTGCCAGAGTAGAGTAGCAGGTGGTGTAGTTGGGGATGAGGCGATAACGCTAGCGGCGAAGTTGTAGTGGACGAAGACGTAGAAGGCGGCGAAACCAGCGGCGACCTGGCTTAGTCATGCTGGATGCCTAGAGTGGCGATGGGGTAGTTGGCGAGACCTGCGAGGGCGAGAGGGCGCCCTGCAAGTTACCTTGTGAAGCGCGGCGGTGGTGCTCGAAGTAGGCGAGGAAGACCCGACGATGTGACAAAGACCATGTGTAGACGGCGGCGATTCGCGCCGTAGGAGATGGCACGGTGAAAGCCGAGGCCATCGATGCACGAGGACGGCGAACTAGACTGCATGCAGCCACGCTACGACCCGAGGGGGGCGGCATAGCTACAGGGCGCAAGTCGGTGCAGCGGCTGGGAGACCACCAGCGACGTACACGCCAAGGAAGGCGCGTTGGAAGGCGATAGCATGGACCAAACGCGGCAGCGCTATGACCCGACGGGGCGACACATCAGCAGCCCGTAGCTCGACCGGTGGTAGGCGCGTGCTTAGGGAGGTGCCTGGCGCAGACAGGCGCGGGATCGGTTGATCAGACCGACGATGCACCGTATGCGCCATGGCATGGATGACGCGTAGATCGGAGTCGATGGTGGCGTTGTCGGTGAAGTCACGGAAGATGATGACGAAGACGATCCGAGGGAAGCGGTCGTGGCAGCCTTCCAATGGAAGGCGTAACAGCCGTCCGCGGTGCGCGACAGCCTGCCTTGAGGCCGCGATAACCTGCCGAGGCAGGCGCAACAGCAGAGGAGGCAGGCGCACGGGCGTGGTGCAGATCCTCGATGCCGATGGTCGAAGTAGAGGCGCGTTGATGACGACGGCGGTGGGCGACTCAATCCGATCTAAGATCGGTAAACCAAAAAAGAAAACCGATCAAGAGATCGGGAAAAAAGACTTACAGGGAAGCCGATCACGAATCGGTGGCTGAACCCTGCATACGGGTTGCACGGCCCCTGACGGAGATCATGGAGATAGACCTCCCCCGGGACAGCGCGGCGCAGAAGCGTGTGTGGCGGCTAGGTCAAGGATCTTGCCACTCTGATACCATGAAAGTGTATGAGTTTGGCTGAATATGTTGGATATATCATTGAGCCTCATGGGCGAGTATATAGAGGCATACAGAGGATTATCTTAGAGTACGAGTCAAGTTAGGACTGTATGTAAACAGATCCTAATTCTATCTAAACTACCATAACAACCGTACATACCTAATACTCTAACACTTTGGTTTTTTGAGTGGAGAATAAATGAAGAAAGTGGAGACTGAATTATGTGTGAGTCGACTGTCCACCCACATGAATGAGAGGAGGGGAGGGGCCCCCCATGGCACTGGCCAAGGAGGGGGGCTTGCCCCTCTCTCCCCTATAAAAGGAGGTGGAGACCTCCTCCCTCTCACACACTTGCCCACTCCTCTCATATGCCCTTTGGTTGGCATCTTCTCCCTCTTGCTAACCTTGTCCATTGCCACTAGAAAAGGTGTTTAGATGAAGCCCTGCTCGAGATCTTCCCCTCCACCATCTCTACCATGGCGTAGCGTTGTTTGTGTTCCCGGGTGACAAGGGGAGATCTCGGAAATGTCCATGAAGAAGGACTTAGGATTTTGCAGAAAAGAGAACGTTGGGGATTTTGTCAGAAGTTAGGAGATAATGGAATCAAAGTTACCTGAATATTAAGAGGAATCGCTCTATTACAAATCGCTTGGGGATTGTTCGGTGTTCCTCCTAGGCTTATCCCGCCCTATATATAATAGGTCGGGTCTCAAAGCTGTATGTGGATAGGTTACATGATTACAACACCAACTCAATGTCGGTCTTTTCTTCCTTTCCTAATACAACTACAATCTCTGTCGGTTGCTCCTTTGGATCTTTATCTTGATTCTTCATGAGCCGTAAGCCTTTCCGTAGGTCCTAGGTAGAAAATCATAAGGGCCCAAGTAATTATACCCATGTCAGTAGCCCCCGAGACTCTACCCAAACCGTAGATTCGGGTTGAGTCTCAAGAAGATATTTTGTTCTTTTTCTTTGCTTTTACTATTTTTACACTTTATAGGGATTTGGTACAACGAGCTTGATGCATCAGATGGATCGGGAATCAGTTAATTGCTCCTGGGCAAAAGCAAGGTTGTCATACATCAAATTCAAGTCCTTAGGCCTGAATTCGGGATTTGTTACTGGCGTAACTCAGTTCGGGCCGCTGAGGTCTTACCGAATACCGAGTTCCAGTTTTATTTTATCGGGTACCCAACGCGTCCGTCGGGATTTTTCATCGTATTGTAGATACAGATATAATACTAGCAGAGCACATTATTGTGCGATTACCAGGCCACACAGGATGAATCCTGGGGTCTTACCTTCATGTTTCTGAACACGCCATTCGGAGTTTTGTCGCATTTAGCTGCGATCCGAGATTTATATATATTTTGTGGGCTACCCTACTAGGCTGGCAATATTTCTGAATTTTGCAATATATTTTGATACTTTATGAAAGCTCCCGATGAGAGTAACCTTCGGAGGATACAATAGATGTAAAACTACCAAGTATTTTTAGGCAATGTTTGTCTTTTTATTGGGCTGCATAATATTTCTATCGGGTGCGCAACAGCGCTCCCGATGGGAGTAGCCCCCGAGGCTATGTTTGGATGCCTGTATCTGGACATAGGCTCATAACTGATGTTAAGTCAAGCAAAATGTACATATTATCCTTTTGAATTCATATGAACAAAAATTGAAGGTGTGAAGAACTTATCTTTATACATATATGGCGTAACCGTGGTTACATCGTTTTGGCGGATTGCCGTCTGGTCGTAAGCCGATGTATTTTGGCTTTTTTAAAGCTGGGCCATAGGCCTTATTGAATTTATAAGTAAACATAGGATCTCTTATGAATAAAAGCGTTGTATCTGTGCTATGTTCCATGGATTGGAATATTGGACTCATGTCTTCTTGTCTTGTAGATGATATGCTCCTCCAGGAATAACTTCTGTGATGATGTAAGGTCCTTCCCAAGGTGACTCCAGATTTCGATGGCCATCTTGCTTGAGCCGAAGAACTAGGTCCCCTACTGCAAAGGACCTAGGTCGTAATCGTCGACTGTGATAGTTGTGCAAGTTTTGCTGATATATGGTGGCTCCCTATAGGGCTTCATCTCGAGCTTTATCGAGTGCATCAACGTCATATTCGAGTGCTTCTCTTGACTTGTCTTCGTTATATGTAGCTACTCTTGGAGATTCATGTGAAACTTCAACTGGAAGGATGGCTTTAGCATCGTGGACCAGAAAGATGTTGGAAATATGCCCTAGAGACAAATAGTAGTAAGGACTATTATCATATTTCATATAGTTTATGATTAAGTTTTATATCATGCTATAACTGTATTGAGTGGAAACATCAATACACGCGTGATATACAAACAACCAGGGGTTCCCAGTGAAACTCTAGTCACTGGTTCATTGGTCAACAGATGATCATGTTTCCTGATCATGTGGCATTTATGCCAGTTGGAAATGAGGTCATCTCATTCCGAGAATGAGATGATGAAACAATACCCAACCTAAACATAGTGACCCGATCATGTCATAAAGTTCAAGTTATGATGATTAGAAATGGATCCTCGTAGACTATTCCTTAGACCGTGAGGCTATATCAATCACGGTCTCCCGAGAGTGCTTAGATAGCATCAAACGCCATATGGTATTACAGTGGTTATAAAGGTGTGTTTAGGTACTCGGAGGAAACCGTAGAGGCAATATATGTCAAGAGCGGGATTTGTCCGTCCATGTGACGGGAAGATACTCAAGGGCCCACTCGGAGAGGTTATATCCAATAGCTGCGCAGCGTGTGATTTGATCACGGGGATATCACTTGTCGGAACGACTCAAGTAGCGTTGTTCGGTAACGAGATTGAACATGACATGGTGATGTCATTGATCAGATCTCAGGCAATGCAAGTATCGAATGACAAAGGGAATAAGACACGACTGTCCCGGTTTAAACAACGAAAGATCTCCGTGGAACGCACAGGGGTCACATGGCCGTCCAGGTCCCTCTGTTGATCATTGGTGCGGGAGTGTCCCGACCATGTCTGGAGTGTTCCCGAACCGTGGGGTATCATGCTTAAGGGCTTGATGATGCTTAGAGAGTGTTTATAGGATCGGTGGAATCACCGAAGAAGAGTAGGAGGAAAACCGGAAGGGTTTCGGTAAGTCCGGAGGATGTCCGGAGTGGAGGTAGAAGGTGTTCCATGGCCACGGAGGTTGAATAATATGTGAATGAATGTTAAATATTGATTTAATCATTTATTCATAATTATTTAATAAAGAGAAAAATCAAATAAATGGTCAAAGGCTTAATGGGCCAATTTCCAGAGGGAGAGGGCCCATTAGGGGAAAGGAGAGAGGGAGAAGGCGCAAGGGGGCTGGCCGGCTAGGCCTAGCCCCCCGAGCGAGGCCCACTAGGGTGGCCGGCGGCCACCCCTCCCCCTCCTCTCCTTTAGTCCCACCCCGGGACTTTGAGGGAGGTAGTACCTCCCTTCCCCTATATATAGTGGGGGTATTTGGCCAATTTAAATACACCAATAATCAATAAAGGTCTTCTCACTTTTGGGAGGACCTCCAGTTGATATTTTCTCTCTCCCCCTCTCTCTCGTGACCGCGGTCCCTAGTCTGGACTGCGTGAGTGAGAGACATCTTCACCGTGGAGCACCGTCGCGCTGCGGGATTCGGATCCGGAAGCTCTACTTCCGCAACTGCTGCTGGATCGGGGAAGCGAGAGTCATCATCAAGCACCGGACGTGTGTAACTCCCCGCGAGGTGTCGCACTTGATGCACTCAAGTCGTTGGAGCCAGAGGAGCGCAAGGACTTCATCATGACCTTGAGGTTAGCTTCGGCTCGTCTACATCAACCACGCTCTCTTGAGCGTTGACAACGCTTTTTTCAGTCTTCAAGGGTAAGTTCGCGAAAAGCCCCTCCCATTACTGTATTACTAATAGATAGGTCCGGGCAGCTTCAGGGGTTCAGGGGCGTAGAGTAAAATTTATTGTTTTCATACGCGGAACCCCAACAGTGGTATCAGAGCTAGATCTATGCGTAGTAATGCTAGTATGGGTAGAACACACGAGATGTAGCGTGTGGGCGTTGATCTTTTAGTTGTTACCCTCCCACGTGTACTTGTGTATACCGCAGTAATGCTTGATGAAGCGCCCCCCAACCGACTTTACGCGTTCATTCGCGAGACTGGTCCACGCTTGACATACGGCTTGTACCGTATAAAGTGGCTTAGGGGGTGTCTGTCTCTCTCGCATTAGTTGGTATGCCATTTGCAACGGAGGGCCCCGAAAGGGGTGCAGTAGAGACAACTATTTGATCAGCGTTGTGCTGAAAGTTCATAGGTAAGAACGGTTCTTGTGCGAAAGCCTATTCAGCCACGTAAAACATGCAAAGATAAAGTAGAGGCGTCTAACTTTGTTTTGCAGGGGGCGTAGCTTTGTGATATGGTTGTGGCAAAGGTAAAGTGATTACCTTTTGTTACGTAGTAGTAGATAGTCACAGAGGTGACGAACTACCACGCCGGAAATACACCAGTACCCTGGTGTCTACGGCGCCAGAACCCGGGCGCCGGAACCCGGTGACGACGGATGGAGATCACGACGTGAAGGACCATATCACATAGCATTTACATTCAATGTTATTGTTTGTATGTCTTATTGTGTGCTAGTATTAGATACTCGACGATAGCCTAATAAGATGATCCCTGTTAAAATTACCAACGATTGTGTTCACCCTTAGTGTGCACCACCAAGAAAGTTCTTCGGTATGAGGCGATCCAGGGTTACAAGCCTGGGTGTCAGACATATCTACGTTCGCATACAGTGGGTGTAAGCCATGTTGCACAGTGAATACACTAAGGTTGAGTTGGCGAGCCTAGCACGCCACAGAAGAGTGGCCTCGGAACACGGATGGTCGAAAGATCGAGCACGAGTCGCATGAATGATGTGACCGACGTTTAGCGTCCACCTTTGAACCCACATCAATGGCCGTGTTCAATTGGGGGAGATGTGGCTGATAGGGGTCGTGTTATCACTAGGAACCCTTTTGGGGATAGGTGTTTCTGAGTGGAGTTATTATTAACTCATTTAATTATAAACTTAGTCTAAATTCCTTTTGCAATTATAAATGTAGATGGCTCCTTTCGTGTTGACGGTTGATTGGTTAGAAGGAGAGAAGCTCAGATTAGATGGATCAAACTTCTCAATATTGGTTGCACGTCTCCACATTCTCCTTAGCGAGAACGACGTGGTCGACTACATACTCGACGGGATGGATTTGGATCAGCCTACTGACCTAGAGATCCTAGAAGAGCGGAAAGACCGCTATCTTCGTCGTGAGATGGCCTCCTTCATTTCAGCTACCATGCGTTTCAGAATGGTGGATGAGCTATGGCCTTTCGTGGGTGATGTCGACCCTTGTTCGGTGATGCTACAGCTTAGGACACATTTCGTGGAACAAGTACGCATATGGGAGCATGAGCTGATGGGAGACTTCCTATCCATTAAGATGGAGGAGAACTCATCACTGGACGACCACTTGGAGCACATGCATGATGTGTACATGAGGCCTGCATACTTCCTGGATAACTAGATGACGGGCTCTTTCGCAAAAAGTGTTGTGCTGCGGTCGCTGCCACTAAGCTACCAAGCACAAGTCAGGACTTGCGTAATGAGGGGCGACGCAGAATCAATGGAGTTCCACCGGTTCGTGACACATCTCAGGAATGTGTTGGTTGAACCAGATGTCGCCCATGTCATCAATGACAAAGGTATATATTTGATATACAGTTTTATAAATGTTATAATCTTGCAAACACATTTGTAGTGTTAAGTATATCTGATACTTGTTCTGTTTTGCTGAAAACAGGTCCTTCTGCATGAGAGGTGCTTGCTGGAGAGGAGGTGACGTCGCGTGTTGATGGCGAGCATGATGATGATGGCCGACGACACTCTCCCTCGATATTTATCATTTAGTTTATGTTTTAGGATGATTATTGTAATCAAGAGATTATGAACTTCTTTAGTGTGTCACACACTTCGTGAGACGGTTATTCATATGAGTTTGTAACAAACAGTAGTTCCACTTTTATGAATGATTTCTATTCATGTTCATATCTTGTTTGATTATGTGTGAATTATCCTTGTTGTTTTGAAACTAATATATAATGCATGAATATTTATAAAACATTAAAAATGCCTTATTTAAAATATCCAACTTAACGATATGTTCATTAATGAATGAAAAAATATTGTTTAAATTCAAAGTATTCTGATAATATGTGAAAGTCATTCGATTTCTTATCACATATAAATCATGCCTAAGTTCGGCAAAATAACTTGAACACCATGTATTACTTGAATACAAAGTGTTTAAAGAATTGTTAAAAGTAAATACATATTCGATGTATTGTGTTTAACGAAAATGGTAATTATCATTATGTGATTGTTTAAATATCTAAAGAAGTTTACCAAAGGAAACATGAGTATGAAACTATTTGATTTTATCAAAGTGTTTCATCAATAAAAGGGTATAAATATAAAAGAGAATCAAATTGCTATGATTTTATCAATAGTAATGAAATTCAAATTTATAAGAATGGCATAAAAGAAATTGTGGAATGCAAAGTGTTTTGAAACGTCAAAATGCGAAGCATCACAATGTGATATTAGATATCAAAGGGGTTGAATAGAAGGCACCAAATAAATCGTTGTAGTGTAGATGTAGAGACCATTAGCTTAGAAATAGTTAGCACTCAATTAGAAGGTAGTGAAACATTTGAATTCGTGAAAGCTTTGGGGTTATTTGATATAACCAAAACAATAGCGAATAAGTCCTTGCAGAGTATTCATTGGAAAACTTTGAATACAAAATCCATAGCTAAACCGAAAGAGAAGAAAAACTTGTATTGCTTGGATTTTGGTGCATTTTTAAGGAAACCCACTTTTAGTGATATTTCTCGATTATGGAGCAAATGGAAGAAAGTGTAAAACACGATGAGGATTCAAAAACCCCGCATCAGAGTGTTGAGAAGCACAACGAACAACATTCCCGAATGATTCTCTTCACAAAGGAAAGAATCAATGATATTGATCATTGTGTTTTTCCCACTAGTGTTTTCACTACATGAAGTAGGATTCAAAATGTAATCCATATCTTGTATGGAAACATTTGAGAATCATTTGTCATTATTATTGGAATATGACATACCTACGAACTACAAAGGAAATAATGGTAAACTAAGATTATGAGAAATCCTAAAAGCAAAAAATTCACTTGAGATTAGAAAGCAATTCGTTGCTGAATCTCACAAGTAAAAGGGCTTACTTAGAATTTTCCCAAATGACTACAAATCCATAATGGAAAAAAGGGGTGAATGACAAAAACACAATTTGTCAAGTATTGGACAAATTTAAATGAATTTGATTCAAGAGTGCTGAATGTCTAGAGGATTGAAAACTAGTAATAGTACTAGTATCTCATAGTAAATCTCCAAGTTTGATATTTGATCAAAGGATTTTGAAGTTATTCAAAATAGTGAGTAGATATGCAATTTGCATAAAATTGAATGGCAGCTATGAAAGTCTTCCTGAAATAATATGTGAATGACATATTTTTGAGTGGGAGCTTATGGGAGTAATTCTTAAGTATGTTAAAAATGAAAGCGCAAATAATTATAAATAATGATTTATAAGATGTAGAAGTTGATAATAGGTGTATTATGATATTATGTAGTATTCCTTAAAGGATTCTGGAAAGGGTTTCAGAATAGAAGTTAATTAAGGAACAGTCCTTAATAACTCGAATTAGGAATATCATTAAGTTTAACATCAATGGTTGAAAGAAAGAAAAGGATGATCATCATCCACCATGTTGAGACATGGGTTCTATCTTAGTAAACCATGATGATAACTTAACATAATATGTGATCCAATAAGTAACTTTTAAAAGTGATTAAGTTTGAATCACAGAACGTTGAGCCAAGTTTGTCCGCAGTATCTAGTAGAGAACTGCAGACATGTTTTCAAATCCATAAAGGATGACATATCTTAAAACATAAAGGGTTATGTTATAAGGGAATATGTTGGAAACTCCTGTAATACAGGTTAAAGTCAAGTAGGAAGCGAGGTGAATAAAACATCGAAAGTTGCACAGAGTGCACTGGTGTTTCGATGAATACATTTATAATAATAGATATGGGTACCATCTAAAGTGTTGTATAATGTTATGGCGGGGCTAGTTCGCTTTTAACGTAGAATGATGTGTCCCAGGGCACAGTGCCCATGAGAAAGCCCTCGAGGTTGATCTAACGTCACTGTAGGCTCCTAGAATCAGGCCTCGTTCTGCTACCATAACGACGATATACACACATATGCTATCATGTGATGATAAAGTATTAATGTCAATCAAGGTGACATTAGTAAGTTGCAAAGGATTTGGGATTGTAAAGTACAGACCGAAGACTCAACCTCTTCCATGATCAAGCATGTTCAGGGTACCGGATATATGGTGCCAATGATTGAGAACAAATGCAGCTAGTGTATTTGTACTCTAGTTCAAGTGGGAGACTGTTGGAAATATGCCCTAGAGACAAATAGTAGTAAGGACTATTATCATATTTCATATAGTTTATGATTAAGTTTTATATCATGCTATAACTGTATTGAGTGGAAACATCAATACACGTGTGATATACAAACAACCAGGGGTTCCCAGTGAAACTCTAGTCACTGGTTCATTGGTCAACAGATGATCATGTTTCCTGATCATGTGGCATTTATGCCAGTTGGAAATGAGATCATCTCATTCCGAGAATGAGATGATGAACCAATACCCAACCTAAACATCGTGACCCGATCATGTCACGAAGTTC
Organism: Avena eriantha; assembly: GCA_910589775.1. NCBI lineage: Eukaryota > Viridiplantae > Streptophyta > Magnoliopsida > Poales > Poaceae > Avena > Avena eriantha. The sequence goes on along the minus strand of OU342743.1, from coordinate 166,494,875 downwards.
AAGTTACGATGATTAGAAATGCATCCTTGTAGACTATTCCTTAGACCGTGAGGCTATATCAATCACTGTCTCCCGAGAGTGCTTAGATAGCATCAAACGCCATTTGGTAATACGGTGGTTATAAAGGTGTGTTCAGGTACTCGAAGGAAATCGTAGATGCAATATATGTCAAGAGCGGGATTTGTCCGTCCATGTGACGGGAAGATACTGAAGGGCCCACTCAGAGAGGTTATATCCAATAGCTGCGTAGCGTGTGATTTGATCACGGGGATATCACTTGTCGGAACGAGTCAAGTAGCGTTGTTTGGTAACAAGATTGAACACGACATGGTGATGTCATTGATCAGATCTCGAGCAATGCAAGTATCGAATGCCAAAGGGAATACGACATGACTGTCCCGGTTCAAACGACGAAAGATCTTCATGGAACGCACATGGGTCACATGGCCATCCAGGTCCCTCTGTTGATCATTGGTGCGGGAGTGTCCCGACCATGTCTGGAGTGTTCCCGAACTGTGGGGTATCATGCTTAAGGGCTTGATGATGCTTAGAGAGTATTTATAGGATCGGTGGAATCACCAAATAAGAGTAGGGAGAAAACCGAAAGGGTTTCGGTAAGTCCGGAGGATGTCCGGAGTGGAGGTGGAAGGTGTTCCATGGCCATGGAGGTTGAATAATATGTGAATGGATGTTAAATATTTATTTAATCATTTATTCACAATTATTTAATAAAGAGAAAAATCAAATAAATGGTCAAAGGCTTAATGGGCCAATTTCCGAAGGGAGAGGGCCCATTAGGGGAAAGGAGAGAGGGAGAAGGGGTAAGGGGGCTGGCTGGCTGGGCCTAGCCCCCCACGCGGGGCCCACTAGGGTGGCCGGCGGCCACCCTCCCCCTCCTCTCCTTTAGTCCCACCCCGGGACTTTGAGGGAGGTAGTACCTCCCCTCCCCCTATATATAGTGGGGGTATTTGGCCAATTTAAATATACCAATAACCAATAAAGGTCTTCTCACTTTTGGGAGGACCTCCAATTGATATTTTCTCTCTCCCCCTCTCTCTCTCGTGACCGTGGTCCCAAGTCTGGACTGCACGAGCGAGAGACATCTTCACCGCGGAGCGCCGTCGCAATGCGAGATTCGGATCCGGGAGCTCTACTTCCGCAACTGCTGCTGGATCGGGGAAGCGGGAGTCATCGTCAGGCACCAGACGTGTGTAACTCCCCGCGAGGTGTCTCACTTGAGGCACTCAAGGCATTGGAGCCAGAGGAGCGCAAGGACTTCATCACGACCTTGAGGTCGGCTTCGGCTCGTGTACATCAACCACGCTCTCTTGAGCGTTGACAATGCTTTTCGGTCTTCAAGGGTAAGTTTGCGAAAAGCCCCTCCTGTTACTGTATAAATAATAGATAGGTCCTGGTAGCTTCAGGGGTTCAGGGGCGTAGAGTAAAATTTATTGTTTTCATACGCGGAACCCCAACAAAAGAAAGGTGTTTCTTGTGTCGAATTATTTGGAGTAGTTCATAAACTCCATAAAACAGATGGCAACTCATCAACCCAGGCTCCTGTTGCTCTGTCGAGTGGTGCTAGCAACCTTTTCTTGAGGCCAGCAGTTACTAGACCAATGGATTTTTCTACCTTCCCATTGGTTTGCAGGTGGGCTACTCATGCATAGCTTACTTTGATGCCCATCTCTTGGTGATATTATTTAAATTCACTGGAGTTAAAATTGTTTCCATTGTTCATGATGATGTTGTTTGGCACGCCAAACCGGAATACTATTGACTTTATGAAATTCACAGCCGAAGTTCCATCTTGAGAAGTGACTGACATTGATTCAATCCATTTAGTAAATTTGTCGACTTCTACTAGCAGAAAGACGTGTCCTCCTGGAGATGACTTGTGAAGTTTACCCACCATATCAAGCCCCCACCGAGCGAAGGGCCAAGCTAAAGGTATAGGGTTTAATTCAGCAGTTGGAGCTCCTGGCTTTGTTGCAAATCATTGATATGCTTCACATGTTCTGACTATATCCTTTGCATCTTGAACTGCAGTAAACCAATAAAATCTTGCCCTATGCTTTGGCAGCAATTGCTCGATTGCTGGCATGATGACCACAAACTCCTTCGCGTATATCTTTGAGTATGGCTTTTCCTTCTTCGGGTGTGACGCATCGATATAACACACCCGAAATGCTTCTCTTATATAATTCCCCTTTTATTATCCTGAAGGCCTTTGATCATCGAGTGATTCACCGGGCTTCCATTATATCTTCGGGTAATTCTCCCCAAACCATATAGGCTATGTATGGATGCATCCATGTACACTCTATTATCATAACTTAATTAATGTCTAGTTCTTCTCGGGTGGCATCTTCTGCACTTGTACTGGTTGATGGAGCCCCCGGGTCTTTTCTCGACTTACTCCTTTTCCCTGTCTTGGGTGCTATGACCTCAGAAAATCTTTTTGCTTTGATAGAACGTTCAGATATTTCTTCCTAGAAAACTCTGGGTGGTACTGGTAAGCATAGGGACCCGATGTTTGCCAAATTATCGGCTTCTTCATTGCTTCCTCTTCCTATGTGTGATACTTCACATCCATCAAATTGAGCTTCCATGATGCTGTACAAGTCACGATAAGCAATTATATTGTCGCTGATAGCGTCACACTTGTTAATTGTTTGCTCTGCTACGAGGTTGGAGTCACCAAAGATTTTTAGATGAGTTGCACCATAGGCCTTGGCCATCCGCATGCCGTGCAACAAGGCCTCGGATTCGGCTTCATTATTGGATGCGCTCGCAAAGCTCATCCGAAGTATATATCGCATCTTGTCACCTTGTGGTGATATTAATATGACCCCTGCTCCTGCTCCTTCTGTTCTTTTTGATCCATCGAAGTACATTGTCCAGGCACTTGAAAGGGCTAGTGGACCCGCACATTGTAACTCGGTCCATTCCGTGATGAAATCAGGTAGAACTTGCAATTTTATTGCTTTTCACTTCTCATACGTGATGTCCTGAGGGGACAATTCGACACCCCATAGGGAGACACTCCCGGTTGCTTCTGGATTGTTAAGGATGTTTGACAGAGGTGCCTCATTGACCACTATGATCAGATGTTCTGAAAAATAATGGCATAGTTTCGTGCTATCGTAAATACTCCGTGTGCTAACTTTTGGTAATGTGGGTACCTTTGCTTGGATGGTGAGAGGACCTCACTCAAGAAATAAACTGGCCTTTGAACACCATGGTTTTTCCATCTTCGGGTCACTCCACAACTAGGACCGTGCTGACCACCTGATTTGTGGCAGCTATGTAAAGAAGTAGTGGCTCTTTCTCTCGTGGGGACATGACGACGGGGAGGGGGGGTGTTGAAAGTGTCTTATTGAGGTCTTCAAAGGCGTGTTGAGCTTCTTCGGTCCATTCAAATTTGTCTGGTTTTCTCATAAGGGCGTAGAATGGTAATACCTTTTCTCCTAATCGAGCAATAAAGCGATTAAGCGCTACCACTCGCCCGGCCAGCTGTTGTACTCCTCGTAAATTTGTTGGCTTTTTCATTGTTAAAATTGCTTGTATTTTCTCAGGATTGGCTTCGATTCCTCTTGCTAATACCAAGTATCTGAGGAGTTGCCCTGCTGGGACTCCAAAGGAACACTTCGTCGAGTTTAGTTTGATGTAGAACTTGTCAAGGTTGTTGAATGTTTCTTTGAGATCCTTGATGAGTGATGAACTTTGCTTTGATGTGACTATGACATCGTCAATATATACTTGTACGTTTGTACCGATTTGGTTTCCCAAGCAACTCTGCATCATCCGTTGATATGTTGCCCCGGTGTTTTTGAGGCCAAAAGGCATTGTTGTGTAACAAAATACACCATAAGGTGTGACGAACGCTGTTTTCTCATGATCCTCCTCCTTCATCCAAATTTTGTGATATCCTGAATATGCATCCAAAAAGGAAAGACGTTCACACCCTGCAGTTGCATCGATTATTTAGTCGATCCGCGGCAGAGGAAAGTGATCCTTTGGATAATGTTTGTTTAATGCGGTGAAGTCGATGCACATGCGTAGCTCTTTGGTATTCTTCTTTGGGACGCATACTAGATTTGCGACCCATTCTTCTTTCTTCAGTTCTTTTATAAATTTAGCATCAGTGAGACGATGTAGCTCTTTTCCAATAGCTTTATGCTTTGGTTCTACGAAACGGTGAAGTGATTGCTTTACTGTTTTTGATTTTGGATCCAAATTTAGTGCGTGCTCAGTGAGTTCCCTAGGAATTCCCGGCATGTCAGAAGGTAGCCATGCAAAGATTTCCCAATGCTCATGGAGGAACTCGACGAGCGCACTTTCCTATGCGGGACCGAGGTTGCAGGCCACAAATGTTGTCTTCTTCGGGTCAGTGGGGTGGATCTGTATTTCTTTGGTGTCTTTTACAGTGTCAAAGGCCTGATCGGGATTGACACGTGTTACTGCGAGAGGTTCTACTGTTGTTGTCGTTTTGAGCTGCTCGAACTCGGTTGCTATCCCGAAAAATTCAGAGATTTTGTTGAATTCCTGATCGCAATTGTTGGAGCGTGTGAAGCTTCTTTTACTGATATGATTCCCTTTGGTGCCGGCGTCTTAATGACTAGGTATGCATAATGCGGAACTGTCATGAATCGTGCGAAAGCTAGGCGTCCAGGATCGCGTGATATTGTGATGGCCAGTCCATGACTTTGAACTCGAGCTTTTTCTACCTAAAATTTTCTTTGGATCCAAATACAACATCAAGGAAAATTTTACCTAAAGGAATTTTGGTTTTACCTGGTACGATGCCATGGAAAGATGTTTCTGTTGGTCCTAAATTTGCCAAAGGGTGGTTCATCGCTCTAAGTGTTTTAGCGTATCAAGTTTATGCTGCTTCCTACATCCATGAAAACTTTGCTCATGTCAAAACCACCAATTTGTGCTTCGACTATTAGGGCCGAATGACCTGGTCTTGGTACTGGATGTGGGTGGTCAGCTTTGCGGACATATGATTTCCTGTTCTGACCAGTGAAGATATTCAGGTGTGGCTGGTGGAGCCATCTTTGCCATGTTGACTTGTCTTGTGATTAGCTTCTAGATTCTGTTGGATGGTCACCCTTTTTGAATCATTAACATTGCCCCTTTTGACCTAGGGTATTCGTTACCTAGATCAGTTGTGTTCTATGGTTGCCCTTATTGTGGAGGTGGTGCACCGATGGTTAGCATGCTAGGTGTAGATGTGTATCCTCTTCTTGCTGCTTTGGTTGCTTTTACATTGCATAACTCTTGCATCTTTAAAAATGTTCGGCAATCTTTCATAAGGTGGTTGGATTGTCTTTTTCCTGATGAGTCGATGTAAACACTAGTAGGAAAAGCCTTATCCACAAGGATCATATTAGTGGCGCACATCGAAACAATGCCCCACAGATAGTTATCCGTGGTGCACGACGGGAACGACGCGCCATTGACCTGCACATAACCGTGGCACATGTCAAGTTCAGTGCGCCATGCATATGTGAGCCCCAGCCCTAGTTGTCACCCCATCCATTGGTGACATATCTGTGACGCAGGGAATAGGTGTGCGCCACAGATAACTACCACATTAGTGGTGCACGTGGTTTCGATGCGCCACAGATAGGGGTGGTCCCAGCCCTTTGGAAAGTTGGCATGTTATCCGTGGCGCACAGAATTAGGGTGCGCCACTGGGCTAAAATACCTATGGCGCACGACAAAGTGGTGTGCCACAGATAAGCTCCCAAAATTATGCTCTCACCCCCCTTGGATCGCCTTTTTTAGGTTTGCAAAAAATAAGAGAAAATGATAAACACTTCAAAAAATAAAATCATTTCAGATGTTGGTAGGTAATGTGATGTCGTTTCTAGGAAAATTAACATATATGAATTTCGAAATGTTTTGTAAAAAAAGGTCACGGTGCAGTAAAACATCCATAACTTTTGCATACTACGTTGGAAAGAATGTATAATATATCAAAACGACGAGCACGAATCCAGTCGCAATGGTCTTTGACCGTTTACCGATTTTTTAGATTCTCAAAATTCGAAAAGAGTAAAAAATTATTTCAAAAATAAGATTTTTTCATGCAAAAAAATTGAGGCAACTTATCTATGGCGCACCACAATAGAGTGCGCCATGGATAAGTTAGGCGGGATTTGAATTTGAATCACCACCCCGCCCACCTAGCCCTTCTCCTTATATTCTCCTCCACCTCCTCCTTTCCCTCTCATTCTCTCCTCCTCTGAATCCTCTCCTCATCCTCCTCTCTTCTTCCTCTTCCTCTTCATCCTCCTCCTCCAAACCCTCTGTTCTTCCTCTTCCTCCTCCTCCTCCTTCTCTTCTCCTCCTCCCTTATTCCTCTTCCACCTCCTCCTTCCCCTCTCATCCTCCTCCGAATATTCTCCTCTCCTCTCCTCTCCTCCTCCTACCCCGAATCCTCTCCTCCTCCTCCGAATCCTCCTCTCCTATCCTTTACTTTCCTCTCCTCTCCTTTCCTTTCATTTCCTCTCCTCTCCTCTCCTTTAATTTCCTCTCCTCTCCTCTCCTCCTCCTCCTCCTCCTCCCCCTCCTCCGAATCTTCTCCTCCTCCTCTGAATCCTCTCCTCCAACCGCATCGGCCTCCTCCGTCCTCGAGCTCACCCCCCGGCGATGCAGCGTGACATGACAACGACGAGGCGACAGATATAGATTAACTTTTTAAATAAAATTGAAAATTTTATCAGTGGCACACCATGCCCACATGCGCCATGGATAATTTTGAGATATCCCGCCTTTTTTCAAAATTTGAAATCGATATCAGTGGAGCACCATATCCTGGTGCGCCATGGATAAGTGGCTTATCCGCGGTGCACGCCCAGGTGCGCCACGGATAAAAATTATCAGTGGCGTCATATCAGTGGCGCACCGGGCATGCGCCACTGACCCCTTTTTCAGTGCGCCACTGATAGGCCTTTTTCCACTAGTGAAAAGTGCATATTATAGGGCCCTTCCAAAATTTGCATGGCAGGCATAGGTGCGTCTCGGGCTCTTGACTAATATCGCTGCACTGATTGACTTCCTCCACCTTCCTCCCTATTGCGGCGGTACCCGTTGTCGTGATCGTCGTTCTTGTGGTTGCCTTCACCCGAAAAACTAGCTGCCACCTATCTTGGTCCTATACTTCCATCATTGTTTTATCGCCTCCTATTGTTTCCGCGTTTATCCATGTCTTCCTCGGCTGAACACGTTCACTTGTTATGTAGCGCATCCTCTCCATCAGCCCAACGATATGCTATGTCCATCAACTGTGAAATTGTCTTGGGCTTGACACGCCCTAATTCTTCTATGGATTCATGGCGATGGAGTCCGTCATTGAAGGCATCGATTTCTCTTTCGTCGGACATGGACTTAGCTGAATTTTTAATGATGTTCCACTGCTAGATGAATACTCTTATCAATTCTCCAGGCTTATGTTTGCATGCCCGTAACTGCTCCAAGGATGCGGGTCTTTTGAATGTGGACTGAAAATTTCGGATAAACTTATCTTCGAGATTGTTCCAACTACCGATAGAATCTTCGGGTAGCTGTCTTAACCATGACCTTGCAGCACATGTGAGGTGCAGTTGTAAACTTTGCATTGTTGTAGCTATGGAGCCACCCTATAATTTCACGGTGGCTAAATAGTCTGCTAACCAAGCTTCGGGTTCCTAAAGTCCATCGTATTTTTGATGGTCATGCGGAAGTTTGAAATCTTTGGGTACCGAGGTTTTCCGAATTTGCTGGGTAAAATAGCTAGCTCCGCATAGCCCGTCTTCGGTTGTGGTTGTCGTCTTTTGCGTTTCTTCGCGGCTCTAGTCCCGAAAGATGTTCCTGATGTGGTGACCAAGATCGTCGGGTGTGCTTTGTTTGCCGAGGGTTGCTGCGACAACATGGAGATCTGTCGGGTTGATGTGTAATTCCTTGCTCTATTTGTGCAAAAGTTGCTCCTACCATGTCTAGGTTCATCAGAGCGGAGTGGTGTAGAGCTGCGCGAGGATCGTCGGGTGCAAGTTGGGTTGTGATCGAGTATGTTTGCGTGACCACAATTGTTGCTTGAGCCGTTTTAGCTTTGATGTTCCCCGTTTGATCTACTGACATGAACGACAGATCAAGGTCACTCATCAGTTCGTTTCTTTCTGTTTCGGGGACATTCTGTAGTCGTGATGTCCCCCTTCTTGGTGGTGCTCCACCTGTTACGCTTTCGGATCTTCGGGTAGAGATTAATTGTGCCCGTCGTAAGCTAGATTCGTCGGCTATCCGTTTTCTTTCATCGAGTTGCCTTTGCATCCTTAGTAAGTCTCTATTTTTCTGGTGAAGCAAATATTGGTATGCCAATAAATCTTCATGTGAGGCGTCTGCTGTCATCGGTACTACACCCAAAATTGCTTCTCTGGCCTTTTGCCATGTTGCTCCTAGTAGCCGGAGAGTTCGCCTTTCTCCTCTGTTTGGTTCTACTCCTCCTCCTTGGATTATACGGTTGTCTATTGTTTCTCCTCCGTTTCTATGGTTTCCTTCGTTTCTGTGATTCCCCGCATTGTCATCCAATAAAGGGTTATTCGGGTCGAGGATAGGGTCACCGTTAGAGTCGCACGACGTCGAAGTTTCTCCATTGATCATGTACACTTGGTGGCGTGCAGTGTATGGACTTGTGGTGTTGTCATCTGAACTGGGGGAGACACTGTTGGGTGGATTGATGAATTTTGTTGCCTTTTGTTCTAGGTAGATTTCTACCATCCTTATTCCAATGTCGATGCTTTCGCTTCTTTCCCCGGGTTCAGAGTTTGCTAGACTTGTTCTATGTGGTGAGGCTAGTGGGGAATCTGATCCGAAGGAGAGATTGTCGTAAAGACCATCAAGGTCCCCCAGATCTGTTGCATCTTGCTTGCTTTCGTTGGGTGCTTCAATCTCTATTGTGACCTCCATGGATGATCCAACAGATGATGCTGGAAATGCCGTAAGTGCAGTTTGTTCCACCGACAGTTCTGATGTAATTAGGACCGAAGGGTGTGATTCTTGGGGGTCTTCTACTTGGAAGTGGAAGCTTTCGATGATCAGATCGGATCCACCGTTAAAATTGGCGGGTACCATCACAGGGGTGGGCGGGCATGGATCTGCTTTTGTTGGTTTGGTGCTTGGCAAAGAAAATTCCGCTGAATCCATGGTTCCAGCATTCAAGTTTCCCACAAATGGCGCCAATTGATGAGGGGAGATCACGACAATGTCCATGAAGAAGGACTTAGGGTTTTGTTGAAAAGAGAATGCATCAGAAGTTAGGAAACAATGGAATCAAAGTCGCCTGAATATTAAGAGGAATCGCTCTGTCAAATCGCTTGGGGATTGTTCGGTGTTCCTCCTAGGCTTCTCCCTCCCTATATATAATAGGTCGGGTCTCAAAGTTGTATGCGGATAGGTAACATGATTACAACACCAACTCAATGTCGGTCTTTCTTCCTTTCGTAATACAACTACAATCTCTGTCGGTTGCTCCTTTGGATCTTTATCTTGATTCTTCATGAGCCATAAGCCTTTCCGCAGGTCCTAGGTAGCAAATCATAAGGGCCCAAGTAATTACATCCATGTCACCGGGGATCCACTACTTTAGCTGCCAGGCTGGAGCAAGGGTTCGGGAGTCATCGGCATACTGTATGTGTGACCGATTACAGAGGTGCTGCCCTCTTGTGGCGCTGATCGTCTGCACGTCCTTGAGAATGGCCGTGTTGTTAATACCTTGGATCGTTAAAGATCCTAAGTCCCTATGATTAACATGCTAGTCCCTGGATCAATATCTAGCACTCACAGCCGATGAATATCATGTAAAACACAAGTCATTATTACACAAATAATCCAGAATTTAATTATTACATCTTTGCATAGCTTATAGCTAGCTCAAATAAAATAGCAGAAACTTAATAAACTTGAGTCCACTAATGCCTGAGGCTAATTGAGTGAAGACCCACGATCCCTACGCACCTTTCAATCTTTGGATTCTGCACATAAAAATGCAGCCAACAAGTTGGGTCAATACTTTGAATGTATTGGCAAATTACTCCAAGGAAAGAATAAGACTAACTCTACACGCAAGGCTAGGAGTAGGTTTTGGGGTTCATTTGCATTAAGACAATTTTCTCTAAGTAAGAAGAAAAGAGGGAGATTTTTACCCTACTTTTTAAATATTGTTTAAGTAGTATAGGGTCGAGTGGAACACGGGGATATTACACACCAAGTGTCCAATCCATCTAACACTTGAATAGTACGCACCAAGTGGCACTCGGATATTACGTACCAAGTCCCCCAAATCCCACCCATTGGCGATATGACGCATGCCATGGAATTTTAGAAAACTTTAAATTTGAAAAGAGAGAGGAAGATCCTTCAGAGGTCCTTCAGATGCTCAAAGTGTTCTTTTCCGTGAGCTCGGCTGACCGATCAGATTACAATACTCTCGAGAGGTTATGCACTTTACCCACAATCCACGATCAAGTCCTTTTACAAACAAGAACATGGCGAAGCCTTCCCTTAGTAGCCCCTCTACCTTCCGCATCCGCCCGTGCCAAAGTATCCTCCAAATGACGGTATCTAGGTGAGGTTTCCCACTAAGTACTAAGCTAAGACAGAGCCCATACGTATTGTGGTTGCACTTGAAGCTTCTGAATTTTGAAACATGGCAGACTTCTTTGATTCCTAGGCGGCCGTCCTCCACCAAATTCCACTCGTTGACCCGACAACCATTCCGCCCAGAAGAAAATTTAGTTTTATTTTGAAGGGGGTTTGGAGTGGAAAAGGTAGCTCGAGAGAGCTTTTATACTTATGAAATTTTCGGTCTTTCGAACCCTCCCAACGATACTTTATATATATATATATATATAGCATAGCAATCAACACTTAGCAAAAACAGGGATAACCTACTATGAAGGAGAATCCTAAGTATAGAACTATCATGGCATACTACAAAAATCATCGCACTTGCAAAAATATTTCCAAGTAGATCTACCAAAACAATCCTACACATGCATACTACTATTTTGAAGAGAGACCATGCATACTATTCAAAACTGGGACAATATATGAACAAGAGGTGTAACTTGCCTTGATTCGAGCAGCACTCTACACAACAGTACTCCTCGGCGCACTCCGAACAATCTAACGAAGACAAACATAGATCTAATCACAACTTGCACAAAAACATTGCCACAAAAGAAATATGCATGCATGCAACATGGTAATATGCAAGGATGAGCTCAATTTCGATCAAGATTATTATTCATGAGTGTTATTATGTTGGGGGTGTTATTAGTATCGATTTCCCACAAATTTTAAGTAATTTGGATTATTACTTCATTAAATGTGCCCATAAGGAGATACAACCTTCAAATCTACCACAAAACAGATATAAAATCTATCAACAAGATATACCAATTTTAAACATTAGATATCGTAATTACAAAGCCAACGCAATAAGAATCAACTAAAATGGAGTTACGGTTATTTTCCTAGAATTAAAATACTCCAATCTAGACTTTAGTTCCCACCACAATATTACTGTCGTAAACTAGCAATTTTATTGCATATATGTGTTCTACTCAATTTTATGAATCCAACGGTATATTATTTGTAATTTTTGGCCAAGTATTCGATTTACTGTGAATTTTACAAGATAAAACAATAGTATGTCTATTAAAACAATATCTGGGATTTACTCCGACAGCATCGCCACATGTCGCACCCTGATTGGCCGCGCGGAACAGATGCTGACTAAGCATGATGACACGACGCTGACACGCGCACATGCCATGCGGCGCAACGCTACTCGCCAATACCCCTTCGCTAAGCGATCTAATTTACATCGCCGATTCGCGATCGGACGGATGGGAACATAGCTCCTTACCTGGTGGCGGCGTTGACTCGACGGTGATGAAGAACGACAGCGACATGGTCGTACGGTGATGTTCAGCAGTGGTCCAGTGGTTCCCCGAGGTGGCAGAGTGGATGACAGCGTGTGGCTCCTCCTCACGGTCCCGTTCACAAGATCGGCGTCGACCTCCTCCTCTAGGATCGACGACAAACGACGACTACTCTTCGTGGCTCCGGTGGGGTTCTGATGAGGAATCGAGGGCACTATGAGGCTCTGGAGAGGGGGAAAAGAAGTGAGACGACGTGGTACTGCAAGAGGAAGACAGAGGAGGAGAAGAGGGCCAAGGTTCATGACGGAAACGAGCTCACCTTCGAGATTTCAAGCTCGATTTAATGGCGACGGCTGTAGGTTGGAAAAGAGCAGAATCGGCCGCCTTGGGGCCTAATCGAGGGTTTTTTCTAGGGTTTTGGTAGGCGGGGGTCTGTGGATTTTATTTGCCAGAGGCGTGGGGGAGGGCCAGCGAAAATCGGTTCTGATTTGGCCGGGGAGTTCATCCCCGATGCAGCGGCGCTGTAATGTTCATCCTGGACACGGTTAGGGGAGGGGATGACAGGTGGGGTCGGGCAGTCAGCGACCGTGGGGGGGGGGGGGGGGGGGGGAGGGGATGGTGGTTGTCCAAATGGTGGCTAGCCCGCCGGGTTAGATTAGATATGTTTTTTCTTTTTATTAATTTTTGTTTTACAAATACTTTAATAACTTTAGCATATTAACTCCAAATTTAATGAATTTAGTCTCTAAAAATTTGTAAAAAGGAGGATATCAACATAGGATCATAAAATAACACATCTGCAAGGATTTGGAGGGTTAGGTTTAATATATCCCCTTCTTGTCTTTATATGATGAGAAAATCGAAATTAGGTTTTAGGGAAAAGGGTCTTGATGCAATTTTATTGTGTGATTCCATGATGCAAATGCTATGATGCATGCTTCTAGTAACATCTGGAATTACAAAATTTGGGATGTTACAAACCTACCCCCCTTGAGAAGAATCTCGTCCTTGAGATTCAAGTTGGCTAGCAAATAAGTGTGGGTGCTCTGTCTTCAGATCATCTTTACGTTCCCACGTGGCCTCTTCCTTAGAATGGTGATTCCATTGAACTTTGCAAAACCTAATAGTCTTGATACGAGTAATCCTCTCGGCTATTTCCAGAATCTTGGTGGGTTTTACCTCATAGGTGGGATCATTTTCCAGTTGAACCTCATCCAGGGGAACTGTATCCCTTAGCGGTTGTGACACATGGAATACATCATGAACAGTCAATACTTTAGGCAACTCCAACGGATATGCAACCTCCCCTCTACGAGCCAAAATCTTATAGGGCCCTATGAATCGAGGTGCGAACTTACCCTTGATTCCAAATCTCTTAACTCCTCGTAGTGGTGAAACTCGGAGATATGCATGGTCTCCCACTTCATAAGTCACATCCCTGCGCTTGGAATCCACATGGCTCTTTTGCCTAGATTGAGCTACCTTTAACCTATCTTGAATCTGCCTTACTTTTTCTTCGGCATCCTTGATCAGCTCAGGTCCAAACAAACTATGTTCTCCAACTCCACTCCATAGTAGCAGAGTTCTACACTTCCTGCCATATAGAACTTCAAATGGAGCCATCTTGATACTAGTTTGATAACTATTGTTGTACGAGAACTCTGTGTATGGCAAGTTGTCATCCCAACTAGACCCATAGTCTAGGGCACAAGCTCTCAACATATCCTCTAGGATCTGATTAACTCTTTCCGCTTGACCATCGGTTTGTGGGCGGAAAGCAATACTAAACTCTAGTCATGTGCCTAGAGATTCGTGTAACCGTCGCCAAAACTTCGAGGTGAACTAGGTACCCCTATCAGAGACAATTCCCTTAGGAACACCATGCAGACTTACAATCCTTGACATATAAATCTTGGCGAGTTTGGCACTCGTATAGGTGGTCTTTACGGGAATAAAGTGGGCCACTTTGGTGAAGTGATCGACTACTACCCAAGTAGAATCATACCCAGAACGAGTCTGGGGTAGTCCCGTGATAAAGTCCATGCCTACCTTGTCCCACTTCCAGTCAAGCACAGGTAATGGTTGAAGCAGCCCTACTAGTTTCTGATGTTCGACCTTGACTCTGTTGCATACATCACATGGAGAAATATACTCGGAAATTTCTCTTATCAAATTATTCCACCAGAATCTATCCTTCACATCCATGCGAATCATGAGCCTCTTGAAGAATTAACTTCCTGATATCATGGTCATCGGGAATGCACAAACGCTTCTCATACCAAAGAGTTCCATTTTCATCCATATGGAACCCTTTTGCTTTACCCTTGCTTTTGTTAACTTTTATTTCTTCCAACTCTTTGTCCCCTTTCTGAGCTTCTTTGACTCAGTCCAGAAGCGTTGGCACTATCTCCATAGTCGCTAAGTATCCTTCCGGAATTATTTCTAGCTTGAGATCCTTGAACTGTTCGCACAATTCCTTAGGGAGTTCTCCCACAGTACGTCCATTTACATAGACTTCCCGGCTTAAAGCATCAGCTACAACATTGGCCTTCCTAGGATGGTACTGCAGGTCCAGGTCATAGTCCTTGATGAGTTCAATCCATCTTCTTTGCCTCATATTTAACTCCTTTTGGGTGAAGATATATTTCAGACTCTTGTGATCCGTGAACACATCACAATGTTTGCCCATGAGGTAATGTCTCCATACCTTGAGCGCATGCACAACTGATGCTAGTTCAAAATCATGTGTGGGGTAGTTATTCTAATGGTTCTTAAGCTTCCAAGAGGCATATGACACTACCTTCCCATCTTGCATCAGTACACTTCCAAGTCCTTGCCGAGAAGCATCACAATAGACTTGGAGATTCTTCTGGATATTAGGTAGACACAAAACTGGTGCTGTTACTAGGCGCTTCTTCAATCCTTCAAAACTTCCTTCACATGCCTCGGTCCGTTGGAACTTCTTTTCTTTCTTCAACAATTTAGTCATAGGTTTTGCTATCTTGGAAAAGTTTTCAATGAACCTTCGGTAATATCCTACAAGGCCCAAGAAACTCGTGATATCTCCCACATTCTTAGGAGACTCCCATTCTGTCACGGAAGCTACCTTACTTGGGTCCATGACAACTCCTTTTGTTGACACAATATGACCAAGGAATCCCACTTCATTTAACCAGAACTCGCATTTGCTGAACTTGGCGTATAACTCGTGTTCCCTTAACTTTTCCATAACTAGGCGCAAATGCCTTTCATGCTCCTTCTCATCCTTGGAGTATATGATATATCATCAATGAACACCACAATAAACTTATCTAAGTACTCCATGAACACCTTGTTCATCATAGTCATAAAGTATGTTGGGGTATTGGTTAGACCAAAAGACATCACGGTGTACTCATACAAACCATATCTTGTGGTGAAGGCAGTCTTGAGTACATCCTGTTCTTGGATCTTTAACTGGAAGTAACCTGATCGGAGATCAATCTTAGAGAACACAGTAGCTCCCTTTAATTGATCAAACAGGTCGTTGATATTGGGTAGAGGGTACTTGTTCTTGATTTTCACTTCATTCAATGATCAGTAGTCCACAACTAGCCTCTTGGTTTTATCCTTCTTCTCCATGAATAAGATAGGTGCTTCCCAGGATGACGCACTTGGTTGAATGAAGCCATTGTCCAATTTCTCTCTAAGCTGTTTCTTAAGTTCCTTGAACTCACTGACATCCATCTTGTATGGTCTTTTGGCTATCGGTGTAGTGCTAGGCATCAAGTCAACGAGAAACTCGATATCTCGGTCAGGAGGCATCCCTGGTAATTCTTTCGGAAAGACATCTGGATACTCCTTCACAACTGGTACATCTCCCAAGCGAACCCCCTTAAGAAAGTTCACCATACTCCCCTTGAGTGCAAAAGCTGACTTAAAGCGGATTCTTTTCTTTTCTAGAGTTGTGAGTGTGATAGTCCTTTTGGCACAATCTATGACTCCCTCATATTCGGTCATCCAATTCATGCCCAAAATTATGTCCAAGCCTTGTGACTCTAGAACGACTAGACTTGTGGGAAAGATGTGTGTCCCAATCCTTAGTTCTAACCCACGTCATCCAGAGTTTGCCACTATTTCTCCTCCAGGAGAACTTACCCTTAGAGGAGTACTAATAGTCTCCATAGGTATCTTGCCTCTATCCACAAATACCCTCGACATGAATGAATGCGATGCACCAGTATCAAAAAGAACAACTGTAGGGATGGAATTAAGCTTGAACTTACCAATCATGGAGTCTGGTGCCTCACGCGCATCGTACACGGAGACATGCTTCACTGTGGCTTTGATGAATGGATTTGGCTTCTTCCCATTCCCATTACCATGGTTGTGTCCATTGCTGTTCCCATTGCCATTTCCATTTTTCATCCTCTCAGGGAAATTAGTTGCATAATGCCCTGTCTTGTTACACTTGAAGCATGTCACCTCACTCAGATCCTTCCCATTGCCATTTCCATTCCCATTGTGGTGCTTATGGCCATTGTGGTTATGTCCACCATGACGATGACCACTGTGGTTGTGGGGTGGTGGTGACGAAGTGCGTTTCTTCTGGTATGGAGCTAAGTTATGCTTGTGTGAGGTGGACTTTCTCTTGCGGTTCTCTATACTCCTTTGTTTTGATTCAACCACAGGTGCCCTATATAGAAGTTCCTGATAGTTATCAAACTTCAGAGCCACAAGCTGAATGGATATCTCATTATTAAGTCCCCTTAGGAACTCTTACTGCCTCTTTGCATCAGTGGAAACATCATCAGGTGCATAGCGCGCCAGCTTGTTGAAAAGGTCCCCATACTCGGACACAGAGCGGTGCAGTTGCTTCAAGTCGCGGAACTCACGTCTCTTCAGTGACATGACACCAGCAGCTACATGATGAGTACGAAAGGCTCCCTCAAACTAGTTCCAGGTGATAACATCAATATCCGGGTGGGTGACTTGGTAGTTATCCCACCATTCAGTAGCAGGTCCTTCAAGTTGGTGCACGGCCAAGCGCACCCTATCAGCTCAAACAACTTGGATAGTGTCTAACTTCTTGTTGACGGTGTGGATCCAGTCATCCGCCACAATTGGCTCAGAGCTACTTGAGAAGGTAGGAGGGTTCAACCTCAAAAACTGAGTCAAGCGATCCTATTGGGGCGGCGGAGGTGGTGGAGGTGGCGGGTTGTTGTTGTTTTGCATGTTTTAGGTGAGGAGTTGGATTAGCTGATTCTGGGAGTTGAGAAGTTGTGCAATCTCTAGAGGCAGATCATTGTTCGTACGTCTTGGCGGCATCTGTGGGGTTGGGGAAAACAAGTTAAGAGATAGATAGAAAGACTAAGGAATAAACTCCTACCCTTATGTAAACACAACAAAACACACGAGAAACACAAAAGGCACACATAGCACAAAGTTTAACACAACCCATCTAAGTTTAACTAAACCAATATTGTTTTGGTATTTATTACAATCGCGAATAATGTTTAACTATAGAAATAAAGGTGGTCCAACTATCTATCCTACTCTTCCACGTCTTCCACTTCCTCGTCCTTAATTGAGAAGCCCTCCTTTTCTAGCATTGACTTTTATAGCTCCATGTCCTTCGTCGTGGCTTCGAGCTTATCCTGAAGGTCCTTCACCTCATGTAGCTCCTATGTAGCAGCTTCGAGCTTCTCTTGAAGTTCCTTATTCTCCTCTTGCAACTCCTTTATCAGGTTTGACTCCTTAGTCATGGGAGTGATCTTCTCCTCCAAGATCCTCTCGGTGGCTCACAGCTCCTTGAACTCCATCTCGTTGTCCTTGAGTAGCACATTTTATTCCCTATTTCTCTTGTTCTTCACCTGCACTCGCCTCTCTTGATTGACGAACTTCCTATCTTGGGCTATGAACTTATCTTCTAGGGACTTGATCATCTCTACTTACTCTTGGATCATCTCGTCCTTCTCCTTGACTAGAGGGCATAACTCATCATTATTTATGATCTCAAAGCAGTTGCCCTCCTCAAGATTTTTGATGTGGCAATCTGGATCCTTCGTCGCTCGGCGGTCTCCCTTTCCTCCGAGGTTAACTCAATTGGAACTCCTTTCTCATCATGCATTCCAAAGATATTGATGTAGTGGCCTTCAACCCCCCCCCCCCATGGTGGCGTCCACATTAGGCGTCCAATAAGCTCTTACATGCAGGTTCTAAGTCCTTTATCCTTGGAGTCATTGACGATGTTGAGCACAATGGCCACCGTCTTGGGTTCAGCCTCACTTCGCCCCGGTTGGATGACCTCGAGTGCCCAACAACCTTCCTTGTGCATATTCCTCAACACGTTTCCCTTGATCGATGGCATGGGTAGCTCCAATGTCTTGATGATGTCGAGGAGGCATTCCCCAAAGCGCAGACACTTGATGTCTTCGGCGGTGTCGTAGTGGAAGCTCGTCATCTTTAAGTTAGAAGAATGAATAGTAGATACAAAAACAAGTGATAAGGAAAAGAAATTACTAGAATAGCATAAATAACTTAGAAGAATATAGAAAGCAAAAGCACACAATGATAAAGGTGGTTTCCAATCCTAGGGGTCGCATCCTACTGATGGCTCAAAATATATCGAGCTCGTTGGGAACCCCAAGAGGACGGTATGATGAGCACAGCAGCAAGTTTTCCCTCAGTTATGAAACCAATGTTATCGAACCAGTAGGAGAAAGGAAACAACTCCAAGGTGTTGTTTCCAACTTGGAATCCTGCACAACACAACCACAAAACTTTGCCCCAACTTACAATGATGTTGTCAATCTCACCGGTTTTGTTGAAAACAAAGGATTAAACGTACTGTGTAGAAGATAGTAATTGTTTGCAGAAAGTAAACAATAAACAGTAAATAGTAGATGGTTTATCAATGGTAAAAGAATGGACCGGGGTCCATAGTTCACTAGAGGTGATTCTCCTTAAGATAAATAACATGTTGGGTGAACAAATTACAGCGGGGCAATTGACAGACTCGAGAAAGCATACCATGCATATACTAATCATCTTGACTCCTATGAGATTTGATTGGGCATTACATGAAGGAAATATGCCCTGCGAGGCAATAATAAAGTTGTTATTATGTATTCCTTGTATATGATAGATGTTTATTTTGCATGCTATAATTGTATTGATAGGAAACGTCAATACAAGTGTGTTTAATAAACAAAAAGGGTTCCTAGTTATGCCTCTCTTATAAACTAGCTTGTTGATTAACAAGATGATCAAGGTTTCCTGATCATGGACATTGGATGTTGTTAATAACAAGGTCACATCATTTGTGAAATGATGTGATGAACATTCATCCGAAGTATAGCATTACGATCAAGTCATTATGTTTACATTGCTACAACATCATACGAAGTAATCTTTATCCTTAGACCATGAGATCATGTTAATTGCTAACACCGGAAAAGTATCTTGATAACATCAAACGTCACACCGTAACAGGGTGACTATAAAGATGGGTTCAGTGCTACGAAGGTGTTATGTTGAGGCTCATGGATCAAGAGTGAAATTTTTCAATCCCGATGACGGATAGATATACTCTAGGCCCTCTCGGTGATATCACATTAAGATAGCTTGCAAGCAAGTGATGTGATCACTAGAATGTTATATCACGGGAACGAGAAAAGAGTGCATGTCGGTAACGAGATCAAACTAGGTATTTGGATACCGATGATCGAATCTCGGACATGTATTATATCATGAGACAAAGGGATTAAATTACCAGCATTAAAGGTTCTCACGATCACAGAAGTCATCGTTGAATATGCAGGAGTCAGTATGGATCTCCAGGTCCCGCTTCTGATTATTGATCTGAGAGGAGTCTCAATCATGTCTGCATTATTCGCGAACCGTAGGGTGATACACTTAAGAGTTACCGGACACCATTTTGGAGCACATATGTTTCAGACGAAAGAATTGCAAAGCGCAGGCATTGTTTCGATAGAAACCAGAATTGTTTCGGGTGAAATTGCAGAAAGTGGTCCTGCATGTGATATTGAAATATTGCAAGGGGTTATATGTGAATGTTTGTTAATTAAAGTAATTAACAAAATTCTGAATAAATTTGATAAAATATTTTTATTAAATGAGAGAGCATTAAACTTAGAGAATTTTAATGCATTTAAAGTGGGGACTTTAAAAGGGAATGTGAAGAGGCATTTTAATGTGGAGGGAGTTACCACCACATGAATGGAGGAGGTGAGGGGTCACCTCCATGAGGCGCCAGCCATGGAGGGGGTACCCCCTCCTCCTATAAAATGCCCCCCTCTTCCTCCTTCTTCCTCACACCTCCTCGTGAAGGATCTCTTTCCCCCTCTAGAATTATTCCCCCATGGTCTCGGATTAGCGAGATACATGTTCTCGATGGCATTTCGTCTGGAAGGAGTTGCTGCTTCCGCTGGATCGCTGGAGCGAGGAGGTGGAGGTTGTCCGGTCGCTTGAACGTGTGTGAGAGTACGGATGCACTACTGATTTGCGGCGCTCAGACTTCCACATGATCTTGAGATTGGCAAGTGTACGACTACATCAACCACGAGTTCCTACTCGTTAACAAAACTCGTTGTCTTTGAGGGTAAGTTCTTGATGGATGTATGTCCCCCCGTTGCTCTGTACCTAGTAGATAGATCTTGGCGTGTAGTTCTCATCGTAGGATTTTTTTGTTTTCTATGCTACGGACCCAACATTACAACATTATACATAGACCGTAATCCAACTACATCTATGACTAATAATCCACCTTCAGGTTAACATCCGAACCCCCTCCAGTATTAAGTTGCAAGAAACAGATAATTGCATTAAGCAAAGTGTGTAAAGTAAACAATACGATTGTCCCATGGACAAAGGTTTGCTGTTTTATCCCTAGTAGCAACAACACATCTAGTACCTTAGAGATTCCTGTCACTTCCCCAGATTACTAGAGGCATGAACCCACTATCGAGCATAAATACTCCCTCTTGGAGTTGCTAGCATCTACTTGGCCAAGATAGCTACTAACAACGGAAAGCATGCAAGATCACAAATAACATAGACATGATAGAATCAATAATCAATCTGAAATAGCATCTCAATATCCATCGGATCCTCGCAAACACAACATGTAAGATTACAAATAGATGATCTTGATCATGAATGGAGCTCACAAGATCTAAACATGATAGCACGAAGGAGGAGAACCAACCATCTAGCTACTACATGGACCCGTAGTCCAGGGATGAACTACTCACGCATCACACCGGAGGCAGGCATGGTGATGAAGAAGGCCTCCAGGGTGATCTCTCCACTCCGGCAGGGTGCCGGGAAGAGATTCAAATCCCTCTCGATCTAGGGATGGAGATGACGGCAGCTACAGACTCTTTTGTGGAATTTTTATCGGGTACTTAGGGTTTTCATCCCGAGAGGCTTTTATAGGCAGAAGGGCAAGTTTGGTTGAGCATCAGGGGGCCCACACCCCTAGTGGTGCACCCCCAGGCCGCGCCGCCACCAGGTGTGGCTGCCCTGGTGCGCCACTTCTTCTCCCCTCCGGACTCCGTGTTGCTTCGGGTAAAATATTGACTTTGGCTTTTGTCCCTCCAATTCCAAGAATATTTCCTTACTAGATTTTCTGAAACCAAAAAAGCAGAAAATAGGCAACTGGCACTGTGGCATCTCGTTAATAGGTTAGTTCCAAAAAATGTATAAAAATACCTCAAAGTATGAATAAAACATAAGAAAGTAGATACTAAACAAGCATGGAACATAAAAAATTATAGATACGTTTAAGATGTATCAACATCCCCAAGCTTAACTCCTGCTCGTCCTCGAGTAGGTAAGTGATAAAAAGGAATAATTTTTGAGGTGACATGCACCATCATAATCTTGATCAAGGTATTTGTTAAACATTGATAGCTGGGATCATAGTACTCTAACATAGGCATGAAAGATATAGTTCTAACAATAAAACATGGCAACTATGTTGTAACATGAAAAGGTACAAACAAAAGATTCATGAATAACAATGCTTTGAAAGACGTTTGTTTGTTTCACATATAGAAAACATAATGAGAATGGTATTCAACTTGTACCTCATGGTGTAGAAATACATA
Source organism: Avena eriantha (assembly GCA_910589775.1). Classification (NCBI taxonomy): domain Eukaryota; kingdom Viridiplantae; phylum Streptophyta; class Magnoliopsida; order Poales; family Poaceae; genus Avena; species Avena eriantha. The sequence continues at coordinate 166,472,830 of OU342743.1, read as the reverse complement.
AATGCATAGGACACCTTCAAAGTTCATAAGGGTGACTAGATACAAATTATTTAAGAACAAGCAATATCAAAGTTATGAATCAATCAATAAGTTTTGGGACAGTGCACATTAAACTAAGAATGAGCACTATGCTCTCTCAATAGGTGCATAAATATAGAAGATGGAGACTCAACAGAAAAGTAAAAGAAAGGCCCTTCGTAGAAGGAAGCAGGGATTCAAGTTTCATAAAGAGCTTCCAAAAATTATGATACTTATTAGCTTTCAGCTCTCATTTACCCTATCGTAAGCATCTTTAGGTGATTAAGGTTAAAGTGAACAAATATGAGGATATGCCTGACAAGTTATAAGCTAAAAATCTCATGCCCCTTTCTTACGAGTACCGAACCTCATGCTACTTAACTTTAGTCACGAGTAAGTTCTTGTCATTGTAAGTACATGTGTATCATAGAGAACCGCAAATGGGGTACCCCTTTACCCATGATATAGGAGCTTTCCCATATCAAAATGACAAGGCAACAGATAATGAACATCTCAGCGATCCTTTTATTTCCTATTTGCATAGTTTTTTCTTTTATTTCCTATTTGCATAGGGTTTTTTTCTTTTTTATTGAGGATGCTTCACATATTGCTCACTATGGTTATGCTGCAAGTTTCCACCATGATTAGGCATGGCTTAGGCTAGCCGCCTAGGCGTTTCTCTAACACATATACAAACTCCATGAGCTTTACAAGCTCGCCTTTCATTTCACACCGCCGGGATCCATAAGCAAAAGAACATGATATCAACTAAATAAAGTGCAATGTTTAAAGCGTTCCCCATGGTAACATGGTTCTGCTAATTCACAACTTACAAAGAGCAAGCATATACGCAACATATATGGTCATGGTTCAAGTTTATTAAGTGCAAGAAAGTAAAGTGTGCCATCAAGTTCGTGAGAGCTTTAATCACTAATTTTCACATAACAAGTTTAATTCGAAAGGTAGATAAAAACATGAATATACTTGGAATATTAATAATGCTAACAGGTAGGTATGGTGGACTCTTTGTAATAACTTGGTTTTATTTGGAGTTGGATGCATGAGTGGAACTCATACTTGGTACATGTGGAGGCTAGCAAAAGACTGGGAGCGACCAATTAAGAGAGCAATAATGGCCATAACCATGCAAAGCGACAAAACATTATTAATTAAAGCATAAAGTGATATTACAAGTCGAAAACTAAATGATCATAGAGGCTATGGTGACTTGGTATAGTCTTAACATGGTGTGATCATGCGCCAAGTCAACCCAAATAAAGCATCAAAGGAGAATACCACAATATTATGCTTTTATATGCTAAAACAACGTATGATTCTTTCAAGACACATTAAGAAATCTCAATTGTTTGTAACAAGTCATGCTACAACAATAATTACTAAGCATAGAGTCAAAGCCACATCTAGCATGACATGATAAAGTCTAAGCCACAGTCAAAACAAGCTCCTTTTTGTACCACTTATAAGCATGAATTTTCCTACTCTTTTCCAATCCAAATCAACTTATTTGAAACTATGTATGAATGCGGGGGTACAACCAATTTATTTAAGCAAACTAAGAAAAAGAAAACTAAAAACGAAACGAAGACGCTCCAAGAACAACACAATTATGCATGAAACAATAAAAATGAAGTGTTTGGAAGAAAACCTGAGATTTTTATTGATGAAGAAGGGGATGCCTTGGGCATCCCCAAGCTTTGACGCTTGTACTTCTTGAATATTTCTTCGGGTGACACGGGTGGCATCCCCAAGCTTGAGATTTTGTCCATACTTTATCTTATCACATTGTTCTTCCCTACACTTTAAAATTTTCTTCATACAAAACTTCACACAATCTTCATTAGCAACATTAGTGTATTCAAGATAATAAGTCTTTAGGTTCAGTTTCAACACAAGTAAAACTTCCATTAAAATACAAGCTACTGTATCAATTTTTTTTAAAAGTTTAAGTGATCAAGGAGAACTCAAAGAGAAAGAGATTAAGAGGCAAATGCAAATAATGGCAGAAATCTGTCAAAACAGACCAACAGGTAAAAACCGATTTCTTCGAAGACCTTCTGTTGCTCAAATCGAAAAGTGTTAAACTAACAAAAGTTAGATAACAACCTGGGGCAGAAGCACAAAAAATTACAGCTCAATCCGACATACAGAGATTTTTCCCGAATTTTTACAGTGAAGCACAAAAATCGTTTTCGGGACAACAACTTTCACAAGTATTATTTCTCTCTTATTAGAGGTTATTCTTGGCACAAAAACCACACAAAAATGATAAGGAGAGGTTATTACTGAAGCAATAACTTCCAAGACTCAATAGAAGAAAAAATTATTGACTAAAAATTTGGGTTATCTCCCAATAAGTGCTTTTCTTTAACACCTTTGAGCTAGGCATAAGAAGCAAGAATCAAGTATTTTCAAATGAAGAAGCATTAAGAGCAAATTTTGTTTTAACAGGAGAGGCAAAAAGAATCTTCTCTCTCTTCTTAGGGAAGTGTTCTATACCTTTCTTGAGTGGGAATTGATATTTAATGGTGCCTTCTTTCATATCAATAATGGCACCAATAGTTTAAGAAAAGGTCTTCCCAAAATAATAGGACAAGAAGCATTGCATTCAACATCCAAAACATAGAAATCAACGGGGACATAGGCATTGTTAACCATAATAAGAACATCATTAATACTCCCCATGAGTTTCTTTTTAGCATTATCATCAAGTTGGACATTTAAATAACAATCTTCCAATGGTGGTAAATCAAGCATTTCATAAATATTTCTAGGCATAATAGAAACACTACTATCAAGATCACATAAAGTTTTGAGATCAAAGTCATTCACTTTCATATTAATGATGAGTTCCCAACCATCTTCTAATTTCATAGGGATAGAAGCTTTATGTTTCATCTTTTCTTCTTTAATTTTTATGAGAGCATCAGTAATGTGTTTTGTAAAGGCCATATTCATAGCACTAGCATTAAGACTTTTAGCAAGCTTTTGTAGGAACATAATTACTTCAGAGATATTGCAACCATCAAGATCAAAATCATAATTACCATCCAAGGTAGTAGAGCTATTATTTCCCATATTTCGAACAATTTTAGCATTTTTATTGGAAAAGGTTCCATTGGTTTTAGGCATTGTTGCAAAAGGAATGGGGACTTCATGTGGTTTGCTAGCATCAACATTAGTGGTGGTGATAGTAAAAATACTACTATTTCTAGCAATTTCATCTTCTCTTTCCCACTTAGCATGCAATTTAGCTAACAGTCTAACATTTTCATCAATTCTAACTTGTATGGCATTAGTAGCAGCAAAGGGATTTTCAATGGTTTCAGGTTTAGCAGCCATTTTATTAATCAAATAGGATTGTGCTTCAGACAAATATAATATATTTCTTTCAGCATTCAAAAGTTTTTCCTCAATAGTTTTATTGAAAGCAGTTTGTTTACTAATAAAGTCTTTAAGCATGACTTCAAGTTCAGAGGGTGCAATCCTATTGTTGTTGTAGGAATTTCCATAAGCATTACCATTATTGGGAGGATATGGCCTATAATTATTATTACCAAAATTATTCCTGTAAGCATTGTTGCTAAAATTATTATTTCTAATAAAGTTCTCATCAACTTGCTCTTCTTCAGCAACCAAAGAGGCCAAGGGAACATGATTTGGATCAATATGAGCTTTCCCACTAACAAGCATAGACATAATAACATCAATTTTATCACTCAAGGAGGAGGTTTCTTCAACAGAATTTACCTTCTTACCTTGTGGAGCTCTCTCAGTGTGCCATTCAGAATAGTTAACCATCATATTATCAAGGAGCTTTGTTGTAGCACCCAAAGTAATGGTCATAAAGGTACCTCCAGTAGCAGAATCCAGTAGATTTCTTGAAGAATAATTCAGTCATGCATAAAAGGTTTGGATAATTATCCAAGCAGTCAGTCCATGAGTGGGACAATTCTTTACCAAAGATTTCATTCTTTCCCAAGCTTGAGCAACATGTTCATTATCAGATGTTTAAATTTCATAGTTTCACTTCTCATAGATATAATCTTAGCAGGAGGATAGTATTTTCCAATGAAAGCATCTTTGCATTTAGTCCAAGAATCAATACTATTTCTAGTTAGGGATAGCAACCATTCTTTAGCTTTTCCTCTCAAAGAGAAAGGAAACAATTTAAGCTTAATAATATCTCCATCTATATCCCTATGTTTTTGCATCTCACAAAGTTCAACAAAGTTATTAAGGTGAGCAGCAGCATCTTCAGTACCAACACCAGAAAATTGTTCTTTCATAACAAGATTAAGCAAAGTAGGTTTAATTTCAAAGAAAGTAGCTTCAGGAACAGGTGGAGCGATAGGTGTGCACATGAAATCATTGTTGTTGGTGCTAGTGAAGTCACACAACTTAGTGTTTTCAAGAGTATTCATTTTTTGTGTTTTTGATATAAAGAAGCAAACTAGTACAACAATTTTTTGTGTTTTTGATAAAAGAAACAAGAAAACAAAGAAGAAATAAACTAAGCAAAACAAAAAGCAAAGTAAAGAGATTGGTTGTGAGGGACTCCCCTTGTGAATATGTCCTTGACTCCTCGGCAACGGCGCCAGAAAAAAAGGCTTGATGGCTCAAAATATATCGAGCTCGTTGGGAACCCCAAGAGGAAGGTATGATGAGCACAACAACAAGTTTTCCCTCAGTTATGAAACCAAGGTTATCAAACCAGTAGGAGCAAGGAAACAACTCCAAGGTGTTGTTTCCAACTTGGAATCCTGCACAACACAACCACCGAATTTTGCCCCAACTTATAGTGAGGTTGTCAATGTCACCGGTTTTGCTGAAAACAAAGGATTAACCGTATTGTGTAGAAGATAGTAATTGTTTGCAGAAAGTAAACACTAAACAGTAAATAGTAGATGTTTTATCAATGATAAAAGAATGGACCGGGGTCCATAGTTCACTAGAGGTGATTCTCCTTAAGATAAATAACATGTTGGGTGAACAAATTACAGCGGGGCAATTGATAGACTCGAGAAAGCATACCATGCATATACTAATCATCTTGACTCCTATGAGATTTGATTGGGCATTACAACATTATACATAGACCGTAATCCAACTACATCTATTACTATTAATCCACCTTCAGGTTATCATCCGAACCCCCTCTAGTATTAAGTTGCAAGCAACAGATAATTTCATTAAGCAAAGTGTGTAAAGTAAACAATACGATTGTCCCATGGATAAAGGATTGCCCTTTTCTCCCTAGTAGCAACAACACATCTAGTACCTTAGAGATTCTTGTCACTTCCCCAGATTACTAGAGGCATGAAGACACTATCGAGCATAAATACTCCCTCTTGGAGTTGCTAGCATCTACTGGGCCAAGATAGCTACTAACAACGGAAAGCATGCAAGATCACAAATAACATAGACATGATAGAATAAATAATCAATCTGAAATAGCATCTCAATATCCATTGGATCCCTGCAAACACAACATGTAAGATTACAAATAGATGATCTTGATCATGAACGGAGCTGAAAAATCTAAACATGATAACACAAAGGAGGAGAACCAACCATCTAGCTACTACATGGACCCATAGTCCAGGGATGAACTACTCACGCATCACACCGGAGGCATTCATGGTGATGAAGAAGGCCTCCAGGATGATCTCTCCCCTCCGGCAGGGTGCCGGGAAGAGCTTTAGATACCTCCTGATCTAGGGATGGAGATGACGGCGGCTACAGACTCTTTCATGGAATTTTGATCAGGTACTTAGGGTTTTCGTCCCGGAAGGGTTTTATAGGCGGAAGGGCAAGGTTGGTGGAGCACCAGGGGGCCCACACCCCTTGGTGGCACGCCCCCAGGCCGCGCCGCCACCAGGTGTGGCCGCCCTGGTGCGCCACTTCGTCTCCCTTCCGGACTCCATGTTGCTTCGGGTAAAATATTGACTTTGGCTTTTGTTAGGTCCAATTCCGAGAATATTTCCTTACTAGATTTTCTGAAACCAAAAACAACAGAAAACAGGCAACTGGCACTGTGGCATCTTGTTAATAGGTTAGTTCCATAAAATGTATAAAAATACCTCAAAGTATGAACAAAACATAAGAAAGTAGATACTAAACAAGCATGGAACATCAAAAATTATAGATACGTTTACGACATATCACCTACTAGCAACTTTGTGCTCTGATACCATCTGTTAAGACCTTGGATCGTTAAAGATCCTAAGTCCCTGTGATTAACATGCTACTCCCTAGATCAATAACTAGCACCCATAGTCGATGAATATCATGTAAAACACAAGTCATTATTACACGAATAATCCAGAGTATAATTATTACATCTTTCCACAGCTTATATCTAGCTCAAATAAAATAGCGGAAACTTAATAAACTTGAGTCCATCAACGCCTCAGGCTAGTTGAGTGAAGACCCGCGATCCCTACACACCTTTCAATCTTCAGATTCTGCACATAAACATGCAGCCAACAAGTTGGGTCAATACTTTGAATGTATTGGAAAATTACACTAAGGAAAGAATAAGACTAACTCTACATGCAAGGATAGGAGTAGGCTTTGGGGTTCATTTGCATTAAGCCAATTTTCTCTAAGTAAGAAGAAAAGAGGGAGAGTTTTACCCTACTTTGTAAACATTGTTTAAGTAGTATAGGGTCGAGTGAAACACGCGGATATTATGCACCAAGTGTCCAATCCATCTAACACTTGAATATTACGCACCAAGTGGCACTTGGATATTACGCACCAAGTCCTCCAAATCCCACCCATTGGCGATATGACGCATGCCATGGAATTTTAGAAAACTTTAAGTTTGAAAAGAGAGAGGAAGATCCTTCAGAGGCTCCGTCCTTCAGATGCTCAAAGTGTTCTTTTTCGTGAGCTCGGCTGATCGATCAAATTACAATACTCTCGAGAGGTTGTGCACTTCACCCACAATCCATGATCAAGTCCTTTTACAAACAAGAACATGGCGAAGCCTTCCCTTAGTAGCCCCTCTACCTTCCGCATCCGCGCGTGCCAAAGTATCCTCCAAACGACGGTACCCTGGTGAGGTTTCCCACTAAGTACTAAGCTAAGACAGAGCCCATATGTATTGTGGTTGCACTTGAAGCTTCTGAATTCTGAAACATGGCAGACTTCTTTGATTCCTGGGCGGCCATCCTCCACCAAATTCCACTCGTTGACTCGACAACCATTCTGCCCAGAAGAAAACTTAGTTTTATTTTGAAGGGGGTTTGGAGTGGAAAAGGTTCACTTGAGAGAGCTTTTATACATATAAAATTTTCAGTCTTTTGAACCCTCCCAACGATACTTTATATATATAGCATAGCAATCAACACTTAGCAAAAATAGGGATAACCTACTATGAAGGAGAATCCTAAGTATAGAACTATCATGGAATACTACAAAAATCATCGCACTTGCAAAAATATTTCCAAGTAGATCTACCAAAACAATCCTACACATGCATACTACTATTTTGAAGAGCAAACATGCATAGTATTCAAAACTAGGACAATATATGAACAAGAGGTGTAACTTGCCTTGATCCGAGCAGCACTCTATGCAACAGTACTCCTCGATGCACTCCGAACAATCTAACAAAGACAAACATAGATCTAATCACAACTTGCACAAAAACATTGCCACAAAAGAAATATGCATGCATGCAATATGGTAATATGCAAGGATGAGCTCAGTTTCGACCAAGATTATTATTCAGGAGTGTTATTATGTTAGCGGTGTTATTGGTATAGATTTCTCACAAATTTTAAGTAATTTGGATTATTACTTCATTAAATGTGCCCATAAGGAGATCCAACCTTCAAATCTACCACAAAACAGATCTAAAATCTCTCAGCAAGATATACCAATTTTAAACAGTGGATATCATAATTACAAAGCCAACACAACAAGAATCAACTAAAACGGAGTTACGGTTATTTTCTTAGAATTAAAGTACTCCAATCCAGACTTTAATTCCTACCACAATATTACTGCCATAAACTAGCAATTTTATGGCAGATCTGTGTTCTACTCAATTTTAGGAATGCAACAGTATATTATTTGCAATTTTTGGCCAAGTATTCGATTTACTATGAATTTTACAAGATAAAACAATAATCTGTCTGTTAAAACAATATCTAGGATTTACTCCGACAGCAACACCACATGTCGCACCCTGATTGGCCCCGCAGAACAGATGCTGACTAAGCGTGCTAACGCGGCGCTGACACGCACACATGCCACACGTCGCAACGCTACTCACCGATACCCCTTCGCTAAGCGATCTAATCTACATCCTCGATTCGCGATCGGACAGATGGGAACAAAATCTCCTTACCTGGTGGCGGCGTTGACTCGACGGTGACGAAGGATGACGGCGACACGGTCAGACGGTGGTGTTCGGCGGCGGTCTAGTGGTTCCCTGAGGTGGTGGAGTGGACGAAAGCATGTGGCTCCTCCTCGAGGTTCCGTTCCCAAGATCAGCGTCGACCTCCTCCTCTAGGATCGACGGCAAACGACGACTGCTCTTTGTGGCTCTGGCGAGGTTCTAATGAGGAATCAAGGGCACTATGAGGCTCTAGAGAGGGGGAAAAGAAGTGAGACGACATGGTACTATAAGGGAAAGACAGAGGAGGAGAAGAGGGCCAAGGTTTATGACAGAAACGAGCTCACCTCCGAGCTTTCGAGCTCAATTTAATGGCGGCTGCTATAGATCGGAAAAGAGCGAAATCGTCAGCCTTGGGGCCTAACCGAGGTTTTTTTTAGGGTTTCAGTAGGCGGGGGTCTGAGGCTTTTATTTGCTAGAGGCATGGGGGAGGGGGCAGCAGAAATCGGTTTCGGTTTGGCCAGGGAGTTCGTCCCCGATGCGACGATGTTGTCGTGTTCATCCTGGACACGGTTAGGGGAGGGGATGACAGGTGGGGTCGGGCAGTCAGCGACCGCAGGGGGGGGGAGGGGGATGGTGGCTGTCCGCGGAACCTTTGGGCCAGCCCATGGCCCACCGCGCTGTGTGCCACACGCTTTCCAGGCGCAGCGGTAGGAAGTTCGCGGGCTGGTTTCGGCTGGTCCGCTGGGTTAGATTGGATATGTTTTTTTATTAATTTCTGTTTTACAAATACTTTAATAACTTTAGCATCTTAACTCCAAATTTAGTGAATTTAGTCTCTAAAAATCTGTAAAAAGGAGGAGATCAACATAGGATCATAAAATAACATTTCTACAAGGATTTGGAGGGTTAGGTTTAATATAGCCCCTTCTTGTCTTTAAAATGATGAGAAAATCAAAATTAGGTTTTAGGTAAAGGGTCTTGATGCAATTTTATTTTGTGATGCCATGATGCAAATGCTATGATGCATGCTTCTAGTAACATCTGGAATTACAAACTTTGGGATGTTACACGTGTACATCTATAATAGCCACATTTTTTTGCAGGAACATTATCCCGCGTTTCGGTCTTCGAGGGTGATTCCATCTAAAACCAGTAAATGTATCTCCTAGATATGTTCTTGGTGGTTGCAATCGTAGGATTTTTTTGTTTTCCATTCAATAAACCCCATTAGTGGTATCAGAGCTATGTCTTTGCGTAGATGCTTTGTACGGTTAAAACACATGGATATGTGGGCGTTGATGATCATGTTATTGCAAATCTTTTGTACTTCGGATATTGGTGGCATAGTGGGATGAAGCGGCCCGGATAAACTTTACATGTCCTCACACATGAGACCTGTTTCATGTTTGACATGCAACTAGTTTTGGATAACTGGCTAGTGGGTGTCTGTCTCTCTCACTATAGTTGATATCTGATTTACAACAGTCTACTTAATAACTTGGTTATCACCGTTGTGGCTGAAGTTCGTAGGTAGAACGGTTCTTTCCTAGAAAGCCCACAACCACGTAAAATATGCAAAAATAAATTAGAGGCGTCTAACTTATTTTTGCAGGGCATGCGATGTGATATGGTCTATGATAAAAAGATTTTTGTATGCAATGTGTTTTATTGTAAGATAAAATGACCGACATGAGCCATATGGTTGTTATTTTATTTTATGGCCTGCGTGTCAAAAAATGGAAATCCATGTAATTAGATTAGTGGAGAACAACCATGATGGTGGCGTCATGGACCTTGGTGGCACGCCGTTGGAATGATGGAGATCATACTGAGATGTACAAGATGGAGATCGAATGCGAGAAGGACCATATCATATCACATTATATATGCATGTGAATGTTTATCCTTTGATACATCTTATTTTGCGTTGATTTGATCGCCTCAGTAGTATTATAAGATGATCCCTCCCACAAAATATCAAGATAATAATATGTTCTTCCTTAGTATGCACCGTTAAGAAAGTTCGTTGTCTCGAAGCACCACATGATGATCAGGTGTGATAGATTCTACGTTCGCATACAACAGGTGTAAGACAGTTTTACACACGGGAATATTAAGGTTCTTACTTGACGAGCCTAGAATATACATACATGGCCTCAGAACATGAACCGAAAGGTAAAGTATGAGTCATATGGATGATATGATGCCCATACGATGCTGGCCATTGGAGCTCCACCACCACTCATGATGATTGGTCATGGTGTAGTGAATTTGGTTTGTGTAATCACTAAAATGACTAGAGGGATGTCATTTTGAGTGGGAGTTATCATAAGTAATTTTTAAATTTACTTGAACTCTATCTGGTTTAAACCTAGTCTAAATAGTCTTTGAAAATACATTGTAGATCATGACACCCCCTGCATTCAATTTTAATGCATTCCTCGAGAAAGAAAAGCTGCAAGACAATGGGTCTAAATTCACCAACTGGCACCGCAACTTGAGGATTATCCTCACGGGCATGAAAAGGTCCTATGTGCTTGACAGTTCGTTAGTTTATGCCCCTGCAGATGATGCTCCTTAGGAGGAGCATACTGTGTATGACACAAAGTCCGAAGACTACAGTCTTGTGCGGTGTGCGATACTCCAATTGTTGGAGCCAGAACTCCAAAAGCGTTTGAACTTACTAATGCTCATGTCATGGTGGAGGAACTCAAAACTATGTTTGGGAACCAAATTCATGCCAAGAGATATGAGATCTTCGAAAAGTTCTTTAGCGCAAAGATAGAGGAGCACAACTCTATGAACGAGCACGTCATTAAGATGACGGGCTACGCTCAATGTCTTGAGATACTGGGATGTGAGATTCTAGCTAATCTCATGATGGACAGGGTTCTGCAATCGCTCCCACCAAGTTACAAAGGGTTTGTAATTAATTACAATATGAATGGTGTGGACAAGTCACTCACTAAACTCGCAGCTATGCTTAAGACTGCCGAGGTAGACATCAAAAAGGAACATCAAGTGTTGATGGTCAATAAAACCACTAGTTTCAAGAAAAGAGGCAAGCCTAAAGGTAACATCAAGAAGGACAGAAAATCTATTGCTGTGCCTGAGAAGAAAACCAAGAGAGGCCCTAAGCCCGATACTGAGTGCTATTACTACAAAGGGGCTGGTCACTAGAAGCGAAACTGCCCGAAGTACTTGGTAGATAAGAAGGCCGGGAAAGTGAACAAAGGTATATGTGATATACATGTTATTGATGTGTACCTTACTAGTAGTTGAAGTATTACCTAGGTATTTGATACCGGTTCGGTTGCAGATATATGTAACTCGAAACATGGACTAAGGAATAGTCTACCACTAGCGAAGGATGAAGTGACGATGCACGTAGGCAATGGATCAAAGGTTGATGTGATCGTGGCAAACCCTGCCAGTTCATCTACCATCGAGATTGACAATAAACCTAAATAATTGTTATTATGTGCCTGCGTTGAGCATGAACATCATGTTTGGATCATGTTTAATCCAAGCCGGTTATTCATTTGTATCCGAGAACAATGATTGTTCCTTTTATATGAATAATATCTTTTATGGTCATGCACCTATGCTGAATGGTTTATTTTTTGAATCTTTATATTAGTAGTACACATATTCATAATGTGAATGCCAAAAGAATCAAGTTGAATGATGATATTGCTACATATATGTAGCATTGCCGTTTGGGTCATATTGGTGTCAAACGCATGAAGAAGCTTCATTCTGATGGACCATTGGAATAACTTGATTATGAATTATTTGAAACATGTGAACCATGCCTTATGGGTAAGATGACTAGAACTTCGTTCTCCGAAACAATAGAGCGCGTGACCGACTTGTTGGAAACAATACATACCGATGTATGAGGTCCGATGAGTGTGTTGGCACGTGACTGATATTGTTATTTTGTAACCTTCATGGATGATTTAAGTAGGTATGGGTATATTTACTTAATGAAACACAAATCTGAAACATTTGAAAAGTTCAAGGAATTTTAGTGTGAAGTAGAAAATCATCGTAACAGAAAGATCAAGTTTCTACGATCTGATCGTGGAGACGAATATCTTAATTACAAGTTTGGCACACACATGAGACAATGTGGAATAATTTCACAACTCACCCCCTCCAGAACACCACAACATATTGGTGTATCCGAACGTTATAATCGAACTTTATTAGATATGGTACGATCTATGATGCCCCTTATCGAATTGCCACTGTCTTTTTGGGGTCATGCATTAGAGATAGTTTCACTTTAAATAGGGCACCATCATAATCTGTTGAAACGACACCATATGAATTATGATTTGGAAATAAACCTAAGCTGTCATTTCTAAAAGTTTGGGGCAACGATGCTTATGTGAAGAAACTTCAGCCTGATAAGCTCGAACCCAAAGCGGAAAAATGTGTCTTCATAGGATACCCAAAAGAAACAATTGGGTACACATTATATCACCGATCCAAAGGCAAAGTTTTTATTGCCAAGAATAGATCCTTTCTAGAAAAAGAGTTTCTCTCGAAAGGTGTGAGTAGTAGGAAGGTAGAACTCGATGAGGTTATTGAACCTTCTCTTCCTTAAGTGGTGAGTAGCGTAGCGCCAGAATCTGTTCCAGTGTTGACCCCACCAATGGAAGAAGGAAATGATGATGAGGTACCTCCCCCTTCTTATGAAACTCCGATAGAGAGTACTAGCAAACTTCACAGGTCGGGCAAGATACGTACAACTCCTGAACTGTATGGTGATCCAGTCCTAAATTTCATGGTAGATGGAAGCAATGACCTTGCGACATATGATGAAGTGATGATGAGCCCAGATTCCAACAAATGGCTTGAAGCCATGCAATTCGAGATGGAATCCATGTACAAAAACCAAGTTTGGACTTACCTCATGATCGAAAGGCAGTTGAGAATAAATGTATTTTCAAAAATAAAATGAACGCTCACGGTAATGTGATCATCTATAAAGCACGACTTGTCACGAAGGGGTTCCTACAAATTCTAGGAATTGACTATGATGAGACTTTCTCACCGGTAGCGATGTTAAAGTCTGTTAGGATTATGTTAGCAATTGCTGCATTTTTTGATTATGAAATCTGGCAGATGGATGTCAAGACATCGTTCCTTAATGGAAACATTGAGGAAGAGTTGCATATGATGCAACAACAATGTCGATCCTAAGGATGCTTACAAGGTAGGCAAACTTCAGTGATCCATTGGACTGAAGCAAGCATCCCGAAGTTGGAATATCCAATTTGATGAAGTAATCAAAGGTTTTGGATTTTTCCAAACCATCGGAGAAGCTTGTATTTACAAGAAAGTGAGTGGGAGCTCTGTAGCATTTCTCATATTATATGTGGATGACATATTGTTGATTGGAAATTATATAGAACTTTTGAAAAGAGTAAAGGATTACTTAAATAGTAAGTTTCGATGAAAGATCTTGGTGAGGCAGCATACATATTAGGCATCAATATCTATAGAGATAGATCAATATGCTTAATAGGATTGTCACCAAGTACATACCTTGACAAGATTTTGAAGAAGTTCAAAATGGATGGAAGTAAGAAGGGGTTCTTACCTATGTTGCAAGGTACTATTTTGAGTAAGACTCAAAGTCCGGCTACAACAACAGATAGATAAATGATGGACCATGTCCCCTATGCCTCAACAATAGGTTCTCTTATGTATGCTATGCTATGTACAAGACCATATGTGGCACATGATGTTAGTTTGACTAGCAGGTACCAATCTGATCTAGGTTTGGAACACTAGAAGGCAGTTAAGGATGTCTTTAAGTACTTGAGAAGAACTAAAGACATGTTTCTCGTATATGGCAGTGAAGAGGAGCTCGTCACAAGGTGTTACGTTGATGCTAGCTTCGACACTGATCCAGATGACTCTAAGTCACAATCCGGATATGTGTTTTTAAAGAATGGCGTAACGGTTAGTTGGAGGAGATCCAAGCAACCAGTGATAGCAAGATCTACAATGGAGGCGGAATATATCTCTGCTTCATAAGAAGTGGTGGAAGCATTTTGGATGAATGAGTTCATTTCTAAACTGGGTGTGGTTCCAAGTGCTTTGGATCCAATGGTAATCTATTGTGACAACAATAGTTCCATAGCCAATGCTAAGGAACCAAGGTCTCATAAGAATTCCAAGCATATAAAGCGCCTATTTAACTCCATCCAGGAACATGTTTAGAATGGCGATGTAGAGATTTTCAAAGTAGACACAGATCTGAATGTGGCAGACCCGTTGACTAAAGCTCTCCCAAGGGCAAAACTTGATCAACACCAGAAATCTATGGGTGTTAGATTTATCACTATGTAAACTATATTATTGACTCTAGTCCAAGTGGGAGATTGAAAGGAATATGCCCGAGAGGCAATAATAAAGAGGTTATTATGCTATTCTAGGTTTATAGATGTTTATTTTTCATGCTATAATTGGGTTAATAGGAAACATTAATACATGTGTGATTTATAAACAGAAAAGGTTCCTAGTAATGCCTCTCTTAATACTAGCTTACTGATTAACTAATGATCACAGGTTTCCTAATCATGAATATTGGATGTTGTTAATAACAGGGTCATATCATTGGAGAATGATATGATGAATAGTCACCCGAAGTAAATGAAGCAATACGATCATGTCCTCAAGTTTATATCTCTATCACATTCATAGTAACTCAATGTCCTTAGATCATGAGATCATGTCAATCACTTTCACTGGAAAGGTACTTTGGTTCCATCAAACGTCACACCATAACTGGGTGATTATAAAGGTGTCGTCGGGTACTTGGGAAGTGTTAGTTGAGGCTCATGGATCAAGAGTGGGATTTGTCCATCTGGATGTCAGTGAGATATAATCAGGGCCCTCTCGATGATATCAAATTGACATAGCTTGTAAGCAAGTGATTTGATCACTAGAATGATATATCACAGGAACAATAAAAAGAGTACTTGTCGGGAATGATACCTTCGATCCGAATTACGGATGTAGTATAGCTAGCGTGTCGACGGTGAAGTCGAATGCGCCGAAGAGCTGGCGGATCTCCGCTGTTGCAGAGTTGTAGATCGCGGTTGATGAGGCCGAAGAAGCCGGGACATCAGCACTCCCAATTCCCACAGACGGCGCCAATTGACGAGGGTTTAACTCGTCAATGCCCATTGTTATGGACTTGGATTTTGGAGAAGGAGGGAGCGCTGGAAGCATCAATCGGCTATCAAACAAGCACGCAGGGACGCAAGGTTCACCCAGGTTCAGGCCTCGTAGAGGACCCTACTCCTGCTTGTCTTCTCTTGGAATTAACGAAGGAATCAAAGATTACAATGGTGCGCAGATGCAATCTGGCGAGGGTTGTGGAAACTAGGGTTGCTTGTGTCCTCCTCGCCGCCTAGTCCTGGCCTTTATATAGATAGGCTAGGTCTCGGGGTTGTAGGTCGAGTCGGTTATAGTTTAGGGTTTGCCCTTCAAACTTTCTATCTTTAGACTTCTTCTTGTCTAAAGATAGAAAGTTTGACCGTATACCATGTCAGTAGCCCCCGAGTGTATATCACCGTATCTGGACCGTATATACAAGACTTGAGTACCTGCAGGGTATACCATGTCAGTAGCCCCCGAGTGTCCAGTGGAATCACAAATTCGACTGGGGACTTTATGAAGCCTTTCGAGTGCATGATTGAGTATTTTTTCGAGTGCTCTATTTGTGTCATAGGGATTGTTGATGTGCATGCCTGATTTAACCGATGTATCGGTATCAGTTAACTAACTTAGGGCAAAACAACGCAATCTACTCAAACTCGAGTCCCTGGACTCGAATTCGGAATAGTGCTGGTGTAATTCGACTCAAGCCGCGGAGGTCTTACAGGAGTCGAATTCCAGTATAAGGGTGTGAGCACTCGACGCGTCCGTCAAGGCTTGTTCATCGCACCTATAGGCACGGATATATTTCTGGTAGTGCACAGTAAATGCGTTGCCAGGCCTTATTCAGGTCTTATCTTCACGCTGCAAGCGTGGCATCCGAATATTGTCATCGCGGAGATGATTCGGGTGACCCAGGATACGCAGTCTCTTTGTAGGGAAAATATGAGGCGGTGTAGCCATAGACTTTGAGTGTGGATGTTATCGACACACAATACGATGTACAAATAATCATAGGGTGCGCGACTAGCGCTCCCTATGGGAGTAGCCCTGGAGTGCCTGGTTGAGTCGAAGACTCAGGCAGGGACTGAAGAACTTTTGCGACTGCTGTCGTCTTCTGTTTGCTTGTTTCAGTCGAATTTTTTTCCGGCGCTCCCTATGCGAGTAACACATGATCCATAGTCGAATCGTAGATTCGAGTGATTGGGTATGCTTTGAATGTCCATATTCCTGTAGAAAAGAAAATCGTAGGGTGCGCGACCAGTGCTCCCTATGGGAGTAGCCCCCGAGTGCTTGGTGGAGTCGAAGACTCGAGCAAGGACTAAAGTAGTCGAAGTCTTCTAGTGCTCAATCTTTGATGACATCCATGCTGACAATGTGATGACCTCAGTTGCCCGCTTGAGCGGCTTTGACGGGACGTGACAAGCGGTGGGTCCCATTTTCTGACCTTGACTTGACCGGGCATGCGTAATCTTTCGTTCTAACTACACCTCCTCGATTTCCGCGTGTAATGGGGGTAGTGGGGGACGGTTTGTGCTTCAGGTCCTCCACGTGTTGATCGTGATGTGCGCCACGTGTCCAATAGGGTTTCATCTGGCCATTGGATTTCATCCGCCAAGGGGTTAAGTAGCAGCGTAGCTGCGGTAAATTCCCATCTGCTCTTTCTCTGCTTTGTGCCTCAATCGCCATTGCTGCTGATCTCTTCCTCTTAGATTTCATCCCGTTCACGGCGCTGGACCAACTCCGTGTTTTTCCAAGTTATTTTCTTCGCTCTCATCGCCATCGCAAGATGGGGAAGAAGAAGGGAGGTGCTGCCACTGAGTCCGCCATCGCCACTGTTGCTGCCAAGAAGAAGGGCGACTCTACCGTTGTAGGCACCAACACCGCCGTCGTCGGGAAGAAGAAGGGCGCGGGCACTCGCGTAACCAATGGCGCATGGCGCGCGTCCATCATCAAGTCGTCTGAGCTCCGTCTTCTGCACCAAGATGGAGTTCTGTCCTCCGTGGTTGGTGACTTGCGAGTCCCAGGTGGTGAGGTAACCACTTGTCCTCCTGCTGGTTTCCGGGTGATGTTCCTAGCGTTCATCATCCGTGGTCTGTCTCTACCCCCGCATCCTTTCTTCAGGGGCCTCCTTTGTTTCTATGGGCTCTAGCTACACCAGCTGTCCCCAACTCTATTCTCCACATCGCCTGCTATATTACACTTTGCGAGTGCTGGCTCGGAGTCGAGCCACACTTTGGTCTCTTCAAACGGCTCTTCAAGCTGAAGCGCTAGTCGGCATCTGGCTCCGTAGTCTATGATGTAGGAGGCTGCGGTATCCATGTCGACTCCTCCATCACATACTTCGACATCAAGCTCATGGCGTCCGTCCAAGGGTGGAGGGACAAGTGGTTCTACATCCGCAACCAGAAGGCCGACGGAGACCACTTCGGACTCGCGCCTTTTGATCCCGCGGGGCCATGCAGGAGGAGGCGCTCTTGGAAGAACGTGGTGATGCCCGGCGAGTCTGAGGAGACAGATGTGCTGTACGAGCACGTCTGTGACCTTGAGAGTCGCATGGGTAAAGAACAGGGAGGTTGCGCCCTCATTCGCACATGGTTGCGCCGTCGCATCCAGCCCCTGCAGGCCAGGGTCCACCCTATGTTCCAATGGGCTGGTGCGGATGATGTCACTCGTGTATCTGCCGATGGCATTTCCGCGAGTGAAGTAATGTCGTTTAATTGGGGACGACAGTACCTAAGAAGGTTAGATAGAGGTGTGGCGACTAGCAGGGAAGCTATCGATGGCGTCCGCAGGCGGGATTGGATACAAGCAAGCATAACAAGACGCAGGAAGTACCCAGGTTCAGAGCCCTCGTGATGAGGTAAAACTCCTACTCCTGCCGGATCTGACTATGGGGGATATACGAACTACAAGTGCTCCTGGAGCTGTATTCTCTAGCTACTGCCTTAAATGCAATGAGACCAACCCTTTCTACTGAGGCCTTGCCTCTCCTTATATAGGCAGAGAGGCAATGGTCTCACTGGCCAGTCCGACTGGCGGGCCCCACAGGCAGGTCCCAGCCGGCTGGTCATCTACAGTATCCGGTATGGTATGTCGCATCAGAGTACGAGCGGTATGGCTGTCGTAGGCACAGTGGACGCCGTGCGAGCATGTCGTCAGCACCAGGCCACTGTTCCTGTGTCATCCCCGCAAAGTCTTCGGTATGGCCGAGTAGTGGCCGGTCTTGTCATCGTACAGGGCGTACTATGTACTGATACGCACGTCGCCCCGTCTCCTTGATTGGTTCCGGCTACGTCGCCATAACCGGCTGATTCTTGTCGATCCGGCTACCGTGCGGTAGCCAGCCTGGCTTGCTTTGTCCGACTGCCTCTGGCCAGCCGGACACCATCCGACTGTCTTGTTTCTTGTCCGGTTGGGGTATCTAGGGATCATCCCCCCGACACTAGCCCCCGAGCGTGTGTGGATTCCGCCCTTAAGCGAAATGTGCACGCGCTCCCTCCTGATTTTGAATTTGTGTTCGGCTACGCCTGCCGGTTGCACTACCCGTGACATCAGCGCTGACGCCGGCCACGCGCGCACGCGCCATCATTGCACTGCGGTGGGCAGCGTAACGTCCCGTCGCACGTCGCCTCGGGAAGCTGCTGCCCGGCGCTTCGGTTCTCGCTCCCGGATCTTCTGCGCATCCCACGTCGGTGCACGGGATCTGGGAGGCGGTTGGGGTGAGGGTCATCCGGATGTGCGCCACGTGGCGTTGTTGACGGTTGCGCTTCCGGTCCTTTAAAGGGACACCGCGGGGGAGCAGTTCCCCTCCTTCGCTCCCCCGCTCCAGGTTTCCTCTTCCCAGCGCACTCCTGCCCTTTGCGCCCTTGCTCTACTGCCGCTGTAGCCCGTTGCGGTGCCCGCTCTTCGTCGTCGGCGGTACGGGCCACCGTCACTCCTCCGCTGCCGCGCCTCCCTGTCAGCTGGAGATGGCAGCAGACCATGGGGCCTGGTGCAGCTCCTCCGTCACCGAGGATCAGATCCAGAAGTACCGTGCCACCCGCGTTCTCCCGTCGGAGGAGGAGGTGGCGGTGCGGCTGGCGCCGGCGGGAGAGGTGTCGCCGCACCCCACGGAGGGGGAGCGGGTGATCTTTCTTTTGCACCTGTCGTGCGGGTTCGCGCTGCCGGTGCACCCTTTCTTCCTCACCTTCTTGGCGTTCTTCGACCTCCGCCTTCACCACCTCAGTGCCAATGCAATCGGAATGCTGGCGCACTTCGTGGCATTCTGCGAGAGCTACCTTGGGATCCAGCTGGATCTCGGGCTCTTCTGCCGGCTCTTCCGAGTCCGGCCGCAGGTGCAGTTCACGCAAGGGCCGTTAGTCGTCTGCGGCGGTGCCTCCATCTACTCCCGCGCGCAGACCGGCTACCCCAAGTTTCTTTTGCACGACACGGTACGACTGTGGTAGTAGTCATACTTTTATGTCAAGAACCTCACCAACGTCGACCGGATCAATCTTCCGGCTTTCCAGGATGTTGAGTCCAGCCGGCAGAACTGGGATCTGAAGATCCACAGCGACAAGGCGGAGTCGGATGTGATGCTGAAACGCATGCGCTCCCTCATCCACTGCTGGCTGACCGGCCTAGACGTCACCCTCAGCTAGATGTCTCGGCTGATGATGCCGTTGCAGCGGCGAGCGCACAAAATGTGCTACTACTCCGGCCGACTGGACCCGACCCGGCTGTCGCGCCATGATCCTCGCTACCACAACCTGAAGGAGTGGTTGTGGACGATCACCAAGGAGCGGCTGCCGGAGGGCTGGAAGTTCAGTCTGGCGCCCTATAGTCGAGAGAACCGCGCGCCCCGGGTAGGTACCTTTATCCGGAGTTTTTCCTTCGTACTTCTTGCCCTTCTTTCTTGTTTCGTCCGACTAATCTCTTGTATTAGGCAGATGTTCCCTTGCATCATTCGCGAGGAGGGTGAGGCCCCTCCTGAGATTTTTACGCCTGACTTGCCCGAGCCGTGTGCTCGTCGGTCTGGCGAGGAGTTAGACCGGGACGGGGATGCCTTCCCCAGCCAGAACGACGAGCCGGCTACCGACCCTCACCTGGAGGTTGACGAGGAGGAGGAGGCTGCACCAGCCCCTGATCTGGTGCAACGCCCTGTAGCGAACAGCAAAGCTAGCGGGAGCGGCTCCAGCCGCTCCAGCTCCCGCCGGCCTACCGCGGAGGAGCCGACCCCAAGAGGAGTCGGACCAGTGCCTTGCCGCTGAGCCGCCTTGGCCGCAAGAAGGGGCCGCCTCCGGTTGTGCCGGGGTACGTCCCTCCTCCCCTTTCTTTCAGCGTTTTCTGCTTGCTTCTTTTTCTCTCTTTCTGCCTTTGGCTTATTTGCTTTTCTTTCTTCCCTCTCTTCTTCTGTCTTCTTAGCACGCTGGTTTCCTTTGGAGCCACGAGCCCGGCTCGAGCGCCAACCAGGTCGCTGCCCCGTGCTCCGACTGCGCCAGCTAGCGCCCCTTCTTCTCCCGAGGTGCCGCCTCTGCCTCTACCTCGAGCTGAACCGGCTACCTCAGCCGGAGCGGAGGGTCCGCAGCTGGACGTGGTGGCCCAGTCGGAGGCGGATCCTCAGCTGGGTGGCTCTTCCGCGGGCGCGCGGGGGCCGCTACCGTCAAGGAGCTCGTGGTTGTCGGCGACGACAACTCCGACGAGGAGCTGGGGGAGGAGTGGAGGACCGCGGTGGTTGCCGTGAAGGAGTCCTTGGCCGTCAACACCGTGGATGACGACGCTTCCTCCGCCGCCTTGCTGACGGACCTCGCCGCCACCCTCGAGCTGGCAGTGAAGGAGATCCGGCTGCTGGAGGCCACAGCCGGCGATAACCGGTCCCTGTAGCAGAAGCTCGCTACTGCCAACGGGACTTCCCAGAGTAAGTTTGCTTCAACCGTCTTGCTTTTTTTTACTGATAGCCAGTTTTGTCGCAGCCATCCTCGTGAGCGCTCAGCGCGAGATCGATCGCTTGAAGAAAGCGAACGACCGACTGAGCAAGTCCAACTCTACTCTGCGGCTGCAGAACAAGGATTGGCATGCGAGGGTAGACGGCCTGGAGGCCACCATCAAGGAGCGCGACGCCTCGCTCGCCAGCCGGACCGAAGCATTCAATCTTCTCGAGGCCCAGAACAAGGACCAAGAGAAGGAGATCAAGCGCCTGGAGACGAAGGAGAAGGCTTTGTTGGAGGAGCTGATGCAGGTTGGCCACACGGCTAAGGGTGAGTTCTTCTTCTCCCTCTTCTTTTCTTTCCGAATCCGGTAGCCGGATCTGACTCTCTTTTCTGACAGCGTTTTATCCCGGCATAGACCTGCTGGCCTACAACCGGCTGCAGGAGAACTGTCCGGGAGCGCAGCCGACGGCCTAGGAGCTCGTTGTCCTCCTTGGCGAAGAAGCTGCCAAGCTTCGTCAAGCGGCACGAGACGTTTTCTCCTTCCTGTGGCTGGATGCTCCGGTTCCGGAGAAGATGGCGCAGCTGGCTGCGAAGGTAGGGGAGGTGCCAGCTGCGGTGGACCGGCTGAGGGACTTGGCGGCGCGAGCCGGAGCGGAGATGGCTCTGGCCCTCATGCTCTCCTAGTACAAGGACGCCCGCGTCGAGAAGATCGACGAAGGTTTCCGTGCCGGCGCCGACCTTGCCGCCATCCGCCAGGCCCATCCGGAGCTCCGGGGATCCGCCATCAAGATCGCCGACTACGTGGACCCCGACGAGGTGCTCACCGACTCGGAGTCCGTCGGCACTCCTGATGTGGAAGGCCCGACGCAGCCGCCTGTGGGCGCCGGAACCAGATCGACCGCCGCGCCTCCTCCTCCGCCTGAAGCTTCTGCCGGCCAAGATGCTCCTCACGGCAAGGGTCCTGCCGCTTAGCCAGTGCCCCGGGATGCCGGGCGTATTTGTCTTGCTTTAGTTCTGTTTGAAACTTGTTTGTCTGTACCGGCTGTCTCTGACACCGGGTAAACTTATGGGAGCTTCGCCTCCTTTTTTCTTTGCCCGTTAATATTGAACTTGCTTGAGTTTCCTTCAACTTGTGTGCTTCGAATTTTCTTTCAATATTTCGCTGGTTGACTTTATCCGGCTTACTTCATCCGGCTACACACCTTTAGCCGGAGGAACTGCACCTCCAGTGGGGGCGCGCTAGCACACCCACTGGGTGTAGGCCCCGAGATTCATAGTAGCTGGCGTAGCCAGGTGCTTCGAATCTTCCTTCTTTTTTCCAAGTCTTCTAACTTTATCCAACTAGACTCGTCTTAGTCGGCTGCTTTTGCTAGCTGAACACCTTCAGCCGGGGAACTAACATTCCAGTGGGGGCGCGCGAGCGCACCCACCGGGTGTAGCCCCCGAGATTCGGAGTAGCTGGCATAGCCAGGTGCTTCGAATCTTTCTTGCCTTCTCTTGCTCCTGCCCTTGCCCTCAACTGGGCTTCGAACGGCTGGCTAAACGCCCTTAGCCGGTCAGGAACTACAAGATTCCACTGGGGGCGCGTGAGCGCACCCAATGGGTGTAGCCCCCGAGATTCGGAGCGCTTGATGAAGGCAAGGACTTCGAATCTTCTTCTCCTTTCCTTTCCGAATTCCGACTCAGGGTAGTCGGACAAGAATATACACACACATACACATACATCCTCACAGGTTAATAGGTTAGTCTGCCAAATTGTAGCCGGAAAATAGACTTGTTTTTTAGAAAACTAGCTTGTGCCTCTCTGGACACTTGGTTTTTTTCCCGTGTGCTCTGCTGTTTTCGCTGCGTCCTTGCCGGGCAGCCGGGTTGCGGTCTGCAGCCGGAATCGAAGGGAGCTGACAATACATTGCGCATGGTACTAACGACTTAGTAACTGGATTGGCTTATGCTAGTTGCAAGGCCGGGACGCCCGGTCTGTCGCGTCTCCTCCTCGTATTTCGTGTGGGATGCCTTGGGCTTTTGCTCTTGCTAGCCGGACAGCCGGGTTGCGGTCTATAGCTGAGACGAAGAGTGGGCCTCTAACATCGTCGCACACTACTCAGTCGGTTCGTTGACTTAGCAGGCCGGGCCAGCCGGCAAGCCCCCGGGTAGGGGTTGCCGGAGCCGGAAAACCATAACCAGAAAAGTAGATGCGAAACATATTTCTAGCAAGGAGCCCCGGAGCATCTCGTAAGGGTCCGCATTTTCATTCATAGGGTTTGCGGGATACATACACTTTCTGGCGACTAGGTGTAAAACGGGCGCAGCAAGGCCGCGTTCCAGGGACGCTCGGTTTCCTCATCTGATTTGTCCATCTTGTTCTTGCGCGGCTGCTGCGCGTCAATGAGGTAGTAGGAGTCGTTGGGTAGCGCCCGCCTGATGATGAAGGGGCCCTCCCAAGGTGGCGATAGCTTGTGCATGCCCTTCGTGTCTTGCACAAGCCGGAGGACTAGGTCGCCCTTGCGGAACGTGACTGGGCGGATCCAGCCTGAATGGTAGCGGCGTAGTCGTTGCTGGTACAGGGCTGACCTGGACAGAGCCAGCTTGCGGGCCTCCTCCAGGAGGTCCACTTCGTCCTCTCGTGCCTCCTGGTTGGCCTTTTCGTCGTATAGGAGCTTGCGCGGTGAGTCGAACTTGATGTCTGTGGAGAGGACGGCTTCTGATCCGTAGACTAGGAAGAACGGGGTGTAGCCGGTTGATCTATTCGGCATGGTGCGAAGGCTCCATAGCACAACCGGGAGCTCCTCGATCCAGCATCCAGGTGACCGCTCCAATGGCTCGATGAGACGCGGCTTGATACCGGCTAACACCAAGCTGTTTGCTCTTTCGACTTGCCCGTTGGACTGCGGGTGCGCGACGGAGGCGAGGTCCAACCGGATACCCTTGTTGCTGCAGAATCGGGCGAAGGCCCCCTTGGTGAAGTTCGTGTCGTTGTCAGTGATGATGCTGTTGGGGTAGCCGAACCGGTTGATGTTGTCGGTGAAGAAGGTAGCGACTGTCGCCCCGTCCAGCTTCCGGATAGGCTTGGCCTCGATCCACTTCGTGAATTTGTCCACCGCCACCAGCAGGTGGGTCATGCCCGCGCGTGCTCGCTTGAAGGGGCCGACCATGTCGAGGCCCCAAACCGCGAAGGGCAGGTGATCGGTATGGTCTTGAGTACCGAAGTTGGCATGTGCCTGAGCTGCCCGAAGCGTTGGCACCCATTGCACGCGCGGACTAGCTGCTCAGTGTCCTCGAGGGCGGTGGGCCAATAGAAATCGTGGCGAAATGCCTTGGCGACTATCGCCCTTGACAAAGCGTGATGCCTGCACTTGCCCTGGTGGATGTCCTTGAGTAGCTGGTAGCCCGTGTCTACATCGACACACCTTTGGAAAATGCCGGATACGCTGCGCTTGTACAGTTCACCGTTGATGATGGTGTACGTGTGCGCGCGGCACTGGATTTGCCTGGCTTCCACCTCGTCATCCGGAAGTTCTATATTGACGACGTAGTTGATGAAGGGCTATGCCCAGGATGGCACTTCCCGAATGACGAGGATGCTCCCACTCTCCGGTTGACGGATGTCGGGGGGGTCGTCCGGATGGCGTGTCCGGGACGGCAGCCCCCGAGCGTCTTGACGAACCGGCAGCCCCCGGGTCTTGTGAGCCGGAGGGCACTGCCTTGCCGGAGTTGGTGCGGGTCTTCTTCTTTGGCGGCTCTGCCAGCTCCACTTCTGCTGCTCCGTCAGCCGGAGTGCTTCCTGCCCAGATGATGAAGTCTGACTCTGGCGACGGGTTGATGGAGGGCTTGCGCAGGTGCTCCAAGGAAACCCCTGGTGGGATCGCCTGCCTGGTGGATCCGATTCGGGCGAGCGAATCGGCTGCTTCATTGTTGACGCGGGGGACATGATGGAATTCGCATCTGTCGAAGGAGGCGCTGAGCTTTTGGATGTGGAACCGGTAGAGGGCCATGTTTGCGTCTCTGGCGTCCCATTCTCCGGATACTTGCTGGACCACCAGATCCGAATCACCGAAGCAAAGGATCCAGTTGACACCGATCTCCTTGGCTAGCCGGAGTCTGTGCGCCAGTGCCTCCTATTCGGCTACGTTGTTGGAGGCCTTGAAGTGGATCAGCAACACGTATTCCAGCCGGTCTCCCTTGGGCGAGGTGAGCAAGATGCCGGCTCCCAAGCCCTCGAGCATCTTCGACCCATCAATGTGCATCTTCCAGTGGTCCGAATCCGGAACCGGTGGAAGATACTGGGTCTCAGCCCAGTCGACGAGGAAGTCCGCCAATGCCTGCGACTTGATCGTGAGCCGGGGCTCGTACTGGATGGAGTAGGCGGCGAGCTCGATGGCCCACTTGGCGACTCGGCCGGTGGCGTCCTTGTTGCCAATGATTTCCGAAAGGGGTGCGGTGCACACGACCTTAATCGGATGCTCCTGGAAGTAGTGCTTGAGCTTCTTGCATGTCAGGTACACGTCGTAGCACATCTTATGGTAGTGGGGGTAGTTCTGCTTGGAGAGAGAAAGGACCTCGCTGAGGTAGTAGACGGGCCTCTGAACCTGCCGAGCCTTGCCTTCCTCGGGGCGCTCCACCACCAGGACGACGCTAATGACCTGGCTGATGGCTGCTATATAGAGCAACATCGGCTCCGTGCTAGCCGGCGTGGCTAGAACCGGCGTTGTGGATAGCATGCGCTTGAGGTCATGAAATGCGGTGTCGGCTTGCGAAGTCCAGGAGAACTTGTCCGTCTTCTTCATCAGCTGGTACAATGGGAGTTCCTTCTCTCCCAGCCAGCTGACGAAACGACTGAGGGATGCCAGGCATCCGGTGAACTTTTGGACTCCAAGCAGACTCCTGGGTGGCTGCATCCTCTCGATGGCCGCGATCTTCTCTGGATTTGCCTTGATGCCTCGCTGTGATACGAGGAAACCAAGGAGCTGATCGGATGGCACTCCGAAGACACACTTCTCCGGGTTCAGCTTCATCTGGTACTGGCGGAGGTTGCCGAATGTCTCTCCCAGATCCTCGAGGAGGGTGCGCTTCTCCTTGGTCTTCATGACCACATCGTCCACATAAGCATGCACGTTTCGGCCTATCTGCGAGTGCAAGCACTTCTGCATGCAGCGCTGATAGGTAGCGCCTGCATTCTTTAGACCGAAAGGCATGGTTACGTAGCAGAAAGCCCCATAAGGGGTGATAAATGATGTCTTGATCTGATCAGCCGGGTTTAACCGGATCTGATTGTAACCGGAATAACAATCTAGAAAAGACAACAAATCACAGCCGGCCGTGGAATTGATGACTTGATCGATACGGGGCAAGGAGAAGGGGTCTTTCGGGCACGCCTTGTTCAGGCTGGTGTAGTCGAGACACATGCACCAGGTCTTGTTCTTCTTCAACACGAGGGCTGGGTTCGCCAGCCAGTCCGGGTGGTACACTTCCATGATGAACCCGGTTGCAAGGAGCCGGGTGATCTCGTCACCGATTATCTTCCTTTTCTCCTCTGCGAACTGGCGTAGAGGTTGCTTCACCGGCTTGGCATCCGGCCGCACGTGAAGTGAGTGCTCAGCGAACTCCCTTGGCACACCCGGCATGTCCTTGGGGGACCATGCAAAGATGTCCCGATTCTCACGGAGGAAGTCAACGAGCGGGCCTTCCTATTTGCTGTCCAAGCCGGCACCAATGGTGACGAACTTAGTCGGGTCGGAGGGGTCGAGCAGGATCCTCTTCGTCTCCTTTGCCGGCTAGAAAGCTCCTTCTCCAGCCGGTTTGCTGCTAGCCGGCATGTCCTGCTGGGCCATGGCCACATTGCGCATGATCACGCGCTTCTCCTCGGCTATGATGAGGGCCTCTGCCAGTTTGGAACCGGCTGAGGCGCACTCTATCGACCGCCTGAAGCAGCCGGCGACGGTGATCACGCCATTGGGTCCCGAAATCTTTGTCTTGAGGTACGCGTAGTGGGGGACGGCCATGAACTTGGCGAGGGCGAGGCGCCCGAGGAGAGCATGATAGAAGCTCGTCAGGTTTATCACCTCGAACCAGATCGGTTCGCGGTGGAAGTTCTCCTCGGTCCTGAAGATGACGTCCAACTGGATTTTACCCAGCGGGGCGCAAGTTGGCCCTGGCAGTACGCCGTGGAACGTTGTGGTAGTCGGGCGCAGGTCGCATTCGTGAATGCCCAGCTTCTCCAGCGAGGACTGGTAGAGGAGGTTGAGGCTGCTGCCTCCGTCGATGAGGATGCGTGAGAATCGGCAGGTACGCGTTTTGGAGACGATGAGGGGGTCGAGCACCATGGCATAGCCCTCGGGAGTTGGCAGATGCTCCGGCTGGTCTACGCGGCTCCAGGTAATGGGGATTTCCGACCAGTTCAGGTACTAGGGGACCAGAGAGATGATGGCGTTGACCTCCTTGGAGCGTCGCCTGCGGCTGTGCTTGTCGTCCAGCTCTGTCTCAAAGATTTGGTAGGCGGCGTGCGGCCGGGGGTAGCCGTTGTTGTTGTTTCTGTCGTTGCCGCCATTACCATCATTGCCGGCTCCCCTAGCCAGTGGCGGTGGTCCACCGGGAGGAGGAGGGGGGAGACGAGGCTGGTTACCATGGTCTTTTAGCTGGTGGGTCCAGCTGCAATTCCGGGTGGTATGCATAGCCAGTTTGAAGGGACCGTTGTGCCACTTGCATGGGCCGTCAAACATCTGGTCGAAGGTGAGCTGTGGCTTCTGCCTCCTAGCATCATTAGCCGGCGCGTTGGGTGCGCCCTCCACAACATTGACCTGCCGCGCGTGGTAGCGGGGCCTCTGTTGTCCGGCTTGGCGGTCCCCATGGAACTGGTTGTTGTTGTCGTGGCGCATGGAGGATCCGGCTTCACCAGCCGGATTGCTCGGGCGGTCGCGAGCCAGCTCTGTGGGAGTCGGACGCCCGTCGGAATTTACTCGGAGGGGCTTCTTCATGGCGGCATCCGCCATGGCGTACTGGTCCGCAACCGTCATGAGCTCCGCCATGGTTTTCGGCTCGTCACACAGTAGCCGGTGGCGAAGCATGGTGCCTTCTTGGCAACCCTCGATGAAGAAACTGATGGTCTGGCTCTCTAGGATGCGCTCGCAGGTGTTGCGCAGCTCCGTCCACTTGGCGAGGTACTCGCGGTCAGTCTCGCGGTCACCCTGGACGCACAAGCCCAGGTCGCGTGGGCGCCCTAGGCGCTTGTACGTGCCATTGAAGTTGCGGACGAACACCTTCTCGAAGTCTGGCCAGGCATTGATGCTGTTGGGTGCAAGGCTGTTGAGCCACGTCCTTGCCGACCCGGTTAGCATAAGAGGGACGTAGCGCACGGCTGTGCGCTTGTTCCCATGGGCGATGCCGACTGCCGTAGCATAGTCGGTCAGCCAATCTTCCGGCTTCATGCTGCTGTCATACTTGGGGGTGTCCCTGGGCAGGGAGAACTTATCCGAAAACGGCTCGTTCCGGATGCGGGGTCCGAAACAAACCGAGCCGGTAGAATCTTCCTCCCCCGTGACGCACGCTTGAGCGAACAGCTCGATGCGGTCACGGGCATCCGGACAATCCGAGTTGGGCGCTCCTACCCGGCCCGAGAGACGGGAACCTGCGGGTCTAGGTGTTCTGGTTGGTGGAGGGGGAGGCGGCGGGTTGCTGTTCACCGTCTCTCCTGGCGCGGCTGGCCCCTGTTGCCAGAGCTGCGACGCCGGCTGAGGGGAGGACGCCTGCTGCGTGTCGCGCGACACACCCCTGCTGTTGGCAGGCAGCTTGCTCCCCCTGGAGTAGCTGGGGTCCTCCTGCATCTTCCGGTTGGCATCAGCCTGCTCGTCCGCGATGCGGAGGAGCTCCTGCACGCGAGCATGCTGGCGGGCTCGCTCCTCGCCCTCCAGGTTGGGCAGTTCCACTGCCGCGGCTTGTGCCGCGCGCAGGTTCTTGATGGGCGTGCTGTAGGTGGGCCGGATGAGGGTGGGTGCGGGATCCGGCTCCCCATCCTTTTCCATCCTACCGCCTAGCTCGCCGCCCCGGCGCCGCACCTGGCCACACCGGCTCGGCTCTGCGGTAGTCGGAGTGAAGCCGTGCACGCGATCGTACTCGCGCCGGGTGATCTCGAGTTGCTTGCGGGTAGCCGCCAGCTCCATGGCCTCCTGGAAGAGGATCTGTCTCTCCATGGCGAAGTTGGCCTCCGCCTCCTCCGGGTTATCCCCGAGGTTAACCGGCGTCAGGAGCCAATCAATGGTGTCCTCCACTGGGTTCCGTGGCCTCGGAGGGGCGGAAGTTCCGACCTCGTCCGTGCCTCGCTCCTGCGGCTGGCGAGGGTGATAGCTGGAGCCGGCCATCATGACCTCCACGCCACAGGACACGACGGAAGCGCTACCGCCTGGATGCGGCAGCTCCGCGACAGAGAGGATCTCCCTAGGGAAACGCTCCGGAACGGTGGCGACGTAGATGGGGAGGTTGCCGAATAGCAAGACGGTGCCGTTCGCCGGGAAGGAGGTTCCGGCGAAGCAGGAAGCGTTGTCGATGACGCAGTCAAATTTGCCGAGCGTGAGCACCAGGCTGGAGGCCACGCGCTCACTGGCTGAAGTGCGGGGTCCTGTGCAGAACGTGACTCCGGTCGAAGCCATCCTGCCCCACGGTGGGCGCCAACTGTCGTTGTACTAGGAACGGCAGTACCTAAGAAGGTTAGATAGAGGTGTGGGGACTAGCAGGGAAGCTATCGACGGCGTCCGCAGGCGGGATTGGATACAAGCAAGCGTAACGGGACGTAGGAAGTATCCAGGTTCGGAGCCCTCGTGATGAGGTAAAACTCCTACTCCTGCCGGATCTGACTATGGGGGATATACGAACTACAAGTGCTCCTGGAGCTGTATTCTCTAGCTACTGCCTTAAATGCAATGAGACCAACCCTTTCTACTGAGGCCTTGCCTCTCCTTATATAGGCAGAGAGGCAACGGTCTCAATGGCCAGTCCGACTAGCGGGCCCCATAGGCGGGTCCTAGCCGGCTGGTCATCTATAGTATCCGGTATGGTATGTCGCATCGGAGTACGAGCAGTATGGCTGTCGTAGGCACAGTGGACGCCGTGCGAGCATGTCGTCAGCACCGGGCCACTGTTCCCGTGTCAACCCCGCAAAGTCTTCAGTATGGCCGAGTAGTGGCCGGTCTTGTCATCGTACAGGGCGTACCGTGCACTGATACGCACGTCGCCCTGTCTCCTCGATTGGTTCCAGCTACGTCGCCGTAACCGGCTGCTTCTTGTCGATCCGGCTACCGCGCGGTAGCCGGCCTGGCTTGCTTTGTCCGGCTGCCTCTAGCTAGCCGGACACCATCCGACTGTCTTGTTTCTTGTCCGGTTGGGGTATCTGGGGATCATCCCCCTGACAAGTAGATAAGAGGGTGCGACTGCTGACCAAGTACACTGCCAAGGATGTACTCCCCAGTGAACCAGTCGTGCCCCCTTTTGATGCTTATCCTCCTCCTGAGGTATGATTGTGCTACGAAGTAGCTTTATTTTGTCGAATGCTTCTGATTTTTCTCGATGTGTGCTGACTTGTTTTTCTTTATGCAGGATTGGAAGGTGTCTCCCAGTTTGCCCCTCTTCCCGAGGGGGTTATTCCTCGCGAGGTGGATGAAGAGGACGAGTCAGAATCGACCGTCCCATTTGAAGAGGAGGAGGAAGCCCTCGAGTCTAGCAGTCCGGACACTCACAAGCGTTCACACAACGAAGATTCGGATGCGTCATCTCCTTCGACTCCAGGAGGCCCAGCTATTGGTGCAGAGTCGCTGATTCCTGCTGTTCCTATGAGTTCAGTGGCACCATCTTCCCGCAAGAAGATGCGGCTGCCGAAGGAGTCATCGGAGTCGGAGGGCCAAACCTTCGATTTTGACAAGTTTGATTGGTAAGTATACAATTCTCCTCTTGGTTCTTTTTTTGGAGTTGCATTTTCCTAATTTTGGTTTTGTTCCGTAGTCAACCGGCGTCGTCATCTTCTAGCGACGTCCAATTTTTAAAAGAATCTGGAGTCGCGGACTCCAAGGCCAAGGAAGTGGCTGAGCGAACTCCCTCTCCTCCATTGGCGGCCCACTTCGGGCACAATTCATCGAGTTCTCCGCACGCTGTGGAGCATCAGATGGTTGTCCAGACGACTGCGCGACAATCGACTTCGAAGTCTCTAGAGGATCACGTATGTGTGCTGTTGCTTTTACTTGCAGTCGAATTAATCATCCATGCTATCTGTTGATCCTTTGTTGTTTCTTCCGTTGCATCTTATTGTGAAGGAAGCTGCTGGACTAGCGGAGCAAGTACTTGCAATGGGTCGACAACATGCGTTGCTGGACAATCGCCACCGCGTGGTTGAAAGTTAGTATCTTGTGCTTCTTCTTCTTCATCCTTGTGATATTTTTATATACTCGACTGACATTCTATCTTGTGTGTTTTATAGCTGAGCATAACATGCTTATTCACGAAGCTGCCTCCCTTGAAAAGACGCTCTCCGCGGCGGTGAAGAGTCGCGATGAGGCAGTCGCTACGCTTGATGAATCGCGGAAACGCGAAGAGGATTTGCACGCCTCCATCGCTGCTAGGGAGAAGTTGTTCGAAGAACAACTCTTCTCGATTGCCAAGGATCTTTCAGGTATTCTTTCGTCTGGATTTCCATTGTGTCCTTTCTTTCGACTTTGTTATTGTGCTGACTTTTGCTAACACTTTGCTCTGTGTAGATGCTGGTGGTTTGAGCTTCGACGCCCAGACGCTTTGTCGCGATGATGCCTTGGCAGGCGCCGTCGTTTAAGTCGAAGACCGTAGTGCCTCCATTCAGGGAACGCTGACCAAAGCTAAGGGTGCACTCAGTCGCCTCCGTGAGGAGCTGGCGCCCAAAGCTAAGCTGATCAAGAACGTAGATGACCTGGTGGAGTCCCTTGCTGGAGGTATTCCTGCAGGCTTCAAGAACTCGCTTCGTTCGGCTGGCGCTTCCATGTCACTCGCGATGGTCAAGCCCATGGCATGGAGATGGATCCTGTTGCGGTCTCCAAGGTGATGCCTGTTGGCATAGATGGTCAACATGTAGTTTTTGCTCCTTTTGCAACTGCCTGTGGATGGTACGGAATGCAACTCATCAACACAGTCGTGAAGTACTCTAAGGAGCTGCAGCAGGCCCAGAAGGCGGTGAAGGCTACGACGTCGGGGGCTGGCGGGAAGTCTGTGGCGTTTGATACTGCTACAGACTCGATAAGGCCCCTGAAACAGAAGTCAAAGTCGAAGAAGAAAGCTGCTCCTCAGTAGTGATATCTGTAATAGTTGATAGTGTGACTCCTTTTGTTGAAAGCATGCCGCTTGCTAAGTGTCCCTGTTGATACTTTTGATATGTTTGGATGTACTTTGAGTTTTTGTCCATGTGTTGCTTGGTCCCTTATTGTCTCTTGCTTGGCTTGTGGTAGGGTACATCGAGTGGTCCGTCAAGTGAACCTCGGGATCTGCCATCCACTGGTGATACCCCAACGCAGTCGCACTCGAGGGTGGATGAGCTGTCTCTGCTTTCGCGACTGCGCGATCGCGTTAAGTAGCTAGAACGCGAACTGCCCGTTCTCCGCGGTAACGCGGATGTATGGAAGTCGAGGGCGGAGAAGACCACTGCCCGAGAGCAATATCTACTAGGAGAGGTGGCACAGCTGGGTGACCAGTTCAAGTGTTAGTTTTTCTGCCTCCTTATCTTTTCTTGTAGCCAGTCGCGGTAGTTCGTTGTCCTCATACTTTTGCCCCTTGCTTGGTGTAGTTGTCAGCAGGCGTCATCCACAGGATGAGAAGGACAGGATCGCCAGTCGCATGAATGATCTGACCCAAGAACAGGTTCAGGTGAGTGGGTACTTCTGGGTGGATCATGATCGCGCAATCGCACTTCCGACCCTGCAGGATCGTGCCTTGTGAGTGCTTCATTTTCTGAAGAAATCGTAGTCATGCTTAAGGAATATCTATCAGACGATGTTTTAGCTGGACGTCATTCCCTCGAGCCTGTTAGCTCTTCTTGCTAAATTTCAAGACTTAAGTGGAGTCCGCGAGTGTGTGCGGCAACAGTTGGTGGCTGATGCCAAGGCTGCTCTATCACTGGTGCGACTGCATAGGCCTGCTGTAGATGTTGCAGCGATTGCAGCTGGACCACCGGCGCCGCCAGCAGGCTCTAGCTAGAATATGGTTCCTCATTACTAGGTGGTCGATCGCCCAGCGGAGGAAATTGTCGATTTATTCGAGGAGCAGACAAATGTTCTTCTGTTGCAACAGTAGAGTTAACTTTGTATCCTGCACATAAATGTACTAGTGTTGTAAAGTTCATATATATGCTATGTATAATTGGTTGATATTGATGTAAAAAGGAGCTTGTTAGCTCGTATGTTTTGCAGTGCGTTGCACTATGCGATTCCCTATCGTTAGCCTGACTTTGTGTTTTATCTCAGCACCTTGCCAACCTGTCAGGTGCGTTGCAACTGGGTTGGTGTTTTTCAAGGGTTTGATTAATGCGTGAGCTACTCAGGATATCGCGATTGGTCCGTAGAACATATGTGTAAAGGGTGGCGCATCCCCCGAGTAGATAGATGGCGAAAAATAATAGAAAAACGCAGAGTTTGGGGCACTTAGCTTTATTTATTCGTAGAACAGTACGAGGTACAATGTGTGGCTAAGTAGCCTTGGCTGAATAGCCTTATTTGTATTGAAAGAAATAAAGGACGACTAAGGGTAGAAGCGCCGCAGCTGCGCGATGTTCCAGGGGTTGGAGTACGCGACTCCGGTCTCGAAATCTTTGAGGCAATAGGCGCCACCTGGGATTACTTCTGTAATCACATATGGTCCTTCCCAAGGGGACTCGAGCTTGAGATGCCCTTGCTGTTTCAGTCACAGGACCAGGTCTCCTTCGACGAAGCACCTGGGGTGTAGCCTTCTGCTGTGGTAATTGCGCAGGTTCTGTTGGTAGACCATCGATCTTTCTACTGCGATTTCGCGTGCCTCATCAAGGAGGTCAACATAGTCTTCAAGTGCAAGAGTTGATTCCTGCTCGCTCTAAGCGACCACTCGCGGCAACTTGTATCGTACCTCTGCGGGTAGCACCGCTTCAGCACCATGCACCATGAAGAACGGGGTGTATCCCATAGCACTGTTTGGAGTTGTGCGTAGGCTCCAGAGTACCGATTGCAACTCGTCTGGCCAGCATCCTGCGGCTTGTTCGAGTGGCCTAAGGAGTCGCTTCTTTATTCCGCCGCAGATGAGCCCGTTGGCCTTTTCGACTTGACTGTTGGTCTGCGGATGAGCTACAGAGGCATAGCTTACGTTGATTCCCAGGTTTT
The DNA here is from genome assembly GCA_910589775.1 of Avena eriantha. Taxonomy (NCBI): domain Eukaryota; kingdom Viridiplantae; phylum Streptophyta; class Magnoliopsida; order Poales; family Poaceae; genus Avena; species Avena eriantha. Next base: position 166,438,001 of record OU342743.1, on the reverse strand, counting down.
CGCAGAAGCCCTGGAACTCCTTAGAGGTGAAGTTTGTTTCATTGTCCGTAATGATGTTGTGTGGCACTCCAAAGCGATAGACAATGGACTCGAAGAATTTGACTGCACTATCTCCTGGCTAGTTTGTCACCAGCATGGCCTCTATCCACTTGGTGAATTTGTCGACTGCGACCAAGAGGTAGACGTAGCCTCATCACGAGGACTTTGGGAGCTTGCCGACCATGTCGAGTCCCCATTGCGCAAAGGGCCAGGCCAATGGTATTGGCTGGAGTTCCACGCTAGGTGCATGTGGTTTGTCCGCGAATCGCTGGCAAGCGTTGCATTTTTGGATGATGTCCTTGGCGTCACGCATGGCCGTAGGCCATTAGAATCCGGATCGTAGAGCTTTGGCGACAAGGGCATGACTGCCGGCATAGTGCCCGCAAGTCCCCTCATGGATGTCGAGGAGAACGGCTCTTCCATCAGCGTTGGAGACGCATCGTTGGAGTACTCCTGTGATGTTGCGCTTGTATAGTTCGCCGTTGATGACGGCGAATGCCTTAGATCGCCGTGCGATTTGCCGCGCGTCAATCGGGTCATCCGGCAGTCTCTTGCTAAGAAGGCATGTGATATAGGGTTGAGTCCAAGAGGGTTCGATCATCATGATCGCCATGGGTCCTTCGAGTCCTGTGTCAAGCTCCAGGTCATCGAGTGCCATTGGCTCATTGGGTGGTGTAGCCCCCGAGTCCGTTGTTGCGCTTATTTTCTTCTCTGTGGCCTTTGGCTTGATGGAGCATTCACAGATAGGTTCGAGAAATACCCCAGGTGGTATGGGGGCGCAGGTAGAGCCAATGTTGGCGAGTGCGTCCACATCTTCATTGCTTTCGCGGCCTACGTGCCGCATCTCACAACCGTCGAAGTCCCCTTCAAGTGTGTAGTAGAGGTCGCGGTAGGCGATCATATTGTCGTTTAGTGCGTCGCACTCGTGCATTGTCTGGTTGATGACCAGCTTGGAGTCGTCGTAGATTATTAGCCTCTTGGCACCACAGGATTTTGCCATCCGCATCCCGTGCAACAGGGCCCCGTATTCAGCTTCGTTGTTGGAGGCGGTGAACTGGATTCGTAGAATGTATTTCAGCTTGTCTCCCTAGGGTGATGTCAGTATGACACCTACGCCAGCTCCGTCCTTTCGCTTTGATCCGTCAAAGTGCATTGTCCAGAGGTAAGGCATATCTAGTTTTTCAGGGAGTTGATTCTCCATCCAGTGCACAAGGAAGCCAGGGAGAACTTGTGACTTGACCGCGTCGCTCTTTTCATATGTAATGTCTCGTGGAGACAGCTCGATTCCCCAAAGTGCAACTCGTCCGGTGGCGTCGGGGTTGTTGAGGATGTGCCCAAGCGGGGCGTCGTTGACCACCATGATTGGGTGCTCCTGGAACTAGTGGCGCAGTCGCCTGGCTGTCATGAGGACGCCGTATGCCAGCTTCTGGTAGTGCGGTTACCGCTGCTTTGTTGGCGTGAGCACCTCGCTGAGGTAGTAGACTGGGCGCTGTACCCCGTGGACCTTGTTTTCCTCGGCTCGTTCCACCACGAGCACCGTGCTGATCACCTGGTTGGTGGCGGAGATGTATAGCAACAGTGGTTCCCTTTCGTGTGGGGTCACTAGTACTGGTGAGGTAGACAGTGGCTGCTTGAGGTCTTCGAATGCTTCCTGTGCCTCATTGGTCCACTCGAACTTATCAGCTTTACGGACAAGTTGGTAGAAAGGCAGTGCCTTTTCACCCATTCGACTGATGAATCGACTGAGCACCGCAATTTTCCCAGCCAGCTGCTGGACACCTCTTACGTTCTTCGGCTTCTCTATGGCCAGTATGGCTTTTATTTTCTTCGGCTTCGCCTCGATCCCTCTCGTGGAGATGAGATACCCGAGTAGTTGCCCAGATGGTACGCCGAAGGTGCATTTGTCCGGATTGAGCTTGATCTGATAGCGGTCGAGGTTGGTGAAGGTTTCATGTAAATCATCGATTAGCGAGGCTTCCTCTTTGGTCTTGATTACGATGTCGTCAACATAGACTTGGATGTTGCGACCAAGTTGGTTCTTGAGGCAAGCCTGCATGCACCGCTGATAGGTTGCTCCTGCGTTTTTTAGCCCGAAGGGCATTGTGTTGTAGCAGAACACACCAAAGGGCGTTGTAAACGCCGTTTTCTCTTGATCTTCCTCCTTCATTCGAATCTGATTATAGCCTGAGTAGGTGTCAAGGAAGCAGAGGCGCTCACATCCTGCGGTGGAGTCGATGATCTGGTCAATTCTCGGCAGCGGGAAGTGATCCTTTGGGCAGTGCTTATTCAGAGAGGTGAAATCCACGCACATCCATAGGATATCCGTGTCCTTTTTCAGTACTATCACCGTATTGGCGAGCCAAGTGCTTTCCTTGATCTCACATATGAATTTGGCATCGATGAGTCTGTTGATCTCCATTCCGACTGCTTTACCTCTTGGCTCAGACAGTCGCCGAATTGTTTGCTTGACTGGCCTTGCGTCTGGGTTGTGATTGAGTGTGTGCTCGGCGAATTCCCTGGGAACCCCTGGCATGTCCACTGGACACCAGGCAAAGATTTCCCAGTGCTCACGGAGGAATTCGATGAGCGCGAGTTCCTATGCGGGATTCAAGTTGTTCGCGATGAGGGCCGTCTTGGCCGGGTCCGATGGGTGGACTTGAACTTTATTCGTGTGCACCGACGAGTTGAAGGACAGGTCGGGTGAACTTGGCTGGCTCAGGGGAGGCAGACTATTGTCTGTCGACTCCTTCAATCTTGCGAGTTCTTCCTGCATGCCGAAGGACTGGAAAATTCTATTGAATTCCCTGTCGCAACTGTTGGACCTCTCAAAGCTCCCGTTGATTGTGATGATGCCGTTGGGGCCTGGCATTTTCAAATGCAGGTAGGCGTAGTGTGGTACTGCCATGAACCTGGCAAACGCGACGCGTTCGAGGATGCAGTGGTACTGTGAGGGCCAGTCGACGACTTCGAAGTCAATGCGTTCATGTCGAAAGTTTTTCGGCGTGCCAAAAATGACGTCGAGGTTGATTTTGCCCAGGGGATATATGCCCTTGCCTGGGACGATGCCGTGGAATGTTGTGTCTGGGACCTCTAGGCAGGTCAGAGGGATCCTCATTGCTTGCAAGGTACTTGCAAACATAAGGTTAATGCCGCTTCCACCATCCATGAAAACGCGACTCATGTCGAAGCCTCCAATCTATGCCTCGAGTACGAGGGGACAATGGCCTGGGCGGGGTACTTGGCATGGGTGGTCGCGCTTGTCGAAGGTGATGTAGGAGTCGCTTCCACTGAGGTACTCACTGGTGGATGGTGGTGAGTTTGTTGCCAAATTTACTTGGCGAGTGATGGCTTTCTGCACCCGATTCGAGGGGCGTCCCTTTTGGATCATCATGTTGACCACAACCCGTGGGCATGGCTCGCCGCCTTGATCGTGGACCGGTGCGGCCGCGGGTGGTGGCACTCCAGGTGGTGGAGGAGGAGCTCCGTGTGCTACAGCGCCTGGGGCGACTCCGTAGCCTATATTGACGGCGTCGCGATTCATCCGCGCCAAACCCTTGTGGAGCTTGAAGAACCCGCGGCAGTCCTTGAGAAGGTGGCTGGATTTCTTCTTGCCGTTGTGGTTGTCGATGTTGAAGTGCATGTTGCACGGCCCGGACAGTTTGTCCTCGATTGTTGTCACGGGTGCCTCTTCGCGAGTGCGGCGTTGCCATACTTGCGTGGTTTTCCCGGAGTCGCGGTGTCCACCGCTGCGATAGCCGCTATTGCGGTTGTTGTCGCGCCTGTCGGCGTAGCTGGCTGCGACCATGTTGACATCGTCGCGGTCATCGTAGATGCGCATTCAATGTTTGCTTCGGCGATCGTGTATGCGCTCGAGCTCTGCTTCATTGTTGGAGTGAACGCGATTTTTCACCGAGTCTTCTCCATCTGCCGACCGATTCGTGATTTCCATCAGGTGGTCAATGGATTTGGGCTTCGAGCGGCCCAGCTCCTCCCTGAGCTCTATGCGGCGAACACCGCCGTTGAATGTGTCGATTGCCCGGTCCTCCGAGATATTTTCTACGGAGTTCTTGATGATGGACCACCTCTGGATGTATGAGCGTAGCGATTCGCCCGACCTTTGCTGGCAGCACCTTAGTTCTTCGATTGACGTAGGCCTTTTGTAGGTGCCCTTAAAGTTGCTCACAAAGCTGTAGACCAGCTCATACCAACTACGAATGGATCCGCGCGGGAGGTTGTTGAGCCATGCTCGGGCGGCGCCCTGTAGCTATAGCTGCAGGCATTGCATGGCCGTACTTTGACTCCCACCATGGAGCCTGCTGGAGGAGATGTGGTCCTCCAACCAGATTTTCGGGCCCTGCAAGCCGTCAAATTTTTGGTTCTCCGATGGGAGCTTGAACCCCTTGGGCATTCGCTTTTGTCTGATGGCCCTGCTAAAGCATCTGGCGCCATAGAGCTCCACGTCTCCGTCCTCTGAGTCAGTCGATCAGGCACGTCGTGTCCTTGACTTGTCGATTTTGCACTGTGTGATGTCATCACACGCATCGTAGTCGTGGTCGTGTCGCTGTGAGCGGCGACGTCGAGACAGATCGTGACTGTCGTCGCTGGACGAAGGTGAGGAATAGCATTTTGCCAGAGCCTTGTTTTTCTTCGGCTCTGGCGTCGGCTCTTTGTCGAGAGCGGCCTCGATTAACCCCAAGCCCACGATCGTAGATCGGTTCCTGGCGACTCGGGGATCTCCAGCCGGCGGCTGGTTGTTGAGCAGGTACATGGTGGCCGCTGTCACTGCTGCTTGCGGCGTCTTTGGGACCACGTTTCCCCGAGTGTCGACTATCATAGAGCTGAAGTCGAGGACTTTTGCAGCTTCTACGCGCTCCTTCTCGGTGAGGTGGGCCATTCGAGATCGTCTCTTGTTGGCCACGTACTCGTTGCCCTTGGAGGAGGATCCTCCATGGGAGGAGAGCCCGGCCCGTCGAAGACTCAACTCGTCTGCCGCCTTTTTACGCGCTTCGAGTTGCGCGATTGTTTGTAGCTGGCGTCTATACTCCTCCTTTAGTAGCCAATGGTAGCCCAGCAGCATCTCTTGTGACGTGCCTGGAGGCACAGGATTGCCTCGCAGAGCTTCTCGGCAGCGAGCCCACTCGAGATTGTTGAGCCTGATCACGACACATTCGCCAGTGTGTTCGTTCACCATGGTTGGAGGTTCGACTGCCCCTGCATTGTTGACGGGCGCGCCATTGCCACCATTTGGGGGGACGCCGTTGGGAGGTCCACCATTAGGTATGGCACCGTTAGGTGGATCGGTGCCAGATCCATTGCCACCGTTTTCGCGATTAGCGGTGGAGTCGCCAGTGTTGATGATGACGCACATGAAGTGGCTAGGGAAGCTGTTGCTTCCGCAACTCTCGGATCTGGAGCCGTATACTCCATCTTCCATTGCTAGGCTTCCCAGATCGGATCCGTGACTGCTGTCGCTATCCATGCTCTCAGCTGTTGCTGAGGTGTTGATCTCGCTGAGGGCACCGATTGGCGGCGGGAACCACGATGCTGGAGCAATCGTGGATGCCGTTGGCTGGTCAGGCATGCGAAGCGTGCCCATCTGACCAACTTGGAAGCGGAAGCTCCCGATCGTTAGGCTGATTCCATCGCCCACGGACTAGAAAGCCGGGCGAGTGGCTGGCGTGTGGACGGTGAAGTCGAACGCGCCGAAGAGCTGGTGGATCTCCGCTGTTGCGGAGTTGTAGATCGCGGTTGATGAGGCCGAAGAAGCCGTGACATCAGCACTCCCAATTCCCACAGACGACGCCAATTGACGAGGGTTTAACTCGTCAATGCCCATTGTTATGGACTTGGGTTTTGGAGAAGGAGGGAGCGCTGGAAGCATCAATTGGCTAGCAAACAAGCACACATGGACGCAAGGTTCACCCAGGTTCAGGCCTCGTAGAGGACCCTACTCCTGCTTGTCTGCTCTTGGAATTAACGAAGGAATCAAAGATTACAATGGTGCATAGATGCAATCTGGCGAGGGTTGTGGAAACTAGGGTTGCGTGTGTCCTGCTCGCTGCCCCCTCCGGGCCTTTATATAGATAGGCCAGTTCTCGTGTAGTAGGTCGAGTCGGTTACAGTTTAGGGTTTGCCCTTCAAACTTTCTATCTTTAGACTTCTTCTTGTCTCGCAAGTTATCGATAGTCCGTAGGCCACTCGAAGTCTTCATTGGGCCATGGCAACGCCATGGGCTTCCACCGTATCTGGATCGTATATACAAGACTCGAGTACCTGCAGGGTATACCCATGTCAGATACCTTCGATCCGGATTACGGATGTAGTATAGCTTATTTTTCCCTAGTAGACCTAGGTTATCGAATCCTTGGGAAGTGAATGCGTAGTGAAGTTACTTTAATGGACCTTCGAGAGTTTTAGAATTCCTTTTGTCTTTTTATTGAACCAATAGCTTGCGTCTTTTTGTTGTTGTCGATGATGGAGAGAGAGGGCCTAGGGCATTCGGTTTCACCTATAGCTGTGCAAAACATCTGATGGGAATAAAAGATAGAAATAAAGTATGCATATACTTGTTAGAGCAAGATAAATTATATGTGGGTAGTGCATCCATAATTGCTATTCCTTCGCAACCGCTTATAGCAATAACCTACTAGTCTCATCCATATAAGAAATATAACTAATGATATGCATAGTGATGTCACCGTTAATCCCAAGTAAATCCCTCACATACAACCATACTACCCCTTCCGTCACTAGGGTTCTCAACCTGTAGATCAGTCATTACTCATACTCTCTATACCTGGCTCAACCCTTAGGGTCTTGGGTACCTAACAAGTCCTTGGATTGAGGCAAGAGAGGATACAATAATCATCATGTCATACAAACTAATACATGATCCCATCTATGATAAATAACATGCAGAAAAGCTACATGGCTAGGCCGAAGCCCTTAGCCCAAGGAGAATTACTCACACATAGAGATGAGATCAACAATCACAAACATTGTAATGAAAAGCATAAGATTGATAGCAATAGTCTTACAGTGTCGCCAATCGAAGAAGAGATCTACTATTACAAGTGGTGGAATATGGCTATGGAGATGGAGAAGGGTTTTGAGATCTGGAGGCGACAGGTGATCTGTGGCAGAGACTTTTTGGCGAGGCGGAAGCTATTTTCTCGTCGCTCGAGGCTTCTTTATACAGGGGTCCTGATACGTTGCAAACGTATCCATAATTTTTGATGTTCCATGCTTGGTTTTATCTACTTTCTTATGTTTTGTCCACAGTTTGGAGTACTTTTCATATGATTTCTTCGGCTAACCTATTAACAAGAGCCACAGTGCCAGCTGCCTGTTTTCTGATGTTTTTGGTTCCAAGAAAGTCAGAAAATGAATATTTTCGGAATTGGATGGGACAAAAGGCCAAAGTCAATTTTTCACCGAGGGACACCAGGAGCCAGAATACGAGACGGAGAGGGGATGGGGCCCAGCCATACCACCTGGCCCCCTCGGCCTACCTCTTCGCCTATAGGTTGTCTTCTGACCTCAAAACTCAGGGAGGTTCGACATTTTTCTAAAGAGAGTTCCGCTGCACCGCCACCACCAGATTCCGCGATTCGGAACCAGAAACTCCATTCTGGCACTCTGCCGGGACGGGGAATTGGAGGAGATCACCACCATCATCATCACCATCGCTTCTCCATCGACCATCCATGTTTCCCCCATCTATGAGTGAGTAAATCCCCTGCTGTAGGCTATGGGGTCGGTAGGGATTGGATGAGATCGTCCATGTAATGGCATCGGATTGTTAGGGCATGGTGCCTAGTATCTACTATTAGTGCTTTTTGACTTTGTTGCAACTTGTTATGCTTAATACTTGTCACTAGGGCCCTAGTGCCATGATTTCAGATCTGAACATGTTATTGATTCATTATGATAGTATTTTTTTATGGTCTTACCTGCAAGTTGTATACACACGTTGTTGCCCAGAACCAAAGGCCGCGAAGTGACATCAATCGTGATAACCGGAGGGAATGGCTTTGATGTGAGGATCACATGTGTTCACGAAGTGTTAATGCTTTGCTCTGGTGCTCTATTAAAAGGAGCACTTAAGTGCTAGTACTTCCCTTGAGGCCCCGCTAGAAACGGGCTAGCAGGACAAACGATGTTGTGCAAGTTCTCATTGTGAGCACGTATGACTATATATGGAACACATGCCTATGATTATTTAGTACTTGGATGCTTTATCTTATTTATCTGCAATTGCCCTATGTTTTGATTGCTATATGAATTGTCTTATCCATGCAACGCCCGTCCATCCATCCATATGCCTACCACGCCTTAATCCTACTGTTTACTACAATTGTTACTATTGTCTTTACTTTTACTACTGCTATTACTTTGCTATTCCTACTACAAAACTGTTGCTACTGATAAACTGCTGTGAGCAAGATTGTTTCTAGGTGCAGCTGAATTGACAACTCAGTTGTTAAGGCTTATAAATATTCTTTGGCTCCCCTTGTGTCGAATCAATCAATTGGGTTTCACTTCCCTCGAAAATACTGCGATACACCCCCTATACTTGTGGGTCATGAAGACTATTTTCTGGCGCCGTTGCCGGGGAGCATAACTTTATTTATCAAGTTCACTTGGAATCACTATTGTTCAAGCATAATCATAACCAATATCTTTACTTTGTTATTTTTGTTTTGCTTATTTTATTTCCGCCTTGTTTGCTTGTTTCTTTATCAAAAATACAAAAAAATTAGGTCCTACACTAGTTGTTATTTTCGTCGGTCTGTTATTGTCTTGCTTTATCATGCTTTCTATCAATGGTTGGTTTCTTTGAAACTGAATCTTATTGGCAAGGTGGGTTCACGGAAGAACAAAAAAATTATTATAAGGAACACCGCTTGTCACAAAAAGGGAAACACTTATGGGAACAAATTGATAAATTGTATACCATTGCTATAAACGTGTGCTCTACTTATAATGTTACTTATTGCTTTGATAAATCTTGTTGATGTAGGAGGTACAAACACCTCCCTTTTTAGTGTGAGTATAATGATGATGTTACCATATCTTCTTATGTTAAAGAAAATTATGACTTTTATGATGTGGAACAAACTGAGGAATTTATTGCTTGGAAGGGTGCATTTGAACTCGCTAGTTTGCTTGAAAATATTGATGTTTCACCTTATAAATATGAAGTTTATGATATACTTAAGTTTTGCTTTGATAATTACAAGGAAGAAAATTGCTATATTCTTGAATATATTAATAGATGCTTTCCACAAATGGCAGAGACTAATGCCTTGCAGAATCTTATGGAAGAAGAAATTGATGAACCTAAAAGCTCATTAGATGAAAAAGAGGAGGAGCATGATGAACAAAAGGAGGAAGAATGGATTAGCTACCCATGCCTACCTTCTAATGAGAGTAACTCTTTATCTCTTACATTATTTGATTGTCCCCCATGCTTACCAAAGGAGGATGAATGTTATGCTCATGTTATCTATGATAATCCTTTATTTGTGCCTAACTTCGAGATGAATGGTACTAAAGAGTTTTTCTTAGATATTGTTTATGATAAAGCTCTAGACGATGGTCCTATATTGAATGATCAGTCATCTTGTTATAGAATTGTTAAAAGTGGGTTTGAAGGTTTTAATCCCACTATTTTTAAGCTTGATAAAAATTATGTTTTTGTAGAACATGAAAAGCATGCTTTATGTGATAGTTATATTGTTGAGTTTATTCATGAGGCTACTGAAAATTATTATAAGAGAGGAAAATATGGTTGTAGAAGTTTTCATGGCATTGAAACACCTCTCTATGTGCTGAAAGTTTTGAAGTTACTCTTGTTTTATCTTCCTATGCCTGTCACTTTGTTCTTTGTGAATTTATTTGCATACAGGATTCCTATGCATAGGAAGTGGGTTAGACTTAAATGTGTTTTGAATTTGCTTCTTGATGCTCTCTTTTACTTCAATTCATATATCTTATGTGAGCATCCTCTGGTAAAACTCCATGTAAAGTAAACAATACGATTGTTCTATGAACAAAGGATTGTTGTTTTCTCCCTAGTAGCAACAGCACATCTAGTACCTTAGAGATTTCTGTCACTTCCCCAGATTACCAGAGGCATGAACCCACTATCGAGCATAAATACTAACTCTTGGAGTTGCTAGCATCTACTTGGCCAAGATAGCTACTAACAACGGAAAGCATGCAAGATCACAAAAAACAAAGACATGATAGAATCAATAATCAATCTGAAATAGCATCTCAATATCCATCGGATCCCCGCAAACACAACATGTATGAGTTACAAATAGATGATCTTGATCGTGAATGGAGCTCACAAGATCTAAACATGAAAGCACAAAGGAGGAGAAACCAACCATCTAGCTACTACATGGATCCGTAGTCCAAGGATGAACTACTCACGCATCACACCGGAGGCTTGCATGGTGATGAAGAAAGCCTCCAGGGTGAATTCCCCTCTCCGGCAGGGTGCCGGGAAGAGCTTCAGATCCCTCCCGATCTAGAGATGGAGATGACGGCGGCTACAGACTCTTTCGTGGATTTTTGATCGGGTACTTAGGGTTTTCGTCCCGAGGGGGTGCCGGGAGCGGCCACACCACCCCTTGGCGCGGGCCAGGCCTGGCCGCGTGGCAAGGTGGTGTGGTGGTTCCCTGGCCCTTCTCCGTCTCGTATTCTCGCACTTGATCCCTTCCGGAAAAATAGGCACTTTGGCTTTTGTCCCGTCCAATTCCAAGAATAGTCATTTTCTGACTTTCCTGGAACCAAAAACAGTAGAAAACAGGCAGCTGGCACTGTGGCTCTTGTTAATAGGTTAGTCCAAGAAATCATATGAAAAGCACTCAAGTTGGAACAAAACATAAGAAAGTGGATAAAACCAAGCATGGAACATCAAAAATTATAGATACATTTGCAATGTATTAGGTTCCGCTGCTCTAATCAACAAGTTAATGGAGTGCGAAACCCAGCTAGACCTTTGGAGGGAATCCCCCGGACGTGCCGGAGCTGAAACCGTTCTCCACTATGTGCTCACATGGTACGAGAAAATTAATCTCAATCTTCTCGAGCGCATGCGCACCGGGTCAAGGTGGTCAACTGATCCAGATTGTGTAGCTCGGCGCAAGGCTTGCTCCCATAACTTCATTCAATATGCCCCCATCCATCAATGGAATGAGGGACCAAGCTTTCTCGATGCCGTTGACGACGAATACGTTGAAGATGGTTCGGGTGAAGATGATGAGGGCGAAGCTTTGGACGTCGAAGAAGATGAAGATGATACTGAAGCCGAGGCTAGAGTTCCACCTGCTGGCGTTGAGTTACCTCCCCCTGCTGCTCCTTGATTAAAAACACTTTGCAGTTTATCAGATCCCCGGTATGCCGGGTGCAAATGTATTAAGCACACAAGTTATATTTTGCTACTGAGTTGTTTGTGCCGGATTAACTTGGGCGTAGTCCCCGAGTTTCATTTTCTTGTTTCTCCAATTTCTTGGCTCGGCTCGTGTCTACCTTGGTTCGGTTTTATGACTTACGAGTTCGAGTTTCAAAAATTGACTTAACAATACTTGGAAACTTTAGGATTAGCTCAAAATAATTCAGCATAGTAAACATAAAGTAAGCATAAGGTTAGTCTGAATAACAAATGTCAGCTCGATTAAGTTCCTTTCCTTAGACGTTTTTCGTGTGCTACGCAATTCCAAACTTGTTCTCTTGCTTGCCATGAAGCCAAATCTTGTTGGATAGCAGTAAGTCGAAGAGTTAGGTTTTTGGTGCTCACACACTACGAATCTGGCTTAGGTAGAAGCAACTTACGCCAGCCGACATATAAATAATAAAATAGAGAAAACAAACAATAAATATTACTAAGGCAGTCCCCGAGTTACTGCTCGAGGTGCCAAGATTTCACTGATAAGCTCATTGCCAGCTTACATACCGACATATGAGAGACTCAGATACACACACTTCTTTGCTAAGTGTAGAACGAACGAAGTAGAGCTACATTCCATGGACGCTTAGATTCCTCGCCGGACCTATCCGCCTTGTTCTTCTCCTGTGGTTTTGCATTGATGAGATAATATGAGTCATTGTGCAATGCCTTGTTCACAATGAATGGCCCTTCCCATGGGGGGGGATAACTTATGCACGCTAGTAGTATGTTGTACCAACCGGAGTACCAGATCACCTTCCCAGAAAATTCGGGGGTTTACTTTCCGGCTATGATAGCGTCGGAGATTTTGCTGATATATGGCGGATCTGGACAATGCCAATTCTCTCGCTTCTTCCAACAGATCAACATCATTTTGCCGGGCTTCTTGCACTTCGGCTTCTGTGTATTGGGTGACCCTAGGCGAGTCATGCTCTATGTCGGCTGGTAATATAGCTTTTGCCCCATATACCAGAAAGAATGGCGTATAGCCTGTTGATCGATTCGGAGTTGTTCTTAAACTCCATAGTACAGCTGGTAGTTCTTCTATCGAGCACCCCGCTGATCTTTGCAGCGCCTCAATGAGCCGAGGTTTTATCCCGGATAATACCAATCTGTTGGATCTTTCCACTTGTCCGTTCGATGCGGGGTGAGCTACCGAGGCTACATCTAGCCGGATCTTCTTATCTTAGTAGAATCGCGCAAATGCTCCTTCAGCATAATTTGTGCCATTATCTGTTATGATACTATGAGGATAACCGTATCTCAAGATGATATCTTTGAGGAATGTCACGGCAGTAGCTCCATCACATATTCTTATTGGCTTCACCTCAATCCATTTCGTAAACTTGTAAACCATGACCAAGATGTGGGTCATGTTCCCTCTTGCCGGTTTGAAGGGGCCAACCATATCCAAACACCATACGGAAAATGGCCAGGTAATTGGTATGTTCTTGAGCTCCGACATTGGCATATGTGTCTTGGTAGCATATCTTTGACAACCATTGCACTTTCTTACCAGATCCTCTGCTTGTTCCAAGGCACTTGGCCAGTAAAACCCGTGACGGAAAGCTTTTGCCACCAAGGCTCTGGATGAGGTGTGATGCCCACATTCCCCCTGATGTATATCCCGGAGGATGTCAAGTCCTTTTTCCGGGTCAACACATCGCTGTAGAACATTTGTCACACTCCTTTTGTATAGCTCGGAATTGATGATCGTGTATGCTTTTGCTCTCCTCTGAGTTTGCCTGGAAAGCACCTCCTCACCGGGCAAGGTTCCATCTTTCAGGAATTGAAATATGGGTAGTGCCCAAGCTGGTATAGCTCGCACTTGGAACACATCCTCATCAATTTCCATCTGATGCACTGGCATAACCTCAGTCGGATCACGCTGCACAGTCCCCGGGTCCTGCGAAGCAGTCCCCGGATTTGCCGAGGTAGTCCCCGGGTCTCGTGAACCACTTCCCACATCAATGTCCATGGGCACAGCTCCTGATTTCGGATTTGCCGGGATAAAAATTGAGTCGGATTCCGGGGATGGCCTGATAGATGGTTTTCTGAGGTGCTCTAGTGCTACCCCTGGCGGGATTGCTTGTCGGGTTGATCCGAGCTTCGACAATACGTCGACAGCCTCATTTTCCACCCGAGGTATATGATGAAATTCGCATCCCTCAAAGTATCCTGATATCTTCTGCACATGAAATCTGTACAGTGCCATATTTGCATCCAAAGCATCCCATTGTCCGGAGACTTGCTGGACTACGAGATCCGAGTCACGGAAGCATTGGATCCGACGTATTCCAATTTCTTTTGCCACTTTGAGCCCATGGACAAGTGCCTCATATTCTGCAACATTGTTTGATGCTGTGAAGTGGATCTGCAGCACGTATTTCAGCTGGTCCTTCTTGGGCGAGGTAAGCACAACTCCGGCGGCTAACCCGGTTTTTGTTTTCGACCCGTCAAAGTGCATTCTCCAGTAGTTCGGATCTAGCAATGGTGGCTCATATTGCACCTCGGCCCAATCCACAAAAAAGTCAGCCACGGCCTGAGACTTGATTGCTTCTCTCCTGTCATATTGTGGAGCATAAGGGGCTAGCTCAATTGCCCATTTTGCAATCCTGCCACTTGCATCCTTGTTGCTCATTATCTCGGATATGGGGGCTTCACATATTACTTTGATGGGGTGCTCTTCAAAATAGTGCTTTAGCTTTTTAGCTGCCATATACACACCATATTCCATCTTTTGATAATGGGGATAATTTTGTTTTGAGGCTGATAATACCTCGCTCAGATAATATACTGGCCTTTGCACTAACTTTCCCTCTTTGTTGCGCTCTACCACAATTACTGCACTTACAACTCGGTTGGTTGCGGCTATATAGAGCAACATTGGCTCCTTTGACAGTGGAGAGGCTTACACTGGTGCAGTGGCTAACATTTTCTTTAATTTGATAAAGGCTTCATTGGCCTGCAACATCCAGATGAACTTGTCCAACTTTTTCATGAGTTGATAGAGAGGCAGTGCCTTTTCTCCCAACCGACATACAAATCGACTTAAGGATGCTAGGTAACCAGTGAACTTCTGGACATCATTAAGGCATTTCGGTAGTTCCGTTCGCTCTATGGCTCGGATTTTAGTTGGATTAACTTCGATACCTTGGCCGGAGACAAGAAATCCAAGTAATTTACTAGCCGGGACACCGAAGGTACATTTCTCCGAATTAAGCTTCATTCGGAACCTTCTTAGGTTCGCGAATGTCTGCCTGATATCGTCAAGGAGCGTTTTGCTTTCCTTGGTCTTTATAACAACATCATCCACATATACCTGCACATTTTGACCAATTTGGTCGTGTAAACATTTTTGCATACATCTTTGGTACGTTGCCCCTGCATTACGTAAACCAAAAGGCATGGTGCGATAGCAATAAGCCCCATACGGGGTGATAAACGCAGTCTTTATTTGATCACTTGGGTTCAGAGGTATCCGGTGGAAACCAGAATATGCATCAATAAATGACAACAGTTCACACCCAGCAGTGGAATCTATGACCTGGTCTATCCTTGGAAGTGGGAAGGGATCTTTCAGACACGCCTTATTCAGGTTCGTGTAATTGATACACATGCGCCAAACCACTGCCACGTTCGGATCATCCTTCTTCTTCTCCACCAGCACCGGATTAGATAGCCAATCCGGGTAAAGCACTTCCATGATAAATCCAGCTACTAGGAGCTAAGCTATCTCATCTCCTATGACCTTTCTCCTGTCTTCGGCGAAGCGGCGGAGAGGTTGCTTCACCGGCTTTGCTCTAGGTCTCACATTCAAAGAGTGCTCGGCTAACTCCCTCGGAACACCTTGCAAGTCTTGTGTGGAACACGCAAAAATATCCCGATTCTCACAGAGGAGGTTGACGAGCTCGCTTTCCTATTTGTCATTTAACCCGGCACCAATTGTTATGGTGCGCTCTGGGAACATATCATCAACATGAACTTTCTTGGTATCCCTTGTCGCTTGGAATGAGACACTACCATGCAGGTTACTCAGCGCCGACATATATTGCTGCGCGGATTGAACCAATGCCGCCACCTCCTGAATCTTTCTCTTTTCTTGTGCAATCACGAGTGACTCGGCCAGGTTAGACCCGGCTGACGCGCACTCAATGGAACATCAGAAATCACAAGGTCACGGTAATCACACCATTTGGCCCAGGCAGCTTCATCTTAAATAACTGATGTGAGTACTTGCCATGAACTTGTTCAGAGCTGGCCTGCCGAGTAACGCGTGATATGCAATCTCCAAATTGACCACCTCGAATTCCAAATTCTCAGTCCGGCAGTTATCTCTTGTGCTGAACGACACATCAACCCGGACCTTGCCAATGGGTTCACAGGAAATGCCTGGCACAATGCCATGGAATGTTGTCCTTGTAGCTTGGAGCATGTTCTCCGAGATACCCAACTTGCGCATCGTGTCCAAGTACATGATATTTATGCTGCTGCCATTGTCAATCAACACCTTTGAGAACCTCACATTGATGTCTGGCCCAATGAATGTTGGGTCCAACACTAGCACATACGATCCAGGACTTGGCATAAGCTTGGGATGATCTTTGATGCTCCAGGTAATTTCCTAGTCTGACCAGGGCATATACCTCGTCACTGCTAGCATTACCGCATTAACTTCCATGTGTCGGCACTGCAAGCTCTTTTAACACACAGTAACTATAATGATGCTCTCTGTACTCATTTCTCCCCTCATTTCCAGGGTACCTTTGATCTGGTTGATGCTGATCTTCCACTTGATGCACTGCATCCCTTCTCTCATGGTTTTCATACCTCGGCGGAGGGGGAGGCAACATTAACTGTTGCGTGTTCGCTCTGGAGAGCAATTGCTGCCGGGGTAACTCCTGCCAAGGTTGATCATTCCGAGGTGCCTGAGCATTCCCCGAACCACTTTGTTCTATCTTTCGCATCCACTCAAACTGCCTGGTTGTGTGACCCGCTGGGTTACTCGGATTTGGCGTGTGAAATTTACATGGCTGATCCAGTATGGCCTCATATGTATACCTCGGACGGTCCTTCTTTTCTTGCCACTGTTTTTTCTGCTCTGGCGTCCAAGTTTTCTTGCCATCATTTCTTGGGGTCCATTGCTGCCCTCCAGTTTTCTGACGTTGGTTGCTTCCTGCACCGGGTTGATCTTGATTCACAGCAGCAACTTGTTGCGAACTGTACCGGTAATCTAGTCTATCATCTCTTCTTTTACCCCGATAATCATTCCTCCGAGATGATCCGGTTCCATCTCACTGGTAGTACTCCTCGTTTGACTCGTTTGACGCGAGCCTAGGCTGAGTCGGATCACCCAAGGCATATGAATCAGCAATCCGGATTGTCTCTGCCAATGTAGTTGGCATATCTCTCTGCAACCTTTGCCATAGCATGCTCGCATATCTGCACCCCTAAGCAAACCAAGCTATGACATGTGACTCAATTACTCCCTCACATGAGTTTCACACTGTGCACCAACGGGTTAAGAACTCCCGTTCTGTCTCATTCGGTCTTTGCTTGCACATTGCTAGGGTCTGTGGTCTGTTGGGCCTCTGATACGTGCTTGAGAAATTGCTAACAAACATTTCCTCAAAGCCGATCCAACAGTTAATACTTCCGGGTGGCAAATTGTTTATCCATACCCATGCTGGCCCCTCGAGCATCTGAGGTACATACCTCACAACCCATCTCAAGTTGCCCGTAGCAATTTTCACCGCTGTTGCATAGTTAATCAATGAATCCTCCGGCTTTGTGCTGGCGTCATATGTCTTAGTGCCTCTAGGTAACTAGAAGTTAGGTACTAGAGGCTCCTTCATGATCCGGGGCCCAAAACACGCTGGACCCGGTGGACCTTGACATTCAATTTGCTCCGACCTATAAAGCCGATCTAGTTTTAACCTGGCGTCATCAGGCATCAAGTTTCTGCTTCCCAATCTTGACCCTATCACGTGATAGTCCGGCCTGGGATACCCAGCGTTCACCATTTCCGAATCACCATCATTGTATCTATCTTTCTCTTGTGGAGCTGCTCTCTGTTGCATACCTTGGCCAACACTACGCTCTTGCCCTAGTATATTCCGCTACTGCGGTTGCCCTGCACCTGCCGCTGTCTGGCATTGCCGTTCACAGCATTCCCCTGACCGGCATTGCCTTGGTTGCGGTTACCTCGGCCAGCTTCACCTCGGCTCACACTTCGTCGATCCTCATTTCTCTGCACTTCTTTTCCTTTCCCCGCCCTTGCCGGGTCATACGGGACTATTTGTTTATTCCTCCTGGCCGAGGTTACTACCTCTTCTCTCTTATGACCACCATGAGGAGATGATGCAGCTCCAGCTGATTTCTCCAGGTTACCTACCGCCGAATGAACGATCTTGGAGGCCCCAGCTCTTTCCGGGTTAGCCCTGAGCAATTCTTCATTCTATCTGTTTGCGATCCGAACTAACTCGTTAACCCTTTCCTGCTGTCTCTGTCGGGCTTCACCCGTCAAACCCTCTAACTCGGATGCAGCTGCATCTGCTGCTCTTAGGTTCTTTGCCGGGGTACTATACTTCAGCAGCCCCACGGAAAGACAGTTCTATGATTCCTCAATCCTAGTATCACCCTCTTTGTTCATTTCACTCATGAGGTTTCTCCCCTTCACTTTTATAGCATCAACCTTATTTGCCTTTGCGTACTCACGCAGTGTCATGTTCAACGACTATTGAGCCGCGGCTATCTTTTTCGCACCCTCTAGTATTTTTTACCTAGTCTCCTCTAGCTCGGCCTATGCCTGAGCCGGATCTACTACTGCTGCTACGGGGCTTGCCAAGATATCTATTGCCTGCTGCAACACATTCTCTGGCCTCTCTAGAGGAGGACCTCTACTTTTCCTCGGTGCCTTGGGCGTTACCTCCGGATCTGGTGCTGGATCCTTGCTCGCGCCAGCGCCTGGCGCGGTCATCATCACCTCGGCGTGGTCAGGGGAGCGAGTGATACGCGCCCCACGAGCCGTGCTAAGGGGTGGCTCGCCCCCTTCGACGACGTGCCGCGGGTGAACGCACGAAACATCGACAACGACGTAGATCTTGTGTGTGCCAAGCTTGTCGAAGAGGCTGTTGCGTGGAAGAGGACGCTTGCCGAAGCAGCCAACGTTGTTGCTGACGAAGTCCAGCGCTCCAAAGCGCTGAACGAGCCCGGAGACGATGCGTTCGCCAGTGCCGATGAAGTTTCCCATCCAGATCTTCACTCCTGCTAGCGCTGCTAGCCCCACGATGGGCGCCAACTGTCGTGGTGGTGTCATGGTAGATGCCATGGATAGGCTAAAGGTGGGGACAAGATGCACTAGAGGAATCCAGGGAGGGATAGTGTAGTGATTCTACACGCAGAAGCTTTGTATTATTCGAGCTAGATGAGTTACAAGTGCTCCTTGAGCTGTATTGGGGAGAGGAGGAAGAAGGAACTCTCTTACTCTCACCACTAGCTAGCTCTCAGGAAACTAGAATTAAACAAGTAAAGACCAACCCTTTCTATAGAGGCCCTAGCCCTCCTTATATAGCGGTAGCTAGGTCTCCAATTAGGGCATACGTGGAGGCATATTCCAAGGAATATTCCTCCTCCCAAAATAGTAAACCGACCGGGTCACTTTTCCCGGTCGTAAGCCATGTAGAGGCTACGTGAGCCTCTGCGGCGCCTGCGTCATCTGACACAGGCAATGTCACCCTTGTCAGCCACGCCTCGGTGGTCCTAGCCTCTGTCCGCTTCGCTCATGCTCTGCGTACAGTGACCTCCTTTTGACCAGCGAGATATCTTCCTTCTCTTGCAAGCCTGATATAACCCGGATCATGCCTGGTTAATCCAGCCACACCTGTACCTGCATACAAGTTAGATATATCCTGCCGACTTACGATGTAAGTCGGTTGAGACCCAGTTAGGTGGACATCTCCTGGTCTAGGTTACTCCGTGATTCGGCCTGCCTTGAGGTGACTCGGCCAGCACTTGCTTTGACCTTGCCGTACCTCGGCTAACTCGGCCTTTATACCCAGCGTGACCCTACCCGGGGTATCCCCCAACATTTTGTGCCAAGAGTAACCTCTAATGATAGCGAAGTAATGGTTGGGAAAGTTGTTGTCTAGAAATAGATTTCTGTGCTTCACCATAAAAATTCGTGTAAAATCTCTGTATGTCCTTTTGAGGTGTGAATTTTTGTGCTTATGCCCCAGGTTGTTAACTAACTTTCGTTAGTTCAACACTTTTTGATTGGAGCAACAGAAGGTCTTCGAAAATATTTGTCTTTAATTTCTGGTCTGTTTTGACAGATTTTTGCCATTATTTGCATTTTCTTCTTTTTGGTTCCTTTTTGAGTTCTTTTGGGGAATTGAGCTTTTTGAGGGAAGTGATACAGTAGCTTGTGTTTTAATGGAAGTTTCATTGGTGTTGGAACTGAACCCAAAGACTTATTATCTTGAGTGCACTAATGTTGCTAATAAAGATTGTGTGATGTTTTGTATGAAGGAAAATTTTCAGGTGTATGAAAGAAATGAGTAATGAGATGAAGGATGGACAAAAGCTCAAGCTTGGGGATTCCACCCTTGTCACCCAAGAAATATTCAAGAAGTACAAGCGTCAAAGCTTGGGGATGCCCAAGGCATCCCCTTCTTCATCAAATAAAAATTCCAAGTTTGTTCCAAACACTTTATTTTCATTGTTTCATGCACAGTTGTGTTGTTCTTGGAGCGTCTTCTTTTTCATTTTAGTTTTGGTTTTTCGTTTGCTTGGTTTTCTTAGTTTGCTGAATAAATTGGTTGGACCCCCTCTTCCATGCATTAGTTTTCAAATAGTTTGGTTTGGATTGGAAAAGAGTAGGAAAGTTCATGCTTAAGTGGTAAAGAGAGCTTGTTTTTGACATGGCCTATGCTCTGTCATGCTATGCTTGATATTGATTTGGCTTTATGCTTAGTATTCTTTGTTGTAGCATGACTTGTTATAAACAATTGAGATTGCTTAACGTGCCTTTGAAGAATCATGCGTTGTTTTAGCATATTAAAGCATAGTATTGTGGTATTCTACTTTGATGCTTTATTTGGGTTGACTTGGCACATGGTCACACCATGTTATGACTATCCCAATTCACCATAGCCTTTATAATCCTTTAGTTTTCAACTTCTAGTATCACTTTATGCTTTCATTAATGATGTTTTGTCGCTCTGCATGCTTATGGCCATTATTGCTC
Organism: Avena eriantha; assembly: GCA_910589775.1. Taxonomy (NCBI): domain Eukaryota; kingdom Viridiplantae; phylum Streptophyta; class Magnoliopsida; order Poales; family Poaceae; genus Avena; species Avena eriantha. The sequence continues at coordinate 166,417,254 of OU342743.1, read as the reverse complement.
TCTTAGTTGGTCGCTCCCAGTCTTTTGCTAGCCTCCGTAACCAAGCATGAGTTCCACTCATGCATCCAACTCCTAAAACCAAGTTATTACAAAGAGTCCACCATACCTACCTATTAGCATATGCCATTCCAAGTATATTCATGTTTTTATCTACCTTCCGAATTAAACTTGTTATGAGAAAACTAGTGATTAAAGCTCTCACGAACTTGATAGCACACTTTACTTTTCTTGCCCTTAATAAACTTGAACCATTGTATCGTCTATGTTGTATATGCTTGCACTTATATGTTGGGAATTAGCACAACCATGCTGTCATGGGGAACGCTTTCAACATTGCACTTGTACTTTGTACCTAGTTGCTATCATGCTCTTTTGTCTATGGATGTCTTCGGTGTGAAATGAAAGGGGTTCTTGTAAGTCCATGGAGTTATGTATGCGTGTTAGAGAAACGCCTGGGCCGCTGGTCTAATCCGCCGTCATGGTGGAAACCTGCAGCATAACCATAGTGAGATGTCTATGAAGCATTCTTCTTATAAAAAAAGAGTCAGATATTGAGAAAAAGAAAAAAAGAGATATGAGAAAAGAGGAAAGAGAGAAAAAGCACCATTTTCCGATGGTAAATAAGAAGATTGCTGAGATTCTCATTGTTTGCTTGCCTTGTCATTTTGATATGGGGATTCTTCCGTATCATCGGGCAAGGGGTACCCCGTTGGCGGTTCTCTATGATACACATGTACTTACAATGACAAGAACTTACCGGTAACTAAACTTGAGTAGCATGAGGAGTGGCCCTCGTATTCAAGGGACATGAGATTTCCAACTCATATATCAAGCTTATACTTCATAGTTTGTTCACTTTAACCTTAACCACTTCAAGATGCTTATGATAGGGGCAATGAGAGCTGAAAGCTAATAAGTACCATAATTTTTGGAAACTCTTTATGAAACTTGAGTCTCTATTTCCTTCTTTGAAGGCCTTTCTTTTACTTTTATGTTGAGTCTCCACCTTCTATCTTTATGCACCTACTTTGAGAGCATAGTGGACATTCTTAGTTCTATGTGCATTATCCCAAGACTTGTTGATTGATGCATATCTTTGATATAGCTTGTTTTAAACTATTTGTATCTAGTCACTCTAATGAACTTTGAAGGTGTCCTATGCATTTATGTTTGCTACTCTATGAGGGACAAGCTGAATGCCACTATGCTATGTTTTCTTTATGTGAAACAAATAAACGTCTTGCAAAGCATTGTTATTCATGAATCTTTTGTTTGTGCCTTTTCATGTTGCAACATAGTCGCTTTGTATTATTGTTAGAACTTTATCTTTCATGTTATGTTGAAGTACTATGATCCCATCTATGAATGTTTTACAAATACTTTGATCAAGTTTATGATGGTGCATGTCACCTCAAAATTTATTCTTTCTTTTTATCACTTACCTACACGAGGACGAGCATGAGTTAAGCTTGGGGATGTTGATACGTTGCAAACGTATCCATAATTTTTGATGTTCCATCCTTGGTTTTATGTACTTTCTTATGTTTTGTCCACACTTTGGAGTACTTTTCATATGATTTCTTGGACTAACCTATTAACAAGAGCCACAGTGCCAGCTGCCTGTTTTCTGCTGTTTTTGTTTCCAGGATAGTCTGAAAATGAATATTCTCGGAATTAGATGGGACAAAAAGCCAAAGTCAGTTTTCCACCGAGGGACACCAAGAGCCAGAATACGAGACAGAGAGGGACTGGGGCCCGGCGACACCACCTGGTCGTGCAGGCTAGGCCTGGCCGCGCCGGGGGGTGGACTGGCTGCCCCAGACACCCCTCGGCCTCCCTATTCGCCTATAAGTTGCCTTCTGACCTAAAAACTCAGGGGGGGGTTCGACGTTTTTCTAAAGAGAGTTCCGCTGCGCCACCACCACCAGATTCCGCGATTCGGAACCAGAAACTCCATTCTCGCACCCTACCGGGACAGGGAATTGGAGGAGATCATCATCACCATCACTTCTCCATCGACCATCCATGTTTCCGCCATCTACTATGAGTGAGTAAATCCCCCGCTGTAGGCTATGGGGATGGTAGGGATTGGATGAGATCGTTCATGTAATGGCATCAGATTGTTAGGGAATGGTGCCTAGTATCTACTATTAGTGCTTTTTGACTTTGTTGCAACTTGTTATGCTTAATGCTTGTCACTAGGGCCCAAGTGCCATGATTTCAGATCTGAACATGTCATTGATTCATTATGATAGTATTGTTTATGGTCTTACCTGCAAGTTATACACACGTTGTTGTCCGGAACCAAAGGCCCCGAAGTGACAGCAATCGGGATAACCGGAGGGAATGGCTTTGATGTGAGGATCACATGTGTTCATGGAGTGTTAATGCTTTGCTCCGATGCTCTATTAAAAGGAGCACCTTAATTGCAAGTAGTTCCCTTGAGGCCCCGCTGCAAACGGGCTGGCAAGACAAAATATGTTGTGCAAGTTCTCATTGCGAGCACGTATGACTATATGTGGAACACATGCCTATGATTATTTAGTACTTGGATGCTTTATTTTATTTATCTGTAATTTCCCTATGTTCTGATTGCTATATGAATTGTCTTGTCCATGCAACGCCTGTCCATCCATCCGTATGCCTACAGCACCTTAATCCTACTGTTCACTGCAATTGTTACTATTCTCTTTACTTTTACTACTGCTATTACTTTGATATTCCTTCTACAAAACTATTGCTATTGATAAACTGGTGTGAGCAAGATTGTTTCTAGGCGCAACTGAATTGACAACTCAGTTGTTAAGGCTTATAAATATTCTTTGGCTCCCCTTGTGTCGAATTAATAAATTGGGTTTCACTTCTCTTGAAAATACTACGATACACCCCCTATACTTGTGGGTCATCAGGTCCCTTCACGAAAGTTGTTGTGTTTGACCTAACAATGGCGACTTCAACTATACGAATGGAACCATACTGCCAGAATTTTGCTGGTCGTACAGTTGGTCATTAAAGCATCTGCCTCCGCTTCACGGCTCCTGGTTTCTTATGGTTGTTGGAAATCTCATATCGTTGACTTTGATATAGTGATTCCCATCTTCAAAGGACATTATCTACATAGGAAAAATATAAAAAGAAAGGATTGCATACCCCTTTATATATTAGGCATTAGTGGCAGGGTTTAGAGAGATATTTCATAAAAAATATGAATAATATCCAGTTTAAATGTGGACGTGGATGGCTATATTTTAGAGTCATCAAGGAACGAGATCAAACAAGGTATAGATGATACCGAGTGATCGGATCTCAGACAAGTAAAATATTACGAGACAAAAGGAATTTGATTACAGCGAAAAAGGTTCAAACAATTATTGGATTTTCATTGAACTAGTGGGAGTCATTACGGATCTCCAGATCTCGCTAATGATTATTGATCAGAGAGATTCTCGATCATGTCTACATAGTTCTCGAACCCGTAGGGAGACACACTTAAGGTTATTCGACGTAATTGAGTGGATAGGGAACACATGACAAGATCATGGACATCGCAGGAATTTGTTCTGCCGAATCTGCCGAAATGGTTTTGGGGTACCGAAACAAAGCAAGAAAATAAAATGTTAATATGTTTATTAAATGAAGTCTTTATTAAATGAAGTACTCATTAAATGAAGTGTTCATTAAATTGAGTTGCATTAAAACAAGAGAATTAAAGTGCTTTAATTGAAATACCTTTGGTTTTTTGAGTGGGGAATAAATGAAGAAACTAGAGATTGAATTATGTGTGAGTGGAGTGTCCACCCACATGAATGAGAGGAGGGGAGGGGAACCCCATGGAGCTGGCGAAGGAGGGGGGCTTTCCCTCGAGATCTTCCCCTCCACCATCTCTACCATGGTGTAGCGCTATTGGAGTTCCCGTGGATCCACTACTTCTGCTACCCAGCTGGAGCGAGGGTTCGAGAGTCGTCGGCACACTATACGTGTGACCGATTACAGAGGCGCTGCCCTCTTGTGGTGTTGATCGTCTGCATGTCCTTGAGGATGGTCGTGTACACTATACAACAGCCATATTTGTTTGTGGGAACATTATCCCATGTTTCGGTCTTCCAGGGTGAGTCCATCAGAAATCATTACATGTATCTCCTAGATATGATCTTGGTAGTTGAAATCGTAGGAATTTTTTTGTTTTCCATGCAAGGAACCCCATCAGATCGAACTAGCGGAAGTTTGTCAACGACAAGATTGATCGTGCGTTGATGCCCGCAACATACCTTAGCGAGTTGCAAGGATATTGTTGTCCCACGAACGTCCCCGATGATCTTGTGCTCCAAGTGTCGCACCTCCACCGGTATCCACACATACATGAGAAAGGCACCTCGTCGAGGCGATATCAAGAACTCGCAGATGAAGCAGGAACGTGTCGATGAAAATCCAGCAGCACTCCGTCATCTAGCTAGATTAGATCTAGACGAGGTATAAGACGTGCGGCTCCGGACGTTGATGAAGATATCCTCCACATGACGACGACGGCGCGAGGAAGAAGAAGGGGACAGGCACCAGAGGCCGAGGCGGCGATGTTAGCCGGCGACAGCGGTGGCTGATGGCGGGGCGATGCTGGCGGTTTGGGGTTGGGGCTCTTCGGGAACTTGTGTGTCTTACCCTTGCCCTCTCCCCTCAATATATAGGCGGAATCCCTCCTCCAAAGAGAAGAGTAGGAGCAGGATTCGAATCCTACAAGGACTCCCCATTTTCCTTCTCCCACCAATGAGAGAGAGAGTAGGAGAGTAGGAGTTGGACTCCACCACGAGGTCCTCCTCCCTCTCCTATCCTCCAAACTGACCCTAGGGAGTCATAATCCGGGGAGGACTCCTCCTCCCCCATCACCTCACCTGCCCCACCTGCTCCACCCACGACCATGGGAGGCCCTAGCCGAATCGGCCAGGTTTCCCCCCACCGCCGCGCGCGTGGGTCTAGTGGGCCCATGCAGCCCTTCAGCCCATGGGACCCACTGGGATATTAATAAATAATAATTTCTTATTTATTATTAATATAAATATTTATTCTGAAGCGTCTTGAGTTAAATTCTAGACACCTCCTAATTAATCAAAACCTTCCTCAAATATTCCCAGTATCCTCTTTTAATGTTTGGAACAATTCCATCCATTCTCGGTGATATCACGGACTCCTCCAGAATATTCCGAGACACTTTGAAACATCTTTTTGGGATTACTTCATACAATTATCTTATTCGCATCTCGTTCTAAAAATGCCAAAACCGTCTTAAGTGTGTGACCTTATGGGTTCAGATATTTGCGGACATGTCCAGAACTCATTCTGCGGCAATGATTACTATCAGTGTCTTGATATAAGTAGCAACCCCCGCAAATAACATGAAGATCTTTATCGTGTGAACCATTGTATTGAGTCTGATACATATCGTATTGATTCGTCGATACTTTACATGCCCGAGATGAAACACTAGGTTATTCTCGTTTCCTAGCATGTACTCTTTACTCATCCCGTACTATCCATGTTCCTGTGTTCAACAACTTGATCACGTGTTCTACCAGACGATGACGAACATCATAGTACATGAGTGGGCCTAGAGTGTATCTCTCCATCGTTAGGAGTATCAATTCCCATAAGCATCCCATGTGAATAATTGGCGAGCCATCCGGTATGAAGAAGCATTAACTTTATAATCACTCCGTTAAGAGCAACATTTGGAGAATCCTTCCACGTCCATATTGCACCCAAGTTCATATGTGTCTCGTGGTCCAACGATCGCTAGTAAAGGCAATACATTGTTTATGAGATAATATCGATAACAAATATTGATGATGCATTTCATGGTATCTCATGCTTGGGTCTATCCATTATCCTTGTTCTCCAACAACTCTGATCACATATGTCACCGACAACACCACAATCACATTGTCATTTTTCCCATAGTTAGGAAACCGAAACTATTGTTGGCATACATACTAGTCTCAGAGGCGTGACCAGGGATATCTTTATTGGTGTTTATTATTACACACATGTATTAGGGTTTTCCTCAAAATACACATTATTCAGAACCAATAAAATTATAGCATAGAACAATAAACTTAATTATGAAACAGAAATATGAATAATAATACATTTATTACTGTCTCTAGGGCATATTTCCATCAATCTCCCACTTGCACTAGAGTCAATAATCTAGTTTATATTTAGCAATCTAACACCTATGGCTTCCTGATGTTGTACATGCTTTGAAAGCATGAGTAACTTTGTCAACAAATCTGCCACATTCACATCTGTATGAATTTTGCACATTTTGATGTCATCATCATGCATGAACTGGCGAATGATATGAAACCGACATTGTGCATGCTTGTTCTTTTGGTGGGACCTTGGTTCCTTTTCTTGAGAAATGGCACCATTGTTGTCACAATGAATCTCCATAGGCTCTAACACACTTGAAACCACACCAAGTTCTGTATTGAAGTTCTTCATCCAGAAAACCTCCTTTGCAGCATCCGACGCTACTATGTACTCCGCCTCTGTTGTAGAATTTGCAATTGTATCTTGCTTAGAACTTTTCCATTTCATCGCTCCCCCGTTCAAAGTGAACACATATCCGGACTAAGATTTAAAATCATCAGGATCAGTGACAAAACATGCATTAGTGTAACCCATTACAATGAGCTCTTTGTCACATCCATACATGAGAAACATATTATTAGTCCTTCTCAAGTATCTAAGTATAGTTTTCCCTGATATCTAGTGAGGTGCTATGGTGGTGATCTTCTGGCCCTTTCACAGTGGCGACTGCCCGGGTTCGCTCTGGTTGTTTTCACCAACTATCTCGTGGGTATTGGTGATGATCTAGACAGCGGCTTTTGTCACGGCGATGGGGAGTCTAGGCGTGGCTGCGAGAGGTTTTGCTTGTTGATCATCGGGAGCGTGAGGATGTGGGGTGGTTGTGCCGGTCCCTGTTTAGGCGGGCGTGTGGTCTGGGACTCTCTGTTGGGTGAAAGTCTTGTCCTGGCGTCTGGCCGGGTCTAACGATGGTGACTCCCGTGGGCGCCGCATCCTTCTTGAAGTCATCGTCAAAACGGGTGTTTCTTGCTCCTCCGCCCGGGCTCTCCAAGGGAAACCCTAGATCCCTCATGGGATCGGGCGTGGGCGGTGCTCTTGTGTCGTTTTGCCTCTTGGGGCCTCGCTTTGGACGTCCACCGGACAGTGGGACCCTGGGGCTGACGTGGTAGTTTGGAGCGGTGGCTCTAGTATTTCGCCTCCGCCTGTTGCGTTGAGGTGTGGTGTTGACCTGTTTGGTCGTCGACCCATGTGGAGCGCAGCCTCGGTGCTGGCGTGTGGTGTTGTGTTGTATTGGATTTTTGGCCAGTTTTCCTTATAAACGGGCAGCTCTTTTTCTACTATATCAATGAAAGGCAAAGCTTTTGCCTCGTTTCAAAAAAAAGATATCTAGTGATTCACTCCTTGATCACTTTGGTATCTGCTCATAACACTTAGAGCATATGATACATCCGTTCTAGTACGTATCATTGCATACATGATTAAACCAATTGCTGATATATATGGGACTTTGATACGTCCATAACGTATATATAATTTTTGATGGTTGGATGCTAATAATATGCTTTTGATAGTCCTTTTTGTATAAAGTTTATGCTTTATTTGGACAAACCTACTAATAGTTGCAAAAGTTCACAATGTTCTTGTTTTACACTTTGATGTGTAGAAATTACCAAGATTACAAGTGGAAACCTTGTTGGAGTCAAATTGCGATTTTTCCAGAAATCTATCTTAGAACTTTTTGAAGATCGTCACGTTTCGGGTCGAAGACGGCGTCAAACAGAACACTCTTCAACTACAAAGTTGTTGGAAATTTTGTGACAAACGTTCTGGAGATAAAATTTAGCTGATTCCGAGTCCGGATGAACCTTTTAGGCCTGATTTACTGCAGCCCAAAATGGGGTGACGGGAATCCGAGAAGCTATATAAAGGGAGAAAACCTAATTCGCCCAGGGCATCTCCACCCACGAATTTGCAGACACCAAAGCCACGTTTTTTCCTCTCCACGGATCCCATCTCCATAGGGTAGGGCTCCCAAGAAGCCATGAAGGAAGGGGGCTAAGGGGCGGTGCTCCCATGATACCGGCGTCGGGGAAGGAGTCCCCCGCACCGCCGATGGCGCCACCGCTGCCCTCTTCACCTTCTTCACCGCCATCTCCATCACCTAATCCTCCTAGTATATAGTGGTTCATCCTCCCACACACCTCTGTACCGTCTTATGTAAACATGGTGTTTGATGCTATAAGTTATAATCCTATGATCTATGTCATGTTTGCATAGTTTCTTTGTTCTTAGATTGAATGGTTGAACATCTTTGGTTCATTAGAGTTGTATGTTGATATGGTACAGTCCTTTGGTGGCCATTATATTTGTGCGCGCATGGATTAAACATCATAGGGTTTGTAGTATGTGTAAGAGGAAGGGGGAAGTTCTGTCGGAGTGACAGAAACCTGAGGACGCGAACCGGAACATTGCACCTATGGGAGTAAGAGGACCATTAAACTTAAGGCTATGGTTGGGAAAACCTTAATGCATTGATTAGTACTTACGGATGTTTGCTAACAATCCAATCATATAGTACATTTAATTCCAAGTAGTGAAGCGCATGTATATTTAGCCTCTTCCACATAGAAAACTGCATCGAAGATAGTGAAGCTGATCTATTCACTATTTAAACTTGGACAAAGCCACCGCAATTACCACCACTATTCCACACTCATGGTTCTGTTAGATTAGTGTATTTTATTGCTGCATCAACTAGCTTTACTTTCTTGTTATTTATTATCGTACAAAGCTATCTCTATTACTCATATTGTTGCTCTAGTTTTAGTGTGCGTTGAGTTGTATCAGTGGTTGATAGAACTTGAGAGAATATTTATCCTACCTTTAGCTCCTCGTTGGGTTCGACACTCTTACTTATCGAAAAGGCTACACACAATGCCCTATACTTGTGGGTTATCAGACTTCACTCATGTTGTTTTGCTCAACATCTTTCGTAGGACATTGATTCTTGCTTAGTGGTTTGCCATGCACCATTGGAAGTGATCCCTTCTTTGATTCTTCCATTTTGAACCTCTTCAAAATCGTGTCTATATATGTATCTTGGGTGAGCCCTATTAGGTGTTGGGATGTATCTATATAGATCTTTATGCCCAATATATAAGTTGATTCACCCAAATCTTTCATCAAAAAACTTTTCTGCAATGGTTCCTTTATAGTGTTAAGAAATGTTTTATCATTTCCAATCAACGATATGTCATCCACATATAGTATTAGAAATTCTATCGTGCTCCCACTTTCCTTCTTGTATACACAAGACTCTTGTCCGTTCTTGATGAAGCCAAAACTCTTGACCACTTCAAAAAAACTAAGATTCCAACTGTGTGATGCTTGCTTCAGTCCATAAATGGACCTTTGAAGTTTGCACACCTTTCCAGCATCTTTAGGATCGACAAAACCCTCAGGTTTTACCATGTACACATCCTCAGTTAGCTTCCTGCTTAGGAACATTGTTTTGACATCCATCTGCCATATTTTGTAATCGTAATATGCAGTTATCGTTCGAAGTATCCGAACTAACTTAAGCATTTCTATGGGAGAGAATGTCTCATCATAGTCAACTCCTTGAATTTGTCGAAAACCTTTTGCCACAAGTCATGCTTTATGGACGGTCACATTACCGTCCATGTCATTTTTCTTTGTATAGATCCATTTACATTCTATAGGCTTTATGCCTTCAGAGGGTCCATCAAGTTCGAAACGTGATTCTCATACATGGACTCTATCTCGGATTTCATGCCGTCTTGCCATTTGACGGAGTCTGGGGCCATCATAGCTTCTTTGTATGTAGTTGGTTCATCGTTGTCTAACAACAACACATCATTGTCCAACAATAATACTTCATCTTCAAATCTTACAATTGGAAGACGAACTCTACCAGATCTACTCTGTTCAATAGGAGCATTAATTTCCGGGACTACAACACTTGTAGGCACGACAACATCTGATGGCGACATAGGCATTTCTAGAATGGTTTCTGGTTATGTGCTACTTTGCCCATCTTGCTCTGGTTCAATAATCTCATTAAGCTCTATTGTTCTCCCACTCAAACCTTTAGCGAGAAATTCCTTCTCAAGAAATGCTCCTCCTTGCACGACAAATATCTTGCCTTCAGTTTTGTGGTAGAAGGAATGCCCAGTAGTTTCTTCAGGGCAACCTACAAATATGCATTTGTTTGACTTGGGATCAAGCTTGTTTGGCTGCAAAAGTTTTACATAAGCCTCGCAACCCCAAATATTAAGAAATGATAAGTTGGGTTCTTGCTAAACCATAATTAATATGGTGTAGTTTCAACACATTTTGATGGCGCTCTATTAAGTGTAAAAGACGCATTCTCTAAAGTATATCCCTAAAATGACAAAGGGAGATCAGTCAAAGACATCATAGATATCACCTTGTCCAACAAGTTTCGATTATGCTGCTCCAACACTCCCTTACGTGGGGGTGTACTCGGAGGCGTAAGTTGTGAAATGATTCCACACACTCTAAGATGTTCGCTAAACTCATGACTCAAATATTCATCTCCATGTTTCGACTGTAGAAACTTTATTTTATAGCCACGTTGATTCTCTACTTTGTTCTGAAATTCTTTGAACTTTTCAAACATTTCAGACTTATGCTTCATAAGATAAATATAACCATAATGACTCAAGTCATCCGTAAAGGTTATAAAATAAAGGAATCCACCGCGTGCAGGTATACTCATTGGATCACATACATCAGTATGTATTATTTCCAATAAGTCACTTTCCCATTCAACATATCCGCTAAATGGTGATTTGGCCATCTTACCCATTAAACATGCTTCACATGTATCAAAAGATGCAAAATCTAGTGAACTCAAGAGTCCATCACTATGGAGTTTCTTCATGCGTTTATGTCCAGTGTGACCCAATCGGCAGTGCCACAAGTATGTGGTATTCAATTCATTTGTCTTTCAATGTTTAGCCTCAGTGTTATGGATGTCCATATCACCATCAAGATCAATAATAAACAACCCACTCTTCACATGAGCATTTTCATAGAAGACATTATTCATATAAATCAAATAACCATTATTCTTAGATTTAAATGAATAGCCATCTTGTTAGATACAATATCCTGATATAATATTCTTACATAATGTAGACACAAAGTAACAATTACTAAGTTCTAATATCAATCATGGTGGTAGATGTAAAGGTCTTGTGCCGACGACAATCACTCCAACGGTTGCTCCATTCTCGACGTGCACATCTTGTTCTTACCAAATCTCCTAGGATTTCGTAGCTCCTGTATTGTATTGCAAATGTTAGCAACCGATCTAGTCTCAAATACCCAAGAGTTACTTTAGGACCTTGCAACTAAACATCAATAACATGTATATCAGATATACCCGAGATGGATGATCTAGACTTCTTCTTCTTCTCCGCTAAGTACTTTGGACAGTTCCTCTTTCAGTGACCATTCTCGTTGTAGAAGAAACACTCAACATTCAACACTGGACATGGCTTTGGTGCCTTGCCTTTGTTAGAGGCGCGACGTATATCTGCCTTCTTCTTGTCACCCCCAGACTTCTTCTTCATGAAGCGAGTAGTTTTCTTCACCATCATCACATGATTAGTGTTCTTCTGTATGTCCTTTTCAGCCACCTTCAACATCACGAATAGTTTGGCCAATGTTTTGTTCATCCCATGCATGTTGAAATTCATGACAAACCCAATGAAGCTAGGTGGTAGTGATTTCAGGATTAGGTCAGTTCGTAGTTCAGAAGGAAAGGGAACGCCCAATGCTTCCAACCTTTAAACGTAACTGTGCAACTTGATTACATGGGCACTAATCGAGCCTCCTTCTGCCATCTTGCAGTCCAGAAGATGTTGAGAGATCTCATATCTTTCAGCTTAAGCTTGCTTCTCAAACATGCCCCTTAATTCTGAAATTGTTTCATATGGACCCCTAGTCTTCAAACCTCCTTTGAAGATATGATTCCATAACTTCAAGTATAGCACATTGGACAACGATGTAGTCATCACTACATGTCTGAAAGACATCTTGCGTAGTTTCAGTTGCATTATCATCATGAGAATCAACAAGAGTTGCTTCCAAGACATAGTCTTTATTAGCACCTTTCAGTACTATTTTTATGTTGTGGAACCAATCCACAAAGTTTGTACCAGAATCATGCAGTTTCTCTTTCTCTAATATACCAGCTAAAGGGAAGTCATTGCGTGCCATTGATCTACAAACAAGTGCAAATTCATTTTAGACTTTGTTTCATAATTAATGAACTAGTAAAGATTAACAATTTAATTTAGTTCGAAGATCATGTCATGTGGTTCCTAACTTAGGTTTGTCATGATCGTCAAACTTCTCTTCGTGACTTTGTTTCATAATTAATGAACTAGTAAATATTAACAGCAGTTCGAAGCTCATGTCATGTGGTTCCTAACTTAGGGAGAACACATGATTTACTTGATAATTTCCAGGTGAGAGATCACCCTATTTATTACGACTACCATGCAACAAATAAAGTGCATAAAAGGATTAACATCACATGCAATTCATATAGTGATATTGTATAGCACTTTGCGCTAATGATCTCCATCATCAACATCTTCCGACGCCATGTACTCCTCTGCATGCCTTGGGCATAGCATCGAGGTCCATCGTTGCCTGATCATCATCGCCATGTCTTGCTTTTACAACTATTGCTACTCTAGCTAATACAGTAAAAAAACTATGACTATTACAATAATAATATGTTAATCACCGCAGATCCTGCCACTCACGCTCTACAAAGATAACATTGACCATTTCATACATCACATTGCAAACTTCACATTGCTATACCACATCACTTCCCTGCAAAAACAAGTTAGATGCTTCTAACATGCTTTGCTAACTTACAGGGCTATATGGTGACGTAGATAACCGTTCTTTTACCTACGTGGTAACAAAGTATCATCGTCGATCGTATTGCCTTTTAACTTGTTCGGGGTGTGTTCCCATTAAACTATAACTAGAACAATAGCTTCACTAGACTTTGTTAGTACACCCGACCCCTGTGTGAACTTCACCAAATTGACAAAAGCCCAAAGTGCAATTATTTCTCAAGTATTACGGAAAAAACAACACCCGACAAAGTTGTTTCGTGCACCCGAAGTACACTTCACAAATTGGTCTTAGTCAAAGATTGTAAAGTTGGCCTGGGCCGCTAATCATCCAATACCGTCAAGATCCAAATTGCAACAACTAGGCAGCAAGAACGAGATTAACAATGTCGAAATTTGACAATCCCTCTATCCATACATGTACCTATGCATAGACCGCTCTGATACCACTGTTGGGGAATGCGCTACACAAAACAAAAAAATTCTAGCGCATAACCAAGATCCAATGCGAGGGAGGAGGTAACAAAACATACCCTCGAATATTGAACTAGCGGAAGTTTGTCGATGACAAGGTTGATCGTGCATCGATCCCCGCAACAGACCTTAGCGAGTCACGAAGATATTTTTGTCCCATGAACTACTCCGATGATCTAGTGATCCAAGTGTCACACCTCCAACAGGTATCCACACGTACAACAAGAATGGCACCACATCGAGACGAGATCAAGAACTTGCGGACGAAGTGGGAATGTGTCGATGAAGATTCGGTAGCACTCCGTCATCCAGCTAGATTAGATCTAGACGGGGTAGAAGATGTGCGGCTTCGGACATTGATGAAGATCTCCTCCATGTGACGACGAGAACGACGCAAGGAAGAAGAAGAGGACGGGCACTAGAGGCCGAGGTGGCACCGGCAGCCATCGCCGGTGGTGTGGCGGTGGGGCGACAGTGGCGACGACATGGGTGGCGGTGGTTTGGGGCTGGGGATCTTCGAGAACTTGTGTGTCTTGCCCCTTGCCCTCTCCCCTCAATATATAGGCGGAATCCTCCTCGAAAGAGAAGAGTAGGACTAGGATTCGAATCCTACAAGGACTCCCCCTTTTCCTTCTCCTACCAATGAGAGAGAGAGTAGGAGAGGAGGAGGTGGACTCCGCCACGGAGTCCTCCTCCCTCTCCTCTCCTCCAAACTGACTTGGGGGAGTCGGAGTCCGCCGAGGACTCCTCCTCCCCCACCACTTCACCTGCCCAACCTAATCCACCCGCTAGCCATGGGAGGGAAGGGGACCGGGCATGGACTCTAGGTCGACGAGGGGAGGGGTAGAGCTGGACATCGAAGCAGAGGCCGCTAGCGGCAGGGTCGGGAGTGTGGCCAGCGGCGGTCGGCAGCGGGGCGGATAGGTGTGCGTGGTGGGTGTTCGCTACTGCGGTGGCGGCGGGCGCGGGTCACATTGCGATGTAGTGGGTGCGTGTGTCGAGTGTGTCCGGTGTGCGTGGTTGTGTGTGAAGGCGCTAGGGTTACGGTTGGGTATGATTTAGGATTAGGATTCATGTGGCTCTGATCTAGGCCGTTCCTAAACGGCTGGGCTACCTCCCCCACAAAATATTTTATTTTATGTTTTATTTTTAGAAAAACTTTTATAAAAAGTTTTTAGACAAATAAAAGATCTGGAAAGACCGGGGGTTTTAGTTTGAAATAAAGAGGGAGAATAATTCGAGCAAGAAATTAAGGATTTGCTACGAAAATATGTTAGAGGCAAAAATATGCATGATGATATCATGATGATGCAAAAAATAAAATAACAAACATTTTTTACTTTCGAATATTTTCCAGAAATTACAAAGTCACCGACAAGGACATCGACATCATGATCCAGCACTTGGTTGGTGTTGGCTGTAAGGACAAGGCGAAGACCTTGGCGAAGCACGCAGCATATGGCAAATTCCTCTAGGAATATGTCAAGACTGACTTGTTTCCCCTTGAGTAGGCTGATGTTGCTTCCCTTGCTCCTGTTTAGTTTTTATTTTGTTTAAGCTATCCCCTGGTATATAACCGTAGTCCACTATTAGTACCTCGTTTATTAATTTACTCCTTTATATGGAGTTTCCTTTAATTTGTAGTGCTCAATTATATTATTGATCATGCTGATGACACTACCAAAATGTTTTTTAAATACACAGGGCTCGTTTGATTTGCAGGATTCTCAAAACACAAGGATAGGAAAATCACAACATTATAGTGGCATGACCTCTTGAATCCTATAGGATTATAAAACCATAGGAATTCATAAGGATTGCAATCCCGTGAATCAAACGACCAACGTAGGAATATTTCCTAAGGGAAAAAATCCTTCATGATATCTTTGTAATTCATTTGAATCAAACGAGCCTCAATGTTTACACTTGAATATGACAACTTGTACAAGAAGTAGGAAAAAATTCATGCATAATACTCAATTTTTTTTAAAGAACTTTAGGTAATTTGACATATATGGAGTCTGTAGAGTCATTCACGAATGGAGCCTCTAGAGTTTGCATGTTTACTTTTCCAAATAATGGTTTGACACATGCACGGAGCCTCTAGAGTTTTCATGCGTTCTTTGCCAAACCATGGTTTGACACATGCATGTAACCTCTAGAGTTTGCATGTTTGGATGCTAGCCAAATTCAAAATCTTAGCCAACGTAATTATTATGGTCATGGATGATCAGTTGATGTGACTCTCGGCCCTGAATTTCTTGATAGATAGCGTACTATCTACTAGCCTTTTCTATTATTATTTGGCTGATAGCCAAATTTAAAATATCAATCAGATGGAAAAATCACCCACTGACCTTGAATCGTTTCCCAACCCACCATTTCAAAAACTTTGAGGCAAAGCCTCTCACTAAGGAGTACCATTTTTCAATTAGTAGATAGATGGACGCTAGCCAAATTCAAAATCTCAATCGAGTAGCAAAATCACCCACTGACCTTGATGTTGGAAATATGCCCTAGAGTCAAATAGTAGGAAGGACTGTTATCATATTTCATGTAGTTTATGATTAAGTTTTATATCATGCTATAACTGTATTGAGTGGAAACATTAATACACGTGTGATATACAAACAACCAGGGGTTCCCAGTGAAACTCTAGTCACTGGTTCATTGGTTAACATATGATCAAGTTTCCTGATCATGTGGCATTTATGCCAGTTGGAAATGGAGTCATCTCATTCTGAGAATGAGATGATGAACCAATACCCAAGCTAAACATCGTGACCCGATCATGTCACGAAGTTCAAGTTACGATGATTAGAAATGGATCCTTGTAGGCTATTCCTTTGACTGTGAGGCTATATCAATCACTCTCTCCTGAGAGTGCTTAGATAGCATCAAACGCCATCTGGTAATACGGTGGTTATAAAGGTTTGTTTAGGTATTAGGAGGAAACCGTAGAGGCAATATATGTCAAGAGCGGGATTTGTCCGTCCATATGATGGGAAGATACTCAAGGGCCCACTTAGAGAAGTTATATCCAATAGCTGCGCAGCGTGTGATTAGATCACGGGGATATCACTTGTCGGAACTAGTCAAGTAGCATTGTTCAGTAACGAGATTGAACACGACATGGTGATGTCATTGATCATATCTCGGGCAATGCAAGTATCGAATGACAAAGGGAATGAGACACGACTGTCCCGGTTCAAACGACAAAAGAACTTCGTGGAACGCACAGGGGTCACATGGCCATCCAGGTCCCTCTGTTGATCATTGGTGCGGGAGTGTCCCGACCATGTCTGGAGTGTTCCCGAACTGTGGGGTATCACGCTTAAGGGCTTGATGATGCTTAGAGAGTGTTTATAGGATTGGTAGAATCACCGAAGAAAAGAAGGGAGAAAACCGGAAGGGTTTCGGTAAGTCCGGAGGATGTCCGGAGTGGAGGTGGAAGGTGTTCCATGGCCACGGAGGTTGAATAATATGTGAATGAATGTTAAATATTGATTTAATCATTTATTCATAATTATTTAATAAAGATAAAATCAATTAAAGGTCAAAAGGGCTTAATGGGCCAATTTCCGGAGGGAGAGGGCCCATTAGGGAAAGGAAAGAGGGAGAAGGGGGAAGGGGGCTGGCCGGATAGGCCTAGCCCCCCGCGCGGGGCCCACTAGGGGCTAACCGGCGGCCTCCCCACCCCCTCCTCTCCTTTAGTCCCACCCCGGGACTTTGAGGGAGGTAGTACCTCCCCTTCCCCTATATATAGTGGGGTATTTGGAATAGAAAAATACACCAATAATCAATAAAGGTCTCCCCAATTTTGGGAGGACCTCTAATTGATATTTTATCTTTCCCCCTCTCTCCCGTGACCGTGGTCCCAAGTCTGGACTGCGCGAGCGACAGACATCTTCACTGCGGAGCGCCGTCGCGATGCGGGATTCGGATCTGGGACCTCTACTTCCGCAACTGCTGCTGGATCGGGGAAGCGGGAGTCATCGTTAGGGTCCGGACGTGTGTAACTCCCCACGAGGTGTCGCACTGGAGGCACTCAAGTCGTTGGAGCCAGAAGAAGCCCAAGGACTTCATCATGACCTTGAGGTCGGCTTCGGCTCGTCTACATCAACCACGCTCTCCTCAGCGTTGACAATGCTTTTCGGTCTTCAAGGGTAAGTTCACGAAAAGCCCCTCCCGTTACTGTATTCCTAATAGATAGGTCCTGGTAGCTTCAGGGGTTCAGGGGCGTAGGGTAATAAATTATTGTTTTCATACGTGGAACCCCTACAGTGGTATCAGAGCTAGCTCTATGCGTAGTAATGCTAGTACGGGTAGAACACATGAGATGTAGCGTGTGGGCATTGATCTTTTAGTTGTTACCCTCCCACGTGTACTTATGTATACCGTAGTGATGCTTGATGAAGCGGCCCCCAACCGACTTTTGCGTTCATTCGCGAGACTGGTCCACGCTTGACATATGGCTTGTACCGTATAAAGTGGCTTAGGGGGTGTCTGTCTCTCTCACATTACTTGGTATACCATTTGCAATGGAGGGCCCTGAAAGGGGTGTAGTAGAGACAACTACTTGATCAATGTTGTGCTGAAAGTAATGTTACAGCCTTGCCAATACTTTCTTTTACCCCCTATTCCTTCATTTTAGGTTTTCATGCGGTTCTTGTGCAAAAGCCCATTCAGCCACGTAAAACATGCAAAGATAAAGTAGAGGCATCTAACTTTGTTTTGCAGGGGGGCGTTGCTTTCTGATATGGTTGTGGCAAAGGTCAAGTAATTACATTTTCGTTGCATAGTAGTAGATAGTCATGGAGGTGACGAACTACCACCCCGGAATGACACCGGTACCCTGGTGTCTACGGCGCCGGAACCCTAGTGCCGGAACCCGGTGACGGCGGATGGAGATCACGACGTGAAGGACCATATCACATAGCATTTACATTCAATGTTATTGTTTGTATGTCTTATTGTGTGCTAGTATTAGATACTCGACGGTAGCCTAATAAGATGATCCCTGTTAAAATTACCAACGATTGTGTTCCCCCTTAGTGTGCACCACCAAGAAAGTTCTTCGGTATGAGGCGATCCAGGATTATAGGCCTGGGTGTCAGACATATCTACGTTCGCATACAGGGGTGCAAGCCATGTTGCACAACGAATACACTAAGGTTGAGTTGGCGAGCCTAGCACGCTAGAGAAGCGTGGCCTCGGAACACGGATGGTCGAAAGATCGATCACAAGTCGCATGAATGATGTGACCGACATTTAGCGTCCACCCTTGAACCCACATTGATGGCCGTGACGATTGGGGGAGATGTGGCTGATAGGGGTCGTGTTATCACTAGGAACCCTCACCGGGGATAGGTGTTTCTGAGTGGAGTTATTATTAACTCATTTAATTATAAACTTAGTCAAATTCCTTTTGCAATTATAAATGTAGAAAATGGCTTCCCGAGATTACTTTTCCCATCGACGATTGGTTAAAAGGAGAAAAGCTCAAGTTAGATGGATCCAACTTTTCTGCATGGGTCATACGCCTGTTTGATCTCCTTGGGGAGAACAATGCAGCTGACTACATGACCTGCGAGATGTATTTGGAGCCACCCTATTCTCATGAGACCCAGGAGCAGCGGGATCTGCGTTATCGTCGTCGTGTGATTGCCACATTTATATCAGTGACCATGCGCTTCGGAATGGAGGATGGGCTATGGCCAATGGTGGGGAGTCTCAAGCCCTGATTTGGTCATGGCACATCTGAGAGCACATTTCGTGGAACAAGTGAGCATGTGGGAGTATGAGCTGATGGGGGACTTCCTCTCCATAAAGATGGAGGAGGGCTCCTCACTGGATGAGCACTTATTGCACCTCTACGATGCGTACATGAGTATGGCATACTACCTGGACAACTGGTTCTCTAGCTCATTTGCGATGGGAGTTGTGCTACGGTTGCTTCCTCTAAGCTTCCAAGCACAAGTTAGGATCTCCATTATGAGAGGCGACACGGAAACACTGGATTTCCTCGAGTTCATATCACATTTCAGAAATGTGGTAGATGAACCCAACGTCGCTGGAGTCGTCAACGACAATGGTATATATTTGATATACAGTTTTATAAATGTTATAATCTTGCAAACACATTTGTAGTGTTAAGTATATCTGATACTTGTTCTGTTTTGTTGAAAACAGGTCCTTCTGCATGAGAGGTGCTTGCTGGAGAGGAGGTGACATTGTGTGTTGATGGCGAGCATGATGATGATGGCTGACGACACTCTCCCTCAACATTTATCATTTAGTTTGTGTTTTAGGATGATTAATGTAATCAAGAGATTGTGAACTTCTTTAGTGTGTCTCACACTTCGTGAGACGGTTATTCATATGAGTTTGTAACAAACAGTTGTTCTACTTTTATGAATGATTTCTATTCGTGTTCATATCTTGTTTGATTATTTGTGAATTATCTTTGTTGTTTGAAACTAATTGATAATGCATGAACATTTGTAAAACATTAAAATGCCTTGTTTAAAATACCCAACTTAATGATATATTCATTAATGAATGAAACCATTGTTTGAATTCAAAGTTATATGATAATATGTGAAAGTCATTTGATTTCTTGTCACATATAAATCATGCCTAAGTTCGGCAAAATAACATGAACACCATGTATTACTTGAATACAAAGTGTTTAAAGAATTGTTAAAAGTTAATACATATTCAATGTATTGTGTTTTAACGAAAATGGTAATTATCATTATATGATTGTTTAAATGTGTAAAGTAGTTTACCAAAGGAAACATGAATATGAAGCTATTTGATTTGATCAAAGTGTTTCATCAACAAAGGGTATAAATATAAAAGAGAATCAAATTGCTATGATTTTATCAATAGCAATGAAATTCAAATTTATAAGAATGGCATAAAAGAAATTGTGGAATGCAAAGCGTTTTGAAACATCAGAATGCAGAGCATCACAATGTGATATTAGATATCAATGGGGTTAAATAGAAGGCACCAAATAAATCGTTGTAGTGTAGATGTAGAGACCATTAGCTTAGAAATAGTTAGCACTCAATTAGAAGGTAGTGAACCATTTGAATTCGTGAAAGTTTTAGGGTTATTTGATATAACCAAAACAATAGCGAATAAGTCCTTATAGAGTATTCATTGGAAACTTTGAATACAAAATCCATAGCTGAAACCAAAAGGAAAGCAAAACTTGTATTGCTTGGATTTTGGTGCATTCTTGAGAAATATCACTTTTAGTGATGTTTCTCGATTATGGAGCAAATGGGAAACAGTGTAAAACATGATGAGGATTCAAAACCCTGCATCAGAGTGTTGAGAAGCGCAACGGACAACGTTCCTGAACGATTCCCTTCACAGAAGGAAAGAATCAATGATTTTGATCATTGTGTTTTCTCCACTAGTGTTTTCACTACATGAAGTAGGATTCAAAATGTAAATCCATATCCAGTATGGAAAGATTTGTGAATCATTTGTCATGAATCTTGGAATATGACATACCTACGAACTACTAAGGAAATAATGGTAAACTAGAATTATGAGAAATCCTAAAAGCAAAATTCACTTGAGATTAGAAAGCAATTCATTGCTGAATCTCACAAGTAAAGGAGTTACTTGGAATTTTTCCAAATGACTGCAAAGCCATAGTGAAAAAGGGGTGAATCACAAAAGCATAATTTATCAAGTATTGGACAAATTCAAATGAATTTGATTCATGTGTGCTAAATGTCTAGTGGATTTAAAACTAGTAAAGTACTAGTAGCTCATAGTAAATCTCCAAGTTTGATATTTGATCAAAGGATTTTGAAGTTATTCAAAATAGTAAGAAGATATGCAATTTGCATAAAATTAAGTGGGAGTATGAAAGTCTTCCTGAAACAATATGTGATTGACATATTTTTTAGTGGGAGCAATGTTAAGTCTCAAATTCAAATATGTGGGAACATATTCTGAGTGGGAGCTTATATGAGTAATTCTTAAGTATATTAAGAATGAAAGCGCAAATA
Source organism: Avena eriantha (assembly GCA_910589775.1). NCBI lineage: Eukaryota > Viridiplantae > Streptophyta > Magnoliopsida > Poales > Poaceae > Avena > Avena eriantha. The sequence goes on along the minus strand of OU342743.1, from coordinate 166,395,737 downwards.
CTTATAAATAATTATTATAGGATGTAGAAGTTGATAATAGGTTTATTATGATATTATGTAGTATTCCTTAAGGGATTCTTAAAGGGAATTTCAGAATAGAAGTTAATTAAGGAACTAGTCCTTAATGACTCAAATTAGGAATAGCATTAAGTTTAATATCAATGGTTGAAAGACGGAAAAGGATGATCATCATCCACTATGTTATGACATAGGTTCTATCTTAGTAAACCATGATGATAACTTAACATAATATATGATCCAAATAAGGAACGTTTAAAAGTGATTAAGTTTGAATCACATAACGTTGAGCTAAGTTTGTCCGCAGTTTCTAACAGAGAACTGCAGACATGATTTCCAAATCCATAAAGGATAACATATCTTAAAACATAAAGAGTTATGTTATAAGGGAATATGTTGGAAACTCCTATAGATACCGATTAAATTCAAGTAGGAAGCAAGATGAACGAAACATCGAAAGTTGCACAGAGTGCACGGGAGTTTCGATGATTGCATTTATAATAATAGATAAGGGTACCATCTAAAGTGTTGTATAATGTTATGGCGGGGCTAGTTCGCTTTTAATGTAGAATGATGTGTCCCAGGGCACAGTGCCCATGAGAAAGCCCTCGAGGTTGATCTAACATCACTATAGGCTCCTGGAATCAGACCTCGTTCTGCTGCCATAGCAACGATGCATACACACAGATGCTATCATGTGATGATAAAGTATTAATGTCAATCAAAGTGACATTAGTAAGTTGCAAAGGATTTGGGACTATAAAGTACAGACCTAAGACTTAACCTCTTCCATGAGAAAGCATGTTCAGGGTACCGGATATATGGTGCCAATGATTGAGAATAAATGCAGCTGGTGTATTTATACTCTAGTGCAAGTGGGAGACTGTTGGAAATATGCCCTAGAGTCAAATAGTAGTAAGGACTATTATCATATTTCATATAGTTTATGATTATGTTTTATATCATGCTATAACTGTATTGAGTGGAAACATCAATACACGTGTGATATACAAACAACCAGGGGTTCCCAGTGAAACTCTAGTCATTGGTTCATTGGTCAACAGATGATCAAGTTTCCTGATCATGTGGCATTTATGCCAGCTGGAAATGGAGTCATGTCATTCTGAGAATGAGATGATGAACCAATACCCAAGCTAAACATCATGACCCGATCATGTCACGAAGTTCAAGTTACGATGATTAGAAATGGATCCTCGTAGACTATTCCTTAGACCGTGAGGCTATATCAATCACTGTCTCCCGAGAGTGCTTAGATAGCATCAAACGCCATCTGGTAATACGGTGGTTATAAAGGTTTGTTTAGGTATTAGGAGGAAACCGTAGAGGCAATATATGTCAAGAGCGGGATTTGTCCGTCCATATGACGGGAAGATACTCAAGGGCCCACTTAGAGAAGTTATATCCAATAGCTGCGCAGCGTGTGATTAGATCACGGGGATATCACTTGTCGGAACTAGTCAAGTAGCATTGTTCAGTAACGAGATTGAACACGACATGGTGATGTCATTGATCATATCTCGGGCAATGCAAGTATCGAATGACAAAGGGAATGAGACACGACTGTCCCGGTTCAAACGACGAAAGATCTTCGTGGAACGCACATGGGTCACATGGCTATCTAGGTCCCTTTGTTGATCATTGGTGCGGGAGTGTCCCAACCATGTCTGGAGTGTTCCCGAACCATGGGGTATTACGCTTAAGGGCTTGATGATGCTTAGAGAGTGTTTATAGGATCGGTAGAATCACCGAAGAAAAGAAGGGAGAAAACCGGAAGGGTTTCGATAAGTCTGGAGGATGTTTGGAGTGGAGGTGGAAGGTGTTCCATGGCCACGGAGGTTGAATAATATGTGAATGAATGCAAAATATTGATTTAATCATTTATTCATAATTATTTAATAAAGAGAAAATCAATTAAAGGTCAAAATGGTTTAATGGGCCAATTTTCGGAGGGAGATGGCCCACTAGGGAAAGGAGAGAGGGAGAAGGGACAAGGGGGTTGGCCGGCTGGGCCTAGCCCCCGCGCGGGGCCCACTAGGGGCTGGCCGGCGGCCTCCCCACCCCCTCCTCTCCTTTAGTCCCACCCGGAACTTTGAGGGAGGTAGTACCTCCCCTCCCCCTATATATAGTGGGGTATTTGGCCTAGAAAAATACACCAATAATCATTAAAGGTCTCCCCACTTTTGGGAGGACCTCTAATTGATATTTTCTCTCTCCCCCTCTCTCTCTCTCTCGTGACCGTGGTCCCAAGTCTGGACTGCGCGAGCGAGAGACATCTTCACCGTGGAGCGCCGTCGCGCTGCGTGATTTAGATCAGGGAGCTCTACTTCCGCAACTTCTGCTGGATTGGGGAAGCGGGAGTCATCGTCATGCACCGGACGTGTGTAACTCCCCGCGAGGTGTCACACTTGAGGCACTCAAGTCATTGGAGCTAGAAGGAGCGCAAGGACTTCATCACGACCTTGAGGTCGGCTTCGGCTCGTCTACATCAACCATGCTCTCCTGAGCGTTGACAACGCTTTTCGGTGTTCAAGGGTAAGTTCGCGAAAAGCCCCTCCTGTTACTGTATTACTAATAGATAGGTCCTGGCAGCTTCAGGGGTTCAGGGGCGTAGGGTAAAATTTTATTGGTTTCATACGCGGAACCCCTACACTTGAAGCATTTCCCGCCTCTCCATTTCAAACACTTTGAGGCAAAATTTCCCACAGTGGGTGTACCATTTTTCTATTAATAGATGGAGACTAGCCAAATTCAAAATCTCAATCAAGCGGAAAAATTGCTGCCTATCCTGTTTGAATTGGAGGTATCATATTTTTTGTGCAAATATATGGTCATGGATGATGATTTGATGTGACTCTCGTACTTGAATTCCTGAAACTCGTACGCTCTACAGTACTAACTTTTTTCTATTAGTAGATGGACGCTAGGCAAATTCAAAATCTCAATCAAGCCACAAAATCTCCCACCGACCCTGAAACATTTTGAACCCTACCTTTCTAAACACCGTAAAATTCCCATCCTACCCATTGTTCAGACGACAAATGGGCAAGCTAAAGTCAGTAGCTAGGGGCACCTTCGTAATTATATTTGTGTTCACCACTAGTGCCGATTTGCGTAGTATTTCCCATTAGCCCTCCCGAAAACCCAAGCTCCTCTCTCGCGCTCTCACCTTCACGACCACCCCACACACCAGCCAGCGGCAGGAGCCGCTTGATCCGCAGTCTCATGCACTGCACCGGACACGCTTCACCGATTCCCACCGTACCGGATCTAGTTCACCAGGTCTCTGTGCCACTACATCGGAGTTGCGGTCTAGTTCACCGTGTCGATGGGGCCATCAACCACCCAAGCTCTGCTTCCCCATCACTGATAGCTACTCAATTGTACCAGAGCTGCTTCATCGATGTCCACCAGATGTGATCTAGTTTACTAAATTCCATGTCCACCGCTCCATACTAGTTGCACATGTTTCGCATGTTCACTACACCGGATCTGCCTCAGCGATGCTCTTGTCCAGTGCGCTCAAGCCGGCATCGAACACCCCAGATATCTTCCTCGACACTAATAGCCACCATAATAGCAGCACCATCGGTGACCTCGACGTCACCATCATGGATCCATCTGATGCTTAGATGCCCCTTCGACCATGGTAACCAAATTTACAACCCGTTTTTGTTTTGTCAGTAGTATGCAGGTTCTAGCCTATCGCATTGAACTCAATTTTGTAATCGTGCTACGCACCAAGTCACTGCACACGCTTGTTCTTTGTGCTACATACAAGGTCTTTAGACATGTTGGTTTGCATCACCTACTCTATTGATTTTGAAGTCATGCACATTTTTGTTATTATGTCAGGCACATCTTATTAGCTAATCCGTACGACAGTAATTGTCTGCTATTGTGGTTTTCTTGCAAAATCTAAGTTACTAGAAAATATTACTACTAGTTTGTATTCCCTGCTCCATAGTTGCTGATTTCTATCTGATTTGTCCTCAATTAAGTCCCTTCTATTGTTTCCTCTCTACCATCCTTCCACTATCCTGTAGTACCCATTTAAACTCTTCGTGTTAACTCGTTTATAATTTTGTTGTTGCCATCTAGTTCTTCAAAATCTGCAACACTAACTATTTTTTATTCCTTTGCATAGAGCTCAAACGTCGAACACTGAACATGTTGGTTTGCAAAGCTTGTTTTATAGGTTCAGAAGCGATTCCTTTATATTTAGTATCTAGTTCTAGTTCTTCCTAAGAAACTACATAACTATCCTCTACTTTGTAGTTCATTCATAGTTTGCATTCCCACTCTACAAGTTCACATATGATGCCATTATAATTTCTGTATAGTTCATTCATAGCTACGATAGTAACTGCATGCCATTGTGTAGCTCACCGAAAATTCTAATCCACCTAACGTCTCTTGTATTCCAAGATATACAACTACTTCCATATATATTTGTTGAAATGACCTGGCTAGTTTATATTTGCTAAAATTCTAAGAAACACTTTGTTTCATTGCTCATTTCATTATAGGCGCACTTGTTTAATGCTTGCTTGTCATGTTCTATCGGTTCATGAGTGATGCCATTATATTCGCATCTAGTGCTTGTTCTTCTTAAGCAACAACATAACTATCCTCTACTATGTAGTTTATTCGTGGTTTGCATTCCTGCTCTACAACTTCACATATGATGCTATTATAATTTCTACCTGGTTCATTCTTAGCTACGACAGTAACTGCATGCCATTGTGTAGGTTACCGCAAATTTTGAGTCACCTAGTGTCTCTTGCATTCCAGGATAGACAACTGCTTCCATATGTATTTGTTGAAATGACCCGACTAGTTTATATTTGCTTAAATTCTAAGAAACACTTTGTTTGATTGCTCATTTCATTGTAGGCACACTTTTTTAATGCTTGCTTGTCCTATTTGTTTGACGTGTTGGTCAATAAGTGAACCATGGACCAATAGTAAACTCAAGTTCATAGCTCTTGTTATATCAGTCAAATGAGTAGTTTCAAATTATTTGATAATGAAGATGGTTGTTTGTTTGCCTAGTTTGCTGTATTAACTTGTTATTACTTAGTTTTAGACTACAATTATTGTTATCGCCACCCAAGAGAGGGATGCAAGATCATGTCTCAAGGTGGTTTTACAATGTAGCTGCCACACTAAAAAGGGAGATGTTGTTGATATATTGAGGAAGGAAATTGAGAAGGCTCAATCTCGATTGGCAACTGAAATGTTGAATTTTCTTACCCTTCAATTTGTTGATGATATGTAATAATTTTAAAAAGTTTGCAGTTGATGTAATATCTAGGTAAATCACATAGGCCATGTAGGCATTTATTTGACAATGTTCCCACCTGGCAGTAGGCGGTACCATTGCTAGGCCGATTGAGCTTCAATATTGGCCCGTTATGTACTAGACTGATGATGAACAGTAAATTATGCTGGCTTATGGTCCATATGCACCTTTTTTTGATTATTGCAATTGGCGTGGGCCTCAAAAAGGCCAAAATAGTAAAATGCCGTAACAGTAATGGGCATCATGCGCAAAAGGCTGAAAGGGATGCCACAAACGGGCTCGATGAATAGTAAAAGGCTGGAACAGTAATGGGCCTCACGTGCAAAAGTCTAGAACAGTAAATGGCCAAAATCATAGCACGCCACAAAGCAGTAAAATTCCTACATCCTTACGAGCCTAAATAGTGAAAGGCTTGAATAGTAACATACCCGAACAGTAGCAGGCCGGAATAGTAGTTGACTTTCTCATATATGGGCTATTAGTGGATGGCCTACGACAGGCAGGCTCGAACAGTAAAATGCCAGAACAGTAACGGACCTTTCGCAAATGGGCCTTTGGTGGGTGGCTGACCACGGGCTTTATGAATGGTGTTAGGCCTAAAGCAGGCCTTAATAGTGCTGGAACGACATGGCGCAGGCCGCTAATGGGCCGCATGGTGATGGACAAAGATGGGCTTTACATAGATTAAAACATTAACTAGCCAGAAAGTAAACACGCCGCAACTGGGCTGCAAAGTGATGCCCACTTCAATAATGGTAGGCCTCTGGTAGGCCGAAACAGTAATGGGCCGTCTTCTTGTTGGGCTTGTCTAATGGGCTTGCCCACTTAATAATTAGCAGGCCTTAACCGGGCCTTGGCTTCCACCATATCTTTGACCATTAACGGCGGTAACCGGCCATTAACAGCGCTTGCCACGTAGCAGTTGCATGATGTCACCAGTAAACGGGGCTGGTGAAACCGATCTATGATGACACGAAATTCTATTTTTGAAGGGTGCGATCTACCACGATCGTGGAAAATTCGTGGTTGATTCTTTGGTGACGGGGCTTTTACCATGGGTACCCATCCGTTGCAGAAGACTTTTCCACCATGAAAAAGGGCTTCAACCAAAAAACATCTATTGTACAAGCCATATTTTCTTGTAGTGTTTGTTATGGTGCCGAATCGCACACTTATAGAGTCTACAACAAGGCCCCTAGAATTGTTTTGGAATCTTGTAGTGTGATGTTCGAGGAAAATGATGGCTCCCAAGTGGGTCAAGTTGATGTTTGTGATGCAGATGTTGAAATACCTCAAGATGTGTTGTGGTGGTGTCACGGTAGATGCCATGTATAGGCTAAATGTGGGGACTAAATGCACTAGGGGAATCCAGGGAGGGATAGTGTGGTGATTCCACACACAGAAACTTTGTATTTGATTCTCCTTCATAGATTATAGATGCTCCTAGAGCTGTATTGGGGAGAGGAGGAAGAAAGAACTCTCTTACTCTCGCCACTAGCTAGCCCTCAGAGCAATCTCATAGAAATCAACCAGTCAAGAATCAACCCCTTCTACAGAAGCCCTACCCCTCCTTATATAGGGGTGGCTAGGTCTCCACTTAGGGCATACGTGGAGGCATATTCCAGGGAATATGCCTCCTCCCAAAATAGTAAGCCGACCAGGTTACTTTTCCCCCGCGTCACCCATGCAGAGGCTACGTGAGCCTCTGCGGCGCCTGCGTCACCCGGCATTGGCTTCGTCACCTTTGTCGGCCACACCTCGGTGGTCCGGCCTCTGTCTGCTTCGGTCACGCTCCGCGTATAGTAGCCACCTTTTGACCAGCGAGATACCTTCCTTCTCTTGCAAGCTTGATATAACCCGGATCCTGCATAGTTGATCCAGCCATACCTGTTCCTGCATACAAGTTAGATATATCTTACCGACATACGGCTTAAGTCGGTTGAGACCATGTAAGGTGGACGTCCCTGGTCCGGGTTACTCCGTGATTTGGCCTGCCTTGAGGTGAGTCGGCCAGCATTTGCTTTGACCTTGCCGAACCTCGGCTAACTCGGCATTTATACCCCGACGTGACCCTACCCGGGGGTATCCCCCCAACATTAGTCCCCGAAGGAGGTGCGGTCTTAGCTGCCTTAGCCGCTAAGGCCACAACAGGTCCAATTTCACTGAGCTCCATGTTCCTTTTCCGAGTTACCTCTTATCTCGGATTCTTTGGATTTACTTTCCCTTGGCACATTGCAAGTTTTTACTTGCTGGCCGGGTTACCACATACTCATCCGGGTTTCTCTTCCTTCTCTCGTACGCTTCCCCATGTGGAGGCTAATCATCACATCGCCTCATTTTAAGGGCCAGCCACAGTAACCGCCGCAGTAATTGTCAGTTATCACTATAGCACATGTCACATCGTGCCTGCCTCCTCGTTAACTGCATCATAACGTCACGTCATGGGATCCGCTGCGCTCTGTGGCCTTCCGTGTGGCTCGATGCTGATTGGTCAATCCGGATTGTATACGGCCACATGGTGTGGCCCGCCCGCAAACGCGATCCCACTACTCTCCTGAGGGAGCGGTTAAATAGGGGAGGGGCGCGCCCCTTGGGGCCGTTCCTCACTTCCGCGCCCCTCTGCCCCTTCTTCTTCCTCATCTTTCCCTGCGACAGCACCGCCGCCACCGCGTTTGAGTGGCTGCACCGCCGCCGCTCTGCTTCCACGCGCACCTGCGTCACCATCGCCTCTGCGCATCTCCTCCGCCATGGGTCCCCGTTAGTCCAGGCCACTGCCACCCACCGCCGCTAACGCCAGTGAGAGCAGTGACCTCGAGATGACAGAAGAAGAGCTCACCGTCGCCGAGCAAGAGATGGAGGAAGATGCTGCGAGCGCCGACCGCGGCACGTGGGCAGGCTGCTGGGTCTGCCAGGATGACCTGGATTGGCTCTACCAGACCAGGCGCATCCCAAAGGGTGTCGCCGCGCGCCTCGCCTCCTCCGAGCTTGCCCCCTCACCCAATCCGGGTGAGTACGTTGTGTTCCTATCACACTTCCAGCGGGGGTTCGGTTTGCCAGTTAGAGATTTTTTCCATGACTGGTTGAACCCATACGAGCTCCAGCCGCATCACCTTCTAGCCAATGCCATCACATCTCTCTCTGCCTTCGCCTCCACCATCGAGGGATATGCCGGATTATGGCCCACAAAGGAGCTATGGATCTGGTTCTTTGGCCTCCGCCGGAATGTAATTCCGAATGTAGAACTAGATCCGGAGGATAAACAACTCACGCAGTTCGTTGCTGCGTCAATTTCTCCCTATAGGCTGTCCGTCTTCCCCCGAGTTACTGGGCTGGACTCCTGCAAGGGATGGGCCTGTACCTTCTTCTATGTCTGGAACAGCACCACCGAAGATCTGATCCGGCTGCGCCCCTATACTCCGGGTCCTCCTAACCCGGAGTTGTGGGACGTTATCCCCAAGAAGCCCACAGTGTTGGCCAACCAAGTTAACAAGAGGTTCAAGGAGCTGAAGGACCTCGGATTGCGTAACAAGGACGCCATGATCACATTCGTCTGCAACCGGATCCCCCCCCTCCAGAAACGCACACATAAAGTGTGCCACATGAGCTGGGGTCGCGACCCCAACCGGACCTCGTCTTTCGAGTTAAGCAATACAGAGATCTACCGTCGGGTCAAGGCCCTATTCACCACCCACAAGGACTTCTCCTCTGAGTGGACGTGGGGGATTGAACACTTTTGCCGGGATAAGCTTCCTCCTTCAGTAAGTCTCGCACCCCAAACTCTCTTCCGAATTGAATCATATGTCGGTCTTTTTGTTGTAGATTTTAATCCTGTTTCCTTTCCTTTTCCTTAGATGTTTCTTCAGCAAACCATCGAGGATGGCACCGACCCTACCCTCAAATGGGCGCCTGACCGAGACACCTCGGACGAGGAAGAACCTGATCAGGAGATGTTCCTTCCGATGTTGGACGCGACCAAGCGACCCACCGTAAACTCTCTTCTATTAGAGATTGGCCCGACGATGAGGATGATTCGGATGTTGAGGTGATGGAAGCATTTGACGCTGTCCCCCTTTCTTATGCTTTTCCGGCATCAGCTAACCCCGGTGGGCAGATCCATGAAGATCCTCCCCTTGCCGTGGGTGATCCTGTTCCGGTTGCACCGAAGAAGAAAAGGGGAGCCGCATCAACCTCTTCCTCCGGACCTTCTCAGCCCGCCAAAAGGGAAAGAAGTCCGGAGAAAAAACTGCCACCAAGCCTGCAACCAAGGCCACAGCTCGGGGGGCTCGGAAGCCCAAGGAGCCCCTGACGTCGGATGAGTAAGCCTCTTCTCCCTTTACTATTTACTTGTCCTTCTTTTATTACATCTTCTTATTCAACAATGTTTGATTTGGCAGGGCCATGGTGGAGGTCCCACAAAGTGGATCCGGCATTGCCTCCCCACTTCGACACATTCCTTCTCCCCCTCGCAACGAGGATTCACACCTGCTGAGCCCAATCCCAGAGGGTTCAGCGGCTGCTCCGGGTTCCAGCCCACCTCGTCAAAAAGAGGGCAACCTTGGAGTGGGGGAGACCGGCTCTATCGAGACAACGGCCACCACTACTTCGGCTCCGCCGCAACCAGCTACCACCGAGGTTCCCTCAGTACCTCCACCGAAGAAGCAACCAGCACCAGTATTAGCACCAACTCCGGCACCAGCAGCAAAAGCAACAGTAGCAGCACCAAGCCCCTCTGCCTCGTCTGAGTCTTCTCAGTCTCGGCGAGAAAGCACCAAGGTTGCTCCCAAGGGTAAATCTGCTACAACAACTTCCACTTCTCAGCAGCAGCCTAAGGGCAAAAAGACCTATGACGCCACTAGGGCAGCGTCCATCGAGGCTGGACGGCGCATGCTCACGTCCATGCTCCCGAAGAAGACTCCGCCACCGAAGGGCGCCCCTACCAAGCCAGCTGATGCACAACAACTTGTTTTGCACACCAGCCCGGCCCTTGCTCAGGTTGAGAGGAGGGAAGCGCATGATGTTGGATTCGGATCCCGACTCGATGCTAGAGGCAATTGGAACAAACGCCGACGTTCCCGCATCCTCGGATGAGTCAATGACGTCGGCAAATTTCCAAAAGTTCTCCATGGAATATGACGAGGAGTACAACTCCAAAGCTGCAGAAGATGGAGAAGCCATGGATGAAGGATCCGGGGAACACTCTCCCAAAGCGCAGGATGATATGGAAGTCGGAGACAATCCCGAACTCCAGATGTCCGAAAGTACCGATCAGAGCTTGACTCCGGGAAACGGACCCAAAGCCGTCTTTGCTACCGCCGCTGCCAAGAAGGCAAAGAAGAAGAACAAGAAGAACAAGACCCCGGCAAAAGACCCTCTGACAGAGGAGGTGATTGCCGAAGAATACGAGGAAGACTCGGATGGAGCACTTATACCAGACGAGCCGAAAAAAGAAGCATCGGTGGATGGACACGTGATCACTGAAGGTGCGCGTAAACTCATCGATGCCGCATTAACCACACCTATCCCTACAGCTGCAGAACTTACTGCAGATGAGCTGGACGAAAGGGCCCAAGCCCTAGAAGCGCGTCGTCAACAACTCCTTGATGAGGCCAAAAACATCGAGGTAGAGAAGAGGCGCATGTCAAACAAGGAATATATGTCCCATCTACATCAGAAGACACGGAAGCGTCACACCAATGATGACCAATTCCCATGTGTCCGTGCCGTCCTTTTTGGAGATGAGATGGGAAAGCCATGGAAGGACAGCAATGGGGATTGGGTTTACCCAACACTAGTGCAAAATACTGTGGCAGCTCGCGAAATTCTATCGGCTAATCCAGGACCAGAAGAGATACGTTTAGGTATCAAGCTACTCAATAAGGGACTGGAGCAGCAGAAGGTCACCCTGTCCGGAAGCCAAAAGCTGGTCTCGGATTCCAACCAATGTCGCACAGATCCGGCATGGGCTGACGTAAAATCCCACTACGTCCGGGCACAGTATCGTCAGTCCGAACGCAGGGAAGACAATTATTCAAGAACCGGATCCTCAGGACAGCATCGCAGAACTACACATAACTGGAGCAACGTCGCTCCAGTAGCCGAGAAAGACGCGATCGCTGTTCTGAATCTGAAGAATCCTCCCCGAAAGGGAGAAGATAAAGAGAAACGCCGAGAGGAGGATCATCAGAAAATGCCACCTCCTAGACACGAAAACCGTTCGGCTGAGCCTTACCATGGTGGGAACGACGGTTGAAGGAACGACAGAAACCACACTGGCACAAGCCAGCAGGGGGCTCATCACAGTCAAGAACCTCCCCGGAACCGGAATAATGATGCTCCGAACGGAGGCCGGCGATCAGCCGGAAACAACCCAGCTGCACCACCCTCTCCACAGCACAGTTATCACAACGCCCCCCAAGGAGGTCAAGGAGGACGACATGGCGGAGGAGGTGGTGATAGAAGCCGAAGTCTGGCTCCAAGGCACCGCAGCCACAACCGATATTCGGGACGATCCCTATCCCCGAACGACGTAAGACATAGGATCAACTCCAACATAGAGGCTCGGCGCTAAGAAAACGATGACGTGTACGTGGGCCCAAAGTGCTTCGTACCACGCATCAGAGCTACAAAATTCCCGGAAGGATTTGCTATCTCAAGACATATTCAAGCCTACGCCGGCATTGCTCGGCCAGACACCTGGTTACAGGACTTCTTCCAAGCTTGCTGCATCGCCTAAGGCGGAAACAGCCTGGTTGCAACCCAATATCTCCCACTTATGTTGCGGAAGACGGCATGATCATGGCTCAATGAACTTCCGGCAAACACCATCCACAACTGGTATGACTTACAAAGTGCGTTCTTTCGGAATTTCGAAGGCACATATCGGAGGCCCTGTACGGTTGGAGACCTACAGCGTTGCACCCAGAAAGCCAGAGAAACTTGCCAAGATTATCTCGGATGATGGATTGACACCAAGAACTCCTGCGAGGGAGTAAATGATCAAACTATGATTGAAGCTTTCATTTCAGGTCTCCCAATTGGTTTACTGCGCCATCGCTTGAAGTGTGACAAGGTTACTGATCTGGGAGAGGTGATAGAAACAACGAGCATCAGAAGAGACGAAGACGACACCATTGAAGGATGATGACCCCTCCAAGGTGACCCAGATAGGCGCAGGACTAAGTAGCGCATAGGAAAGCGCGCTCGTCAAGTTCCTCCGAGCAAATCAGGATATCTTCGCATGGCAGCCATCTGACATGACCGGAGTACCTAGGGAACTTGCCGAGCACTCTCTAAATGTAAACCCGAACGCTAAACCTGTCAAACAGTCCTTACGACGGTTTGGTGATGAAAAGCGTAAGGCAATAGCTAAGGAACTAGCACGGCTCGAGTTAGCCGGATTCATAGAAGAGGTCATCCATACTGATTGGTCGACCAACCCTGTAATGGTCCCTAAAAAGGACACCACTGATTTAAGGATGTGTGTTGATTATACTGCCTTGAACAAGGCTTGTCCAAAAGATCCGTTCGCTCTGCCTAGAATTGATCAAGTTATCGATTCTACGGCAGGCTCGGAACACCTCTATTTTCTCGACGCATATTCCGGTTATCACCAAATCCGGATGAAGGAATCTGACAAAATCAAGACTTCATTCATAACCCCTTTCAGAACCTTCTGTTATGTTACGATGCCCTTTGGGCTGAGGAATGCAGGAGCTACGTACCAGCGCACGATGCAGCGTTGCCTCCATGATCAACTCTGACGCAATGTACATGCATACGTGGATGATATCGCGGTCATGTCCAACAAAAAGGAAACATTAATTTCCGACTTAGAGGAGACGTTCGCCAATTTACGAAAATACAACATCATACTTAACCCGAAGAAATGCTTCTTTGGAATACCAGCCAGAAAATTGTTAGGTTTTATCGTGTCTCAACGAGGCATAGAGGTGAATCGTGACAAGATCAAGGCTATTCTCAATATTTCCAGGCCAACTCGCCTGAAGGACGTACAAAGATTAACTAGTTGCATTGTTGCGGTCAGTCGATTTGTAAGCCGGCTTGGTGAAAGAGCCGCACCATTATACAAGTTCCTGAAGAAAACCAAGGATTTTGTCTGGACTGATGAAGCTGAAGCTGCACTACAAGACCTGAAGAAAGTACTCTCATATGCTCCTATCCTTGCAGCGCCGGAACCTCAGGAACCGATGTTGCTTTACATTGCTGCGACAAATAGGGTTGTCAGTATAGTTATGGTGGTGGAGAGACCAGAAGAAAATCAGGAGCACCTGGTGCAGCGTCCGACATACTTTGTCACCGAGGTCCTGACAGAGTCAGAACAGCGATATCCGCACTATCAAAAGTTGGCTTACGGTGTTTTTCTGGCATCTCGTAAGCTACGACACTATTTTCAGGAGCATCCAATTACCGTGGTTAGCAAAGCTCCCATGAGAGATATAATCAACAATAGCGATGCCACAGGACGCGTCACCAAATGGGGCATAGAGCTTGCATCTTTCGATATTGAGTACAAACCCCGGACAGCAATCAAATCCCAGATCCTTGCCGACTTTGTCGCTGATTGGACAGAGACCAAGGAGAACATGGTCCTCCCTGAGTCAGAATATTGGACCCTATTTTTTGACGGGTCCAAGGCTCGAGGGGGCTCGGGGGCTGGCGTAGTGCTCAAATCACCCCAAGGAGATAAACTTTTATACGTATTGCAGATCCACTTCACAGCGACAAACAATATTGCTGAGTATGAAGCACTGCTGCATGGAATCCGGATTGCTAAGGATATTGGCATCTGACATCTGATGTGTTACGGAGATTCGGATCTTGTTGCTCAGCAAGTCTCGGATATTTGTAATGCAAATAAGCACATGGCAGCGTATAAAGCTGTCATGGATGATCTATCTAAATCGTTCGAGGGGTTTGAAGTTCAACACATCCCTCGAGCAGAAAACGAGGAAGCAGATGCACTATCTCGAATAGGCTCTATGCGGAAAGAGGTTCCTGATGGTGCATTTTTAGAGCACCTCAAAGTTCCCTCGATAAAGGGAGTAGATGAGGATTATCCGACCAAATCCGACTCACCTTTAATAGCAGTTCTGGCTGTAATTCCCAGCTGGACTCGACCCTACCTTGATTACTTGGTAGATGGCAAATTAACCAAAGACGAGGTGCTGAGCCGGCAGATTATCCGACGAGCAAAAGCCTATACTATTGTTAAAGGTGAGCTCCATAAACGGAGTGTTTCTGGGGGTTTTCAACGCTGTGTATCTCCGGAAGAAGGAGTGGAAATCTTTAGAGAAATCCACGAAGGCGAGTGTGGTCACCACGCTGCAGCCAAATCTTTAGTGGCAAAAGCTTTTCGACATGGTTTTTTCTGGCTTACAGCTCAGGCAGATGTCGAACGATTAGTCAAGACATGCAAAGTCTGCCAAAAGTATGCCAAGCAAGCTCATGTTCTGGCTGATCAGCTGCGAACAATACCTATAACATGGCCTTTTGCGGTCTGGGGGCTTGATATGGTAGGACCTTTTAAACGAGCTCCAAGTGGATTTACTCACCTCTTAGTGATGGTGGATAAATTCACGAAATGGATCGAGGCTAAACCTGTCACTAGTTGTGATGGAGCAACAGCCAAAAGATTTGTCGAGAATGTTATAATCCGGTATGGTTATCCGCATAGCATTATCACGGACAACGGGAGTAACTTTTCCATGGGAGAGTTGGCTGAATTCTGCGACGAGCAAAATATCCAGCTTGACATTGCGTCAGTCGCACATCCACAGGCTAACGGACAAGTCGAAAGAGCAAATGGTTTAATTCTACAAGTCTTGAAACCAAGACTCGAAGCACCACTGAGACGTGCTGCGGGGGCTTGGGCAGAGGAACTACCCTCTGTAATTTGGAGTTTGCGAACAACTCCGAACTGGTCAACAGGATATTCACCTTTCTTCTTGGTCTATGGCGCAGAAGCAGTTCTTCCTAGTGATTTGATTCATACTTCTCCTAGAGTGGCCGCGTATATCAAAGAGGATGCCGAGATTTCTCGACAAAATGATCTCGACTTAGTCGAAGAAGTTCGCGTTGTTGCTGAAATGAGATCTACAGCCTATCAGCAGAAGTTACGCAAGTATCATAGCCAGAGAGTCCGAACTAGATCTTTCAATAAAGGTGATTTGGTTCTCCGGCTTGTGCAACAAAGAAAGCACAAACTTTCCCCAATATGGGAAGGGCCCTTTTTAGTTAGTCGAGTATTGCACAATGGGTCGTACTACTTAACTGACATGAGGCCAGTCAAAGAAAGACCTGCTACTAAGAAGAGAAAGAGAGCTGGAGGCAGTACAAATCCAGATGAGTTAGACAGACCGTGGAATATTGCTCAGCTACGTCCCTTTTATTCTTAGTTTTATATTTCTTTGTAATCATACATATGTACATGCTCTGTGAGAAATAAAAGTTTTGGTTACCTCAAAGTTTTCCTGAGAAGTTTTTACCATCTTATTTCCTAATGATCATGTCATAGTCGGAAATCCCAGAATGCTTGAAAGTACTTTATGCTCATCTTCGTTCTGGTTTAGATTTCTGATTCTAAAAACTGCTACCTTCGGGTATAACTCTAAAAAATTCTAGTCTTTACTTGGGTTATTTATCTGATTGCTGGATGCGGGTATCTTCCGAGTAGTGAATTGTTGGCACTGGAAGCTGGCTTTGTTTCCGAGTTTAAACTGGTTTAGAAATTGAGGTCCGTTGCTCGGCAAAGTTTCCGGCTGAAGGTTTAGCCGGCTCACGAAAGGGACAAGGCGGAAGGCCAGATAAACGATAAGTAGAGGCGGAAAATTCTAAGTGCTTATGCAAACATTTCAGGAACACAAATAATCTAAGACAAAAGTGCTACATAGATAAAAAAAACTTAGCACTAGGAAAAGTCATAGTACTTAATATTTACAATCGCATCAGGTTTTTTCTAAAATAATACATAGTTTTCTGGTCTATGATGCAGGAGGAGATGAAGGATCTGCCGGCTCGCTGGCTACTCCGCCTTGATATCTTGCCGAGATGTCCGGATCCGAGGTGGTCCGTTCATCGTCAGAAACTTCTTCGGCGTCTTCTGGAGGAGGTGGCAGAGTATCCACGCGGGTGAAGAAGGGCGTCTCATAGCTGGTCAGATCAGCTACGTGGCACCCATATCCGGCGCAGGAGTGCATGATGGCTTGAAGGTCTTGCTCCTTGCCATCTTCGTCTACTTTGCAGTACCCTCTGGTCAGTTGCCATATCTCCATGTTCCCATGGTGGCTCATGACCATGGTAAGAGCGTTCTGCGCAGCAGTCCGTGCGTAGGACATGTTCTAGTCCCGAACGAGCTGCAACATCTCCTTGGCCTTCTCCCGCACCTGGAAGTCCGACATGTTTGGCATGTCCGGAATCCTGAGAGACTCGCCAATGTCCTCAAGGGACTGGCAGTAGTCATGAAGAAGATCACCAACTTGGGTAAGCCGGTGAGTGCGGGGTTCGGACGAGGAGGAGTCCGGCAATTTCAGAGGACCTATACAGAAAACAAGGATAAGAAAAAAAACCGACATTGATGAAAGTCGAAGAAATGATAAGTCAGATAGATGGAACATACCAAGAATGACGTCGTCAATCTTGGCTTTCTCCTCCCGGAGACTCTGGAGTTCAGCCCAGAGTGCCTGGGAGATATCCTTCTCTCTGCCAACCTCATTTTTGAGGTCCGAGATAACCTTATCTTGAGCGGCAATCTTGAGATCGCGCTCTTCAGTGGCCATGGAGGAGGACTCGAGGACTTGAGCTATGCTCCTTTCATGATCCACCTTGAGCTTATCCAGCTCTTGTCGAAGTCCCTTATTCTCCACCACTAAGGTCTTGAGGTTCTCGGCCTCTTCAATCATAGCGATGGATTGTTTCACCAATGCTGTAAGACAAAAAGAACAAAAGTTCAGAAAAATTCGACATTGAAAACGTAAAAGACAAGGTTTGAATCTCGAAATGTTTACCTTCGGCTTCGTCCTTGGCTAACTTGAGTTCAGCATTTTTAAGCTGGAGAGCTTTGATTTCTCTCTGCTTATCATAGACATTTTTTAACAATTCCTAGTTATAGGAACATACTTTCTGTAAGTCAGAATACCCAAAGTCAGAAAGCTACTTAAGACTCGGGCTAATATTTTTTTCTAAATATCAGCACGAGCCTTGGGGGCTACACTAGTTCGTTCTACTTCATGTCTGTGATATAAAGCATAAACCCGGATTTCTATATCCTACTTCATGCTTGGGGGCTAGAGGATATGATATAACATAAAGTAAAAAACAAGAGTTGGAATTCCGACTTACATATTGTTCACGGGTAAGTTTGTCTAATCCCGCGTTCACCTCAACTGCCACCTTCTCGGCGAGAGTAAGAGGAATTACTGGGGCTTTAGGAAGCTCGCTAGTCCTGATCCTCTCGTCGCGAAGGCGGACTTGGGCGAGAAGGTCAGAGAACTTGACGTCCTCTGCTTCTTGCGCTTCCTCTTCGGGGGATAGATGGCTTTTGTCAAGGAGTTGCCTGGCCAGCCGCTGGATCTCCTCTGCGGACTTCCGGGATAAGCCAAACTTGACAAGTCCGGGATTGCTGAGGAGGTTGTCGGTGAAGACTTCAGCCAAGGGATCATTACCTGAAGAGGGTTCACACTTATCTTGAGCTGACGCACCCACGGTGACGTCAGTGTGCGATCCAAGGATCACAGGCGCCGTTGGAGGAGCCGGATCTTCTGCAACAACCGGAGAAGGAGTAATAGCCGGTGTTGTAGAAGGTTGAGGGGCAGGAGTCGGAGGAGCCGTGGCAGGGGAAGCTATGGTAAGCTTCGCCTGTCGCAGGGGCTTTGCAGGAATCCCCTTCCCCTTACCCTTGATGAGAGGCTTTGCTCTGAGAATGTAGTAAAGTCAGAAACATTACATATTAGAAAGAAGTTCGAGAAAGGTACAAAGGCGGAAATTGTCAATGAAAGTTACCTCTTCACAACGGGCACTTCCTTTGTGCCAACAGCCACTGTCGAGGCTTTGCGCTTCTTGAGCGCAAGGTCCGACAATGGGACCACTTCAGTCTCCTAAGAAAACTCAGGAGGATATCCTTTGAGTGGAGCAAGCTCCGACTCAGGGAGATCAGCAAGCTGAAAACAAGAAAACATATCAGCATTGCAGTATATAACTTAAAGATTGAAACACGTAAAAGGTGTACTGATGGAAGCTTACCGCCACCACGGGGTTTTCCGCCGTGTGCATGTCTAGAGAAATCTCCTGAATTTTCCTCTCGATCCGCTCCTTGATCAGCCATTTGATCTGGCTTATATAACCTTGGATGGTGTAGGCTTTGGGGCTGATGCGGAGAGAGTCTTTTTTGGAAGACGTGATGGAGTGCATCAGTCTATCCCCGTGGTACTGAAGTGGCTGGATCCGACATGAGACCCAGCACTGGACTAAGTCGGATCCTTTCAGACCCTTGGGCTTGATAAGATATTCGATCCGCCTCTTAGCAAGGATCAGATCGTCGGTGAGAGCCAGAGCAGCCTCGTCCCAGGAAGGCTGGGCCGTGGCAGCTCCGTCGACAAAAGCCGGCAAAGCAGTAGCTTTGCCAGGAGCCGGAATATCCCTATGATAGAAAAAAGTGGCTGGCCATTGTTTGACCGAGTCACTGGCAGAAATTTTTGGATAAGCCCGGTCTCGTCTAATAGAGAAACTAATAGTACCGGTGATATAAGGAACACCAGCAGTAATGGAATTTCTCCGGACATGGAAATAATACCGGAAAAGAAGCAAACTCGGCCTAATGCCGAGAAAGCCCTCGCAAAGCGCAGCATATGCTCTCATCTCTAGAATAGAATTGGGAGGAAGATTATGGAGTTGAACTCCATAGTGGTCAATCACCTCGGAGAAGAACTCCGAGGGAGGAAAGGACAAACCTCGGTCCAGATGGGTGCCGAAGTGGACGCGCTCGCCCTCGTGCGGATTGGGGACGGTTTCGCCGGAACCGCTCTGCCAGTTGCCGGCAGTGAGAAGCCCCTCCTTCTCCATGTTTTTGAGGCCATCGTCTCGAGGGTGCAGGGGATCTAGATTCCTCGGAAGCTCTCTTTCTCCGTAGCTGCTTCCGCCGACGCCACCGCCGCCGCCGCCAGAGAGGAATAAGAGGACAAAGCCATTTTTTCTCTCCGGTGGAAAAGGGTGACCTTAAAGTGGCGGCGCTAGGAGCTCTGTGGGAGGAGGACGAAAAGGATCTGAGCGCGCAGGAGGATTGGGAGGAAAGGAAACGACAAAGACTAGTGGAAAGGAGAAGGAGAAATCCAAACCCCTTATATCCACCTAACAGCGCCAAGATTCGTGCAAGTGCTACAGTGTAACCGCCACGCGTCGTGGAAACAACTGGGAAGGACCCACGCGATAATTGCGTCTCCTCGATCTCCACGCTCACATTGAAACGGCGCCTCGGTTCCACGAACCGCGGGCCCACCAACGGTCGTGCTGACGGCACGCCTGTCAGATGATGTGACTTGACCATGCTTGTGTCAGGTGGCGTAGAAACCAAGTTCCGGCTTAGTTTAAAAGCGAGCTGGAAAATCTGAGTAACTAATTGAAAGGTCCGACTTACTTTTAAGACCTGGATCGTATTTTTTGTTGTGAAGTTTCAGGAACCCTTCAAGATTCTGCAAGCCAAAGATCAAGCTAGACGATGATAAAATCTGACTTTGGATCTTGGAGGCCTCCGGGGGCTACTGTTGGGGATATACTTTCCGGGTATCCTCATAGATCCTCACTGACCAGGGTGGCCCACTTTGGGTTAGAGCTTTGCTTCACGGGCGGCCCAGTTAGGGAGAGAAGACGGAGTCCAATCTGACTACGGGAAGGCCCAGAAGACTTACCGACTTAGGCTCATAATGTTACTTTTAGTTCAAGATGTACTCTGAAACCAACTCTTAGTCATAGCCGGATTGATCTCTCCTGTAAACCCTAGGCCGGATATCTATATAATCCGTCCTAGGGAGAGCCTTTAGGGCAACCCAAGACTTTAGACCCTCAACTCGCACAGGCGAAACCCTTGTAACCCATATTCCGGCTCTGCCGTATTACTGGATTGCTAGCGGGAGTAGGGTCCGTCCAAAGCCGGCGAATTCGAACCTGGGTAAACTTGTGTGCTCACCGTCCCGGAACACCGTACGTCTCACACCCCTCTCTCCCGCACGCCTCAAGGACCCCCTCATGGCGTACTTGTCCTCAAACCGATGACAACCGGTAATCCGGTCTGTCATCTCTTCTTTTACCTCGATAATCATTCCTCCGGGATGACCCGACTCCATCTCTCTGGTAGTATTCCTCGCCTGACTCGTTCGAGGTGATCTTAGGTTGCGTCGGACCACCCAAAGCATATGAATCAGCAATCCGGATCGTTTCTGCCAATGTAGTTGGCATATCTCTCTGCAACCTTTGCCATAGCATGCTTGCATATCTGCATCCTTGCGCAAACCAAGCTATGGCCTGTGATTCAATCATGCCCTCACACGAGTTTCGCACATTGCACCAACGGGTTAAGAACTCCCAATCTGTCTCATTCGGTCTCTGCCTGCACATTGCTAGGGTTTGTTGGCCTATTGGGCCTCTGATACGTACTTGAGAAATTGCTAACGAACATCTCTTCAAAATCAATCTAGCAGTTAATATTTCCGGGTGGCAGGTTGTTTAGCCATACCCTTGCTGGCCCCTCCAACATCTGGGATACATATCCCACAGCCCACCTCAAGTTGCCTGTGGCAATTTTTACAGAAGTAGCATAGTTAATCAACCAATCCTCCAGCTTAGTGCTGCCGTCATATGTCTTTGTGCCTCTAGGTAACTGAAAGTTAGGTACCGGAGGTTCCTTCATGATCTGGGGCCCAAAACATGCTGGACCCGGAGGACCTTGACACTCAATTTGCTCCGACCTATACAACCGATCCAGTTTTAACCTGGCGTCATCAAGAATCAAGTCTCTGCTTCCCAACCTTGATCCTTCACATGATAGTCCGGCCTGGGATAGCCACCATTCACCATCTCCGAATTACCATCATTGTATCTATCTTGCTCCGGTGGAGCTGCCCTTTGTTGCATACCGTGGTTGGTACTGCGCTCTTGCCGTGGCATATTCCGCTGCGGTTGACCTGCACCTTCCGCATTACACTGTCCGGCATTGCCGTTCAACATTCCTTTGACCGGCATTGCCTTGGTCGCGGTTACCTCAGCTCACACTCCTTTGATCCTCATCTCTCTGCACTTCCTTTCCTTTCCCTGCCTTTGCCGGGTCATATGGGACTATCTGCTTATTCCTCCTGGCCGAGGTTACCACCTCTTCTCTCCTAGGACCACCATGAGGAGAAGATGCGGCTCCATCGGATTTCTCCGGGTTACCCACCGCCGAATGAACTATCTTGGAGGCTCCAGCTCTCTCTGGGTTAGCCCTGAGCAATTCCTCGTTCTGCCTGTTCGCGATCCGAACCAACTCGTTAACCCTATCTTGCTGTGTTTGGCGGGCTTCACCCATCAGACCTTCTAACTCGGATAGAGCTGCATCTGCTGCCCTGAGGTTCTTTGCCGGGGTACTGTACTTTGGCAGCCCCACGGACAGACAGTTCTCTGATTCCTCAATCCTAGTATCACCCTCTCTGTTCATCTCACTCATGAGATTTCTCCCCTTTACTTTTACAGCATCTACTTTATTTGGCTTTGCGTACTCACGTAGTGTCATGTTCAATGACTGCTGAGCCGCGGCTATCTTTTTCGCACCCTCTAGTATTTTTCGCCTAGTTTCCTCTAGCTAGGCCTGTGCCTGAGCCAGATCTACTGCTACTGCTACTGGGTTTGCCAAGCTATCCATTGCCTGCTGCAGCACATTCTCAGGCCTCTCTAGTGGAGGTCCTCTACTTTTCCTCGGTGCTTTGGGCGTTACCTCCGGATTTGGTGCCAGATCTTTGCCTGCGTCTGCATTTGGCGCAGTCATCATCACCTCTACACAGTCCGGGGAGCGAGCGATACGCGCCCTGTGAACCACGCTAAGGGATGGCTCGCCTCCTTCGACGACATGCCGCGAATGAACGCACGACACATCGACGGCAACATAGACCTTGTGCGCACCGAGCTTTATGAAGAGGCCGTTGCGCAGAAGAGGACGCGTTCCGAAGCAGCCAGCGTCGTCGCTGACAAAGTCCAGCGCTCCAAAGCGCTGAACGAGCCCAGAGACGATGCGTTCGCCGGTGCCGATGAGGTTTCCTGTCCGGATCTTCACCCCTGCTAGCGCCGCTAGCCCCACGGTGGGCGCCAACTGTCGTGGTGGTGTCACGGCAGATGCCATGTATATGCTAAATGTGGGGACTAAATGCACTAGGGGAATCCAGGGAGGGATACTGTGGTGATTCCACACACAGAACCTTTGTATTTGATTCTCCTTCACAGATTACAGATGCTCCTAGAGCTGTATTGGGGAGAGGAGGAAGAAAGATCTCTCTTACTCTCGCCACTAGCTAGCCCTCAGAGCAATCTCCTAGAAATCAACCAGTCAAGAATCAACCCCTTCTATAGAAGCCCTAGCCCTCCTTATATAGGGGTGGCTAGGTCTCCACTTAGGGCATACGTGGATGCATATTCCAGGGAATATGCCTCCTCCCAAAATAGTAAGCAGAACGGGTTACTTTTCCCCCGCGTCACCCATGCAGAGGCTAGGTGAGCCTCTGCGGCGCCTGCGTCACCCGACATTCGCTTTGTCACCTTTGTCGGCCACGCCTCGGTGGTCCGGCCTCTGTCCGCTTCGGTCACGCTCGGCGTACAGTAGCCACCTTTTGACCAGCGATATACCTTCCTTCTCTTGCAAGCTTGATATAACCCGGATCCTGCATAGTTGATCCGGACATACCTATTCCTGCATACAAGTTAGATATATCTTACCGACATATGGCTTAAGTCGGTTGAGACCATGTAAGGTGGACGTCCCTGGTTCGGGTTACTCCGTGATCCAGCCTGCCTTGCGGTGACTCGGCCAACATTTGCTTTGACCCTGCCGAACCTCGGCTAACTCGGCATTTATACCCCGGCGTGACCCTACCCGGGGGTATCCCCCCAACAAGATGCCATAAGAACAATGGGTGTGGGATTTTTCCGCCCCATTGAGCAAACCGTTGTGGAGTATCGAGAAGAACTATGCTCTAGTGAAGTGGAGACCTCATCTACACAAGATCAACAATCTTCAACTGCTAAAGCTAATGATGCACCTAACCAAGATCAAGAAGAAAACCCTCACCAGGAAGATCAGGCTGAAACTCCCAGGATGGATTATGCAGCCTCACCCATGGCCGTATCATCCAGCTCTGTGAGCCAAGAAGTTTAGCATACAAGTGAAACCAACGCTAATCAAGACCAAGGTCAAATTTCTCATCCTGTTGATGATGCTGAACCAGTTGATGACCAAGGTCATGTTGATGTTCAAGAAGAGGACCAAAATGTTGAAGAGATCCCCAAGAAATAATAGGGAGATCAAAGCTCGCCGTAAAGCAAGAGCTGAATGAAAATTGGAACTCAGAGGTCACACTCGTGACAAAGTTGTTGGTGATGTAAGAAGAAGGGTGTCCACAAGAAGGGAGTTGGCTAGCTTTAGTGATCATCAAGCTCATATCTCCTTCGTGCAACCTAAAAAGGTTTTTCAAGCGCTTGAGGATCTGGACTGGTTGAAGACCATGCATGAAGAACTCAACAACTTCGAGCGCAACAAGGTTTGGAAGTTAGTAGAGAAGCCCAAAGAGTGCCTCAATGTTATTGGCACACAATGGATATTCAAGAACAAGCAATATGAAAATGGAAGTGTTGTAAGGAACAAGGCAAGATTGGTTTCTCAAGGTTTCCCTCAAGTAGAAGGCATTGACTTTGGTGAAACCTATGCTCCCGTGGCTCGCATTGAGTCCATCTGTATCCTTCTTGCATATGTAGCTCATCATAACATTAAATTACAACAAATGGATGTATAAAGTGCTTTTCTTAATGGTCCTTTGCATGAGTTGGTTTATGTTAAGCAACCCCCAGGTTTCGAGGAACCCAACTTACCTAACCATGTCTACAAACTTGATAAGGTGCTCTATGGCCTTAAACAAGCCCCACATGCGTGGTATTAGCAACTTAGAGAGTTATTGTTAGACCGTGGTTTTTAAGTTGGTCAAATTGATCCCATTCTTTTTACTAAGAAGGTTAAGAGGGAGCTATTCGTTTGCCAATTATATATTAATGACATTATCTTTGGCTTTACTAACAAAGCTTTTAATGATGAATTTTCAAAGCTTATGACTGATAGGTTTGAGATGTCTAAGTATATCAAAGACATGCTCAAGAGGTTTAAGATGAGGATCTCAATGGAGTTGCTACACCAATGCAAACTAAATGTCATCTTGAAATAAATCTCAATGGTAAAGATGTGGATCAAAATGTATACCGGTCGATGATTGGTTCTTTGCTTTACCTTTGTGCATCTAGACCCGATATTGTTTTGAGTGTAGGAGTGTTTGCAAGGTATCAAGTGACTCCTAAAGAAAGCCACCTGATGGTGGTCTAGAGAATCTTTCGATATTTATTTCATACCCCAAACTATGGTGTGTGGTAACCAAAACTTTCAAGTTTCTACCTTTGTGGGTACACAGATTTGGATTGGGTTGCTGACAAAGTTGATCAGAAATCAACATCCAGGGCATGTGAATTTCTTGGCAGGACCTTGGTGTGTTGTTCTTCTAAGAAGCAAAATTGTATATCTCTCTCCACCGCTGAAGCTGAATCTGTGGCTGCTGCAAGTGCATGTACTAAATTGTTATGGATGAGGAAAACTTTAAAGGAATAGGGTGTCAATAGTGACTAAGTGCCTCTTTTATGTGACAATGAAAGTATTATCAAGATTGCATACAACTCGGTGCAACATACAAGAACGAAGCATATTGATATTCATAATCACTTCATTAGAGATCATGTTTCTTATGTATATATTAAGCTACTATATGTGAGCACGAAGGATCAACTTGTGGATATATTCATGAAGCCTCTTAATGAAGCAAGGTTTTTCTATTTGAGGAATGAGCTAAATATCATAAATTCAAGGAGCTTGACTTGACCATCTTGCACACACAAACCTATGTCTTAGCCTCTATTTGGTTTAGATGTGGGCATGGACATAGGAGGAGTGTGGTCCTAATTGTTGCGCTAACCCTTCCCCCATAATGCCAAAAGTAAGAAAAATCGTTTCTCTTAATATCATTTTGTGATATGTGAGCTTAATTGACGAGTATTGGTTATGAACCCAAGATATATCTTCACGGTGTTATGCCATAAACTCATACATGGTGGCCTTTTCCACCATCCTCTTCTTTGTGAAGAGGTTGTTCTTTCTGGATCTTTTTGGGTTTTCTTGTCTATCCTATGTTCTTATGGAAAATACACTCAATATTGGATTTTTGTTTATTTGCCTCTTGCAATTTTGGGTGTGAAGTACCATCTTAGTATGGTTATCTACACCTAAGACTATCCCATCTTAAGCCATCTATCTTTCTTGCACACAAGTACTAGTTGTTGATACTTGAGGTTTTTGGGAAGTGTTGGCCTGAATTCTGTGTAAACAGAAAAATTCAGAGAGAGCCAGATTTATCCGCCCCTAGTGGGCCCCAGATTATTTGGCCTGGGCATTTTATCCCATATAGGGCTAGCGTTGGGGTGAGAGGATCAAACAGAGTAGATATCTCCACCCGACCCCCTCCTACCCCCTAGCCGCCACTGGCCACCTCCCACCTCATAGGAGCTGCCCTAGTCGCTGGATTCCTTGCCCCTGCTGGATCTGCTTCTCCACATCCCTGTGTATCTTATCCTCCAAGAATCTCCTCCAATGAGTGAGGGTAACTTCCACATTCTTGATTTAAGTGCGGATGTTATGTTTTTGATGCTAAATATTGGAGTAGATGATGTCATGTGGGTTCTATGCATGCCTATCATAGTAGTTTTGCAATCAATTTAGTCGATCTATTGTTTAGGACAAGTTTTGAATCATATGCTGAAATTCGTCGGGAGCCGGATTATCTGCCCCTAGCATGGCCACATAATCCAGCCTGGAAGGTTAAAATATGTATCTTTATAATTCTATTTGGTCTATGATTGGATTGGTTTGTGGTTTCTTCTCTATAGTTTTGGCATATCCTCTTGGACTTATGTGTGCTCATATCATGCTATCCCCCTTACTCGTTTTGCAGGTGGTTCCTTTGGTGATCCTAAGACCTATAAGCAGAGACCCCGCTATTTTTGTCGCAACAAAGAAGGTGTCCTTGTGGATGAGGTAGAGTTGAGAAGGAAAGATCGAGAGGCTGAACGGATGGCTGAAAGAGAGAAGAAAGATAAGAGGGCTGGAGCTGCTATGAACAAGAAATGCAAGGAACCTAGGGTCAACTACAAGGTCATCGACATTGTTGAGTATGCCACTATCAGATAAAGAGATTGGTATGTGGATGCCCCACATGCTGGGGATTTTGAAGACCCAACTTTTTGGTGCAATCATCAAATGTACATCTTATAGGACATCTATTCCTCTTTGAAGTTGCACCCAATGCACCCACATGATATTACACATATGGAGCAAGTCATAGTTTGCTGATGTTATTGATGTGACTGAGAGGATGGGGATGCACCATCTCATGAGCATCTAATGTGATTACGACGTCAAGCTTGTCCAGCAGTTTTTCTCCACCCTTGTGCTTTTTGGTGATGATGCTCGCACTATGAAATGGATTACGGGGACCACCTACTATGAGTCTAATTTCTACTAGTCTGGTGAGATGCTCTCCTACACTTTTTCAGGCCGAGACCATCCTCTTGGGCAACGTATCCATGGTCATAATCGCCCCAGCAAAGATGCTTTACTCTCATACCTCTATGGCCCTAAAGGTGTGGTTGGGGAGGTCGCCTGTCTCCTTCCACTTTACTCTCAGATTGTTCTTATATTCCATGACAACATTTCTCCCAGTGGAGTTAACAATGATTATATCCGCTCTTCTCTTATCAGTTTGCTTGGTCTTGGTTACATATGCTACAAGTGAAGACCCTAACACGGATTTCACCTTGGATGTAATGGATTTCATTTTCCATGAGATGTTTGATACCATGGTGAACTGACTCTCTATTCCTATGCTCCATACATTATGATACTTATCAAATCCACCCTTCCCAATGAAGATTTTAGTGGTGTTTGTGATGGAAACACAAAGTCAAGAAGCCCTATCTTAAGAAGAAGAAACTACATATGTGCATGTTCAGTCCGATATTTTCATGAGAGATGCACATGCTAGTGGAGGAACACGTGGGAGGAAGCCTCCAACTCCATATATTCTAAGAGAGTTGGTTTGGGCACAATGTTCTCTGCATGAAGGTGGACATCCATAAGGAGCAGTACCAGGCTTACAAGGAGGGCCGCGACATTGCTCACACTCAGCAGGTTATCCTCTACCATGTCAAGGGTACCCCAGGTTTGCCTCCTAGGCAAGCTCCTCATGTCCCTTACAACAACTAGAACACCTCTAAGGTCAATTGGGGTGAGTTTGAGAGGCACCTATTTCTAGCTCCGATAGATAGTTCTCCTACATATGCATCATGATGATGATGAGAATGAGGGCGAGGATGAGGACACCTATGGGGAGTACAAGGAGTTCGAGTGATGTTCTAGGGGTGCTAGCATTGCTCTTTTCCCCTTTTTGGCGTTTTGGTGCCAAAGGGAGAGAAGTAGTTCTATTACAAACTCTAAGGGATTTGCACGGGTCAGACACAAGTAGATATTTCCCTCTTATTTGCTTTTGTATCCATGATTATGTCCATTTATCTAGTGTTGAACCATTTATGTCTATTTGTTATGTATGTTGTTGAGACTATGTTTAAGTATGATTCTGAGACATATGGATTTATCTATGGAATTATCGAATTCATTATCTATGGAATCACCGAATTTATCTTCGATGAGACACATGGGTTTATCTATCTATGGTTGAGACTATATTATGGTTGGTAGTATGGTATGATCTCTATCTAAAGTCTCATTTCTTACTTGATTATGTCTCTTGGTTATTTACAATTTGTTCCTAGTATCCAATTCATAAAGATATTTTGAACCTATATGTTGTGCATTTGTATTCCAATGCAAATTACTTATATGCACACATGTAGGGGGAGTTTCTTTATCTTTTGGGGTTGTTGTTGTTTGAATTAGTGCTCTTTTGCAGATCCTAGTATTGTCATCTAACACCAAGAAGGGGGAGATTGAAAGAGCATTTCTTGATCCCTAGTGTTTTGTGTGCTAGATAACAATACGAGGGACATTCTAATTGTGTGTTGAGTGATGTACATACAAATTACCACTTACATGTGTTAGCATTGTCCTTCCAAAAAGAGTGAAAAAGAGCCCCTACTCAATTCAGCATGATCAAGGTAGCCAAGCTGGATTATCCACCCCTAGCCAGGGACGGTTAATCTGACACCTGGTGATTTTGGCTAAGGACCAAGAGCGCGGCTCTCAAGAGAGGGGCCGAATATTCTGGATGGATTTTGGCTCTGGGCCGGATGTTTGCCCAAGCCGTATAATACGACCCTAGCTAGACCCGGATAATCTACCCCTCCTAAAATCGACTAAGGACCAGACGGCACGGCTCTCGGGTATGGGGGCGGATTATTGGCCTGGAATTTTTCCCAGGGCCGGAGTTTTTCCCAAGCCGGATAATATGCCCCTCCTAGTGCGCCAGATTATCCGACCCCCTGGGAATTTTGCTAAGGATAGGAGGTGCAGAGTGTAGGGAAGGGGGCGGAAGTTTGGGTCAGAGTTGTTGCTCTAGGCCAGATCTTTACCTAGGCCAGATTATTTGGCCCCACTTGGGCTGGATTATCCGCCTCTACGACTCCAAATGGCTACAATCGAGATGGGTTACAAATACTAAAAGGACATTGATTGTCTTAATCAGTTTTGGTGTTCGTTAACAACTTAAGGACCATTTTACTATCTGCTAATTTTGCCATGTCAATCTACTGAAAAGGGAAAAATCCGTGTCATTGTGGAAAAATACTTGGCTAAAACAGATGTTTCCTAGAAAGTCCAGACCGGAGTCTCTGGTGTGCAAAGACTGGAGTCTCCGGTGTGGTATGGAGTTTCGCCTCAAATCCACGGAGTGAATCCAAGATGAAGCCTAGGGTCAGATGATACGTTGTAAATGTATCTATAATTTTTGATGCTCCATGCTTGTTTTGTATCAACTATCTTATGTCTTGTCTACACTTTGAGGCATTTTTATACATTTTCTAGAACTAACCTATTGACAAGATGCCGTAGTGCCAGTTGCCTGTTTTCTGCTGTTTTTGGTTTCAGAAAAGCTAGTAAATAAATATTCTCAGAATTGGACGAAACAAAGCCTGAAGTTCCTATTTTTTCCGACACGAGACGGAGTCCAAAGAAGAGACAGAGGAGGGCAAGGGGCTGGCCACACCATAGGGTGGCGCGGGTCACCCCTAGCCGCACCACCAGGTGGTGTGGGCCCCTCGGGCGGCCACCGACCTCGCCTCTTCGCCTATATAAACCCCCCGAGATGGAAACCCTAGGGGAGGATCAGAATTCCACAAAAAGTTCCACCCAAGAGGAGATTCGGGGGATAGAAGTCTCTGTTCTGGCACCCTGCCTGGACGGGGAAGTGCCCCCGGAGCCATATCCATCGACTCCACCGCTATCTCCATCGTTGTTGCTGACTCCCATGATAAGGAGGGAGTAGTTCTCTCTCGAGCCTAAGGGCTCTACCAGTAGCTATGTGTTCATCTCTCTCTATGCGTGATCTTATTGAGATCATGAGCTTTGTAATCTAGTTGAATAAGTAGATCTATTTTGCGACTCAAGTGTTTTAATTAATCTCTGCTTATCCCCACGGTGTGAAGTTGATAGTGTGCACACCGTGTGGCACTTAGGCTAAGGTTACGGAAATACTTATCATGAGTATAATTTGAGTTGGATGTATCTATGAGATTGTGGTGTTTGTTGGAACCATCTAGCGCTCAAGGTGATAGTGAGGGGTTATCTTGATGGGGAATACGAACTTTAAGGCATGTTGTTATAGCCCTACATCGTCCAACTAGAGAGTAGTTCAGGGTAGCATAATGAAGAGAGGATATTTATATGAGAGTGTCTACTAGTGAAATTATGATCCCTAGGACTTGTTTATAAGCATTGAAACACCGTCTACAATCAGTCATGTTACATGTTTGCTTGCTGCCACTCTTATTTCAGATTGCAATTACCACTTATAATCATCCATATTACTTGTATTTCACTATCTCTTCGACAAACTAGTGCACCTATACACCTGACAAGTGTATTGGGTGTGTTGGGGACACAAGAGACTTCTTCTATCTTGATTGCAGGGTTGCTTGAGAGGGATACCTTTGACCACTTCCTCCCTGAGTTTGATAAACCTTGGGTGATACACTTAAGGGAAACTTGTTGCTGTTCTACAAACCTCTGCACTTGGAGGCCCAACACTGTCTACAAGAATAGAAGCATGCGTAGACATCAAGCTATTTTCTGGCACCGTTGCCTGGGAGGTAAGGTAAAAGGTACTCACATCCTCAGACTACTAAGCTATCTTCTAGTACTGTTGCTGGTGTGTGAGTGCTCAAAGTTATTTCCTTTAGATTCTGCAATTATATATTTTTGTTTCTTGTTTTTATTTTCACTACTTAGGCTTAATGGAAAACAACAAAAAATTAGAGAGCTTTATAGTATTTATCTTGAGTTAGGACATGAAGTGTTTGAAGAGAAAATTTAAAAACCTATGGAACTTTATTTGCATGCTAATAGCAATGTTATTAGTATGAATTCTTTGAACACCATTATTGCTAATGCTATGGAAAAGTCTAAGCTTGGGAAATCTAGTTTTTATGAAAATGATCTTTTTAGTCCCCCTAGCATGAAGGAGAAAATTTACTTTGATGATACTATACCTCCAATATATGATGATTACAATGATGAATATGATATTTTCAGTCCACCTACTATTGAGAAGAAAATTAATTATGATTACAATATGCATCCTATATTTGATGATTATGGTGATGAGAATAATAAGGATAGCTATTTTGTTGAATTTTCTCCCACTACGATCAATAAGAATTTCTATGCTTATAGGGAGAGTAATAATTATTTTATGCATGTGGCTCATGATAAGAATGTTTTATGTGATATTTATATTGTTAATTTTATTCATGATACTACTGAAAGTTATTATGAGAGAGGGAAACATGGTTTTATGTATCTCAACAATATTAAGTTTCCCCTCTTTATGTTGAAAATTTTGAAGTTGCACGTTTTGCTTTCCTATGCTTGTTGCTTTGTGCTTTCACGACTTGTTTCTTTACAAGATTATTTTTCATACGAAGTGGGTTAGACTTAAATTTGTTCCATATTTTCTTCTTGATGCTCTCTTTTACTGCAGTTCATATTTCTTATGTGAGCATCATCGAAATTATCATGCCTATCTTAATGGCTATAAAGAAAGAGCTTTTGGGAGACAACCCATTATATTTTTACTTTGAGTTTATTTTTGTTTTGTTGAGTCTTGGAAGTTATTTCCTCTGTAATAACCTCTCCTTATCCCTTTTGCTTGGTTTTTGTGCCAAGAATAACCTCTAATGAGAGGGAAGTAAGATATGGGGAAGTTGCTATCCCGAAACAGATTTCTATGCGTCACTGTAAAAATCGTGAAAAATCTTAGTACGTCGGATTGAGCTGTAATTTTTTTGCTTATGCCCCAGGTTATTACCCAACTTTCGTTAGTTTTTCACTTTTCGATTTGAGCAACAGAAGATTTTTGAAAAAATCGTTCTTTACCTGCTCGTCTGTTTTGATAGATTTCTGCCATTATTTGCATTTGCCTCTTAAGCGGTTTCTTTTGAGTTCTTTTGGATAACTTGAGCTTTTAAAAGAAATTGCTACAGAAGCTTATGTTTTAATGGATGATTTACTTGAGTTGAAACTGAACCCAAAGGATTATTATTTTAATACATTAATGTTGCTAATTAAGATTGTGTGAAGTTTTGTATAAAGGAAGTTTTCAAGTGTAGGGAGAGAATGATGTGATGAGATGAAGTATGGACAAAAACTCAAGCTTGGGGATGCCACCCATGTCACCCCAAGAAATATTCAAGAAGTACAAGCATCAAAGCTTGGGGATGCCCAAGGCACCCCCTTCTTCATCAATAATCTTAGGTCTTCTTTTAAGACACTTTATTTTTATTACCTTATGCATTATGTGTTGTTATTGGAGCGTCTTTGTTTTTAGTTTTATTTTGCTTTCTTTGCCGCAATAATTTGGTTAGATCCCAACACACTTCTTTTGGAGAGAGACACACCCTGTTATTCATTGCCTAGACCACTCTAGTTTTCACCCGTATTGTTTTGTGAGTGTTCTCCTTTGCTAGCACTACATTTAGCTTTAGTTTTCTTATTCTTTTTTGCTTAGAACTTTTTAGTTCTTCTTTGTATATGGGTGAGACATGCTCTCTGGTCTTTATTGATTCTTATCTTTGAGAGTTGTTTCAAATAAGTCGATTGGTGTTGGAAAAGAGTAGGAAGTTTCATGCTTATAGTGGTACAAAAGGAAGCTTGTCTTGACTATGACTTCGACTTTATCATGTCATGCTAGATGTTGCTTTGACCATATGCTTAGTGATTATTGTTGTAGCATGACTTGTTTCAAAACAATGGAGATTGCTTAATGTTCCTTGAACGAATCATGCGTTGTTTTAGCATACAAAAACATAATATTGTGGTATTCTCCTTTGATGCTTTATTTGGGTTGACTTGGCACATGCTTACACCATGTTAATACTATGAACCAGTCACCACAGCCTCTATGATCATTTAGTTTGTGACTTTCAATATCACTTTATGCTTTAATTAATAATGTTTTGTCGCTTTGCATGATTATGGCCATTATTGCTCTCTTAGTTGGTCGCTCCTAGTAGTTTGCTAGCCTCCACCTATACTGAGTATGAGTTCTACTCATGCATCCAACTCCCAAGAAACCAAGTTATTCCAAAGAGTCCACTATAAATTCCTATGCATGGTGTGTTACACCATTCCAAGTATATTCATGTTTTATCTACCTTCCAAATTAAACTTTTGTTATGTGAAAATTAGTGATTAAAGCTCTCACAAACTTGATGGCACACTTTATTTTCTTGCACTTAATAAACTTGAAACATTGTGTCCATCTATGTTGCTTATATGCTTGCACTTTATAAGTTGTGAATTAGCAAAACCATGATACCATGGGGAATGCTTTCAACATTGCACTTATTATTCAGTTGATATCATGTTCTTTTGTTTATGGATCACGGCGGTGTGAAATAAAAGGGGAGCTTGTAAGCTCATGGAGTTTGTATGTGTGTTAGAGAAACGCCTGGGAGGCTAGCCTAAGCCATGCCTAATCATGGTGGAAACTTGCAGCATAACCATAGTGAGCATTATGTGAAGCATCCTCTATAAAAACCTATGCAAATAGCAAATAAAAAGATTGCTGAGATGCTCATTGTCTGTTGCCTTGTCATTTTGATATGGGATAGTTCCTGTGTCATGGGGCTAGGGGTACCCGTTGGCGGTTCTCCATGATACACATGTACTTACAATGACAAGAACATGCTTGTGACTAAAGTTTAGTAGCATGAGGTTCGGTACTCGTAAGCAAGGGGAATGAGATTTTCAGCTTATAACTTGTCAAGCATATCCTCATATTTGTGTCACTTTAACCTTAATCACCTCAAGATGATTATGATAGGGGCCATGAGAGCTGAAAGCTAATAAGTACCATTATTTTTGGAAGCTCTTTATGAAACTTGAAATCCCTGCTTCCTTCTGTGAAGGGCTTTCTCTTTATCTTTTTATGTTGAGTCTCCATCTTCTATCTTTATGCACCCATTAAGAGAGCATAGTTGTCATTCTTAGTTTAATGTGCATTGTCCCAAAACTTGTTGATTGATTCATAACTTTTATATTGCTTGTTCTTAATTTATTTGTATCTAGTCCCCTTATGAACTTTGAAGGTGTCCTATGCATTTATGTTTTGCTATACCATGAAGGACAAGCTGATTACCAGTCTTATTATGTTTTCTATATGTGAAATAAACAAATGTCTTTCAATGCATTGTTATTCATGATCTTTTGTTTGTACCTTTTTATGTTGCAACTTAGTTGTTTTGTCTTATTGTTAGAACTATATCTTTTATGTTTATGTTAGAGTATTATGATCCTACCTATCAATGTTTTACAATACCTTGATCAAGATTGTGATGGTGCATGTATGTCACCTAAACAATTATTCTTTTTATAGCTTACCTACTCGAGGACGAGCAGGAGTTAAGCTTGGGGATGCCTGATACGTCGTAAACGTATCTATAATTGTTGATGCTCCATGCTTGTTTTGTATCAACTATCTTATGTTTTGTCTACACTTTGAGGCATTTTTATACATTTTCTGGAACTAACCTATAGACAAGATGTCGTAGTGCTAGTTGCCTGTTTTCTGCTATTTTTGGTTTCAGAAAAGCTAGTAAGGAAATATTGTTGGAATTGGACAAAACAAAGCCTGAAGTTCCTATTTTTTCCGACACAAGATGGATTCCAAAGCAGAGACAGAGGAGGGCTAGGGGCTGGCCACACCATAAGGTGGCGTGGGTCACCCTCTGTCCATGCCGCCAGGTGGTGTGGGCCCCTCGGGCAGTTACCGACCTCGCCTCTTTGCCTATATAAACCCCCCGAGACGAAAACCCTAGGGGGAGGATCAGAATTCCACGAAAAGTTCCGCAGCGCCGCTGCCACCGAAGAGGAGATTTGGGGGACTCTCGGTTCTGGCACCCTGCTGGGACGGGGAAGTGCCCCCTAGAGCCATCTCCATCAACTCCACCGTCATCTCGATCGCCGTTGGTGACTCCCATGATGAGGAGGGAGTAGTTCTCTCTCGAGGAAAAGGGCTCTACCGGTAGCTATGTGTTCATCTCTCTCTCTCTATGCGTGATCTTATTGAGATCATGAGCTTTGTAATCTAGTTGAATAAGTAGATCTATTCTGCTACTCAAGTGCTTTAATTAATCTCTGCTTATCCCCACGTGTGTGAAGTTGATAGTGTGCACACCGTGTGGCACTTAGTCTAAGGTTACATAAATACTTATCATGAGTATAATTTGAGTTGGATGTCTCTATGAGATTGTGGTGTTTGTTGGAACCATCTAGCGCTCAAGGTGATAGTGAGGGGTTATCTAGATGGGGAATGCAAACTTTAAGGTGTGCTTTTATAGCCCAACATCGTCCAATCAGAGAGTAGTTCAAGGTAGCATAATGAAGAGAAGATATTTATATGAGAGTGTCCACTAGTGAAAGTATGATCTCTAGGCCTTGTTTCTAAGCATTGAAACACTGTTTACAATCAGTTATGTTACATGTTTGCTTGCTGCCAGTTTTATTTCAGATTGCAATTACCACTTATAATCATCCATATTACTTGTATTTCACTATCTCTTCGCTGAACTAGTGCACCTATACACCTGACAAGTGTATTGGGTGTGTTGGGGACACAAGAGACTTCTTGTATCTTGATTGCAGGGTTGCTTGAGAGGGATACCTTTGACCACTTCCTCCCTGAGTTCAATAAACCTTGGGTGATCCACTTAAGGGAAACTTGCTGCTGTTCTACAAACCTCTACACTTGGAGGCCCAACACTATCTACAAGAATAGAAGCGTGCGTAGACATCATCAGACTGTCTAGGGGTCCGGAGATAGGCCGGATATTGGCCTAAATCTCTGGTTTATTCTAACAGACTGAAATCTCCGGTATGAAAAGTCCAGAGTCTCTGGTGTGCTCAAGTCTGGAGTTCCTTCCAATTCTCCGGAGGGAGTGTCAAGACTAGGCCCAGCACATTCTGATAAGTGGTCCGGAGACTGAGCGGAGACTGACCGGAATCTCCAGGGTGCAGACCGGAGTCTTCGGTGTGCAGATCCGAGTTTCTGGTGTGGAAACTCCCCAACAGGCAGAAAATGGTCTGAAATCTGTGGGGCTATAAATAGGGGACTCCATCCCCTACCTCCAGCTGCTCATCCCAGAAAAGAAGAACACCCCCATTAGAGCCACCAAATCAACAAGATCTCCCCATCCAACCGTCCAAAGTCGCTGATCTTTGGAGAATCGAAGGAGGAGGCCTTTATCTATAGCTTCACCAAGAGAGATCTTCATTTGCTCCCTCATTCACTTGAGGGCCCCTTGCTCAAGGGTTTCATTGGAAACCCTAGGCCTTGATTTGGTTCTTACAAGCTTGTCTTTGATTGTTGTGACATCTTGCTTGGATTCAGGAGCCTCAAATTCAGTTGTAGATGTGTGCCTCGAACTTGTTATAAGGGTGCCAGCTACCACCTGGAAGGTTGCCGATATAGTGGAAGCGTGAATCGATCCCTTTCGGGTGAGGTTCACCGGAGAACAAGGGAGGCCTCTCGTGGCGTTGGTGGTTTCATACCACCCCTCTCCAAACGCAGACGTACTTCCCCTCAAAAGGAAGGTATTGCGGAAAATAATCCTTGTGTCTCCATGTGCTTCATTTCAGTTACTTCTATCCTTTACTACACCTTACTTATATCTTGCTCTTTCTTAGTTAGTTGTTCTAGTGATACATATAGGTAAATTCACCTTAGTTGTATATCTAGAGAATTTACCTCTTGTGTAAAACCCTAATTTTAAAAGAGTAAAATTTGAATTAGCACATATTTACTCCCCCCTTCTAGGTGCCCCATATGATTCTTTCAATTGGTATTAGAGCCTCGTCTCTTTATTCGAGCTTAACCGCATAAGAGTATATGGGTAACCCAGATGGAGATGGAGAGGGTGTGGCTAGCACTTCTATGACCATGGTAGATCTCAATAAGTTGGAAACAAGTTTGAGCTCTTCCTTGGGCAACGAAATCCAACAGTTGAGCAACTTGTTAAGGAAAAGATAGTCTCACCACCTCCCTCTCAATAGGAACCACCTCCAATCCTGAAGGTGAATGCTTTGGCTAAGCCAACGGGTGAAGTAGTGGGGGATGAACATATTGCCACAAACTCCTCCACCAAAAAGGGTGATGGGAAGGAAAGGCACCATGCGGTTCCCGGATGGTACTCTCCCAACCTCTTGATCCCTCATCCCCATATAAATAATAGAGGTGACCCACCTATGCTCGTCGCACATTCTTTTGCTCAGTGGCAAGTTTTGATGAAATCTCATGTGCAACTCTTGCATTGACTTGTGAACGTTATTGAAGAAGGACTCAAAATTGAGGATCCAACCAACTTGACAAGAAGAGAAGTGGTAAATATTCAACTCAATGCCACTGCCTTGCACATGATTCAACTTGGGGTGGAGCCAAAAGACTTTCCCCACATTGAGCACTTCGATACCGCCAAGGAAGCTTGGGATGCTCTCATTGATTTGTTTGTTGGGAATGAGAGCATGATAAGAAACAAATATGATGCCCTAAGCAATGAAGACGAATGCTTCTATATGAAGGATGGTGACGATCATGAAGAAATGTATCGAAGACTCAAATCCACTGCCACCGCCTTCATAAATGTTGGTGCCTCTCATATTGATGATGCTTGGATAAAGATGAAGTATGTGAGTGCGCTCATGCCCTTCGAGCCCACTGACTTGAAGATTCTCCAAGGAAGACACAAATATCATCTCATGACCTCTAATGAAGTTATGCAAGAGATGTACGCCTTCAAGGTTGCTGCTAAGAATGCCAAAGATGCCCGGGCTCGTGCCATTGGAATGAGCAGTGGTGTTAATCTTGCCTTGAAGGCCAAGGTTGTGGAGTATGAAGAAGAAGAAGGAAGTGATGATGTACTTACTATGAGCCACCCTAAAGATGTTAAGGTTTCTCATGGTGGATACATGGTCTTCTATGCGAGAAACTTTTGGAAAGATCCCGCCAAGGACAAGATGTAGATGCAATGAAGAAGCAACCCAAGTGGTAGAAAATAGAATGGTTCAAGATTGAGAACTTGCTTCAACTATGGTGACCGCTATCATTTTGTTGTCGGGTGTCCATATGAGAAGAGAGAAGATCATGGTGGTGCACTCATATTGAATAAAAATCCAAAGGCCCCTTTCAAGAAGCCTTTCAACAAGAAGAATGCCACCAACAAGAAGTCCGGTGACATTGCATTGATAGCACATGAAGAGTTCTCTTCTGATGATGAAGAATAGGAGGAAGAAGAAGAAACGACGAATGGTGTGGCAGCCATCGCCACCACCTCTACATCCACTTGCTCCCTCTTCGATTCCCCAAATGAGAACATCTCCAACAAGAACGTCACTTGCTTATGGCAAGAGCATCGGAGGTATCAACATCTTCTCTCTCCACCTCTATTATCAATGATGAATTGAATGATGATATAACTCTTGAGGTGAAGGTGGAATTAGTTGCTTTCGATTCTTATATGACTAACTTGCAAGGGGAGCACAAGAAGCATTTTGTAAATCTCTTGAACCAACTTGCTCACACACAAGAGCTCCTTAATGAGAGATGCAAAAGAGAGCACCTACTTGAGATGGATGCTCTAACTAATGCTCTAGAAGAAGAACAAGAGACTAGGGAGTCCCTTGAAGAAAAACTTGAAAGCATCAATGAGGCAAATGATAAAATAGAAGCTAAACTCATTAATGATCATGATCATGCCATTGCAAAGTATAAAAAGGCTAAAAAGGACAAGATTGAGTTTGGTGTTGTTCATAACAAACTTGCCGAGGATTTTGAGAAGATTAAAAGGCCCACAAGGCCTTGGAAAGTGAACTCTTGACTCTCACAAAGTCTCGTGAATAACTTCAAACTCAATTGACTAATGTTGCTTCACCTAGTATTTTCATTCCTCTAGTAGTACAAACATCCTTGAAGAAAACGCTAGGTTGAAGGGGGAGCTTGCAAAGGCCACCTTCCCTAAAGGAAACAAGTCTCCTGATGACCTATTGAGTAAGAAAAGGTCAAATAATGAGAAAAGAGGTCTTGGCTATGTGTCCAAGGCCAAGAAAAAGAACAAGAAGAAGAAGTCCAAGCCCACACAAGCAAAAGACAAGACCATTATGGGTAGTAACACCACAAGTGGCAAAACTATGTCACAAGATGACTTTGCTGGAAGTGCTAACCCTCACTATGTATTAATGCGTAATTCTTATGGTGATGTTTATGCACAATATGTCAGTCCATTTGATGGTTATATTTGTTTTGGTCTATTGGGTTCCCAATACCCTTGCACTAACAAAAGAGGAACCATTGAAAAATGGGTACCTAAAAACTATTTTGATCTCTTGTAGAACTATGCTTTCGGAGGGTCAAAGTGGGTGCTTGATAGTGGATGCACAAGTCATATGCCCGGAAGCAAGGAGATTATGATGTTGATAAGGCCAAATCATGATCAAATAACCGTCACTTATGACGATAAATCAAGATCTCAGGTAATGGGTCTTGGCAAGGTTGTGGTTGCACACGATACTACTCTTGTGGACGTCATTCTTGTTGAGACCCTTGGCTATAATTTACTTTCAGTCCGTGCTCTTGGAAAGATGGACTTTGCCGTCTTTATAGATAATGATATTGTGGTTCTCTTGTGGAGTAAGACTCTAAAGGTCGCTTTTGTTGGGTACATCAAAAATGACTTGTATGTGGTGGACTTTTCCGGGAAAACCACTACAAGTGCGATGTGCCTATTCGGCAAGGCCGATGTGGGTTGGTTATGGAATCACCGACTAGCCCATGTCAATATGAGAACTTTGCAAAGTCTCCACAAGGGTGGATATATTGTTGGACTAAAAGAAAATGTTTGTTTTGCCAAAGATCGTGTTTGCAGGGCTTGTGTTGAAGTAAAGAAGCATGATTCTCTCCACAAGCCAAATAACATTATAAAGTCTAAGAGGATCTTGGAGGTCCTTCATGTGGATCTCTTTGGTCCTCCATCTCATGCAAGTCTTCGTGGGAAGAAATATTCTTTGGTGATTATTGATGACTACTCAAGATATTCATGGGTATACTTCTTCAAGTTGAAGAGTGAGACCCAATGATACCTTCGATCCGGATTACGGATGTAGTATAGCTTCTTTTCCCTAGTATACCTAGGTTATCGAATCCTCGGGAAGCGAATGCGTAGTGAAGTTACTTTAACGGACCTTCGGGAGTTTTAGAATTCCTTTTGTCTTTTTACCGGACCAATAGCTTGCGTATTTTTGTTGTTGTTGATGATGGAGAGAGAGGGCCTAGGGCATTCGGTTTCACCTGTAGCTGTGCAAAACATCTTATGGGAATAAAAGATGGAAATAAAGTATGCATGTACTTGTTAGAGCAAGATAAATTATATGTGGGCAGTGCATCCATAATTTCTATTGCCTCCGTAACCACTTATAGAAATAACCTACTAGTCTCATCCATAGAAGAAAGATAACTAATGATATGCATAGTGATGTCACCGTTAATCCCAAGTAAATCCCTCACATACAGCCGTACTACCCCTTCTGTCACTGGGGTTCCCAACCTGCAGATCAATCATTACTCATACTCCCTATACCTGGATCAACCCTCGGGGTCAACCCTCTAAGTCATAATCCAGATATGTGTTTTTAATGAATTGCACAATGGTTAGTTGGAGGAGATCCAAGCAACCAGTGATAGCGAGATATACAATGGAGGCGGAATATATCTCTACTTCATAAGAAGTGGTGGAAGCATTTTGGATGAATGAGTTCATTTCTGAACTGGGTGTGGTTCCAAGTGCTTTGGATCCAATGCTAATATATTGTGACAACAATAGTGCCATAGCCAATGCTAAGGAACCAAGGTCTCACAAGAATTCCAAGCATATAAAGAGTCGGTTTAACTCCATCCAAGAACATGTTTAGAATGGCGATGTAGAGATTTGCAAAGTAGACACGGATGTGAATGTGGCAGACCCGTTGACTAAAGCTCTCCCAAGGGCAAAACTTGATCAACACCAGAAATCTATGGGTGTTAGATTTATCACTATGTAAACTAGATTATTGACTCTAGTCCAAGTGGGAGATTGAAAGGAATATACCCAAGAGGCAATAATAAAGAGGTTATTATGCTATTCTAGGTTTATAATAGATCTTTATTTTTCATGCTATAATTGGGTTAATAGGAAACATTAATACATGTGTGATTTATAAACAGAAAGGTTCCTAGTAATGCCTCTCTTAATACTAGCTTATTGATTAACTAATGATCACAAGTTTCCTGATCATGAATATTGGATGTTGTTAATAACAGGGTCATACCATTGGAGAATGATATGATGAATAGTCACCCGAAGTAGATGTAGCAATACGATCATGTCCTCAAGTTTATATCTCTATCACATTCGTAGTAACTCAATGTCCTTAGACCATGAGATCATGTCAATCACTTTCACTGGAAAGGTACTTTGATTCCATCAAACGTCACACCATAACTGGGTGATTATAAAGGTGTCGTTGGGTACTTGGAAAGTGTTAGTTGAGGCTCATGGATCAAGAGTGGGATTTGTCCATCTGGATGTCAGTGAGATATAATCAGGGCCCTCTCGGTGATATCACATTGACATAGCTTGTAAGAAAGTGATTTGATCAATAGAATGATATATCACAAGAACAATAAAAAGAATACTTGTCGGGAATGATACCTTTGATCCGGATTACGGATGTAGTATAGCTTCTTTTGCCCTAGTATACCTAGGTTATCGAATCCTCAGGAAGCGAATGCGTAGTGAAGTTACTTTAACGGACCTTTGGGAGTTTTAGACTTCCTTTTGTCTTTTTACCAGACCAATAGCTTGCGTCTTTTTGTTGTTGTCGATGATCGAGAGAGAGGGCCTAGGGCATTCGGTTTCACCTATAGCTGTGCAAAACATCTGATGGGAATAAAAGATAGAAATAAAGTATGCATGTACTTGTTAGAGCAAGATAAATTATATGTGGGCAGTGCATCTATAATTGCTATTGCCTCCGCAACCGCTTATAACAATAACCTACTAGTCTCATCCTTAGAAGAAATAGAACTAATGATATGCATAGTGATGTCACCGTTAATCCCAAGTAAATCCCTCACATACAGTCGTATTACCCCTTCCGTCACTAGGGTTCCCAACCTGTAGATCAGTCATTACTCATACTCTCTATACCTGGCTCAACCCTCGGGGTCTTGGGTACCTGACAAGTCCTTGGATTGAGGCAAGAGAGGATACAATAATCATCATGTCATACAAACTAATACATGATCCCATCTATGATAAATAACATGCACAAACGCTACATGGCTAGGTTGAAGCCCTTAGCCCAAGGAGAATTACTCACACATAGAGATGAGATCAACAATCAAAAACATTGTAATGAAAATCATAATATTGATAGAAATAGTCTTACAATGTCGCCAATCGAAGAAGAGATCTACTATTACAAGTGGTGGACTATGGTTGTGGAGATGGAGGAAGGTTTTGAGATCTGGAGGCAGCTCGTGATCTGTGGCTGAGACTTTTTGGCGAGGTCTGGTTTGTTTTCTCGTCGCCCAAGGATTCTTTATATAGGGGTCCCTTCATGAAATTTGTTCTATTTGACCTAGCGGTGGCGGCGCCAACTATACGACCAGAGCTATACAACTAGAATTTTCGCTCTGGTCATATAGTTGGTCGTTAAAGTGTCTGCCTCCGCTTTACGACTCCTGGTTTCTTCTAGTTGTTGGAAATCTCGTATCTTTGAATTTAATGTAGTGATTCCCATCTTCAAACGACATTATCTGCATAGAGAAAATATAAAAGAAATGATTGCATACCCTTCTAAATATTAGGTATTAGTGGCCGGGTTTAGAGAGATA
Organism: Avena eriantha; assembly: GCA_910589775.1. Lineage (NCBI taxonomy): Eukaryota > Viridiplantae > Streptophyta > Magnoliopsida > Poales > Poaceae > Avena > Avena eriantha. The sequence continues at coordinate 166,352,408 of OU342743.1, read as the reverse complement.
TTTCATCAAAATTATGAATAATATCCAGTTTAAATGTGGACATAGATGGCTATATTTCAGAACCATCACCCAACGATACTTCATTGACTTCGTCAATATGGTTCAACATCAATAGAATGTGCCCGTGCTGGTAATAAGAAGTGACAACGGCACGGAGTTTAAGAACTACACATTAAATGGATTTCTTAGTGATGAGGGATTACAACATCAATATTCTATTGCATATACCCCTCAACAAAATGGTGTAGCTTAGAGGAAGAACCGAACATTGATGGATATGGCAATGTCCATGTTAGCAGAGTTTAAGTCTCCATACAACTTTTGGGCTGAGGCAATTTCTACCGCATGCCATGCATCAAACCGGCTCTACCTCCGCAAAGAGTTGATCAAGAATCCATATCAAATACTTACTGATAACAAGCCCAATGTCTCATACTTCTGAGTGTTTGGTTGTAAGTGTTTCTATCTCATAAAAGGTGTTCTTTTGTCCAAATTTGATTCGAAAGGTTTAGAGGGTATTTTTGTTGGCTATGGTCTCGATTCCCACACTTATAGAAACTATGATAAATTCTCCGGCATTTTCATAGAGTCTTCTAGTGTGATTTTCGAAGAATATGATGGCCCCCAAGCTGGGCGTGTTGATGTTTGTGATGTAGATGATGAAATAACTCAAGATTCCATAAGAAGAATGGGTGCAGCATTCATCCGCCCTATTGAGGAACCCCTTGTGGCGGATCGAGAAGAACTATGCTCTACTCAAGTGGAGCCCTTGTCTTCACAACATCAACAAACTCCTATTGATGAAGCCAACGATGACACAAGCCAAAGACAAGCTCAGAACCCTCTCCATGTTGATCAGGATGGAAGCTCCAGGCCGAACTATCCGGCCTCTCCATTGACTGGATTATCCAGTCCTGCATAGTCAATTGCATAATACAGATTTATTTAGTCATCCACAAGATCATCTCAACGCCTTTCAAATAATATGCCTGAGCAAGACCAAGATCAACCTGTACCTCATATTGGTGAACATGAACCCATTGTTGATCAAGGTCGAAATGAAGGTCAAGAAGAGGACCATAATGATGAAGAGGTCCCCATAAGGAACAACATGGAGATCGAAACTCGTCACAAAGCTAGAGTGGATAGAATGTTGGAAAGAAGAGACCAAACTCTTGAGAATGTTCTTGGTGATCTAAGGAGTGGAATGTCCACTCGAGCTCAATTGAAGCATTTTGGTGAGCACCAAGCTCGTATATCCATGGTGGAGCCCAAGAAAGTGTGGGAAGCTCTTGAAGATTTAGATTGGTTATAAGCCATGCACAAAGAGGTCAACAACTTTGAGAGAAACAAAGTCTGGAAGTTAGTAGAAAAGCTCAAAGATTGTAGCAATGTAATTGGTACTAACTGGATATTCAAGAACAAGCAAGATGAGCATGGAATTATTGTGAGGAACAAGGCGAGATTGGTAGCTCAAGGGTTCTCACAATTGAAGGCATTGATTATGGAGAGCCCTATGCTCCCATGGCTCGCCTTGAGTCCATCCGTATCGTTCGTGCATATGTTGCACATCATAATTTTAAATTACAACAAATGGATGTGGAAAGTGCTTTTCTAAATGGTCCATTGCATGAGTTGGTTTATGTTTGATATGTACAAAACGTATCTACTTTCCCGAACACTTTTGCTATTGTTTCTCCTCTAAACTTGTGTGATTTGGATGCAACTAACATGGACTGACGCTGTTTTCAGCAGAATTGCCTTGGTGTCTACTTTTTGTGCAGCAAATCAACTATCAGGAAAAATCCCGGAAAATATGCCAAAAATCCTATTTCACCCGAAGACCCCAGGAGCCAGAATACGAGACGGAGAAGATCCAAGGGGTGGCCACACCACCTGGTGGCGCGGGCCAGGACAGGCCACGCTAGGGGGTGGTGTGGGCCCCCCAGACACCCCCTCGGTCTCCCTCTTCGCCTATAAGAAGCCTTCTGACCTAAAAACTCCGGGGGGGTTCGACGTTTTTCCAGAAGGAGTTCCGCTTCGCCGCCACCACCAGATTCCACGAAACAACACCGGAAACTCCGTTCTGGCACCCTGCCGGGACAGGGAATTGGAGGAGATCATCGCCATCATCGCCACCATCGCTTGTCCATCGACCATCCATGTTTCCCCCATCTATGAGTGAGTAATCCCCCGTTGTAGGCTATGGGGATGGTATGGACTGGATGAGATAGTTCATGTAATGGCATCAGATTGTGAGGGCATGGTGCCTAGTATCTTTTATTAGTGCTTTATGACTTTTATGCGACTTGTTATGCTTAATGCTTGTCATTAGGGCCCGAGTGCCATGATTTCAGATCTGAACATGTTATTGATTCATTATGATAGTATTGTTTATGGTCTTATCTGCAAGTTGTATACACATGTTGTTGTCTAGAACCAATGGCCCCGAAGTGACAGAAATCAGGATAACCGGAGGGAATGGCCAGTAGTTCCCTTGAGGCCCCGCTGCAAACGGGCTCGCAGGACAAAAGATGTTGTGTAAATTCTCATTGCGAGCACGTATGACTATATATGGAACACATACCTAGGATTATCTAGTACTTGGATGCTTTATCTTATTTATCTACAATTGCCCTATGTTCTGATTGCTATGTGAATTGCCTTGTCCATGCAACGCCCGTCCATCCATCCCTGTGCCTACCGCACTTGAATCATATTGTTTACTGCTATTGTTACTGTTGTCTTATGATACATTGCAAATGTATCTATAATTTTTGATGTTCCATGCTTGGTTTTATCCACTTTCTTGTGTTTTTTCCACACTTTGGAGTACTTTTCATATGATTTCTTGGACTAACCTATTAACAAGAGCCACAGTGCCAGCTGCTTGTTTTCTGCTGTTTTTGGTTCCTGGAAAGTCAGAAAATGAATATTCTCGGAATTGGACGGGACAAAAGCCAAAATGCCTATTTTTCCAGAAGACTCCAGGAGCCAGAATACGAGACGGAGAAGAGCCAGGGGGTGGCCACACCACCTGGTGGCGCGGGCCAGGCCAAGCCGCGCCAGGGGGTGATGTGGGCCCCCCAGGCACCCCCTCGGTCTTCCTCTTCGCCTATAAGAAGCCTTCTGACCTAAAAACTCCAGGGGGTTCGACGTTTTTCCAGAAGGAGTTCCGCTCTGCCGCCACCACCAGATTCCACGAAACAGCACCAGAAACTCCGTTCTGGCACCCTGCCGGGACGGGGAATTGGAGGAGATCATCCCCATCATCATCACCATCGCATCTCCATCGACCATCCATGTTTCCCCCAACTATGAGTGAGTAATCCCCCGCTGTAGGCTATGGGGAAGGTAGGGATTGGATGAGATTGTTCATGTAATGGCATCAGATTGTTAGGGCATGGTGCCTAGTATCTTTTATTAGTGCTTTATGACTTTTTTGCGACTTGTTATGCTTAAAGCTTGTCACTAGGGCCCGAGTGCCATGATTTCAGATCTGAACATGTTATTGATTCATTATGATAGTATTGGTTTTGGTCTTATCTACAAGTTGTGTACACACGTTGTTGTTTGGAACCAATGGCCCCGAAGTGACAGAAATCAGGATATCCGAAGGGAATGGCTTTGATGTGAGGATCACATGTGTTCACGGAGTGTTAATGCTTTGCTTCGGTGCTCTATTAAAAGGAGCACCTTAATTGCTAGTAGTTCCCTTGAGGCCCCGCTGCAAACGGGCTGGCAAGACAAATGATGTTTTGCAAGTTCTCATTGCGAGCACGTATGACTATATATGGAACACATGCCTAGGATTGTCTATTACTTGGATGCTTTATCTTATTTATCTGCAATTTCCCTATGTTCTGATTCCTATGTGAATTGTCTTGTCCATGCAACGCCCGTCCATCCATCCCTATGCCTACCGCACTCGAATCCTATTGTTACTGCTATTGTTACTACTGTCTTTACTTTACTGCTGCTGCTACTTTTCTATTCCTACTATAAAATAGTTGCTACTGATAAACCGCTGTGAGCAAGATTGTTTCCAGGTGCAGCTGAGTTGACAACTCAGTTGTTAAGGCGTATAAATATTCTTTGGCTCCCCTTGTGTCGAATCAATAAATTGGGTTTCACTTCCCTCCAAAATACTGCGATACACCCCCTATACTTGTGGGTCATCAAGACTATTTTCTGGCGCCGTTGTCGGGGAGCATAGCTTTATTTATCAAGTTCACTTGGATTCACTATTGTTCAAGTAAGTTTATTTTTGCCTTGTTTGCTTGTTTCTTTATCAAAAATACAAAAAAAGTAGTTCCTACTCTAGTTGTTATTTTCGTTGGTCTGTCATTGTCTTGCTTTGTCATGCTTGATGTCAATGGTTGGTTTCTTTGAAACTGAATCTTATTGGCAAGGTGGGTTCATGAAAGATCAAAAATATTATTATAAGGAACACCGCTTGTCACAAAAAGGAAACACTTATGGGAACAAATTGATAAATTGTATACGATTGCTAGAAACGTGTGCTCTACTTATAATGTTACTTATTGCTGTGATAAATCTTGTTGTAGAAAGAGGTATAAACACCTCCCTTTTCAATGTGAGTATAATGATAATGATACCATATCTTCTTATGCTAAAGGAATTTATGACTTTTATGATGCGGAACAAATTGAAGAATTTATTGCTTGGAAGGGTGCTTTTGAACTTGCTAGTTTGTTTGAAAATATTGATGATTCACCTTACAAATATGAGGTTTATGGTATACTTAAATTTTGTTTTGATAATTACAAGGACAAAAATGGCTATATTCTTGAATATTTTAATAGATGCTTTCCACAAATGGAAGAGACTAGTGCCTTGCAGGATACTATGGAAGAAGAAATTGATGAACCTGAAATCTCATTAGATGAAAAAGAGGAGGAGAGTGATGAACAAAAGGAGGAAGAATGGATTAGCTACCCATGCCTACCTTCTAATGAGAGTAACTCTTTATCCCTTACATTATTTGATTGTCCTCCATGCTTGCTAAAGGAGGATGAATGTTATGTTCCTGAGGATTCTTTTGAAAATGTTTATAATAAAGCTCTAGTGCTTGTAGATCATGAAAAGCATGCTTTATGTGATAGTTATATTGTTGAGTTTATTCATGAGGCTACTCAAAATTATTATGAGAGAGGAAAATATGGTTGTAGAGTTTTCATGGTACTGAAACACCTCTCTATGTGCTGAAAGTTTTGAAGTCACTCTTGTTTTATCTTCCTATGCCTGTCACTTTGTTCCTTGCGAATTTATTTGCATACACTATTCCTATGCATAGGAAGTGGGTTAGACTTAAATGTGTTTTGAATTTGCTTCTTGATGCTCTGTTTTACTTCAACTCTTATTTCTTATGTGAGCATCCTCTCAAACTTTCATGCCTAAAGATGATAATATGTCTATTATTCTTGGGAGACCTTTTCTTAATACTGCAGGAGCTGTTATTAATTGTAATCAAGGAAAGGTGACTTTCAATGTTAATGACAAGGAACATCCTGTCTATTTCCCAAAGAACATTGAAAGGACTTATGGTTTGAATTCAATTGAACATGTTGAAGGCATTCAAGTTGGAGAAATACATTGTCCCATACCAAGAGAAAAATTTGAAACTATTATGATTGGGACCATTGCTATCAAGGTTGAGGTAACATAATCATTAGTGGAATACAAAGTTTTGTCTCATATGAAATTGTTTTGGTAACAAGACTTGATCAACCTTGTTAACAAAAGGATTTCATTGAACAAAGCAATGTTTTCACCATGATTATCTCCGGTTACTTCTATTCTATCCATTTTAGTTTTTGCTTATGCCTAACTTAAAGGCGTTAAAGAAAAGTACTTATTGGGAGATAGCCCAAAAGTTTTAGATGAGTCTTGGAATCTATTACTTCAGTAATAACCGCTCCTTATCCTTTTATTTGCTTTTTGTGCCAAGAGTAAACTCTAATGAGAGAGAAGTAATGATTGGGAAAGTTGCTGTCCCAAAACAGATTTCTGTGCTTCACCATAAAAATTCGTGTAAAATCTATGTACGTCCTTTTGAGGCGTGAATGTGTGTGCTTCTGCCCCAGGTTGTTATCTAACTTTCGTTAGTTCAGCACTTTTTGATTTGAGCAACAGAAGGTCTTCGAAAAAATTCGTCTTTACCTGCTGGTCTGTTTTGACAGATTTCTGCCATTTTCTGCATTTGCTTCTTGTTGGTTCCTTTTTGAGTTCTTTTGGGGAATTGAGCTTTTTGAGGGAAGTGGTACAGTAGCTAGTGTTCTAATGGAAGTTTATTTGGTGTTATAACTGAACCTTAAGACTTATTATCTTGAGTGCACTAATGTTGCTAATAAAGATTGTGTTCAGTTTTGTATGAAGGAAAAATTTCAGGTGTATGGAAGGAATGAGTAATGAGATGAAGGATGGACTAAAGCTCAAGCTTCGGGATGCCACGCGTGTCACCCCAAGAAATATCCAAGAAGTACAAGTGTCAAAGCTTGGGGATGCCCAAGGCATCCCCTTCTTCATCAATAAAAATATCAGGTTTCATGCACAGTTGTGTTGTTCTTGGAGCGTCTTCTTTTTCGTTTTTCATTTTGGTTTTCGTTTTCTTGGTTTACTTAGTTTTCTGAATAAATTGGTTGTACCTCCTCTTTCGTACATTGGTTTTCAAATAATTTGGTTTGGATTGGAAAAGAGTAGGAAAGTTCATGCTTAACTGTTAAAGAGAGCTTGTTTTTGACTGTGCCTATGCTTTGTCATGCCATGCTTGATATTTTTTTGGCTTTATGTTTAGTATTCTTTGCTGTAGCATCACTTGTTATAAACAATTGAGATTGCTTAATGTGCCTTGGAAGAATCATGCGTTGTTTTAGCATATTAAAGCATAGTATAGTGGTATTCTCCTTTGATGCTTTATTTGGGTTGACTTGGCACATGCTCACACCATGTTATGACTATCTCAAGTCACCATAGCCTTTATGATCCTTTAGTTTTCAACTTGTAGTATCACTTTATGCTTTGATCAATGATGTTTTGTCGCTCTGCATGATTATGGCCATTATTGCTCTCTCGTTTGTCGCTCCCTTACCATTGCTAGCCTTCACTTTCACTGAGTATGTCTTACTCATGTTTCCAACTCCCCAAAACTAAATATTGCCAAAGTGTCCACCATACCTACCTATTAGCATCATTTGCTACTTCCGTGCATATGCAATATGCATTGTTTTCCTCCGAATAAAATGTTTGCTTGTTATGAGAAAGTTAGTTTGTAAAGCTCTCACGAACTTGATGGCACACTTTATTTCCTTGCATTTAATAAACCTGAACCATTGCGTCCTTCTTTGTTGCGTTTATGTTTGCGCTTTATAAGTTGAAGTTAGCAGAACCATGTATCATGGGGAACGCTATCAACATTTCATTGGTACTTAGTACCTTGTTGATATCATGTTCTTTTGCTTATGGATCTCGGTGGTGTGAAATAAAAGTGGAACTTGTAAGATCATGGAGTTTGTATGTATGTTAGAGAAACGCCTGGGCCGCTAGCCTAAGCCATGCCTAATCATGGTGGAAACTTGCAGCATAACCATAATGAGCATTCTATGAAGCATCCTCAATAAAAATCTATGCACATAGTAAATAAAAAGATTGTTGAGATGCTCATTGTCTGCTTGCCTTGTCATTTTGATTATGGGATAGCTCCTGTATCATGTGCAAGGGGTACCCTATTGGCGGTTCTCTATGATACATATATACTTACAATGAAAAGAGCTTACTCGTGACTGAAGTTGAGTAGCATGAGTATCGGTCTTCGTAAGTAAGGGGCATGAGACTTTGATTTATAACTTGTCAAGCATATCCTCTTAGTTGTGTCACTTTAACCTTAACCACTTAAAGATTCTTAGGATAGTGGCAATGAGAGCTCAAAGCTAATGAGTATCATACTTTCAGCATTTGGAAGCCTTTCAAACTTTTCAAAACATGTTCATTTCCTTGTCGAGTCTCCACACATTCTATGAGCACTTTCTTGAGAGCATAGTGGCCATTCTTAGTTCTATGTGCATTGTCCCAAAACTTGTTGATTGATGCTTACCTTGATATTGCTTGTTTTAAACTATTTGTATCTAGTCACTCTTGTAAACTTTGAAGCTGTCCTATGCATTTATGTTTGCTACTCTGTGAGGGACAAGCTGAATGCCACTATGCTATGTTTTATTTATGTAAAACAAACAAACGTCTTGCAAAGCATTGTTATGCATGAATCTTTTGTTTGTGCCTTTTTATGCTGCATCATAGTTTCTTTGTATTATTGCTAGAGTCATGTTATGATTGAAGTACTATGATCCCAGCTTTGAATGTTTTACAAATACTTTGATCAAGTTTATGATGGTGCATGTCACCTCAAAAATTATTGTTTCTTTTTATCACATACCTACTCGAGGACGAGCAGGAGTTAAGCTTGGGGATGTTGATACATTGCAAATTTATCTATAATTTTTTATGTTCCATGCTTGGTTTTATCCACTTTCTTGTGTTTTGTCCACACTTTGGAGTAATTTTCATGTGATTTCTTGGACTAACCTATTAACAAGAGCCACAGTGCTAGCTGCTTGTTTTCTGCTGTTTTTAGTTCCAAGAAAGTCAGAAAATGAATATACTCGGAATTGGAGGGGACAAAAGCCAAAGTGCCTATTTTTCCAGAAGACTCCAGGAGCCAGAATACGAGACGGAGAAGAGCCAGGGGGTGGCCAGACCACCTGGTGGCGCGGGTCAGGCCAGGCCGCGCGAGGGGGTGGTGTGGGCCCCCCCAGGCACCCCCTCGATCTCCCTCTTCTCCTATAAGAAGCCTTCTGACCTAAAAACTCCGGGGGGTTCGAAGTTTTTCCAGAAGGAGTTCCGCTCTGCCGCCACCACCAGATTCCACAAAACAGCACCAGAAACTCCGTTCTGGCACCCTGCCGGGACGGGGAATTGGAGGAGATCATCGCCATCATCATCACCATCGCTTCTCCATCGACCATCCATGTTTCCCCCAACTATGAGTGAGTAATCCCTCGCTGTAGGCTATGGGGATGGTAGGGATTGGATGAGATCGTTCATGTAATGGGATCCGATTTTTAGGTTATGGTGCCTAGTATCTTTTATTAGTGATTTATGACTTTGTTGGGACTTGTTGTGCTTAATGCTTGTCACTAGGGCCGAGTGCCATGATTTCAGATCTGAACATGTTATTGATTCATTATGAGAGTATTGTTTTTGGTCTTATCTACAAAGTTTTGTCTCATATGGAATTGTTTTGGTAGCAAGACCTGATCAACCTTGTTAACAAAAGGATTTCATTGAACAAAACAATGTTTTCACTATGATTTTCTCAGTTTACTTCTATTCTATCCATTTTAGTCTTTGCTTTCGTTTAGTTTTCTTTTTGTTGTTAGCTATTTGTGTTTTAGAGTGTCTTAGAACTTCTGTAGTTCTAGCTTTGTTTTGTCCTTGCATCATGTTTCCAAAAAAATCTGTCTGTCAGAAAATCATTCTTCTATGCCTGAAAATGCCCAAAAATAAAGTGTCTCGAAAAATTCTAGAAAATTCATATTAAATTTTTACGTGAAAAAGGGGCAGAGGAGTACTTGGGAGGTACCAAGGGAACCCACCAGGCAGGCACACCACCTAGTGGCGTGGCCTGCCCTGGGTGGCGCCATGCCCTGGTCTAGGCCACCCCTGGCCCCCCCACTAACTCTCTCACCTGCCACTTTCTTCTCTCTCCCGAGTAAGCTCCAGTTCAGTGCTCAAAATCGCGTTCTTGATGTGCTTGCTCTCGATTTATTCGATCTCCTTGCTCAGCTCATCTTTCTTGCTGAAATTTGGGGCAATTGTTCCTTGGTATGTGACTCCTCCCCTTGTCCAAGTAGATTTGTGTTTAGTGGATTATATCTTGAGTATTTTGCTGCTGTAGGTGACTGGTTATGAGGGCTAGTAAGCTTGTTTGATGCTTAGAGTTATAGTTTCGATGCATGTTTAGGCCTCTTACAAGTCCCTATGAGTAGAATCCTTCATTATATTCACTTTGCAATCACTTGTTTAATAAGTGTTTCAATTTCAGAATACCAAGCATGAACAACCATACCTTTGGAGAGATATTTGAGAGTGATGCACCTACGAGGTCGAGGTCCTCAAGATCAGCCTCTCAGTTTAGGCCATCATACAACGAAGATATCATTGCAACTCGTATTGGTAATGAAAGGGATGATGGGGATGCTCACCTATCCACTTTTCCTTGTTTTACTTTCTTACAAGCTGCAGGTATTCTTCATGATTTCTTGCTACTGATTGAGAGGGTTGGTTTGACCTCATATATGAAAGATGAGAGTGAGCAATACGCTATGCTCACTAAAACCTTTGTTGAGAGCTTCACGTTTACTAACACATCCTATCAGTCGACTGTCTCTTTCAAAATTTATAATCTGCCCTTCACCATGCCTGTGGAGAGATTTTGCAGTATTGTAGGTGTAAGCATGACAGGGACCGTGAAGAAAATTCAAGGGCGACCCGCTGATTTGCTGGAGCTTTACCGAGGAGTGACCAATGATGATAATTGCGTGGCGCAGCGCGGAAAGATAAGAAACATTCAACTCCCTGCTCTCAGATACTTTGCATATTATCTTGCTACTAGCATACTGGGTAGGGAGAACACAAGTAATATCTCCAACTATCATTTAGCCTTCCTTGATGTTGCGCTTAACAATGATACTCGGTACAACCTTGGCTCGCTTATTGCTCGCCGCCTAGCTGCTAGGGGGCCTATCTATGGGGGCATCATTGCCTCGCGTATAGTCAATGCATTAGGTCTTGTAGTGGATCCCAATGATACTATACTGCCATCACAAAGACTTGACCTTGTTGCTATGAAAACTCGTCACTTTATCATTGCTACTTCTGATTTGAACAGTCTAGTATATAGGATGCTTTTCACTGACGGGGATGAAAGGGAGATCCTTTTGCCACAGCCTTCTTTGTTTAGTGTTCATAGGAGACCGTGGTCGTGCTCCAAGGAGGAGTTGGACGAGCAGCTTCGCTTGCTGGGTTTCCACGAGCAGCACCAGGAGGATGTGCCCTCCTATGATTACTCCGCACATTACGGAGGGACGTACTCGAGCTCGCACCAGGACGAGGGGACCTCTTCGTCGTACCACGGTGACACTTCATCCTGGCTAGATTGGGATTGATACCCACTTAGGCCAAAAGCCTAAGCTTGGGGGGAGGTACGCCGGCATCACACTCATCTCCATATCATGTTGTGTCGGTACTTTGTATATTCATGTTTCGCTCTCTTTTTAGTTTTCGTTCTTTCTTTGCTTTTGCTTTCTAAAACACAAAAAGACCAAAAATATTTCTGTTGTTTCTCTGTGGTTTTCTTCTCTTTCTCTTTGCCTTGGTTTATGTTTCCCTTTTCTTTGTTTGAACTATTCGAAAAACCCAAAAAGATTTTACTTTGCTTGTTTTTAAAAAAAAATCGAAAACACCAAAAATATTTGTCGTTCTTCTTTGGTTTTTGTAAGTTAGCTACACCTTGCTAATAGTTTGTAGCATGTCTTATGGATGTTTGCTTGCATTACTCTATTTATAACTTGGTATGACACCGTGGTATCTTAAGGAAATATGCCCTAAGAGGCAATAATAAAGTTGTTATTATGTATTCCTTATATATGATAGATGTTTATTTTGCATGCTAGAATTGTATTGATCGGTAACATCAATACATGTGTGTTTAATAAACAAAAAGGGTTCCTAGTTATGCCTCTCTTATAGACTAGCTTGTTGATTAACAAGATGATCAAGGTTTCCTGATCATGGACAGTGGATGTTGTTAATAACAAGGTCACAACATTGGTGGAATGATGTGATGAACATTCATCCGAAGTATAGCATTACGATCAAGTCATTATGTTTATATTGCTATAACATCATACGAAGTAATCTTTATCCTTAGACCATGAGATCATGTTAATTGCTAACACCGGAAGAGTATCTTGATAACATCAAACGTCACACCGTAACAAGGTGACTATAAAGATGGGTTTAGTGCTACGAAGGTGTTATGTCGAGGCTCATGGATCAAGAGTGGAATTTGTCAATCCTGATGACGGATATATATACTCTGGGCCCTCTGAGTGATATCACATTGAGATAGCTTGCAAGCAAGTGATGTGATCACTAGAATGTTATATCATGGGAACGAGAAAAGAGTGCATGTCAGTAACGAGATCAAACTAGGTATTTGGATAACGATGATCGAATCTCGGACATGTATTATATCATGAGACAAAGGGATTAAATTACAAGCGCTAAAGGTTCTCACGATCATAGAAGTCATCGTTGAATATGCAGGAGTCAGTATGGATCTCTAGGTCCCGCTTCTGACTATTGATCTGAGAGGAGTCTCAATCATGTCTGCATTATTCGCGAACCATAGGGTGACACACTTAAGAGTTACCGGACACCATTTTGGAGCACATATGTTTCAGACGAAAGAATTGCAAAGCGTAGGAATTGTTTCGATAGAAATCGGAAATTGTTTCGGGTGAAATTGCAGAAAGTTGTTCTGCATGTGATATTGAAATATTGCAAGGGGTTATATGTGAACGTTTGTTAATTAAAGTAATTAACAAAATTCTGAATAAATTTAATAAAAGAGTTTTATTAAATGAGAGAGCATTAAACTTGGAGAATTTTAATGCATTTAAAGTGGGGATTTTAAAAGGGAATGTGAAGAGGCCTTTTAATGTGGAAGGGTTACCACCACATGAATGGGGGAGGTGAGGGGTCACCCCCCCATGTGCCGACAATGGAGAGGAGGGGCACCCCCCTCCTCCTATAAAAGGCCACCATCTCCCTCCTTCTTCCTCACACCTCCTTGTGAAGGATCTCTCTCCCCCTCTAGAATTATTCCCCCATGGTCTCGGATTAGCGAGATACATGTTCCCGGTGGCATTTCATCTGGAAGGAGTTGCTGCTTCCGCTGGATCGCTGGAGCGAGGAGGTGGAGGTTGTCCGGTGGCTTGAACGTGTGTGCGAGTACGGATGCGCTGCTGAGTTGCGGCGCTCGGACTTCCTCCCAATCTTGAGATCGACAAGTGTACAACTACATCAACCACGAGTTCCTACTCGTTAACAAAACTCGTTGTCTTCGAGGGTAAGTTCTTGATGGATGTATGTCCACCCGTTGCTTTGTACCTAGTAGATAGATCTTGGCATGTAGTTCTCATCATAGGAAATTTTTTGTTTTCTATGCTGCGGACCCAACAGTGGTATCAGAGCCTGATCTATGCGTAGGTGCTTTGCATGGGTAGTACACATATGTTTATATGTGGTCAATCATGATCATGTTATTGCATCTTCTATGTATTTTGGATATTGGTGGCATAGTGGGATGAAGCGGCCCGTACCAACCTTACATGTCATCGTACATGAGATGGTTCCACGACTGACATGCAAGTTGTTTTGCATAAGTGGCTGGTGGGTATTTGTATCTCCTAGTATAGTCAATATCTGATTTACAACGAGTTGCTAATAACTTGGTTATCCTCGTTGTGGTTCATGTTCGTAGGTGAGAACGGTTCTATCTCCGAAAGCCCTAAGCCACGTAAAACTTGCAATTGATAAATTAGAGGCATCTAGTTTAGATCGTTGATGGGCTAGTGTATTGATATGGTATTGTTGTAAGTAGATGTATGATAGATACTCTTACAACACATTCAACGTGTAAGTTCCATAGACCTTGGCCTTACACACAAAGGAATGATAGAGATCATACCACGATGCAAATGATAAAGATCAAATGCATGGACCATATCATCTCACTTTACACATTAGATGTTAGCATCTTATACTGCTAGTTTGGTGCTTTTGGTAGCATTGTAAGATGATCCCTCATTTAGATATCAAGATAAAATGTGTTCTTCCTTGAGTATGCACCGTTCTATGGATCGTGTTTCGAGACATCACGCGATGATCGGGTGTACTCGACTCTACGCTTTCATAAAACGGGTGTAAGATAGTTTTACACGCGAGTACTAAGGTTCTTACTTGGCGAGGCTAGCATGTATAGACATGGCCCCGGAACACGGACCGAAAGGTTAAGCATGCGTCATATAGTTGATATGATGCCCATATAGATGATCGCCTTTGAAGCTACACCGACTCACGTGATGATCGGACTTGGTGTAGTGGATTTGGTTCATGTAATCACCAAAAAGGTACAAGGGATGTCGTTTTTGAGTGGGAGTTCATTAGTAATTTGGATTAGTTGAACTCACTCTATCATATACTTAGTCTAAATAAACTTTACAAATTCTGTTGTAGATGGCACCACCTGCTTTTAATTTCAATGTGTTCATGGAGAAAGAGAAACTTGCTGCGAATGGTAGCAACTTCACCAACTGGGCTATGAATTTGAGGATTCTCCTCACTGCTGCACAAAAGCAATATGTGCTAGATGTGCCGCTAGGACCCACACCAGCTCCTGATGCCCCTGACGAGGAAAATAATGTCTATGTGACTCGTCAGGAGGACCACAACTTAGTTCATTGCGGCATACTGTATGGGCTAGAGCCAGAACTTCGAAAGCATTTCTAAAATGGCAATGCTTTTGATACCATGGGAGAATTGAAAATTATTTTCGATACCCATGCTGCCATAGAGAGTTATAATGCTACTGAAAAGTTCTTTAGCTGCACGATGGAGGAAAACAGCTCCGTTAGTGAGCACGTACTCAAAATGTCCGGGTACGCTGATAAGCTTGTGTCCTTGGGAATAACGATTCCCATTGACTTAGGCATACATCGTGTTCTCCAATCTCTGCCACCTAGCTACAAGAGCTTCGTGATGAACTATAATATGCAGGGCATGAAGAAGACTCTTCCCGAGCTTCTGTCAATGCTTAAGACTGCAGAAGTGGAGATAGGAAAGAACATCAAGTGTTGATGATCAATAGGACCACCGGTTTCAAGAAGGACAAGAAAGGCAAGAACAAGGGAAAGAAGGGTGGCAAATCTGTTGCCGCAACTGAAAAGAAACGCCGAGCTGGCCCTAAGTCCGATACCGAGTGCTACTATTGCAAGGGGACTAGCCATTGGAAGCGCAACTGGCCCAAGTATTTGGCGGACAAGAAGTCCGGCAAGGCAAACAAAGCTATATATTATATACATGTTATTGATGTGTACTTGACTAGTACTCGCAGTAGCACCTGGGTATTTGATACGGGATCGGTTGCTAATATATGTAAATCGATTCAGGGGCTGCGGAACAAGCGACAACTAGCAAGGGATGAGGTAACAATGCGGGTCGGCAATGGAT
The DNA here is from genome assembly GCA_910589775.1 of Avena eriantha. Lineage (NCBI taxonomy): Eukaryota > Viridiplantae > Streptophyta > Magnoliopsida > Poales > Poaceae > Avena > Avena eriantha. The sequence continues at coordinate 166,337,036 of OU342743.1, read as the reverse complement.
CAAGAGTTGATGTGATCGCCGTCGGAACGCTGCCTCTCCATATGCCATCGAGATTAGTTATAAACCTGAATAATTATTATTTGGTCCCTGCACTTAGCATGAACATTGTATCCGGATCGTGTTTGATGCAAAGTGGTTATTCGTTTAAATCTGAAAACAATGGTTGTTTAATTTATATGGATAATATCTTTTATGTCATGCACCTGTGTTGAATGGTTTATTTCTGATGGATCTCGATAGTAATATTATGCACATTCATAATGTTAATGCTAAATAGATTAAACTTGATGATGATATATCTGCATATATGTGGCACTACCGTCTAGGTCATATTGGCGTTAAACGCATGAAGAAACTCCATTCTGATGGACTTTTGGAATCACTTGATTTTGAATCATTCGATACATGTGAGCCATGCCTCTTGGGCAAGATGAGTAGAACGCCGTTTTCCGGTTCATTGGAACGGGCGACAGATTTATTGGAAATCATACATACTGATGTATGTGTACCAATGAGTGTGTCAGCGTGAGTTAGATATCGTTATTTTGTTACTTTCACGGATGATTTGAGTATATACGGGTATATCTATTTGATGAAACAGAAATCTGAAACTTTTGAAAAGTTCAAGGAATTTCAGAATAAAGTGGAAAATCATCGTAATAGAAAGATCAAATTTCTATGGTCTGACCATGGAGGAGAGTATCTAAGTTACGAGTTTAGCACACACATGAAAGAGTGTGGAATAGTTTCACAACTCACGCCTGCCAGAACACCACAATGTAATGGTGTGTCGGAACGTCGCAATCGTACCTTATTGGATATGGTTCGATCTATGATGTCTCTGACTGACTTGCCACTGTCACTTTGGGGTTATGCACTGGAAACACCTGCATTCACTTTAAATCGGGCACCATCTTAATCCGTTGAAACGACACCGTATGAATTATGGTTTGGAAACAAACCTAAGCTGTCATTTCTTAAAGTTTGGGGATGCAATGTTTATGTGAAGAAAGTTCAGCCGGATAAACTCGAACCCAAAGCGGAAAAATGCATCTTCATAGGAAACGATTGGGTATACCTTATATCACAGATCCGAGGGCAAGGTTTTTTGTTGCCAAGAATGGATCCTTTCTTGAGAAGGAGTTTCTCGCGAAAGGTGTGAGTAGTCAGAAGGTAGAACTCGAAGAGGTTATTGAACCTTATCTTCATGAAATGGCGAGTAGCGCAGCACCGGAAATTGTTTCAGAGTTGACTTCACCTAATGAAGAGAGAGCTAATGATATTGATCATGAAACTCCAAAAGAGGACACTACCGAACCTCGCAAGTCAAGTAGGACACGTGCAACTCCTGAACTGTACGGTAATCTTGTTATGAATTTCATGGTTGATGAAATAGATGACCTAGCGACATATGAAGAAGCGATGATGAGCCCGGATTCCAACAGATGGCTAGAAGCCATGAAATCCAAGATGGAATCCATGTATGAGAACCAAGTTTGGACCTTGGTGGACTTACCTCACGATCAAAAGGCCGTTGAGAATAAATGGATTTTCAAAATAAAAACTGATGATGATGGTAATGTGACCATCTATAAGGCTCGACTTATCGCAAAGGGGTTCCGACAAATTCAAGGAGTTGACTACGATGAGACATTCTCTCCCGTAGCGATGCTTAAGTCGGTTAGGATTATATTAGCAATTGCTACGTATTTCGATTATGAAATATGGCAGATGGATGTCAAAACTGTGTTCCTCAATGGTAATATTGAAGAAGAGATGTATATGATACAACCTAAGGGTTTTGACAATCCTATGGATGCTAATAAGGTATGCAAACTTCAGCGATCCATCTATGGACTGAAGCAAGCATCCCGGAGTTGGAATCTCCGCTTTGATGAGGTGATCAAAGAGTTTGGATTTGTCCAAACTTATGGAGAGGCTTGTATTTACAAGAAAGTGAGTGGGAGCAATGTGGCATTTCTGATATTATATGTGGATGACATATTATTGATTGGAAATGATATAGATCTTTTAAACAGTGTTAAAAGTTATCTAAACAGCAAATTTTCGATGAAAGACCTTGGTGAAGCATCATATATATTAGGCATTAAAATCTATAGAGATAGATCAAGGCGCCTAATTGGGGTATCGCAGAGTACATACCTCGATAAGATATTAAAGAAGTTTAATATGGACGGAAGTAAGAAGGGCTTCTTACCTATGTTGCAAGGCAAGACATTGAGTAAGACTCAAAGTCCAGCTATGGCGGAAGAAAGAGAGATGATGGATAAGATCCCCTATGCCTCGGCCATAGGCTCTATTATGTATGATATGCTATGTACAAGACCGGATGTGGCACATGCTATTAGTTTGACTAGTAGGTACCAATCTGATCCAGGTTCGGAACACTGGATAGCGGTCAAGAACATCCTCAAGTACTTGAGAAGAACTAGGGATATGTTTCTTATATAAGGAGGTGAAGAAGAGCTAGTCGCTAAATGTTATGTCGATGCTAGCTTTGACACTGATCCGGATGATTCTAAGTCTCAATCTGGATAGGTATTTCTCTTAAATGGAGCAGTAGTTAGTTGGAGGAGTTCCAAACAACCTGTGGTGGCTGGATCAACGACGGAGGCGGAATATGTTGCTGCTTCAGAAGCGGCGCAGGAAGCAGTTTGGATGAAAGAGTTCATTACGGAACTAGGCATGGTTCCTAGTGCATTGGACCCGATGGTGATCGGTTGTGACAACAATGGAGCCATAGCCAACACAAAGGAACTAATGTCTCACAAGAATACCAAGCATATTAAGCGCCGGTTTCACTCCATCCGCGAGCATGTCAAGGATGGAGATATAGATATTTGTAAAGTACACACGGACCTAAATGTAGCAGATCCGTTGACTAAAGCTCTCCCTAGGGCAAAACATGATCAACACCAGAACTCCATGGGTCTTAGATTTATCACTATGTGAACTAGATTATTGTCTCTAGTGCAAGTGGGAGACTAAAGGAAATATGCCCTGAGAGGCAATAATAAAGTTGTTATTATGTATTCCTTATAGATGATAGATGTTTATTTTACATGCTAGAATTGTATTGATCAGAAACATCAATACTTGTGTGTTTAATAAACAAAAAGGGTTCCTAGTTATGCCTCTCTTATAGGCTAGCTTGTTGATTAACAAGATGATCAACGTTTCCTGATCATGGGCATTGGATGTTGTTAATAACAAGGTCACAACATTGGTGGAATGATGTGATGAACATTCATCTGAAGTATAGCATTACGATCAAGTCATTATGTTTATATTGCTATAACATCATATGAAGTAATCTTTATCCTTAGACCATGATATCATGTTAATTGCTAACACCGAAAGAGTATCTTGATAACATCAAACGTCACACCATAACAGGGTGACTATAAAGATGGGTTCAGTGCTACGAAGGTGTTATGTTGAGGCTCATGGATCAAGAGTGGAATTTGTCAATCCTGATGTTGGGGGGATTCCCCCGGGTAGGGTCATGCCAGGGTATAAAGGCCGAGTTAGCCGAAGTTCGGCAAGGCCAAAGCGTATGCTGGTCGGGTCACCTCAAGGCAGGCCGAATCACGGGGTAACCCGGACCAGGGGGCGTTCGCCTAACTATGTCTCAACCGACTTAAGCAGTAAGTCGGAAGTGCCTGTTTTACTTGTATGCAGGAACAGGTGTGGCCGGATCAACTATGATCCGGGTCACATCTAGCTTCTAGGAGAAGGAAGGAATCTCGCTGGTCAAAATAAGCCCCGGTACGCACTACCTGAGCAAAGCAAGCAAGGGCAGGACCACCGTGGCGTGGCCGACAAGGGTGACGACGCCCATGTCGGCTGACGCGGGTGCCGCAGAGGCTCACGTAGCCTATGCATGTGTGACGCGGGGGAAAAGCACCCCGGTCGGCTTACCACTTTGGGAGGAGGCATATTCTTAGGAATATGCCCTAGGCAGAGACCGAGCTCCCCCTATATAAGGGGGGCTAGGGTTTCAGTAGAAGTGGTTCCGCTATTCTGATTTGTCTAGGGTTTTAGGTGCGATCTGTGGGTGAGAGTAAGAGAGCTCCTTCTTCCTCCTCTCGCCAATACAGCTCTAGGAGCACTTGTAACCTTGGAAGCTGAGCAATACAAACAACTCTGTGAAGAATCACTTCACTATCCCTCCCTGGATTCACCTAGCGTGTATTAGTCCCCACCTTTAGCCTATCCATGGCATCTGCCGTGACACCACCACGATAGTTGGCACCCACCGTGGGGCAAGCAGCGCTAGCAGGGGTCAAGATCCGGACAGGAAACTTCATCGGCACCGGCGAACGCATCGTCTCCGGGCTCGTCCAGTGCTTTGGAGCGCTGGACTTCGTCAGCGACATCGCAGGCTGCTTTGGCACGCGCCCACTTCCGCACAATGGACTCTTCGTCAAGCTCGGCGCGCACAAGCTCTACGTTGTTGTGGACGTGACGTGTGTTCATCCGCGCCACGTCGTCGAGGCTGGAGAGCCGGCCCTCACTGTGGCTCGCGGGGCGCGTATCGCTCGCTCCCCGGACCGCGCAGAGGTGATGATGACTGCGCCTGGTGTGGGTGCGAGCAAGGATCCGACGCTAGATCCGGAGGTAACGCTTAAGGCACCAAGGAAAGGTAGAGGTCCTCCACTAGAGAGGCCGGAAAATGTGTTGAGGGAAGCGATGGATACCTTGCAAACCCTATGGTAGCAGTAGTAGATCCGTCTCGAGCGCAGGCCGAGCTAGAAGAAACTAGGCAAAAAATACTAGAGGGTGCAAAGAAAATAGCCGCGGCTCAGTAGTCGTTGAATATGACGCTGCATGAGTACGCAAAGGTGAACAAAGTTGATGCTGTGAAAGTAAAGGGGAGAAATTTCATGAGCGAGAGGAACAGAGAAGGTGATACAGGAATTGAGGAATCAGAGAACTGTTTGTCCGTGGGGCTGCCGAGGTACAGTACCCCGGCAAAGAACCTCAGAGCAGCGGATGCAGCTGCATCCGAGTTAGAGGGTCTGACGGGTGAAGCCCGTCAAAGACAACAAGATAGGGTTAACGAGCTGGTTTGGATCGTGAACAGACAAAATGAAGAACTATTCAGAGCTAACCCGGAGAGAGTTGGAGCCTCCAAGATCGTCCATTCGGAGATGGGTAACCTGGAGAAATCCGCTGGAGCCGCATCGTCTCCTCATGGTGGTCCAAGGAGAGAGGAGGTAGTAACCTCGGCCAGACAGAATAAACAGATCGTCCCGTATGACCCAACACGGGCAGGGAAAGGAAAAGAAGCATAGAAAAATGATGATCGACGGAGTGTGAGCTGAGGTAACCGCGACCAAGGCAACGCCGGTCAAGGGAACACTGTCAACGGCAATGTCGGACAGCGAAACTCGGCAGGAGCAGGACAACCGCAACAGCGGAATATACCAAGGCAAGAGCAAAGTGCCGGCCGAGGTATGCAACAGAAAGGTGCTCCACGAGAGCAAGACAGGTATAATGATGGAGATTCGGAAATGGCAAACACGGGATACCCAAGACCGGACTATCATGTGATAGGGTCAAGATTGGGAAGCAGGGATTTGATGCCAAATGATGCCAGGTTGAAACTGGATCGGCTGTATAGGTCAGAGTAGATCGAATGTCAAGGTCCACTGGGTCCTGCTTGTTTTGGACCCCGGATCATGAAGGAGCCACCCAACTTCCAATTACCCAGGGGCACGAAGATGTATGACGGCAGTATCAAGCCGGAGGATTGGCTGATAAACTATGCTACGGCTGTGAAAATTGCCACTGGCAACTTGAGATGGGCTGTACGATATGTACCCCAGATGTTGGAAGGACCGGCAAGGGTATGGCTGAAGAGTTTGCCACCCGGAAGCATCAACTGCTGGATAGCTTTTGAGGAAATGTTCATCAGCAATTTCTCGAGCATGTATCAGAAGCCAAATAGGCTGCAGACCCTAGCTATGTGCAAGCAAAGACCTAATGAGACAGATCGGGAGTTTTTAACCCAGTGGTGTACAGTGAGAAACTCGTGTGAGGGCGTGATAGAATCACAAGCCATAGCATGGTTTGCACAAGGGTGCCGATATGCGAGCGAGCTGTGGCAAGAGTTGCAGAGGAAAATGCCAACTACGTTGACAGAGATGATCCGGATTGCAGATTCGTATGCTTTGGGTGATCTGACTCAACCTAGGCTCATATCAAATGAGTCAAACGATGAGTACTCTCAGAGGGATGGAGTCGAATCATCCCGGAGGAATGACTACAGAGGAAAAAGAAGAGATGATAGACCAGATCATCGATACAGTTCGCAACAAGTTGCGGCTGTGAATCAAGATCAACCCGGAGCAGGGGGCAGTCAGCGCCAGAAAACTAGAGGCCAATGGACTCCGAGAAACGATGGCAAAATAACTTGGACGCCAGAGCAAAACAGAAAGTGGCAAGAAAAGAAGGACCATCCGAGGTATACATATGAGTCGATGTTGGACCAGCCGTGTAAGTTTCACACGCCAAATCCGAGTAACCCAGTGGGTCATACGACGAGGCAATGTGAGTGGATGCGCAAGATTGAACAAGGTGGTTCAGGGAATGCTCAGGCACACCGGAATGATCAGCCTCAGCAGGAGTTACCCCGGCAGCAATTGCTCTCCGGAGCGAACACGCAACAGCTAATGTTGCCTCCCCCTCCACCGAGGTACGATAACAATGAGAGAAGGGATGTTGTTCATCAAGTGGAAAATCAGCATCAGCCGGATCAGAGGTACCCCGGAAATGAGGGGAGAAATGAGTACAGGGAGCATCATCAGAGCTACTGTGTGTTCACCACTGAGGAAACAGATAGAAAAAGCTTGCAGCGTAGGCATATGGAGGTGAATGCAGTGATGCCGGCAGTGACGAGGTACATGCCTTGGTCTGATCAGGAAATCACCTGGAGCATAAAGGATCATCCCAAGCTTATGCCAAGCCCTGGTTCGTATGCGTTGGTGCTGGACCCGACGTTCATTGGGCCTAGCATTAATGTAAGGTTCTCAAAAGTACTGATTGACAATGGCAGCAGCATTAACATCATGTATGCGGACACAATGCGTAAGTTGGGTATCTCGGAAAACATGCTACAGCTCACGAGGACAACTTTCCATGGTATTGTGCCCGGCATTTCTTGTGAGCCCATAGGCAAGGTCCCGGTTGACGTATTGTTCGGCACGAGGGATAACTGCCGAATCGAAAATTTGGAGTTCGAGGTGGTGAACTTGGAAAGTGCGTACCATGCGTTACTCGGAAGGCCAGCGCTGAACAAGTTCATGGCAAGCTGTCACATTAGCAACTTGAAGATGAAATTGCCCGGACCAAACGGAGTGATTACCATTGCAGGCGATTGCCAATGTTCCATGGAGTGTGCGTCGGCCGGGTCTAACTTAGCCGAGTCACTTGTGATTGCGCAGGAGAAAAGGAAAATTCAGGAGGTGGCGGCTTTAGCTCAGTCCGTGCAGCAGTATATGCCGGCGCTGAGTAACCCGCATGGAAGTGTCTCTTTCCAAGCCACGAAGGACACCAAGAAGGTTCTAGTTGATGACATGTTCTCGGAGCGTACCGTGACAATTGGTGCCGGGTTAAGTAATAAATAGGAAAGCGAGCTCGTCAGCTTCCTCCGTGAGAATCGGGACATTTTTGCTTGGTCTACACAGGACTTGCAAGGTGTTCCGAGGGAGCTGGCCGAGCACTCTTTGAATGTGAGACCCGGAGCTAAGCCGGTGAAGCAACCTCTATGCCGCTTCGCCGAAGATAGGAGGAAAGTCATCGGGGATGAGATAGCTCGGTTGCTAGCTACAGGATTTATCATGGAAGCTCTTTACCCGGATTGGCTGCCTAATCCGGTGCTGGTGGAGAAGAAGAAGGATGATCCGAACGTGGCAGTGGTTTGCCGAATGTGTATCGATTACACGAACCTGAACAAGGCGTGTCCAAAAGATCCATTTCCACTGCCAAGAATAGATCAGGTCATAGACTCAACTGCTGGATGTGAATTGTTGTCATTCATTGATGCATATTCTGGTTTCCACCAGATACCTCTGAATCCGGATGATCAAATAAAGACTGCGTTTATTACCCCGTATGGTGCTTATTGCTATCGCACCATGCCGTTTGGTTTACGTAATGCAGGGGCAACGTACCAAAGATGTATGCAAAAATGTTTGCACGGCAAATACGTCAAAATCTACAAGTGTACGTGGATGATGTGGTTATCAAGACCAAGGAAAGCAAAACGCTCCTTGACGACATCAGGCAAACGTTTGCAAACCTAAGGAGGTTCCGGATGAAGCTAAACCCGGAAAAGTGCACCTTTGGTGTCCCAGCTAGGAAATTACTCGGTTTTCTTGTTTCCAGCCGAGGTATCGAGGTCAATCCAACTAATATCCGGGCCACCGAACGAATGGAACTGCCGAAGTGTCTTAACGATGTCCAGAAGTTCACAGGTTGCCTAGCCTCGTTAAGTCGGTTTGTATGTCGTTTGGGAGAAAAGGCATTGCCTCTTTACCAACTCATGAAAAAGTCGGACAAATTTGTTTGGACACCGCAGGCCAATGAAGCCTTTGCCCACTTGAAAAAGATGTTAGCCACTGCACCAGTGTTGGCCTCACCACTATCAAAGGAGCCAATGTTGCTCTATATAGCCGCAACCAACCGAGTTGTAAGTGCAGTGATAGTGGTGGAGCGCGACGAGGAAGGTAAGTCAGTGCAAATGCCAGTGTATTACTTGAGCAAGGTGTTGTCAGCCTCGAAGCAGAATTATCCACACTACCAAAAGGTGGCCTATGGCATGTACATGGCCGCTAAGAAGCTGAAGCACTACTTTGAGGAGCATCCCATCAGGGTCATATGTGAGGCCCCCATATCCGAGATAATGAGTAACAAGGATGCGGGTGGTAGAATTGCAAAATGGGAAATTGAGCTAGCTCCTTATGCTCTGCAATATGATAGAAGAGAAGCCATCAAATCCCAAGCTGTGGCAGATTTTTTCGTGGACTGGGCTGAGGTGCAATACGAACTGCCACTACCCGATCCAAACTATTGGCGAATGCACTTTGACGGATCTAAAACTAAGACCGGGCTAGGTGCCAGGGTTGTACTTACCTCGCCAAAGAAGGACCAGCTGAGATATGTGCTGCAGATCCATTTCGCGGCATCAAACAATGTCGCTGAGTATGAAGCACTTGCGCACGGGCTCAAGGTGGCAAAAGAGATTGGGATACGTCGGATCGTATGCTTTGGCGACTTGTATTTGGTGGTGCAGAAAGTGTCGGGAGAATGGGACGCCCTTGATCCAAATATGGCATTGTACAGATTTCATGTGCAGAAGATATTTGGTTACTTTGAGGGATGCGAATTTCACCATGTACCCCGGGTGGAAAATGAGGCTGCCGACATGCTGTCGAAGCTCGGGTCAACACGACAAGCAATTCCACCGGGTGTAGCATTAGAGCACCTCAGGAAACCATCCATCAGGCCTGTAACACCCTCGAATTGGCCCTATGCAAGTTTTAGCCCTTTCCGCCAAACCGGCATAGAAACGATTCAAGGACGCCCACCAGGCACTTTCGTGCGGGTGGAAAACAAAGTAATACCATTACACAACAGTCCTCGATGGGACCCACAGAACAGATAAATATACAATAGCGACTCCCTGAGTCAAGAATACAGATATACAATACAAAGATCCAAATCACCTTGAAAATGATAGAGCGTCAGACTACGGACAAGATGCAAATGGGACTAAGAGCCCTGAAGAATAACCAATGGCGTCCATAACCCTGCACAGGCCAAGCCGGAAGGTAACCCTGCTAACGACGTTGATCCCAAACCTGCTAAAACAAAAGGGGTGACGACAAAAGGCAAAAGAAAAAGAGGAGCGTCAGTAATGAGGCCAGTACACGGCGAGGCTAGAATTCGGCGACTCTCGCCTACATAGGTATGGTGGGCTGAAGCGGCAGCGCAGCGGCACTAAACCACCTGTAGAGACTCGGTACAACTGGCAGTTATCAGAGAGGGATAAGAAAGACCTATTCGGATCCAACCTGAAGCTAACACCAAACGAACCCATCCTGGTATTTCCCCTCGAGACCAAATGAGGAAGGCAACCCGAGGAACACACATAGTTGGCAGTTTTATTCATTCGATTATAGTTGAAGCACTTACTAGTCAGATATAGATAGCTTGAGTCATCCTGATAAGTAGTGGGTAGTTTTAATCACCATTCCGTTGTAGTTGGAACATTTACTAGTCAGATATATTTGTCTTGAGGAATCCCAAAACCCAGCAGTGGTTGGCACTTTTATCACATTCCATTAGAGTTGCAATACTTACTAGGCACATAGCATGTCACAAAACAACCCAGATCCACCAGCTGTTGGCATTTTTAATATCCGTTCCGATATAATTGAGCTGATTACTAGTCACATATTAAGTCAAATTTATAGCACTACTTTAGTTATGCTTGTCTATGATCGAAATACTGTGCTCCAAGTCGTCCATAACCGCGGACACGGCTTTCAGAAAGTTTTACCCTGTAGGGCTGCACAAATAGCAACACACACTCGATCAACCTAAGAAAAACCAACTCAAAACCCAACAAGGCATTCACGACAAAGCAATCATAGGATTCATAAATATTTCAGGGGGCCACCCCACTAAGCTATCTGCAACGAAGTTGGCCGGCTCCAGAACGGACCCAGGGTTTGCGTCAATGGCTGTAAACGACAGGGAACCCGAAAGTGCGACTGGGCTTATCGATACAGGTGCTCCACGCACAATCTTAAATAAAGCGGTAAACATGGCATAAGTACATGATAGTAATAAAGCCCCAAACTACTTTGTGGCCCCAAGAAATAGAAATGAATCAAGCTCTGGCTCAGGGGGGTCCATAAGGCCTCCCGGATGTGGATAGTGCGAATAGTCAAGGAAACGGTATCAAGTACTCGGGGTCCTACGGGACACAACTGAGCGTGGAAAAACCAAATAACATCTATTGCCCACTGATGCCTCTGCATTAGTTATATCTAGCATTTTTAATAGTTATATCTAAAGTCATGATCATCTCCACCATAAACATCTGCCAGCATCCCAACAACTGTGGTACTTGACAACATGAGATCGCACCTGAGCAAGCAACTACGACTCGCAAGGCCAGCTATCTACCAAACACAGGTAATAGGAGGTGTCCAAGGCAATATAGAGGCTGCACAGGATATAACTGGTGTTCGGAAACTAAAGAATCGCGACATGGATAGCTATAGATCAACAGGAGGAAATAAAGACTATAAATGCAAAATAGGTAGAAAGGGGAGAGATGCTCGCCTGGGAAAACACTGCCGAAGGTTCATATCCGAAGAACTTGTCAATACTCGCATCCACTCATTGGTCTAATGCACGAAGAAGCAAACACTAGCAAAAACACCGGATGCAATATTCAATACTACGGCAGAAGATCCGGCATGATCATGATATGATGCATATGCGGTGCAATTAGGCAGTATTAAGCGGAACCAGGGTCCCGACAATTAATTAGGCGGTTCAAGTTATTTATCTACCCCGCAAATTAAATGTTGTATTAACAAGATAAAACATGGCATCGGTTCGCTACACCAATTTAAATGGAGTCCGGAATAAGACAAGATATCCCGCATATCGACTCCATATTTAATTATGAGATGAATCGGCATAATGCCCCCATCCCACATGAGATGCATGCGGGATGAACAATTAATATGCGACAGTTGATAATGTCATATTATAAAAATAGAGGCTTAGGGGCACACATCGGGGTTTGGAAGATCTTGGGTGCCGGGGGTCCGGGGTTCGGTCTCATGGATCCAGGGTTCGACGTGGATTGATCTCGGCGGGAACGTTCTCAGATAATGGAGTAGATCTTGGCGTTCCGGGACGAAGGACTGGGTTTGGCGTCGGAGGATCATCTGGTTCGCCCTGGTCGGTGTCGATCTTGCCGTCGATGGCGAACTTGAATGGATCGGATACCGGGGTCTTTGGATCCATGAAGTAGATCTTGTCGCACGGTGGTCCGAGTAGGCGAACTTGGCCGGCTGGGACGATCTTGTCGTAGTCCTCGGTGACGGTGTCGGTCTTGGAATCCGGGTGGAGAACTTGGCGGATCGTGACGAAGGTCTTGGTGGTTCCGACTTCATTTGTCAGTGCCGGACATGGGTTTCGGCACCGTCGGTCTTCTAGTGGTACCATTCTCGGTGCAGTCCCTTGGTTCATCTCCCGCTTGCAACTCCATGGTCGGTGGTGGCTCGAATATCGATGACGGTGCACTGCAGGGTCTCGAACATGGTCTTGGAACGAACGACACCTCAACAAAAACATACACGAAGATGGGTACTGAGACAAACACTGCCACACGAAGCAAAGGGGTAGACGGTTCATACTTCATGACAAGGATACATGGTAAGTAGGAGCAACGTGGCAAGGATCTGAGGCAGAGGCGGAACGTCTTAGGCAGCGGCGTCGGCTCCCGCTGGCGACGCGACAAGGTACTACGCGCGGCGGCGCTCGGGTACCAGGCAGGCGGTGGCGAGCGATGAGGACTGCGCGGCGGCATCACGCAGACCTGCAGTGGCTAGGGAGGCGGCTGGTGGAGGTTGTCGGCGAGGCAGCCAAGGCAGAGGCCGGGCGGGGGCTCTGCTCGGGGCCAGGCGCGGGAGACGAGGTGGAGTGGAGGCTGAGGAGACCGCGGCGGCGCTCGCAGCCGACGGCGGTGGACGGGGTGGTGGTAGCCGGGGACGATGAGCACGCGCGGGGATGGCCGCGGGGAGAACTCGAGGTCGACGGAGACCTTGGAGGTGCGGACTGCGCTGGATCGAGCGGGGGCAGAAGGGGCGCGACGGTGAGGTCGGCCGACGACGGGGCAGAGCCCGCTAGCGGTGAAGCGGGTCGAGGGAGCACTGGCGAGCTCGTGGGCCTGGCGGTGAGGATGAGGCGCCCGGCGGCAGCATGACAGAGACGAGGCCGACCCGGCGGTGACGTTCGGTAGCGGTGGACAAGGCGAGGCCGACCCAGAAGAGGGGTGCTCGCACACGGCATCGGAGACGCGACAGAGAGGAGCACGCCGTGTCGCGGAGGCGAGGACGGCGAAGCTCCAAGGCGTGACCTCGTGTGGCAGGCCGAAGGAGAGGCAGCAGCGTCCACCTGGGGAAGGAGCTCGACGGCCATGGCGGCAGAGGGTAGGTGGGTTGCGGCGCTGCGAGCACCGTCCGGCGGCCGATTGCAGCAGAGAGGAAGGCGAGGCGAGGAGAGGCGCAGGGAGGCGGCGGGGATTGAGGATTGCGGGGAGGATACGATGCAAGGTTGGTGGAGAGGAGCGTCGATAGCGGGGGGTCGCACGAGATGGTTCGGGGTAGGTGGCCGAGTGGGGCTCGGGTGCAGGCGATCATGGGGTGTGCCGCGCGGTTTGTGGGAGCGTGTCAACGTGAGGCGCGCGAGTGCGTGTACCGCATCGGGTGGGCCGAGCTGGCAGGTGAGACCAAGCTGGTCGGTGGAGGCGGGAGACGTGCGCGGCTGGGGTTTGCAGGCTGTGCAGAGAGGGGGTGGCGGCGGCAGAGGGAGTTGGGGAGGGAGTAGGTGGTGTGGTGTTGAGTTTAGGTTTTGTTTACGTGGGGTCTGGGCTGGGTCGACTCGGGTGGTAGGTTAGGGATTAGGACTAGATTTCTGTTTAGGGCTTGGAGGTGGCCGGCCGGGCTTTCGGGCCTGGCGGGCTGCCTCCTAAAAATAAAATAAATATTTTATTATTTAAAACGGGGCTTTTGAACACTGTTGGTAGACGAAACAAAATATTCTGGAGACCCGGGTTTTAATTTGAAATAAAGACGGGGCATTTAGAAAACAAAACCAGACTTTTCGAAAATAGTTTTTAAACAAACCATGCATGAAGATGACGATGCTCAAATGTAAGGTGGCATGATGACATGAGCATGCGGTCATGATGATGTAATGCACAAAAACAACGCGATTTGCTAGTAGTGATTTTGCGGGGCGCCACAAGGCCCTCCCCAGAAACTGACTCAATCTATGTCCCAGAAGACACGGAATCCGGAGCTGTGCCCATGGACATTGACATGGGAAGTGGTGCGCGAAACCCGGGGACTGCTCAGCGTGGTTCGGTTGAAGTTATGCCGGTGGATCAGATGGAGATTGATGAGGATGTGTTCCCCGTGCGAGCAATGCCGGATTGGGAACTACCTATATTTCAATTCCTGAAAGATGGAACGTTACCCACTGAGGAAGTGATGTCCAGGCAAACACAGAGGAGGGCAAAGACTTACACGATCATCAATTCCGAGCTGTACAAAAGAAGTGTGACCAATGTCCTCTAGCGATGTGTTGACCCGGAAGAAGGGCTTGACATCCTCCGAGATATACATCAGGGGATATGCGGGCATCATGCCTCATCCCGAGCCTTGGTAGCAAAAGCTTTCCGGCACGGATTCTACTGGCCAAGTGCCTTAGAGCAAGCAGAAGATCTGGTGAGAAAATGTAATGGTTGTCAGAGGTACGCTACTAAGACACATATGCCGATGTCGGAACTCAAGACCATACCAATTACTTGGCCATTTGCCGTCTAGTGCTTGGATATGGTAGGCCCGTTCAAACCAGCAAGGGGAAATATGACTCACATTTTAGTAATGGTGGACAAGTTTACGAAGTGGATTGAGGTAAAGCCTATAAGAAAATGTGATGGGGCTACGGCCGTAATGTTTCTCAAAGATATCATCTTGAGGTACGGTTATCCTCACAGTATCATAACTGATAATGGCACAAATTTTGCGGAAGGAGCATTTGCGCGTTTCTTCCGGGATAAGAAGATCCGGCTGGACGTAGCCTCGGTAGCCCACCCAGCATCGAACGGACAAGTGGAAAGATCCAACGGATTAGTATTATCCGGGATAAAACCCCGGCTCATTGAGCCGCTGCAAAGATCAGCGGGGTGCTGGATAGAAGAACTACCAGCGGTACTGTGGAGTTTAAGAACAACTCTGAATCGATCAACAGGCTATACGCCATTTTTTCTGGTATATGGGGCAGACGCTGTATTACCAGCCGACATAGAGCATGATTCGCCTAGGGTCACCCAATATACAGAAGCCGAAGTGCAAGAAGCCCGGCAAAATGATGTTGATCTGCTGGAAGAAGCGAGAGAACTAGCACTGTCCAGATCCGCCATATATCAGCAAAATCTCCGACGCTATCATAGCCGGAAAGTGAGCCCCCGAGTCTTTCGTGAAGGCGATCTGGTGCTCCGGTTGGTACAACATACTACTGGCATGCATAAATTATCCCTCCCATGGGAAGGGCCATTCATCGTAAGCAGGGCATTGCACAGTGATTCTTATTATCTTATAGATGCAAAGCCAAAGGAGAAGAACAAGGCAGACAGGTCTGGTGAGGAATCTAAGCGTCCATGGAATGTAGCTCTACTTCGTCCTTTCTACACTTAACTAAGAAGTGTATGTATCCGAGTCGTCTCATATGTCGGTATGTACGTCGGCAATGAGCTTATCAATGAAATGTTGGCACCTCGAGCAGTAACTCGGGGACTGCCTTAATAATGTTTGCCGTTTTTTGTGCGTTAGCTGGAATAAGTTATTCTACTTAACTCGGATTAGTAATGTGTGAGCACCAAGAACCTAACTCTTCGACTTGCTACTGTCCAACAAGAATTGGCTTCATGGCAAGCAAGAGAACAAGTTTGGATTGCGTAGCACATGAAAAATGACTAAGGAAGAGAATTTATTCGAGCCGACGTTTGTTTTTCGGACTAACCCTGTATTTATTTTCAAGTTATTATGCAGTTTCATTTTTGAGCTAAGTCTAAAAGTTTCCCAGTATTGTTAAGACAATTTTTGAAGCTCGGATTCGTAAGTCGTAAAACCGAATCAAGGTAGACACGAACCGAGCCAAGAGATTGAACGAACAAGAAAAAGAAACTCGGGGACTACGCCAAAGTTAATCCGGCCTAAGAACTTAGTAGCAAAATATCACATGTATATGAAATACAACTCCACCCGGCATATCGGGGATCTGATAAATTTTTAAGTTTTTTCTCTCAAGGAGCGGCAGGAGGAGGGATTTCGGCATCATCTTCACCATCCTCAATATCCGAGGCGTCATCTTCTTCATCACCGTCCGAGCCATCTTCATCATTCTCGACCTCTTCATCCCCAGCGGCTTCTAGGAAGCTCGGCCCATCAACCCATTCATGAATGGGAGCATATTCGATGAGGCTATGGGCGCAAGCCTGGCGCCGAGCTACCCACTACGGGTCGTTGGTCCATCTGGATCCTGTGCGCAGGCGTGTCAGGAGGTTGAGATCAATTTTCTCTTACCACGTGAGTATGTGGTGGAGAATAGTATCAACTGCGGCACACCCAGCGGACTCTCTCTAGAGGTCGAGCTGAGTCTCGGTTTCCATTAGCTTCTCAACAAGAATTGCTGTGGTCTCCGGAGTATCTTCGCCTGGCCAGAAAGTGTTGAAGATGCAAACTGCAACGTCGAGGATGTCCTTGCCATAATTTTTGATGAGCTCGACGCGAGATGACAAGCTGACCAATAGGTCCTCCAGGTCATAGGGAATCTCTTCACCATCAGGAGCGGCAGGAGTACCCTTTTCTCGGCAGAAGTCGGCAACGGCTGCGCTAGAAATAGCAGTGCCCTCTGGAAATTTGCCTGGAAAAAAGACAAAGGAAGAAGGTAAAGAAAAGACATGTGAAGTGACCCGGACAAGTAGGTTGGATAAGGGAAAGGAACTTACGTGATATATGGCTGAGGATCCGGGTCAACTCCCTGGTGCAGTCACCACGTCTCTTCCGAAGCTGCTCAAGCTCAGCGTTCGCCAACCCAAGCTGGATGCCGGACTCCTTGAGTAGATCCTGGTCCTTGGCGATCTGGAGATTGAGGCGCTCGCGCTCTTCTGTGTAATCCTGGCCAACCTTTTTGAGCTCGGATTGGTGCTGGGCCTTCATCTTCTCCATTTCAGCCTTGAGCCTGGCAATCTCATCATCCTTGTTCCGGAGGAGGGCGAGCTCATCATCTTTCTTCTTAAGCTCGGCTTGGTGCTGCCCTACTTGTTCGAGAAAATGTAGCATCATATCAGGCACGGGCACACTATCTTCAAGTGATGCTGAAATAGTGTGTTGACCCGGCAGAGCCGAGGTATGAATGTTTGCCGAGCCAAGGAGAGAAGCAAATGGAAAGCACTGCAAGGTCGGACAAAAATGACTTACCCTTGATCTGCTCTAGATTCTTCCGCATAATCGTGTTCTCAGCCTCCACACCAGCTGCGGAAACCGAATGATGAGATTAGTTCGGCAGAGGAAGATGAAGAAAAACGAAGAAGCGCTAAGGAAGAAATTTACCCCTTTTCTCGTATTCCGTGATAAGTGTAACCTTCTTTGCACGTAGCATCTTGTGGGTATCCAGCAAACGTTGGAATTCAGCACTCCAACGATTGGTAGTCACCTGAAAGGAGTACAGAAACATAAATTAGCTTGGTGCATATTCGAAGTGTACTAAAATTCGGGCCAAGTGGAACTTAACTCGGCTCTAGGTGTGTGCATGTTTGAAGTGTACTAAAATCCGGGCCAAGTGGAACTTAACCCGGCTCTAGGTGTGTGCATGTTCGAAGTGTACTAAAATCCGGGCCAAGTGGAACTTAACCCGGCTCTAGGTGTGTGCATGTTCGAAGTGTACTAAAATCCGGGCCAAGTGGAACTTAACCCGCCTCTAGGTGTGTGCATGTTCGAAGTGTACTAAAATCCGGGCCAAGTGGAACTTAACCCGGCTCTAGCTGTGTGCATGTTCGAAGTGCACTAAAATCCGGGCCAAGTGGAACTTAACCCGGCTTTAGGTGTGTGCATATTCAAAGTTCTCATGGAGCTACGTTAGTTTTCTAAAGAGCATCCGGCCGAGTAACAAGTTACTCCCCCAGAGGCTCGGGGACTAATGGTTATTATCTACAGCATGTAAAGTGGAAGCGACGTACCTCCATCATCCGCCCCGCGAGGTTAATTTCCTTAGCGGTTGTGTTCATCTGGGCGGAAAACTCGGCGGGGCCGAACTTCTCCGGGAGATCAGCGTCTTGAACTACCTCTGCCTTGTTCCAATTCATGACGAATTCAATTAGGCTCGGAGGGTACCGCTCGCCGGTGGGCATATGGGGAGCCACCAAGCCCTTCGCGTGCGCTTCTTTCCTCTCAACCAAGGCAAGGGCCAGGCTGGTGTGTAGAACCATCTGCTGCGAATCGGTTGCCTCGGCAGGGGCGTCCTTCGCTGCTGGAGCCTTCTTGGGAAGCATTGATGAGAGGGTACGCTGCCCAGTCGTCGCAACGGATTTCCCCTTAGGAGCTGCCGGGGTAGTTCCTCGCCGAGGTTGAGAAGACTCGGACGAGGCAAAAGAGCTCGGCGCTGGTGCTCTTGTTGCTGGACTTGGTGCCGCTGCTGATGTTTTTGCAGCCGGAGTTGGTATTGGTGCGTGTTTGGTCGCTGGTACTAGAGCTGGTGCTGGTGCCGAGGTATTTTCAGTGGTTGCTGGTTGCGGCGAAGCCGAAGTGGTGGATGCCGTCGCCTCGGCTGGACCGGTCTCCCCCGTTCCAAGGTTACCCTCCTCTTGACAGGGTGGAACAGAACCCGGAGCAGCCGCAGAACCCTCTGGAATAGGGCTCAGCGGGCGTGACTCGTCGTCACGAGGGGGAGAAGGGCTAGGTCGGAGCGGTGAAGAGATGCTAGATCCACTCTGAGGGACCTCCACCGGAGCCCTGCAAAAGAGAATAATGTCAGAAGAGAAATTACAACAATGCAAGGAAGAGGAAGTTACAGAAGGAAAAATGACTTACGCATCCGAGGTTTGGGCCTCCTTGGGTTTCCGAGCCCTTCGTGCTGGGGCCTTGCCTGCTGGCTTGGAGGCAGTCTTGTCCCCAGACTTCTTTCGCCTTTTAGCGGGCTGAGAAGGTTCGGAGGAGGAACTTGGAGCAGCCCCGTGCTTCTTCTTCGGTGCTATCAGAACAGGTTCGCCCGTAGCAAGGGGAGGGTCCTCGTAGATGTGCCCACTGGGATTAACTGATGCCGAAAAAGCAAAAGAAAGGGGGACATCCTCAACAGGTTCAATCACATCGACATCCGAGTCATCTTCATCATCGGGCCAATCTCTAATAGAAGAGAATTTACCGGTGGGTCGCTTTGTAGCGTCGGTCATCGGGAGGAACATCTCCTGGTCCGGCTATTCCTCATTCGGACTCTCCCGGTCCGGCGCCCACTTAAGGGTCGGATCGGTGCCGTCCTCGAGGCTCTGCTGAAGAAATTGCTGAGGAAAAAAAGAACAAAAGAGTCAAAAATGCAACAATAACCGGCATGTAATTAGTCCGGGGTAAGTTTGCAACATGAAGCTTACCGCGGGAGGAAGCCTATCCCGGCAATAATGCTCAATTCCCCAAGTCCACTCAGAGGAGAAGTCCTTGTGGGTGGTGAAGAGAGCCTTAACCCGACGATATATCTCCATGTTGCTCAGCTCGAAGGATGAGGTCCGGTTGGGGTCGCGACCGAAGCTCATGTGGCACACCTTGTGGGTGCGCTTCTGGAGGGGGGAAATTCGGTTGCGCACGAAAGTGATCATAGCATCCTTGTTGCATAGTCCGAGCTTCTTCAGCTCCGCGAACCTCTTGTTGACCTGGTTGGCCAAGGCCGTGGGCTTCTTGGGGACGACGTCCCACAGTTCCGGGTTAGGTGGACCCGGAGTATAAGGAAGCAGCCGGATCAAGTCTTCAGTGCCCGTATTCCGAACATAAAAGAAGGTCCGGCCCACCCTTTGCAGGAGTCTAACCCGGTGACCCGGGGGAAAATGGAAAGCCTCCAGGGTGAGATGGACGTAGCTCCAAATTGAGTGAGCTGCTTGTCCTCCGGATCAAGTTGGATATTTGGGATGACGTTACGACGAAGGCCGAAAAACCGGATCCATAGCTCCTTCGTGGGCCATAGTCCGGCATAGCCTTCGATCGTAGAAGCGAAAGCGGAAAGAGACGTGATGGCGTTGGCAGGAAGATGGTGCGGCTGGAGTTGGTAGGTACTAAGCCAATCCCGGAAAAAGTCGCTCACCGGCAAACCGAACCCCCGCTGGAAGTGGGACAAGAACACGACGAACTCACCCGGATTGGGTGAGGGGGCCAATTCGGAGGAAGTGGGACGAGCGGCAATACCGGCGGGGATGCGTCTAGTCTGGTAGAGCCAGTCTAAGTCATCTTGGCAGACCCAAGACCCGGCCCACGCACCACGGTCCGCCGTCGCAGAGTCCTCCTCCATCTCCTGCTCAGCGACGATGAGCTCCTCCTCTATCATCTGGTCTTCGCTGCCCTCGCTGGCGCTAGCGGCGGCGGGGGGCAGAGGCCTAGATTGGCGAGGACCTGTGGCGAGGGAGTTGCGTAGCGGTGGCTGCGATGCAGAGGTGCGAGGGAAAAGTGCGGCGGCGACGCTACTATTTGGGAGCACTGGCGGCGACGTGGTCACGAGGAAGACGAAGGAGAAGAGCAACGGGCAGAGGGGCACGGAAGGGGAAAAATCCTAAGGGGTGCGCCCCTCCGCTACTTAACCACTCTCTCAAGGGGTGAGTGGGATCGCGTCCTGCGAATGAGCCACATGGTGTGGCCGTGTATGGCCCACCTCGGCCAATCCGCAGGGAGCCACACGAAAGGCAACAGAGCAGAGATGATCCCATGACGTGACGCTGTGATGCGATAAACGAGGAGGCAGGCGTGATGTGACCCGCGCACAGTGATAACTGACAATTACTATGGTGGTTAGTGTGTGGCCCATGAAATAAGACAACATAATGATTACCCTCCACATGGGTTGGCGTACGAGAGAAGGAAACAAGACCCGGATGGAACCGTGGTAACCCGGCCAGCAAGTGGAAACTTGGAATGTGTAGAGGGAAAGTAAAACCATAAGGTCCGAATTAAAGTGGTAACCCGGCCGGCAAGTGAAAACTTGGAATGTGCGAAGGGAACGTAAATCCATATAATCTGAGGTAAAGAGGTAACTCGGCAATAATGACCGGAGCTCGAAATTGAACCTGATGTGGCCTTAGCTGCCGAGGCAGCTAAGACCGCACCAGCTTCGGGGACTAATGTTGGGCGAATACCCCCGGGTAGGGTCACGCCGGGGTATAAAGGCCGAATTAGCCGAAGTTTGGCAAGGCCAAAGCGTATGCTGGCCGGGTCACCTCAAGGCAGGCCGAATCACGGGGTAACCCGGACCAGGGGGTGTTCGCCTAACTAAGTCTCAACCGACTTAAGCAGTAAGTCGGAAGTGCCTGTTTTACTTGTATGCAGGAACAGGTGTGGCCGGATCAACTATGATCCAGGTTACGTCTAGCTTCTAGGAGAAGGAAGGAATCTCGCTGGTCAAAAGAAGCCCCGGTACGCACTACCTGAGCGAAGCAAGCAAGGGCAGGACCACCGGGGCGTGGCCGACAAGGGTGACGACGCCCATGTCGGCTGACGCGGGCGCCACAGAGGCTCACGTAGCCTCTACATGTGTGACGCGGAGGAAAAGCACCCCGGTCGGCTTACCACTTTGGTAGGAGGCATATTCTTAGGAATATGCCTCCACGTATGCCCTAGGCAGAGACCGAGCTCCCTGTATATAAGGGGGGCTAGGGTTTCAGTAAAAGTGGTTCCGCTATTCTGATTTGGCTAGGGTTTTAGGTGCGATCTATGGGTGAGAGTAAGAGAGCTCCTTCTTCCTCCTCTCGCCAATACAGCTCTAGGAGCACTTGTAACCTTGGAAGCTGAGAAATACAAACAACTGTGTGAAGAATCACTTCACTATCCCTCCCTGGATTCCCCTAGCGTGTATTAGTCCCCACCTTTCGCCTATCCATGGCATCTGCCGTGACACCACCACGACACCCGATGACGGATAGATATACTCTGGGCCCTCTCGGTGATATCACATTGAGATAGCTTGCAAGCAAGTGATGTGATCACTAGAATGTTATATCACGGGAACGAGAAAAGAGTGCATGTCGGTAACGAGATCAAACTAGGTATTTGGATACCGATGATCGAATCTCGGACATGTATTATATCATGAGACAAAGGGATTAAATTACAAGCGTTAAAGGTTCTCACGATGACAGAAGTCATCGTTGAATATGCAGAAGTCGGTATGGATATCCAGGTCCCGCTTCTGACTATTGATCTGAGAGGAGTCTCAATCATGTCTGCATTATTCGCGAACCGTAGGGTGACACACTTAAGAGTTACCGGGCACCATTTTGGAGCACATATGTTTCAGACGAAAGTATTGCAAAGCGCAGGAATTGTTTTGATAGAAACCGGAAATTGTTTCGGGTGAAATTGCAGAAAGAGGTTATGCATGTGATATTGAAATATTGCAACGGGTTATATGTGAATGTTTGTTAATTAAGGTAATTAACAAAACTCTGAATAAATTTAATAAAAGAGTTTTATTAAATGAGAGAGCATTAAACTTGGAGAATTTTAATGCATTTAAAGTGGGGACTTTAAAAGGGAATGTGAAGAGGCATTTTAATGTGGAGGGGTTACCACCACATTAATGGGGGGGTGAGGGGTCACCCCCCATGCGCCGGCCATGGAGAGGAGGGGCACCCCTCCTCCTCCTATAAAAGGTCACCCTCTCCCTCCTTCTTCCTCACACCTCCTTGTGAAGGATCTCTCTCCCCCTCTAGAATTATTCTCCCATGGTCTCGGATTAGCGAGATACATGTTCCCGGTGGCATTTCGTCTGGAAGGAGTTGCTGCTTCCGCTGGATCGCTGGAGCGAGGAGGTGGAGGTTGTCCGGTGGCTTGAACGTGTGTGCGAGTACGGATGCGCTGCTGAGTTGCGACACTCAGACTTCCTCACGATCTTGAGATCGGCAAGTGTACGACTACATCAACCACGAGTTCCTACTCGTTAACAAAACTCGTTGTTTTCGAGGGTAAGTTCTTGATGGATGTATGTCCACCTGTTGCTTTGTACCTAGTAGATAGATCTTGGCGTGTAGTTCTCATTGTAGGAAATTTTTTGTTTTCTATGCTGCGGACCCAACAATATCCTCCTCTGAATGTTTCATTTGAATTGACTTGGCACATGCTCACGCATGCACATGACTAAAATAATCAGTTAAGCCTCGATGAATTATTTTTCCTTGAGGATCTTGAAACACTTTCATGCCATGAGTAGTCCTGTTTTGTTGCAAGCATGATTATGACTGCTATTTCTCTCTCGTTTGTCGCTCCCTTACTATTGCTAGCCTTTATTTCCACTGAGTGTTTTACTCATGTTTCCAACTCCCTTAAACCAAATATTGCCAAAGTGTCCACCATACCTACCTATTAGCATCATTTGCTACTTCCATGCATATTCAATATGCCTTGTTTTCTTCCGAATAAAATGTTTTCTTGTTATGAGAAAGTTAGTTAGTAAAGCTCTCACGAACTTGATGGCACACTTTATTTTCTGCACTTAATAAACCTGAACCATTGTGACTCTCCATGAAAGTTATATGCTTGCAAATTATAGGCTGGGGATTAGCAGAACCATGCTGTCACGAGGAACGCTTTCAACACTTGTAAATATATACCCAGTTCATACCTTGCTCTTTTGTTTGCGGATGTCATCGGTGTGAAATAAAAGGGGAGCTTGTAAGTCCATGGAGTTATGCACATGTGTTAGAGAAACGCCTGTGCCGCTGGTCTAATCCATGCTGACATGGTGGAAACCTGCAGCATAGCGATAATGATATCTATGAAGCATTCTTCTTATAAAAAAGAGAGAGATAGCTATTGAGAAAAAGAAAAAAAAGAGATTTATGAAAAGAGGAAAGAGAGAAAAAAGCACCATTTTCCCATGGTAAATAAGAAGATTGTTGAGATACTCATTGTCTGCTTGCCTTGTCATTTTGATATGGGGATTCTTCCGTATCATCGGGCAAGGGGTACCCCGTTGGCGGTTCTCTATGATACACACATATTTACGATGAAAAGAACTTACCGGTAACTAAAGTTGAGTAGCATGAGGAGAGGCCCTCATACTCAAGGGACATGGGATTTTTAGTTTATAGTCTTTCAAGCATATAACTCAGATTGGACCTCACTTTCACATTAACCACATTAAAGATGCCTATGATAGGGGCAATGAGAGCTCAAAGCTAATGAGTACTATACTTTCAGCATTTGGAAGCCTTTCAAAATTATTCAAAACCTTTCCCTTTACTTGTTGAGTCTCCATACATTCTTTGAGCACCTTCTTGAGAGCATAGTTGTCATTCTTTGTGTTTGTCTCATTACTTGATTACTTGTGTTATGACTTTGATGCTTGAATCTTTGACATCTTTACTTCTAGTCTGCACTTGAACTTTAGAGGTGCCTTGGCATTCATAATCAAAGGCAAGCGAGATACCACTCTATCATACCTTGTTATGAGCATTGTAATGTTGCTTATGTTTATGCTTCATGCTACTTATTATTTTTGAGTTGGAATCTTTTCCTAGCTTGCATTGACTATTAAGTAGACTCAGTAGCATACTCTTTATTATGAATTGCCTAAGTGGTTGGTCACTTGCTGAGAATATTTACATCATATGAAGAAAATGTGTTCGTGAAAGTTCTTTTATCGCACTCAGTTTTCAACTGAATTGCTTGAGGACAAGCAATAAGCTAAGCTTGGGGGGAGTTGATACGTCCAAAATGTATCTACTTTCCCGAACACTTTTGCTATTGTTTCTCCTCTAAACTTGTGTGATTTGGATCAACTAACGCGGACTAACGCTGTTTTCAGCAGAATTGCCTTGGTGTCTACTTTTTGTGCAGAAAATCAACTATCAGGAAAAATCCTAGAAAATATGCCAAAAATCCTATTTCACCCGCAGACCCCAGGAGCCAGAATACGAGACGGAGAAGAGCCAAGGGGTGGCCACACCACCTGGTGGCGCGGGCCAGGCCACTCCAAGGGGTGGTGTGGGCCCCCGAGGCACCCCCTCTGTCTCCCTCTTCGCCTATAAGAAGCCTTCTGACCTAAAAACTCCGGGGGGGTTCGAAGCTTTTCCAGAAGGAGTTCCGCTCTGCCGCCACCACCAGATTCCACGAAACAGCACCAGAAACTCCGTTCTGGCAACCTGCCAGGACGGGGAATTGGAGGAGATCATCGCCATCATCGCCACCATCGCTTCTCCATCGACCATCCATGTTTCCCCCATCTATGAGTGAGTAATCCCCCGCTGTAGGCTATGGGGATGGTATGGATTGGATGAGATCGTTCATGTAATGGCATCAGATTGTTAGGGCATGGTGCCTAGTATCTTTTATTAGTGCTTTATGACTTTGTTGCGACTTGTTATGCTTAATGCTTGTCACTAGGGCCCGAGTGCCATGATTTCAGATCTGAACATGTTATTGATTCATTATGATAGTATTGTTTATGGTCTTATCTGCAAGTTGTATACACACGTTGTTGTCCGGAACCAATGGCCCCGAAGTGACAGAAATCGGGATAACCGGAGGGAATGGCTTTGATGTGAGGATCACATGTGTTCACGGAGTATTAATGCTTTGCTCTGGTGCTCTATTAAAAGGAGCACCTTAATTGCCAGTAGTTCCCTTGAGGCCCCGCTGCAAACGGGCTGGCAGGACAAAAGATGTTGTGCAAGTTCTCATTGCGAGCACGTATGACTATATATGGAACACATACCTAGGATTATCTAGTACTTGGATGCTTTATCTTATTTATCTGTAATTGCCCTATGTTCTGATTGTTATGTGAATTGTCTTGTCCATGCAACGCCCGTCCATCCATCCCTATGCCTACCGCTCTCGAATCCTATTCTTTACTGCTATTGTTACTGCTGTCTTACTTTACTATTGCTGCTACTTTGCTATTTCTACTACAAAACGGTTGCTACTGATAAACTGCTGTGAGCAAGATTGTTTCCAGGTGCAGCTGAATTGCCAACTCAGTTGTTAAGGCTTATAAATATTCTTTGGCTCCCCATGTGTCGAATCAATAAATTGGGTTTCACTTCCCTCGAAAATACTACGATACACCCCCTATACTTGTGGGTCATCAATGTTAAGCAACCCCCGGGTTTTGAGGATCCCAACTTCCGAAACCACGTCTACAAGCTTGATAAGGCGCTCTATGGACTTAAACAAGCTCCACGCACATGGTATGATCACCTTAGAGAGTTGTTGTTAGACCATGGATTTGAGGTTAGGAAAATTGATCCCACTCTTTTTACTAAGAAGGTTAATGGGGAGCTTTTCGTTTGCAAAATATATGTTGATGTTATCTTTGGCTCATCTAACAAAGCTTTTAATGATGAATTCTCCAAGATTATGACTGATAGGTTCATGATGTTTATGATGGGAGTGTTGAGGGTACTCCTTGGCTTCGAGATCAAGAAAATAAGGGGAGGAACCTTCTTCAATCAAGACAAATATACTCAGGACATGCTCAAGAGGTTCAACATGAAATAACTAAATGGAGCTCCTACTCCCATGGAAACAAAGACTCATCTTGAGCTAAATCCAAATGGTAAAGATGTGGATCAAAAGGTATACCAATCCATGATTGGTTCTTTGCTTACCTATATGCATCTTGACCTTATATTGTGTTAAGTATAGGAGTGTGTGCAAGATATCAAGCGACTCCTAAAGAAAGCCACTTGATGGTGGTCAAAAGAATCTTTCGATATTTGGTTCATACCCCAAACAATGGTGTGTGGTATCCTAGGGGTTCAACATTCTCTCTTTGTGGGTACACTGATTCAGATTGGGCTGGTGATAAGGATTATAGGAAATCAACCTCTGGGGCTTACCAATTCCTTGGTAGGTCCTTGGTGTGTTGGTCTTCTAACAAGAAAAAATGTATATATCTCTCCACCACTAAGGCTGAGTATATAGCTGCTGCTAGTGCATGCACTCAATTGCTATGGACGAGGCAAACTTTAAAGGAATACGGTGTCCATTGTGACAAAGTGCCTCTTTTATGTGACAATGAAAGTGCTATCAAGATTGCCTACAATCCGGTGGATCATACAAGGACAAAGCATATTGAGATTCGTCATCATTTCATTAGAGATCATGTTCCCTGAGGAGATATTGAGCTATCTTATGTGTCAACTAAAGAACAACTTGCTGATATATTCACAAAGCCTCTTGATGAAGCAAGGTTTTGCTATTTGAGAAATGAGCTAAATATCGTAGATTCGAGAAGTTTGACTTGATAATCTTGCATACTCACCTATATCTTGATCCATATGTGGTTTAGGTGCAGGCATGGAGATAGGGGGAGTGCGGTCCTAATCTATTAGGCTATCCCTCCCTCCATAATGCAAAATTAAGAAAATCAATTCTCATATTATCATTTTCTGATATGTAAGCTTCATTGATGAGTAGTGGCTATGATCCAAGGATAATTCTTCGTGATATCATGCTTCACACACTTACATGGTGGCCTCGGCCACCACCCTCTTCATTGTGAAGAGTTGGTTCTTGTTTTGATTGAATTTGTGCTTTATTGGATATTTATTTTTGAGTTTAACTGATTCTTGGTTCTTCATAGTTTGACATCTTAACCCAAGCCTTTTTATTTCCTACAAAACTTGCTCTCCATCATATATGTCCCCATACACTTGAACCTGACTGTTTTGGTCGAAGAGGGCCGGAGATTCCGGTGTGCTTACATCGAAGTATCCGGTCCAAGAAGGTTTCAGGAGTGACTAAAGGAGGACGGGGTAAAAGAGACAGAAAGAACTCTTTCTTGCACCCGCGACCTCCACCGTCACACCCATTGCCTCCTCCTCCAAAACCGCTGCCCGGGGGCCCTGAAGCCACTAGGATCCGCCGTGCCGCTGACCACCTCCACCCTTGGGTCGTTCCCCACCGGTGGAATCTCTCCAATGGATGGATTTGGTACCTTCTCTCTCACCATGGACCTCGGGTTCATCCCCTTCATTTATGTTGAGAAATGTACCGATTTATTCGCTGGAAACTCATGTATGCGTGCACTTCTATCACATCAGCCTCAATTCCTTGCTAGATCTGCTAGAAATAATGCCTCCCACAGCCTCCATGTGCAACCCGATATCTCTAGATCGGAGATTTCGGTGTTGCACACCGGAGACTCTGGTGTGGATTATTTCTAGCACATCATGCAAGGTCTTTAGGGTCTTGTTTTGCCTCTAGGACATGTATTCTCACCTCCATGCTATCCCCCTTACTCTATATTCACAGGTGGCTCTGGTTCTCATCGTGGTCACACCAAAGCCAAGTCCAAAAGAGGGGACCCACAGTTTGATGAGGAAGCTAGACAACATGTTATTCCATCGTCTAACCGGAGGCAGCTGGCTAAAGATGTTGAATATATGAGAAGGAACCATGAGCGCATTGAGTAAGAAAACCGTGCCAAAAGGGCCAAGTATGACAATTTGCACTCTCTTTCCCATATGTCAAAGAAAGAGTACTGTGATCTGCGCAAGACAAGGTTCTATGACCTGCCAAGAACCAATGATGACCCATATTATTGGAGGAAAGAACAAAAGGTATTCATGATATATATCTACACCAAGCTCACCAAGTCCCCAGTTTGTCCATGACGGTATATGGACTTCCCCTACATGCATGCCAATTGTTGAGGATATGCCCAAGAGGCAATAATAAAAGTGATTATTATTATATCTTTGTGTTTATGATGAATGTTTACATCCCATGCTATAATTGTATTATTAGGAAACACTAATACTTGTGTGTTTTGTAAACATAAGAGAGTCCCTAGTAAGCCTCTTGTTGAACTAGCTTGTTAATTAATTGATGATCATGGTTTCCTGATCATGGACATTGGATGTGATTAATAACAAGGTTATATCATTAGGAGAATGATGTGATGGACACACACCCATAGTAAGCGTAGCATAAGATCAAGTCATTAAGTTCGTATTGCTGTAATCTTTTAAATGCGTAGTAACCTAATCCTTCGACCATGAGGTTGTGTTAATCACCATCACCGGATGGGTACTTTGATGACATCAAACACCGCTTCGTAACTGGGTGGTCATAAAGGTGTCATTGGGTATTCTAAAAGTATGTGTTGAAGCGCATGGACCAAGATTGGGATTTGTCCATCCATATGACGGATAGATATGCTCTGGGCCCTCTCGGTGAAATGTCGTCTAGTTAGCTTGCAAGCATGTGACTGGGTCACAAGGGATGACATATCACGGAACGAGTAAAGAGTACTTATCAGTAACGAGGTAGAACTAGGTATGGAGATACCGACGATCAAACCTCGGATGAGTATAGTATCGCGAGACAAAGGGAATTAGTTTCGTATGTAAATGGTTCAATCGATCGCGAAGTCATCGTTGAGTATGTGGGAGCCATTATGGATCTCCAGGTCCCGCTGATGGTTATTGATAGGAGATGTGTCTCTGTCATGTCTGCATATTCACGAATCGTAGGGTGACACACTTAAGGTTCGAAGTTGTTTTAAGTAGATATGGAATATGCGTTGGAGACCGAATGTTGTTCGGAGTCTCGGAATGGATCCGGGAGATCATGAGGAGATCCGGAATGGTCCGGAGAATAAGATTCATATATTGGGGATCATTTTCTGAGTTAGGAAATGTTCCGGAGTATTTGTATGAGGGTTCTAGAAGGTTTCGGAATGTTCCGGAAGGTTCTGGAAGGTTTCTTGGAGTTTTCTTGAAAACCAAGGAAGGGATCAAAGTAGTCCTGGTGGGTCAAGACTAGGATTCGTGGGGGAGGAGGACTCCTCCCCCCCCCTCCCCAATCCGCCGGCCCTAGAGGAGGGGAGTCCTACAAGGACTCCCCCTCCCCAAGGCGCCCTCCCCCCTTAAATAGAAGGGCAGGGGCGCCCCCTCCAAGCCCTGCTCCATAACTCCCAATCTCTGCCGCCTCTCTCCTCCTCCTTTCTTCTGCACAGGCATAGGCGAAGCCCTGCAAAATTCTCTACTCCACCACCACCACCACCATGCTGTCGTGCTGCTGGGATTCCGTGGAGAAGATCTACTACCTCCGCTGCTCGCTGGAACGAGGAGAGGAAGGTCTGCTTCGACTCCGCACGTGTGACCGACTGCGGAAGCGCTGCCGAAACACGGCGCCAGAAGGATCATCCACTTGACCGACTGCGGAAGCGCTGCCGGAACGCGACGCCGGAAGGATCGTCCACACGATCTTGAGATCGACAAGTGATCGACTACATCAACCACGAGATCTAATCTCGTTAACGCTTTTGGATCTACGAGGGTTAGTTCCTATCTATCTCGTTGCTCATGTCTAATAGATGAGATCTTGGCTTTTATCTAGATTAGATCTGGGTTTTGTTCGTTCTTGCGGTATAAATTTTTTGTTTTCCATGCTACGAACCCATCACCAATGACTACTTCACAGATGCTCTTTGGGTCACTAAGGAGCTTCGTGTGCACAATCTTATGGGGCTCCATTTGGACTAAAATATTACCTTGGTTCAACAATTCTATGCAACTATTGTATTTGATCATGATGAGGCTATGACAATGACTTGGATGACCGACAACTTCCGATGTGCTGCAAACTTTCATGATTTTTCCCGAGTCATTCTCTAGACTTTCAGTGGCTTGTATGTCCCTGTTGGCCACCGTATGCATGATGCTGCTCTTGGAGAAAGCAAAAACAAGCTAGCACCTCTCTATGGGAAAGATGGCATTATTGGGGAGTCCAAGGGACTCAAGCCTCTCTACAATATGTTGTTGAGGATCTTTCGCCACACCATTTCCCCTAGTGCTGGAAATTATGATGCTATTCGATGTGGCCTTGTCAACTTACTCCATCATGCTCACAAGGTGGTTTGTGTTGGGCCTACTACTGATGGATTCACCATTGACATCATGGACTTCATTTTTGAGGAGATGCATCATGCCATTCTCTTCAGAAAATCTCCTCCATATGCAACTCTTGTGATGAGGCTCATCAATACTCAAGCTCATGGTTCACCTCTCGCTCTCCCACCGAACCTTGTAGAACATGTTTCTATGGCTTTCCAGAAGAAAGGGAGAATGGGTCCTGTTCCTAGGCAGCCATATGCTAGTGAGGATGATGAGATTTCTGAGGCTGAGCGGGCTCCCACTCCTCCAAGGGGCTCTATAAGGAAGAATGCCTCCAATGCACTTGTCTCTCTTGAGTATGTTCAGGAGAAGTCAAGAAGGCATCATTTTGGGACAATACGCTGTGTTGCATGAATGTGGACTTCACAGGGAACAACATGCCTCCTATAGGAGCAACCGCAAAATTGAGAAGCGCCTTAAGGAAATCAAGGCTCAAGGAGAAGAGGAAGGGGATACATAATACACTGATGAGCATGGGGCTGAACCGTCTGCAGAATCAGATCACACGCTCTCCTTTGGTGCTTGGAATGCAATGAATGACAACTTAGTTGATTGGAAGACCTTCTCAGAGGTCAGATCTAGCTTTGCTTCTCAGGGTACTTCCTCCTCTCGCCCTCATGGCAAAGGCCCCCATGTTCCAGCTGTTGTTGATGACTATGATGAGGATGAGGATGCCGACAATGACGATGACTCCGAGTGATTCCTTTGGGGCGATAACTTGGTATTTTCCTTTTTGTCATTTCGATGCTAAAGGGGGTAATATGTCTATTAGGATCATCCGGGATTTGCATGGGTTAGGCATTTGGTTATTTCGTATTTGTCTATGCCGTTAAAAATTCGAACAGTTGCTTTATTTGGTTCTTATGATACTATCTACTATTTGTATGGACATGCTATGCCTTGCCTTTGTGAACCTTTATCTTATATTATCTAATATGTGTTGCTCTACATGTATATCTTGATGCACATCGTCAAGGGGGGCATAGCTATGTTTCTTATCTTTAAGAATTTCATGCAAAACCTTTTGTTGTCATCGAATACCAAAAATGGGGAGATTGAAAGGACATTGATTATCTTAATCAGTTTTGGTGTTCGTTAACAACTTAAGGATCATTTTACTATGTGCTAATTTTTCCAGGTCAATCTACTAAAAGGGAAAAGTCCGTGTCATTGTGGAAAAATCCCTGGCTGAAACAGATGTTTCCTGGAAAGTCCTGACCGGAGTCTTCGGTGTGCAAAGACCAGAGTCTCCGGTGTGGTCCGGAGTTTCGCCTCAAATCCCTAGAGTGAATCAAAGATGAAGCCTAGGGTCATACTGTCTAGGGGTCCGGACACAAGCCAGATATTGGCCTGAATCTCCGGTGTATTCTGACAGACCAGAATCTCTGGTATGAAAAGTCCGAAGTCTCCTGTGTGCTCAAGTCCGGAGTTCCAGCCAAATCTCTAGAGGGAGTGTCAAGACCAGGCCCAGGACATTCTGATAAGTGGTCCGAAGACGGACCAGAGACTGACCAGAATCTCCGGCGTAGACCGGATTCTCCGGTGTGCAGGCCAGAGTTTCCGGTGTGGAAACTCCCCAACGGGCAGAAAACGGTCTGAAATCTGTGGGACTATAAATAGGGGACTCCATCCCCTACCTCCAGCTGCTCGTCCCAGAAAAGAAGAACACCCCCATTAGAGCCACCAAATCAACAAGATCTCCCAATCCAATGATCCAAAGTCATCGATCTTTGGAGAATCGTAGGAGGAGGCCTTGATCTACAGCTTCACCAAGAGAGATCTTCATTTCCCCCTCATTCACTTGAGGGCCCCTTGCTCTAGGGTTTCATTCGAAACCCTAGGCCTTGATTTGGTTCTTACAAGCTTGTCTTTGATTGTTGTGACAACTTGCTTGGATTTGGGAGCCTCCAATTCAGTTGTGGATGTGTGCCTCAAACTTGTTGTAAGGGTGCCGGCTACCACCTAGAAGGTTGCCGATATAGTGGAAGCGTGAATCGATCCCTTTGGGGTGAGGTTCACCGGAGAACAAGGGAGGCCTCTCGTAGCGTTGGTGGTTTGATACCACCCCTCTCCAAACACAGACGTACTTCCCCTCAAAAGGAAGGAATTGCAGGAAATAATCCTTGTGTCTCCGTGTGCTTCATTTCGGTTACTTCCATCCTTTACCGTACCTTACTTATATCTTGCTCTTGCTTAGTTAGTTGTGCTAGTGAGACACAGAGGTAAATTAACCTTAGTTGTATATCTAGAGAACTTACCTCTTGTGTCAAACCCTAATTTGAAAAGAGTAAAATTTGAAGTAGCATCTATTCACTCCCTTCTAGGTGCCCCATATGATCCTTTCAAAGATATGTCCCCATCTTCAACCTGGGGTTGCTCGATTCCCCACTCAAGAACAATATTTCGTGAGCCACCAAATTCAGAAGATCTCCTCATTCAACCATACGAAGGTCTTGATCTTTGAAGAATTGATGGAAAAGGCATTGATCTACACATCACGGCGGGGGCGACGAGGAAGCGGAGACAACGCTATGTCCAACGGAGCTACCCGAGAAGCGAAGATGGCGTTGAAGGTGAAGACGAAGAGGATACGGCGGCGGCGAAGAAGATACAAAGCCGAGATCAAGCGACGGTAGGCTACTTCGCCGCGGGAGCTCACTCTGCCGCCGCCAGAGTATAGAACGCAACCCCCACCTCGCGTCTAGATTTCTCGGCAACCCGACGGGTATCTAGGATTATACCCGGGCTTACACGAGTGCAAACCGGGCTGCCAAATGGCTTGTGGAATGTATTTTCGAGTAATGTATTCGGCTGGTAAAATACACATGAATCCAATCAGAAACCGGACCGCCAAACAAGGCCTGACTGTGTCAATCTGACAGTGGGTCCCACTCATCAGAAAATTTGTTAACGCGACTAAAACAATCTATCAATGTTTCTTCGGGAACAAACCCATGCAAGACCCAGGCGTTTTTGCGAACTTCATGCGCAATTTTTGTGGTTTTTTTAAAAAAAATTCTCCATAGTGCTCGGCAATACCAACGAGGACCTCAGGGTGGTGGGCCACTCCGACGTTGAACTGGTGGTGGACTCGGTCATGTTCGGGATCGAGCAGGCGAACAGCTGAACGTGGTCATGGGCGCGGCATTGGTTAAGGCTCATCCGGGTGACGAAGGTCCATCGTGTTGAATAATCAAACGAGTTTGGGGAGGAAATCCGTCTTCATTGCTAAAACACTTGGGGTAATTAATTGTTACCGTAGCTGTCTGATTTTATAATGCAGCTCGAGAGTTAACCGAGTGTGTAATTAATGACTCGCACGCTGTATGATCACTACCTCTGGAGGTAATGTGTGTAAGCTCAGAAATGGGTATAAAGCTCCGAGAACGGTTAGAAGATTAATTCGACGAAGAATTATTTACACACATTATTACGATCGTAGGAAAGAAAGCAGTCCTGGATTAAATAAAATTACTATAAGGTAACTAACCCACATTCACCCAGCGCAACCCGGAGCCTGGAGTGGTCCCCGCTCTGACGAGAAGGTTCTGTTTCCCTACTTCTACCTGCGTCCCCTAACCAACCATGGTTAAATGAATGGTTTGATGAAATCGAACAAAACCTCGGACGAGAAAACACAAGAACCCCCAATCTGAAGTGGTGACAGCTAACCTACGGATTAAGAACTACTGTAGCGTGGGTCAGCTCCTAACCGTGGTTTAGCAACAACTCCGGCGTCTCCTGGTAGTATATATACGAGGGGCCCACTACAGGAAAAAAATGAGGTGCCGATGGCCGGATGCCGTCGGCACAACGGCAAATTGCCGTCGGCATAGCCCCCTCGGCGTAGCTCCTTGACAGCACATCCCCTTGGCCGTCGGCACAGGCACATCCCCTCGGCATAGCAATCGCAGCGGGCCCCACGATGGCAGGTGACGGCCGTTAGGAAACGACCCAGCCTGGAGCTAAGCCGACAGCCAGGCCGTCGGCACAGGAACGGAGCTATGCCGACGGCCAGGCCGTCGACACAGCCTAAAATATTTTTTTTCAATTTTTTTATCTTTGAATTGTTTGATTCGTTAATCTCTCACTTTAATCATTTTTAAATCTATTTATATTAATAATTGATTAAATTGCAGTCTTAGTCAAACTTTCCGGTCGGCCACCCATCCTAATTCTACTCCAGCTTCAGCACGCTTAACTTCCTCGTTCCATCAGAATCTCTTTCCGCAAAGCAATTTACACATTGTTATCAATACTATGATATCAATCCTATTAACTCTTATACCATCATGTCACATGGTTGTATATTTTGAAATTACAAGCAATTATTTAAGTAAACAACAATGAGTAAGTAAAAATATTATTGAATTCAAATAAGAATATAATGATTTTATTTTTTTGTATTTTTTATTTAATATGGAATAAATAATATATTTAACCGGAATTCGACAAATAATATGTCTAAATTGATTAGAAAAATGTGAGGAATCCAAATATGATATCAATATCAACTTATCACAAACTATGCCATGATTCTTATCATAATTTTATTTGCCCGTTTAAAATGGCACGCATAAAGATTCTTAGCTCGGGGCTGAGACTCGCTAAACTTGAAGTGGATCTCTGATGAAACAACATATTGTAAACCTAAAAATGATTTTTGTAAAAAATTATGAACATCCGATCATGTACCTATAGTTCATATCTAACTCACTTCCTACCGATTCAGCAGGAATTTGTCTTTTTCATCAGGGATAGACGGAAAGGTTTGAGATCCCCCTGTTATAACATTATCCATGTAAGGTGGTCTAGTATTTTTCAAAAATATGATGGTAGCATTTTGAATTAGCCATTTGGTGGTTTCTTCACAAAACCGTCCGTTTTTTACACTCGGAAAATGGAAAACGGCTTTTTGGTGCGACGAAAAGGAAAACTTCCTCCTAAAACATTGTTCTCCATCCCATGATACACATATA
Organism: Avena eriantha; assembly: GCA_910589775.1. NCBI lineage: Eukaryota > Viridiplantae > Streptophyta > Magnoliopsida > Poales > Poaceae > Avena > Avena eriantha. The sequence goes on along the minus strand of OU342743.1, from coordinate 166,301,069 downwards.
TGCATAATATGTACGTATTATTACAAAGTATGCCTTCATTCTAGCCATAACATTGGTTATTTGACCCGAAAGCCAACCTCGAACGAGATAGGTCATTTTGTGAAGGATGTTTTGAGACATAACCAATATACCAAGTTTGATATTTTTCCTTCTAACTATATCACATAATATGACACCACGCAAAGGTTTCGGATTGTTTGGATCGTTTTTGAATTTCTAATGCCCGTTTTAAACTACCGTTAAACTTTGTTGAAGGGCGGGAATGAAGATTCTTAGCTCGGGGCTGAGACTCGCTAAACTTAAATTCGATCTCTAATGAAACAAAATATTGTGAACCTAAAATTGATTTTTGTAAAAAAATATGAGCATCCGATCATGTACCTGTAGTTCATATCTGACCACTTCCTACCAATTCGGCAGGAATTTGTTTTTTTACCAGGGATAGACGGAAAGGTTTGAGAACCTCCTATTATAATATTATCCATGTAAGGTGGTCTAGTATTTTTCAAAAATATGATGATAGCATTTTGAATTAGTCATTTGGTGGTTTCTTCACAAAACCGTCCGTTTTTTACACTCGGAAAATGGAAAACGGCTTTTTGGTGCGACGAAAAGGAAAACTCCCTCCTGAAATATTGTTCGCCATCCCATGATGCACATATATGCACAATATGGATACATTATCACAAAGTATGCCTTCATTCTAGCTATAACATTGGTCATTTGACTCAAAAGCCAAGAAACCTCGAACGAGATAAGTCATTTTATGAAGGTTTTTTTGAGACATAATCAATATACTAAGTTTGATATATTTCCTTCTAACTATATCACATAATATAACACCACGTGAAGGTTTCATATTGTTTGGATCGTTTTTGAATTTCTAATGCCCGTTTTAAACTATCGTTAAACTTTATCGAAGGGTGGACATGAAGATTCTTAGCTCGGGGCTGAGACTCGCTAAACTTGAGGTGGATCTCTAATGAAATAACATATTTTGAACCTAAAAATGATTTTTGTAAAAAATCATTAGCATCCGATTATGTACCTGTAGTTCATATCTGACCCACTTCCTACCGATTCGGTAGGAATTTATCTTTTTCACCAGGGATAGACGGAAAGGTTTAAGATCACTCTGTTATGACATTATCCATGTAAGGTGGTATAGTATTTTTGAAAAATATGATGGTAGCATTTTGAATTAGCCATTTGGTGGTTGCTTCACAAAACCGTTCGTTTTTTGCACTCGGAAAATGGAAAACGGATTTTTGATGCGACGAAAGGAAAACTTTCTCCTGAAACATTGTTCGTTATCCCATGATACACATGTATGCACAATATGGACACATTATCACAAACTATGCCTTCATTCTAGCCATAGCATTATTCATTCGATCCGAAAGCTAAGAAACCTCGAACGAGATAGGTTATTTTGTGAAGTTTTTTTGAGATATAATCAATTTACCAAGTTTGATATTTTTCCTTCTAACTATGTCACATAATATGACACCATGAGAAGGTTTCATATTGTTTGGATCGTCTTTGAAGTTCTAATTCCCGTTTTAAACTATATACAATGTTTTATGTTTCACTTAATTTTTGTTTACGAATATGTAATATTTGAGTGTAGATAGATAGATCTTATTTTTCTGCAAATTTTGATATATTATTTGTATTTTTCTGAATTAGAATAATTTAATTATGATTTTTTTAAAATTAATGAGGTAAAAGAAAAAATCTGGAGGCCTACGCCGACGGCCTAGCCGTTGGCACAGACCAAACAATTTTTTTCAAAGAGCTGTGCCGACGGCCTGGCCGTTGGCACAGCCTGGCTACCTAACGCCGTTTTCATCGCCGTGTCTGAACTGGGGCTACGCCGAGGGCTATACCTACGCCGAGGACCACCGTCGGCACAACCCTCTCTATACGCCGACGGCCACGCTACGCCGAGGATTACCCTCGGCACCATCATCTACGCCGACGGCCATCCCTACGCCGACGGCCGGGCTGGTCGGCTGGCCGGGGGAGGCAGCTACGCTGACGGTAGCCGGTCGGCCGTCGGCGTCTCAGTTCTTTCCTGTAGTGGCCATTCACGCAGGGGAGGCATCCCAATTTCTTCCACTCCCTGAAATCGAATAGCGGTGGCGGTTGAAGGCGGCGGCGGCGGGTTTCAGAGGGTTCAGGCGCAGGCGCTGAAGGTCGGTGGCTGCCCCTGGGAGACGTACTCATGGAGGGGAACGTGGAGCAGCCTGCGCATGGAGCGGGCGTCGCCGCCCTCGTCGCGCAGGCGCAAGCAGGCGTCGCGACTCTCGTTGCGCAGGCGGAGGCGGGCCTGGCCGCGCTCGTCGCACAGGCCGAAGCGGGTGTGGCTGCCCTCGTTGCCCAGGCGGAGGCGGGCGCCGCGCTCGGGCAGCAGGACCTGGACGACATGGCGCTCGGGCAGGCCGACGAGCACGTCGAGGTGCAGGCGGCGGAGGCGGGCGCCGCGCTCGGGCAGCAGGACCTGGACGACATGGCGCTCGGGCAGGCCGAAGAGCACGTCGAGGTGCAGGCGGAGCAGGAGCCGGTAGTGGGCGTTGCGGCCTTCCACGCTCAGGCGGCGCAGGTCGTCGGGTTCGCGCCGCCAGAAGCTGCCGGCGACGTCATCGTCGCGCCCTTCCTCGCGCAGGCGGCGCAGCTGCCCCAGGCGCACGAGGCGCAAGCAGAGGTGGTCGAGTTACCGCCGCCAGAAGCTGTCTTCGACGTCGACGTCGACATCGCGCTGCCAATAGGGGGTATCGTGCCCTTCCTCGCGCAGGCAGAGGCGGAGCCGCTGCCCCAGGCGCAGGAGGCGCATGAAGAAGGCGTCGGGTTCGAGCACACGGAAGCTTTCGTCGACATCTACATGGCCCAGCCGATAGGGGGCGTCGCGCCCTTCCTCGCGCAGGCGGCGCATGGAGCGCAAGCCGAGGAACCCGGCATCAACTGGGTTGAGCACGATTTCGGTGTCCTCATCGGCGCCGACAATGACAACCACGATGAGGACGACGATGAGTCTTTCTGTTCTTGGACCTTGCTTACGCTGCTGATTCTTTTCATTGCCATCTCTTGTGCGTTCGGAGGATCGACCCGCATGGATTATCTGGAGTGAATGCGGGTCCAGTTTCACAGAACCAATCGGGTAAATAGCAATTTTATCATGTTGCAGATGTTTGGATTAGTCTTAATATGGCAATGTATGTTCATCAATTGGTGAACTGCCAATCAGAACCGTAACAGTGAACTCGCTATTTTGCAGTAGCTCAGTTAGCCTGTATGCTATGTCTCTCGTAACATGATGTATTGTTCCTTCACTTGCGAATTCATTTTCCACATGATCTAGTCAAAGTGAGAATCAAGTGACGTGTGGATGATGTATTGGTGTGGAAGGCGCAGCTTGTCATCAGGCCGATATCTGCTGCATCTTATAAGTTTGTCTCATGTTTTTAGTCTTTTCCTACCACTTTTCAAAGGATTATCATTTTTCAAGGCTGGAAATTAACCAACTCTTCTATTGATCTCGCCTCCTAGGATTCTAGGGCTCCCATACCAAAGTTCAGAAACCAAAGACTAAGAAAACACATGAAACGTAGCTAATTTAGGGTGTCCATTCACTCAGATCTACGAGACCACAAATGACCCATTTGGGCTGATCCACTAATAGGGGTGGCTAGCTAGGGTTTAATCCAGTGTGAAGAGAAATATCTAACAAGACCGAATCCGAAGCTTTAGAGCCGTTAGCCCAAACCAGCTTAAAGTTGCAACGTAGAAAAACCAAGGAAACAAGAACGTCTACTAGAACAACAAGCCGCTGATGCACTGGAGCACTTCGATGGAAGATGGACGTTCCTAGAGATTGGTCACTTGAGGCAAACTGGTACATTGCTTCTTACCCGTAGGATGAGGGAGGAGGGTGATGATAAAATCAATGCTTGAAGTGGTATGAGAGGAGCTAAAGACTACGTATTAACACTACTGACACGATTACCACCCTCCCCTAGTACACAACAGGCCTTTGCACACGGTAGAAATAGTTCTTCATACACAGTCAATCGAACCGTCACGTCTAATGCGTATATAATTTTCTTAACCATGTGCGAAAGGCAGATCATTCGCAGACCTTTTCGTTTCGGCAATCATTTGTGATAGGTAGGGCGTTGACACATGCTTTTGTATGCTCAACCGTAATCAGATTTGAAGATCGCAAACGGCGAATTTCAAAGTAGTATGTGTTCAACTCGGTTGGCACACGGTTGTTTAATGCAGCCTAAGCTTATTTCAGCCGATTTAGCTTGCAACAACAAACGAAACCAGCAAAAATATGTTGCATGTGTATACCAGCCATACCTGTCGTCTGATTGAAGACAAGTACGTCATGAGGGGGTCCTCGAGGCGTGGGAAAAGATGGGGTGTGAGACGTACGGTTCTCCAGAATGGTTGGCACATAAGCTTACCCAGGTTCAGATCCGACTATGATGGACGGATCCTACTCCTGCTAGCAATCCAGTATATCGACAAAGCTGGAAGTACAGATTTGTCGTCGGATTGATGACAAGTACGCCATGAGGGGGTCCCCGAGGTGTGCAGAAGAGAGGGGTGTGAGACGTACGCTGTTCCGGGACAGTGAGCACACAAGTTTATCCAGGTTCGAATCCGCCGGCTTTGAACGGATCCTACTCCTGCTAGCAATCCAGTAATACGACAGAGCCGGAATATGAGTTATAAAGGGTTCGCCTGTGTGAGTTGAGATTGTAGACTATTGTGTTGTCCTAAAGACTCTTCCTAGGATGGCTTATATAGATATCCGGCCTAGGGTTTACAGGAGAGATCTATCTGGCTACGACTAAGAGTCGGTTACAAAGTACATCTTGAACTACAAGTAACACTATGGGCCTATGTCGGTAAGTCTTCTAGGCCTTCCCGTAGCCGGATTGGACTCCGTCTCTTCTCTCTGACTGGGCCGCCCGTGAAGCAAAGCTCTAACCCGAAGTGGGCCACCCTGGTGAGGACTGTGAGGATACCCGAAAAGTATATCCCCAACAAGATTACAAGGTTTTGCCTATGTGAGTTGTGGTTGTAGTGCGTTGTGCCCTAAAGGCTGGTCCCTAGGACGGCTTATATAGTCATCCGGTCCTAGGGTTATAGAAGAGTCTTATCCGGCTACGATACAGAGTCGGTTACATAGTACATCTTCCACTACAAGTATTACTAAATGCCTACGTCGGTAAGTCTTTCAAGCCTTTCTGTAGCCGGACAGACCCCTCCATCTTATCTCTCTGACTGGGCCACCCGTGAAGCATAGCTCTAACCCGAAGTGGGCCACTCTGGTCAGCGAGTCACAGTGGGTATACCCAGAATGATCTTTCAGGACGAACGTAATGCTAACCTTTGTGGCCAAGACTGGAAATTTGAGGGTTCCTTCCACAACACATGGCAACATCTTGGGAGGGACCTTGATGCATCATTCAAATGGATTTGATTGAGCATATGTGGGATTGTGCGGGAACCAATATCACTAGTCATAATCCTCTTATTTGTTTAATATAATTTATGAATTATGTTTGATTGTTTGTGAAAACTATATCGTTAACTATTTATATTTGTGAACTACTCTCACCGTCCTAAAATAAGTGACTTGGACTTGTCTAGATTCACATGTATTTATAATTAAAATGTGTCTAGATATATGTCAATCTAGACAAATTCATGTCACTTATTTTGAGAAGGAGGGAATATATATATTTATGAACTATTTTAATTTTATTTATTGCTTCAATATATTATTTTAATATGTTATAAAAATATGTATGCCAAAAGCCATTTGGCTAGCACTGGCCACCGCAGACCAAATGGTTCTAGTTGTTAGGCGCACTTGCTATCGGCGGATCAACCCAAACAGATCATTTTAAACACATTTGTTGTTCGAAATGGATCACGCCGCTAGAGATGTCCCGAGCAAACAAATCTTCATAGTGAGCCAGACAGGGGTGAAGTCAGCAACTAGTTATCAAAAAAAAAAAGGTGAAGTCAGCAACGTTTTTTTGAGACAAACATCGCTAGTCTTTATTGCTCGATTTGAATGCTTACATGAATATTGAGGGAATAAGGCATGCCCAGCCACAGATGACGGCCGACATCTAGAGGCAATACATGTCTAGCTAGATTGTGTGCTTCAAAATTAGAAACCCTTCATTCGAAAGAAATTTTGCACTCCACAAAATGTGAAGCCTGGGATTTTATTTCAGTCACCACCGATCCATAGAGACCTAGGCTTCCCTCTTGTATATTAGGTACCACATGTTTGCAATCACAAGCGGTGAAAAAATGAGAAAGGACAAGGTCCAGCGCAAGAGTCATTGCTTCCCGGCATGCTAAAGCTTCCAGAACAACATGATTGGTGATTCCTTTGAAGACAACAACATTAGAGCCCATATAACCTCCATTATGATCTCGGCAAAAAGGTGTCGCTGCTCCAGTGTTACTCGTTTTAGAAAAGGCCGCATCGACATTAAATTTGAAGAATGGTTGAGGAGGTGGTATCCATCTGGAAGGATTTGCCGAACTAGTGCATGTACCACATTGTGACCAGAATTCACCTCTAACCCTTTTAACTCTTCCAGGAATGAGTTCACAAAACGATGAGTAGATAAGGGACTAAAAGATATTCTGTGGATGGCTTTTCTTCTGGTCGTACAAATCTCCCACAATCACTACTGGAGAAGATGAAGGCGCTGACAGCCAAAGGCCATGTCGACAGCTATTTGTCGGGACCGTCGGCGTAGGCCCCGAGGCAGACAGTCGAGCAAACCTGTCGTAGGCGTAGGACAGGATAGGCCGACGACAACTGTCGACATAGAATTGGCCATGACGGTAATGCGACGATGTCAAGGCTATGCCGATGGCTAAGCCATCGACATAGGTTTCACAACTACACTGACGACAAAGCCGTCAGCATAGCTATTTTTCCTTTTTTTCCACATTAATCCTAGAAAAATGATAACTAAATCATTCTAATTCAGAAAAATACAAATAAAATTTGTAAAAAAATAAGATCTATCTAAACTCAAATATTACGATAATGTTATTGCTATAATCGCAACATAGTTTGCGATAATGTGCCCATATTATGCATGTATGTCCATCATGGGATGGCGAACAATGTTGTAGGAGGAAGTTTTCATTTTCTTCGGACCAAAAAGTTATTTTCCATTTTCCGAGTGCGAAAAAGGAGTGTTTTATGAAGCAACCACCAAATGAATGTTTCAAAATAAGACTACCCTATTCTTAAAAAATACTAGACCACCTTGCATGGACAATGTCCCAATCGAGGTATATTGAACATATCCGTCCACCCCTTGTGAAAAAGACAAATTCCTACCAAATCGATAGAAAGTGGGTCAGATTTGAACTATAGGTACATGATCTGATGCTCATGATTTTTTAGCAAAATCATTTTTAGGTTCAGAATAAGCTATTTTATTAGAGATGCACTTCAAATTTAGCGAGGCTCAGCCCGACCTAAGGATTTTTTAGAATCCTTAAGTTCAAAAGGGAAATTTTGATATGATTTTTTGAAGATTTGAACACTATTAAATGAATTTTATTTAGAAAACCTTGCAGTACACTATTTAAAAATACATGATGCATGATTAAAAAGATTATAGGGATGTCATGTTTGGATCCTTCTCATTTTTCTGATCTATTTATACATATTATTTGTCAATTTCTGATTTACGGATTTAAAGATATGAATTATTCCATATTAAATAGAAACAGGCAAAAAAATATTCATTTTTTTTGAATTCAAGATTATTATTTCTTATTCATTTTTGTTTACTTAAATAATTGTTTGAAATTTTAAAAATAAAGGCGTGTGACACCATCCAAGGGTTAATAGGATTGATATAGTAGTGTTATCAATAAGGTCTAATTCCTTATGGGAAACTCATACGGAAGAAACAGAGAAGTTAAGCGTGCTGGGGCTGGAGTAGTGTGAGGATGGGTGACCGATCGGGAAGTTTGACCATGAGTATAGTTTGATCAGAGAATAAGTGTACTTAGAGTTAAAAAGATGCTTGTGAGATTAACAAGTCAAACAATTCAAAAAAAACATGCTTGTGAAATCAATGAGTCAAATAATTCAAAAAAAATTAAAAATACTTTTTTATAGAAAAACTAGGTCGACGGCATTGTCGTCGACGTAGCTACCGCCAGATCAAACGGCCTTCAACCGCCGATGTGGGTCCCGCAGGCGCTAAGCCGACGGTCTTCCTTACACCGATGGTCAAAAGGGCTACGCCTAAAGGGCAAGGCGCCTACACTAACAGGAGCTGGCCGTCGACGCCTGCCTCATTTCCTGTAGTTAGTGTCGCAGCAATTCTAGTGAACTGTTCATCTGGCATTGTCTCCATCAGATGAAAAAGCCACTGCTTTGCATTTGGTTGACCACATGCGATCATAGGCTCCACCATCTCTTCATCCGTCAACATCCACAAATTGTTTGTCATATTACACTCCACCAGAGAATGCCTCCAAGAATCTCTAGCACCACAAAGTGTACAGGTGTTGCTTCTGGCAATATTTCTATGCTCCAAAAGATCAGCTGTTGGCAGTGATTGCCGAGCTAGTCTCCAAAGAAAAACTTTCTTGAAGGGACGACTGTTTTCCATAATGAGCACCAACCCTTCTTCTCCCTTTCAACATTAGATGACCTGACGTTGGCACCAAAATAATCCGTCATATTTTCTAGAGTTTAGAGTTCGGCCGCTGCAAGTTCATGTACCCGGCCCATCCTCTCGCCTAAATCCTAGTGCAAACACATCTATCGTGGACACCAATCGGAAGTGTATTTGGCCGGTTCGTTCAGTATTTATTTATCTGACTCCGTTTCAACTCCTTGAGTTCCCTACCCTAAAAAGGAATCTTCCACTAGTGAAAAACATGCCTTTAGTCCTAATTCTAGACGGTCTCTAGTCCCGGTTCTGCAGCCGGGACTGCAAAATTAGAACTAGAGGCCTTGATCTCTAGTCCCGGTCGAACCGGGACTAGAGGCCACCACATGGCAGCGGGAACGCGGCGAGGTGGGAGGACCTTTAGTTCCGGTTGGTGTTACCAACCGGGACTAAAGACGGGGCAGGATTTAGGGTTTTAGGGGTTTTATATTTTCAATTCCTTTTCAATTTTATATACAATTTGGTGCATGGAGATCATTAAATCACTAGAATTTCGTGGCATGTTGATGCATATATAATATAACTTTTCATACGAGCATATATATATATATATATATATATATATATATACAATTTGGTTACATGGAGATCACAACCGGGACTTGAGCCCGTCTATTCAATTACATGGAGATCATTACATCACTAAAATTCCGTGGTATAGAATTTTCCCCTTGGGTCTATGACATGGTCAACCCCAAATCCCGCCAATTCCTCTTGTATTTCCATTAGGTGCTCCTTCGGTTGGAGTTTCTCCCACAATCTATCCAATATATATAAAAGAAGGAGATCAATATGAATATCAATCGTCATAACAAATATTATGAATGACACTCAACACAATTGATGGTAATAAAATCAAATTGTGAATATATTGTTCATGTACTGTTATAAATGTCACTCCGTCCCGCTCACTGACCTCTGAGCGAATGAACTCGCCAATGAAGTATCCACACAAATTAGTCACTGGTGGCTGTCTGTCACACTTTACTATAATAGATTTCAACCAAATAATAATCAAGCATGATATAATGGTAATGAAACTAGAATTAAAGAGATGCACAGACCTAGCTCGTATTACTTACCTCGACCACATGAAAACTAAGCTCATCTTTAAATTCACCTACAGTACTATTGGCGAAAAAGTTGCCAAACCATGCCCGGCAAAAAAATGAATAAATGAGTTATAGTTACTTGATATCTCATGAAATAAACGAAAGAGACCGATATAGTGCGATAATGACTGAAATTACCTATGGAGCACATCTTTAATGCTTTTGTACTCCTTTTCGTCTTCCTTTAGTAGGTCCTTGATTTCAACTCTTCCAGCATCAACTTCAATGATTAACAGAATGTAATAGAAGCTACACACGTTTATATACATCAGTAACTCATCAATTACACTTAACATCGAGTAAGCAAAAGTGAATGTGTACAAGACAATAACACGCTCACCTGAAGTTGTAAGGAAACATTATTCTGTTTTTGTAATGTTGCCTCTGTATGAACCTTATCAAGTTACCCTCCATCTCCTTGGAGTATTCCTGTAGCAATCGTTCATTAACTCGGCGTGGGTCGATGAACCTAGTGTCAAAAATTCCATTTCGATCATATTCCTCGCTCTTCATTATGCATAATCGCATAGTGAGGATAATTACAGGCAATGAACAAGATTAGTTAGAGACTTTATCATATCAATAAATTAATCACTTACTGACAATAGGAACTGACTAGACTCAAGTCGAGGGCATCTTTTTTGTATAACATATATAATTTCTCAAAATAAATTTGGATCTCGTCTTGACCTATGAAATTCTCATTTGTAACTCTCACAAGCTGCGCTGATGGTCGCCCTTTTCCCTTTGTGACTTTCAAGTACCAGTCATGCAGTCTTCGCATTTGTGTTTATAGAAGCTCGACCTCATCAGGTATGACCAGAGACTTCCGGTATTCATATTTCCATAATATTTCTGTTTGCATGGGGACATGTGCGCCTAGCGCTTGATGAACACTAATACCATCATCTCTAGAAAAGTCCACTGTATGATCAACACTGGGTAACACCTTGAGCGGGGAGATCGATTGTTTTGCGTGTTCTTCGAGTTGGGCAATGTCTCTTTTCCCGCTTGCACTACTACTTCATGTCTTCTTCCTATTAACTCTCATCAGACAGCGTGTGTAGTCATCTACCTTATTTATCACATATCACGATGGTTGCTCAATAAAACACTTAGCCCACTTTTTGACTTTCAGACCAAATATCTGCTTTGGCTCGGGCTTTTTCGGTGCAAAAAAGGCTTTCAATTCGACATAGGCAATCACTTTGTTTTCCTCAGGAGTCATCTCGTAAGGTAACTTGGGAGGAGGCGGCGGGGTTTTCTTTGCCCTACTACGTTTCTTCTGAATAGTAGCACAAGTCGATCGAGCGGCAGTCTTCCGATAGCGCTGGGAGTTAGTAGTGCATTATGGCAGCAGAGTCGGCTGACGCGGTGGCGGACTCGCGCTATGGTGGTCGTCCCTCTCCTCATCATGTGGACTTGGAGGTGGTGAACTACGACTTGGAGGATACGGTGGTGTCCTGGGCGCCGAGCCTGGAAACACGATGTATTTCTTGCGCCATAGAATGATACTACCCCCGACTTCTCCTAGTGTCCTCTCATCTTCAACTCTAGGGATGTCAAGATCCAATGATTCATATGCCGATACAACTTCATCCACCCTGGCACAATCATAGCCATCTGCAATCTCATTGCCAATGCATCGTGCTCTAGGTTCACAGGATAAAGCATAGCCGACTGCCACCTTGAAGGATAAGTTGTTCACTTCCACATGTAGCTCACAACTTGTCTTCTCACTGATATTATCCATGGGGTAGCGATCCATCGATGCCTCATCAGCCCTGACCCCCATGGAAGCCATGCTGCTTCTCCACTGAGATGGGTCGTTGGCACTATCTTACTTCAGCTGATGAGTTGCCCCTACTGGCTCATTTCGTCTAGTTGCTTCTGTTGCTACTTTAAGATGCCATATATTTCGGCGTTCTGTCTTTCTAGGCTACACAACCGGTATGTCTCCTCCTGCTCCTTCCACTGCCTTGCTCTCGCTCGGCTTCTATAAGATTCAATGTCCTCGGGAAACCCAGTCTTCCACGGCACAGAAGGTCCAAAGCCTCGTGTTCTTCCTGGTTTTTCAGGATTCCTAGGGGCTTTGTCAACTTCTATAAGATTCTTTGTCGGGCTTGAACTTTCCCTCTCGAACCTCCGTGATTGTTGTAACAATTGCTTGATGGGGTGTAGCAATGTTTGTCTTTTCATCCATTGTTAACCCCCATGTTTGCATATCATACTTCACCCCATGCGCAAGTAACCAATTTCTTATCCTCTCGGGCCAGTCATGTGTAGCTAGAGTGACCCCTTCAGCAAGCAAGGCTTGCTCAGCTTGCTCCCACTTAAGCATGAAAGTCTTGTAGCCACTTGTCCCTAGCTTGTGATGATATATTTTTCTCGCAGCTTTATCCTTATTCTTTTTCGACCTTTTGTGAGCTACTTCTGATTTCTTGTACTCCAGAAATCTGTCCTAGTGATGCCACTGCTTCTCTAGTGTGCCAGTGAATTCTGAAACTTTTTCTTTCTTGAGATATTCATTGTATAATATTTTCTTGTAGGTATTGAACTATTTGGCCATCTTCTTAAGAGAGAATGCCTGACTTTCGACCTCATGGCTTTTGTGAGATCATCAGACTCCAAGACCGGTTGGGTGGAATGTGAAATGAGGTTCTCCCAAAGTAGGTCTTTGTGTCTGTCGTCGATAAAACTAATAGGGATTCCATCTTTATTTGCTGGCTTATTCCAACAGGAAATGCTGACTGGGACGTTGTCCCTAACAATAACTCCGCATTGATGCACAAATGTATTTGCGTTATTTATGGGAAGCATCGATTTTCCATCTAGAGAGATATCCGCAATTGTGAGATGCGCATCGGCGGCCATCCCTTTGGTCGGGTCTCGTTTACTTTTACCAGATTGGGTCGATGCGGAGGTCTAAAATAAGAAACATTTTCGTTAATATGTATATATATACACAAATCAATTAATGCATCTATCTAGTGATCACAAGAGTCTTAATATACCTTGCCAGACTTTGTTAAGGCTGTTACATCATTTTGCAAGACGTCATCACAACCAAAACTCGTTGGCACTTCGTCTCTTTGTTCTATCTCCATTCTCTCACCGGACTCATTCAGAAACCATGCGCTATCTTCTGCTCCACTATCTTCTGATCCACCGTCTTCTGCTCTACCCACGGAATTCCATATTATGTAGAACATATCCTATTCACCTTCTCTGCTGTTGAAGTCCATAGATTCACTAATATAGAAGATAAAAGAATTTTAGCATTATCATAAAATTCTATTTTCTAAAAACACTAAGTTAATGCAACAACAGAAGAAAGTACTAATGAAACAATAAGTAAAGTTAATATATCACGAATGATGTAGTTAATGCAACAATAATATCAGATCCCTGAGGAAAAAAAGTAAAGTTAATACATCTCGAATAATACATCACTAATACATCTCGCTCAATCAGACCTGATGTCGACTTTTGAGTCCAGAGCCGCGGGTGGTGAACACCCAAAGAAAAGGAACCATGACAAGAGCATAACTCGGGTGAGATCCCTGAAGAATCTGCTAGGTATTGGAGAACCTGACGTCCAACACAATCATATAGCGATGGACACGCTCGTCCTCCTCCCTGACACGATTCGGTACCACCTACTCGAGGGACAACTCCCTCTGCACCGATAGTGGACCACGCGACCACCACCAAAGGTGCTCTGGGTTGATGACGAGACCCGGGTTTCCTCACCAAGCTACGCGTACCAGAAGGTAGCACCTCCCAGTACTAGCCCGGGGGAGCCCAGTCTCGGACATGCCCGGCGGATCTCATTCCTCCGTCGTTGCCGCCGAGTCGATGACGAGGATGTGGGATGGGCATCCTAAAGTAGACATTTGATCGAAATAAACTAATTTCTAAATGTGCGGTTATTCCAAATTGATATCAACAAATCGAAATAAAATAAAATGTGTACTACATTATATACTATTGGGCGTGACTAGCACGCACATGCGCCAGAGTGGTCGCGGACGCGCGAAACGCGTGCGCCGCGCGGCCGCACGCTAGACCCGCGTCTCTGTTGACCGCCACGTGGTCGCGCTGGTGCTCACTACTCTATCCATGTACTGGTTTTTTAACAGACTGTCCGCATACTGATATTCTTCTGTTGTTGGGCGCCTGTGGTACTGACGAGGGTTTAACTCGTCAATGCCCATTGTTATGGACTTGAGTTTTGGAGAAGGAGGGAGCGCTAGAGGCATCAGTCAGCCAGCAAACAAGCACACATAGATGCAAGGTTTACCCAGGTTCAGGCCTCATAGAGATCTCTACTCCTGCTTGTCTGCTCTTGGAATTAATGAAGGAATCGAAGATTACGAGGGTGCGCAGATGCAATTTGGCGAGGACGGTGAAACTAGGGTTGTGATTGTCCTCCTCGCCGCCCCCTCCCAGTCTTTATATAGATAGGCTGGGTCTCGGGTAGCAGGTCGAGTCAGTTACAGATTAGGGTTCGCCCCTTTAAACTTTCTATCTTAAGCTTCATCTTGTGCTGCAAGCAATCGAAGTGTCCGTGGGTCACCCGAATCATGTATTGGGCCTTGGAAACACCGTGGGCTTCTTCCATATCTGGACCGTATATACCAAGCTCGAGTACCTATAGGGTATACCCCTGTTAGTAGCCCCCGAGTGTCCAGTGGAATCGCAGATTCGACTGGAGACTTTATGAAGCCTTTCGAGTGCATGACTGAGAATTTTCCGAGTGTTCTGTTTATGTCATATAGATTGTTGATATACATGCCTGATTTATCCGATGCATCGGTATCAGTTAACTGCCTTAGGGCAAAACAACACAATCTACTCAAACTCGAGTCCCCGGACTCGAATTTGGAAAAGTGCAGGCGTAATTCGACTCAGGCCGCGGAGGTCTTACAGGAGTCGAATTACAGTGTATAAGTGTGAGCACTCGACCCGTCCGTCAAGGCATGTTCATCGTACCTGCAGGCACGGATATATTTCTAGTAGTGCGCAGCAGATGCGTTTCCAGGCCTTATTCAGGTCTTATCTTCACGCTGTAAGCGCGACATCCGAATTTTTGTCATCGCGGAGATGATTTGGGTGGCCCCGGAGACGCAATCACTTTGTCGGGAAAATGTGAGGCGGATTCGCCATAGCATTCGAGTGTGGATGTTATCAAAACACAGTATGATGTACAAGGAAAAATAATCATAGGGTGCGCGACCAGCGCTCCCTATGGGAGTAGCCCTCGAGTGCCTACTCGAGTCGTAGACTCGATTGGGGACTAAAAATCTTTGTGTGACTGCTGTCATCTTTATTTGCTTGTTTCAGTCAAATATTCTTCCGACGCTCCCTATGGGAGTAACCCATAATTTACAATCGAATCGTTGATTTGAGTGATTGGTTTGTCCTTTAATGTTTATACACCTGCATGAAAATAATCATAGGGTGCACGACCAGTGCTCCCTATGGGAGTAGCCCCCGAGTGCTTGGTCGAGTCGAAGACTCGAGCAAGGACTAAAGTAGTGGAAATATTCTTCTGGTTGAGTTGATGACGTTAGTGCTGACGATATGATGACTTCAGTTGCCCGTGTGAGCGGTTTTGACGGGACGTGACGAGCGGTGGGTCCCACTTCCTGACTTTGATTTGACTGGGCGTGCGTAATCATCTGTTTTAACTCCGCCTCCTCGATTTCCGCGTGTAATGGGAGCAGTGGGGGACAGTTCGTGGTTCAGCTTCGCCACGTGTCGATGGCGATGTGCGCCACGCGTTTAGTAGGGTTTTTCCTGGCCGTTAGATGACATCCATGAGGAGGTTAAGTAGCAGCGCAGCTGCAGTAATTTCCCCCATCTCTCTTCTTGCTCGTGCCTCTTTTGCCATTGCCATTCTCTCTGCTTCCTTGCGCGCTTCCTCTTTGCTGCACTGGACCAACTTCGTGTGTTTGCCCGCTCCCATCATCACCAAAAGATGGGCAAGAAGAAAGGAGGCACTGCCGCTAGATCTGTGGCCACCATTGCCGCCGCCAAGAAGAAGGGCGGTGCTACTGCTGCGGGACCAGTGCCGCCGCCGCTGGGAAGAAGAAGGGTGCGGGCACCCGCGCCACTAATGGTCCCTGGCGCGCGTCCATCATCAAGCCTTCTGAGCTGCACCTTCATTGTCAATATGGAGCTCTTCCTCCCGCCGAAGATGATTCACGGGTGCCTAGTGATGTGGTAATCCCGTGTCCTCCTTCGGGTTTCCGAGTGATGTTCCTTGCGTTCATCATTCAAGGTCTTTCTCTGCCCCTGCATCCTTTTGTCAGGGGCCTTCTTTGTTTCTATGGGCTCCAGCTGCATCAGCTGTCCCCAAACTCCATTCTCCACATTGCCTGCTTCATTACTTTATGCGAGTGCTGGCTCGGAGTCGAGCCGCACTTTGGTCTCTTCAAGAAGCTTTTTAAGCTTAAGTGTCAGTCGGGGTCGGGTTCGGTAGTCTACGATGTAGGAGGCTGCGGGATCCACGTCGACTCTTCTGCGACCTACTTTGACATCAAGCTCACCGTGTCTGGCCAAGGGTGGAGAGACAGGTGGTTCTACATCCGCGACTTGAAGGCCGATGGAGATCACTTCGGACTCGTGCCTTTTGACCCTGTGGTGACTTGCAATAGATGCGTTCCTGTAAGAACATCGTGATGCCTGGAGAGTCCGAGGAAGCAGAGGTGTTGTATCAGTGCATTTGTGACCTTGAAGGCCGCATAGGCAAAGAAGAGGGTGGTGCTGCTCTCATTCGCACATGGTTGTGCCGCCGCATCCAGCCTCTTCAAGCTAGAGTCCACCCGATGTTCCGCTGGACTGGCGCTGACGATGCCACTCGCATTTCTATGGAGGGCATTTCTTAGGGTGAGGTAGATAGGAGGTTGCGACTGGTGACCAAGTACACCGCCAAGGAGGATCTCCCAGGCGAACCAGGTGTGCCCCCTTTCGATGCCACCAACCCTCCGCCTGAGGTAGAGTTTCTTAGAAGCGGTTTATTTTGTCGATTGCTACCAAGTACTTGATATATAATGATGTATCTTCTGTTTGCAGAACTGGAGCATGGCCGCCAACCTTCCTCATCTGCCTGAAGGGGTTATCCCACGGGAAGCGATTGAAGAGGACGAGTCGGATTCGACCGACCCAGTTGAAGAAGAGGAGGAAGCCCCTGAGTCCAGCAGACATGGCACTCGCAAGCGTTCTCGCAGTGAGTGTTCTGGCGCCTCTTCCCCAATGACGCCAGAGGGTTCTCCTGCTGCTGCGGAGGGGCCAACTCCCGTCGTGCCTGTGTGCACTATGGCTCCTCCTGCTCAGAAGAAGCTGCGGCTACCGAAGGAGTCGTCGGATGACACCTTTGATTTTAACAAGTTTGAATGGTAAGTCTTGATTTCTGTGAGTTGGTATTGCTTGTCTTTTCGACGTTGTCTTTCTGAAGTGGTGCTTGACGTGTTCTGTAGTCAAGAAGCATCGACGTCTTCGGATGACGTCGAATTTGTGAAAGAGTCTAGAGTCGTAGACTCCAAGGCCAAGAAGGTGGCTGAATGGTCTCCTTCTCCTCCAGTGACAACCCACTTCGACGCCAATTCCTCGAGTTCACCACATGCTGGGGAACACCAGATGGTTGCCCGAACGCCTGCTCGACAGACATCCTCAGAGTCCCTGGAGGATCATGTGAGTGTCGTTTTTGCTGTTTCTCAATCAAATTTGTACTTTAGGTTGCCACTAAGTCTTCACTTTCTTTTCTATAGATCATTGTGAAGGAAGCTGCGCGTCTTGTAGAGCAAGTCCTCATTATGGGTCGACAGCATGCCCTATTGGACAATCACCATCACGTAGTCGAAGGTGATATTTTGACTTTATCTTTGTCTTCACGAAAATTTATCGGCTCGATTGTTGATATGCCTTGTCTTTTTGTACTTGAGCATAATGAACTTCTCCATCGCGTTACGTCCCTCGAGAAGGGGCTTGCCGCGGTGGAAAAGAATCGTGATGAGGCAATTACCGCCTTGGAGGAGTCGCGAAAGCATGAGGAAGACATGTGCGCAGCTTCTGCTGAGAGGGAGAATCTGTTCGTAGAACAACTTTTTTCGACTACGAAGGCTCTCTCAGGTACTTGTGCCATTTTTTATCATCTTGGTTATCTTTCTCTTGTGCTGACACTTTTGTGCCCTTCAGATGCCGCTGGCCTCGACTTCGATGCCCAAGATTTGCATCGCGAGGATGCCCTTGCCGATGCTGTTTCCGCAGTCGAGGACCGCGCTGCCGCCCTCCAGGAGACGTTGGGGAAGGCTAAGGGTGTGCTCAGCCACATCCGTGAGGACTTGACTCCCAAGGACGGGATGATCGACAATCTTGATGGCCTAGTGGAGTCACTCGCTGGGGGTATTCCCATGGATTTCAGGAACTCCCAGCGGTCCGTCGGCGCCACCATGGCACTCACGATGGTGCAAGCCCATGGTGTGGAGCTGGACCCCGCCATGATCTCCAAGGCGATGCCTGTCGTCGCGGATGGCCAACATGTAGTGTTTGCTCCCTTCGCTACTGGCTATGGTAAGTATGGGTCGTAGCTCATACATAAAGTCGCAAAATGCTCCGAGGAGCTGCAACGAGCGAAGAAGGCGGCGAAGGCTGCGGCATCAGGGGCTGGCACCGGAAAGTCTATGGCATCAGAAGCTGCCGCGGATTCGATGAGGCCTCCGAAGTCAAAGTCGAAGTCGAATAAGCAGATTGCTCCTTAGTTGCCAACCTGTAATACTTGGAGTGTGTCTTTTGTTGAAACTATGCTTTTGTGGGAGTGTCCCTGTCGAAACTTTGCTATGCTTGAATGCATTCATGCTTTTATCAATGTACTTGGTCCCTTATTTGCTTCTTGCTTGATTGTGATAGGGTACGTCGAGTGGTCCTTCGAGTGATCCTCGTGACTCTCCTCCCACCGATGAAACCACGGCGCATCCACGTTCAAAGGTGGAGGAACTGTCGTTGTTTTCGCGATTGCACGATCGCATTAAGCAGTTGGAGCGCGACTTACCCATTATCCGTGGTAGCGCGGATGCGTGGAAGTCGAAGGCGCAGAAGGCCACTGCCCGCGAGAAGTATCTCTTGGAGGAAGTGGCTGATGACCCACAAGTATAGGGGGTGTATCGCAGTATTTTCGATAAGTAAGAGTGTCGAACCCAACGAGGAGCAGAAGGTGCTAGCTAGTGGTATGGATCAGGAATTCTCTGCAAATACTTAGCAAATGGATTTTTAGGGTTTTTTGATAAAGTAAGTCAACAAAGTACGAGTAAATAAAAGACAATAAGAATAAATGCAGCAAGTGGCCCAATCCTTTATGCGGCAAAGGACAAGCCAGTTGTATTACTTAAGATGACCAAACGTTCTCAAGGACACATGGGAAGACTGTCAAGTGCTTTCGCTTCATATAGTTGATTAATCTTCTTTACCTTGCTAAGTGTTGTGTGGGTGAACCTGTGCTAATATAACGACCTTCCTAGGGCTAATACATACTTGTGATTATACCCCTTGCAAACATCCGTAAGTACAAGAAAGTAATTAAGGTAGAAACCTAACCACAACTTTAAACTCTAAGACCCTTATGTCCCTAGTGCAATGGTTTCCTAATGGGGTTCAGGTTTCTGTCACTCTGGCAACCCCTACGATTAGTAGCCAAATACACAATCCATTCCCCTAGGCCCATATAGGTGAAGTTTCATGTAGTCGATATTCACATGACATAACTAGAAGAATTACACCACAACTTAAATATCAAACTATTGAATCTTTCTCCACACAACTCCACTACTAATAACATGACTTCTCCCATGTCCTCAAGAACATGAACTACTCACAAGACATCATATGGATCATGATCAGAGATGGAATAATGATGTATAACAATCAGAACATAAATAATAATTCAACGGTTCACTCAATAGCATCAACTACAAAGAGTAATCAACACCGGGAAAGTTTCCCCTAATAGCTATGCAAGATTCAACCCAATTGTTATAGAAATATGGAGATGGTGATGATGGTGCTGATGGTGATGATGGTGGTGATGGTGGTGATGATAATGATGATCCCGATGAAGTCCAACTTGATGGTGGTGTTGATGGCAACGATCTCCCCTCTCCGAGAAGGAATTCCCTCGGCAGAAATCTGTCTGCCGGAGAGATCTTTCTCTCTCGGTGTTTTCCGCCATGTAGAGGTGGCGGAATCTTTCTGTGTCGCCCCCCCCCCCCCCCCCCGAGTCTTAGGGTTTCGGGAGGAATATATACGCCAGAGGGGAGAGCCAGAGGTGGGCCAGGGCGGCCACTCCACCTGGTGGCGCGGCCTAGGGTGGCCCGCGCCAGGGGGTGGTGTGGGCCCCCTGTGGCCCATCTCCACTCCCTCTTCTGGCAGCCTTCGTCTTCTGGAAAATAGGATTTTCCGTATATTTTCCCGGATTTTTTGATCTTCGCGAATTTTGCCTCCAAACAGCACCTTTTCCATCAGAATCCTGACTGCAGCGGTCCATGCTCCAAAAGTCATCAACCATGCCAAAACAGATGAAATAACATAAGTATCACCTCTTAATATGAAATATATCAATGAATAACAATGAATTATGATATAGAATAGTGATGCAAAATGGACGTATCAACCCCCCCAAGCTTAGACTTCGCTTGTCCCCAAGCGAAACTGAGCTCAATAAACATGACCTTAGGTTTATGGAGTGAAGAGTCGATAAAAGAATACGGACAAGAAGCTTCACATATATCAATACATAGATCATAATAGAAGACAACTCACTATTATATAACTTAACTTGTAATGAGTAAAGGAAACACAATAAAGATACATAAAGTGAATCATAAATGGTAATGGCAAACTTACCTCTTGGTCGAAGAATAGTTGATAATTTGCTGGAGTCCACAAATAACTGATTTTTAATGATAGCTTTCAAAGTAGTAATCACCATGATAGGAGCAAAGTGCAAAACAAGGAACATAAGAAACATGATTGAATAAATCATCATATGAATGAATGAAACACAACAATTCAAAATACTTGCTGAGATAGAAGAGAATGGGTTTACTGACTCAACTAAAAAGTAAAAGAAAGGCCCTTCGCAAAGGAAAGCAGGGATTTCAAGTTTCATAAAGAGCTTTCAAAAATTATGATACTTATTAGCTTTCAGCTCTCATTGCGCCTATCATAGGCATCTTTATGTGATTAAGGTTAAAGTGACACAACTAAGAGGATATGCTTGACAAGTTATAAGTTGAAATCTCATGCCCCTTACTTACGAGTACCGAACCTCATGCTACTCAACTTCAGTCACTTGTAAGCTCTTGTCATTGTAAATACATGTGTATCATTGAGAACCGCCAACGGGGTACCCCTTGCACATGTTACATGAGCTATCCCATAATCAAAATGACAAGGCGAGCAGACAATGAGCATCTCGGTGATCTTTTTATTTGCTATTTGCATAGGTTTTTATTGAGGATTCTTCAGAGAATGCTCACTATAGTTATGCTGCAAGTTTCCACCATGATTAGTCATGGCTTAGGCTAGCGGCCCAGGCATTTCTCTAACACACATATAAACTCCATGATCTTACAAGTTCCCCTTTTATTTCACACCGTCGGGATCCATAGGCAAAAGAATCATGATATCAACTAGGTACAAAGCACCATGGCAGTGTTGAAAGCGTTCCCCATGATACATGGTTCTGCTAACTTCAAGTCATAAAGCTCAAGCATATACGCAACAAAGAAGGACCCAAATGGTTCAAGTTTATTAGATGCAAGAAAGTAAGGTGTGCCATCAAGTTCGTGAGAGCTTTAATCACTAATTTTCACATAGCAAGTTTAATTTGGAAGGTAGATAAAAACAAGAATTTACTTGGAATAGCAATAGTGCTACTAGGTAGGTATGGTGGACACAAATGTCATAGGTTTTGGTTTAAGGAAGTGGATGCACGAGAAGAATTCCCTCTCAGTACAGGTTTTTGACTAGCAAGGCTGGATAGCAAGTATAAGAGTTGAAGGAAACAAACAAACATACAAGTGATAAAGACAAACATGCAATCTTCCTTGGAAGCACAAAAGATCTTAACTAGAGAATACTAAACTTATGAGCAAATCAAGTAAGAAAGATAATGAAATTATATTTCTTTAGAGTACTTTTATCTTTTTCATTCAACTCTCAAAAATAGTGTTGCTACTGACCGAGTCAGGTTTGCCAAAACCAACTAAGTTAACTCAATGATCCCAAAGTGATACCAATACTAACAACAAGATCAATCATATAACCACGAATTGAAAACTAATATAAGCTATGCAAAAGAGTAGATGATAGAACTTCTCATTAATATTCCATAACGGCAACTCACACCAAGGGATACATATCTAATGAGAGAGGGGACACTTCCATAATGCAAACCATTCTACATGATAACTCCTCTATTCTTGATATGACTCTAGATAAAAAGGTAAAAAGATAGAAGATAGTGATGTGATACCGCGACACTCCCCCAAGCTTGGAACAAACCAAGGGGATGCCAAACCTGATGATTGAATTACTCCTTCGGTGGTGGTGGTATCCTCTCGATGAGCTCTTTGATCATTTTCCCCAAGTCCTCAATCTCGAAGGTGAGAGTACGAATCAACTTCGAGTTATGCTCGATACGGTGCATGATCATATCAGATTGTGGATCCCAGATCTTGCGATTCTTTTCCCACTTTTCCTCCCTAAAGTCTTGTTTCCCTACATGGCTAGAACGAGGCAAATCCCAATTGGAGGATAATTTCTCCTTAGGCATATTCTGGTGTTGATGCTTATGGATACGGGTATGGAAAGGATTCTTCGTGCGTGGAGGAAGTGACCATGGAGCTAAACAGTGACGCAGAATTTTTCCCTCCAGTTGACATCCGTGTAGTCCTCCTGACCCTGCCAGATCTTGCCAACACTCCAATGCTTGCAATGGTAGTGCCGGTGTGCTTTGCCTACTCTTCATCTTCACTCTTGATCTCCTTCTCCTGCCCGGGGTCTTGGAGATCTTCCTCCATAGGCTCCTTTCCCTTATCCTTGGCGGACACCATTGTGTTCATAAGCTTTCAAAGATAGTTCCTGGCAGAAACAAATCAAAACGAAAACACGACGAAAACATGATATACGAATCTCGGGAGATCCGGGGGGTTATATATTACGAAGTTTCATAACAAAAGGAAGGTACTAGGAGAAAACGAGTCGGAGGCGGAGTCCAGAGTGGCCACACCACCTGGTGGCACGGCCAGGGGTGGGCCCACGCCACAGGGTGGTGTGAGCCACCCTGGCTCTATTTCTGTCCCTCTTTCACTTCGTAGCTTTCCTTATTGACTGAAAACTGCAAAAATATAGTTGGATAGTATTTTCGCGGAACTTTTCTTACCAGAACTGTTACCTATTTGAAAACAGACTCTGCAGGTCTCTGAATTTGGTATCAAGTAGATTCTTCCGGAGTCACCACTTAAATAACATCAATATCTTCATCTTCATACACTCATTACTTGAGTCATGAAACCTTTCACTTTCTTATTACATCATTATCTCCACTAACCTGGAAATTTCTTTCACACAAGACTTCACACAGTTCTCATTAGCAATATTAGTATAAGTGAAGTGATAAAACCTTTTGAGTCCAACTTCGACTGAAAACCATCAAAACATAAGCTACTGTAGCAACTCCTTCCGAAAACCCAAAAAGAATTCAAAAAGGAAATCGAATAAAGAAGCAAATGCAAGAGTGGCAAAATCTGTCAAAACAGACCAGCAGGTAAAGATCAATTTTTTCTAAAATCTTAGGTTGCTCAAATCAATAAGTGCAAAACTAGCGAAAGTTAAATAATAACCTGGGGCATAAGCACAAAAAATTACTGGTCAATCCTACATACAGAGATCTCTCACAAATTTTTACGGTGAAGCACAAAAAATCTGTTTCGGGACAGCAACTTCCCCAAATATTACTTCTCTCTCATTAGAGGTTGATCTTGACACAAAAACCAAACAAAAAGGATAAGGAGAGGTTATTACCGAGGTAATAACTTCCAATACTCAAAGAAACAAAAACAAACTGAAAGCAAGAATAAACTTGGTTGTCTCCTAAAAAGCTATTTCTTTATAGCCATTAAGATGGGCATGATAATTTCAAAGATGCTCACATAGGAATATGAATTGAAGTGAAAGAGAGCATTAAGAAGCAAAAATATACACATTTAAGTCTAACCCACTTCCTATGCAAGGGAATTTTGTAAACAAACAAGTTGTTGAAACCAGAAGCTACTAGCATAGGAAGGCAAAACAAGTGCAATATAAAAACTTTTAGCATAAAAGGAGGAAACTTGATATTATTGAGATACATAAGGACACTTTTCCTTGTCTCATAGTAACTTTCAGTATCATTCATGAACTTAACAATATAACTATCACAAGGGCCATCGTAACAATGATCACTTATGTAGGGGTTCCGCGCATAAAAACATAAATTTTACTCTACGCCCCTGAACCCCTGAAGCTGCCAGGACCTATCTATTAGTAATACAGTAACGGGAGGGGCTTTTCGCGAACTTACCCTCGAAGACCGAAAAGCGTTATCAACGCTCAGGAGAGCGTGGTTGATGTAGACGAGCCGAAGCCGACCTCAAGGTCGTGATGAAGTCGTTGCGCTCCTTCTGGCTCCAACGACTTGATTGCCTCAAGTGTGACACCTCGTGGGAGTTACACACGTCCGGTGCCTGACGATGACTCCCGCTTCCCCGATCCAGCAGAAGTTGCGGAAGCAGAGCTCCTGGATCCGAATCCCGCAGCGCGACGGCGCTCCGCGGTGAAGATGTCTCTCGCTCGTGCAGTCTAGACTTGGGACCACGGTCACGAGAGAGAGAGGGGGAGAGAGAAAATATCAATTGGAGGTCCTCCCAAAAGTGGGGAGACCTTTATTGATTATTGGTTATATTTTCTAGGCCAAATACCCCACCTTATATAGGGGAGGGGAGGTACTAGCTCCCATCAAGTCCCGGGGTGGGACTAAAGGAGAGGAGGGGGAGGCGAGCCCGCCGGCCAGCCCCTAGTGGGCCCCGCGCGGGGGGCTAGGCCCAGCCGGCCAGCCCCCTTGCCCCTTCTCCCTCTCTCCTTTCCCTAACGGGCCTTCTCCCTCCGGAAATTGGCCCATTAAGCCTTTTGACCTTTTAATTGATTTTCTCTTTATTAAATAATTATGAATAAATGATTAAATCAATATTTAACATTCATTCACACATTATCTAATCTCCTTGGCCATGGAACACCTTCCACCTCCACTCCGGATATCCTCCGGATTTACCGAAACCCTTCTGGTTTTCTCCCTTCTTTTGTTCGGTGATTCTACCAATCCTATAATCACTCTCTAAGCATCATCAAGCCCTTAAGCATGATACCCTATGGTTCGGGAACACCCCAGACATGGTCGGGACACTCCCGCACCAATGATCAACATAGGGACCTGGATGGCCATGTGACCCCTATGCGTTCCATGAGGATCTTTCGTCGTTTGAACCGGGACAGTCGTGTCTTATTCCCTTTGTCATTTGGTACTTGCATTGCTCGAGACCTGATCAATGACATCTTCATGTCGAGTTCAATCTCGTTACTGAACAACGCTATTTGACTCGTTCCGACAAGTGATATCCCCGTGATCTAATCACACGCTGCGCAGCTATTGGATATAACTTCTCCGAGTGGGCCCTTGAGTATCTTCCCGTCACATGGACGGACAAATCCTGCTCTTGACATATATTGCCTCTACGGTTTCCTCCGAATACCTGAACACACCTTTATAACCACCGTTTTACCAGATGGCGTTTGATAATATCTAAGCACTCTCGGGAGACAGTGATTGATATAGCCTCACGGTCTAAGGAATAGTCTACGAGGATCCATTTCTAATCATCGTAACTTGAACTTCGTGACACGATTGAATCATGATGTTTAGGTTGGGTATTGGTTCATCATATCATTCTCAGAATGAGATGACCTCATTTCCAACTGGCATAAATGCCACATGATCAGGTAACATGATCATCTGTTGACCAATGAACCAGTGACTTGAGTTTCACTGGGAACCCCTGGTTTGTTTGTATATCACACGTGTATTGATGTTTCCACTCAATACAGTTATAGCATGATATAAAACTTAATCATAAACTATATGAAATATGATAATAGTCCTTACTACTATTTGTCTCTAGGGCATATTTCCAACAACTTATTCTAACAGAAAACACAGGAATACCAGTTCTCATAACACTACTTTGTGAAACAATATTAGAGGTATCCTTACAAAGGATAGGGTGTCCCTCTTCTACATATTTAGTAACAAAGTCTTTCACATTTGCTATTATAGGTTCAGAATCCATTTGTCTATCAGATTCAACAGCTTTATTTTTACTTTCATTAACCATACTAGCTATCATAGAATGTTTCTTTATCTTAACTGGGAAAGGTATTTTCTCAATGTAAGGTTCAGGTAAAACATGATTAGCAGTATAAACTTCAGTATTTCTTGCAGGAACACTCTTAGCAATATCTTTATAAGGTTCATGATACTTATTCCACTTCTTTTTAGGCACTTCAATGTAGGAAGCAAAATCCTTAAAATAAGAAGCAATAGCTTGAGAGTCTAGACCATAAGCATTTTTAATATTTTGAAAGTCATCAGTTCCCATAAAAGATTCAATGCATTCATCATCATAATTTATACCTGACTTTCTACCTTTGTCATTTTCCCATGCTTCAGCATTGTCTTGAATATGGTCCAGAAGATCCCATTTGGCTTCTTCTTCCATGCGAGTGAATGATCCAACACAAGAAGCGTCCAATAAATCCTTATCATGTAGAGAAAGCCTTGCATAAAAGTTATTGAAAATAATATTGTTGGGGAGCTCATGAATGGGACATTTGAGCATTAGTAACTTCAATCTCCCCCAAGCTTGAGCTGTACTCTCTCCATCAAGAGGCCAAAAGTTGTATATTTGATTCCGATCTTTATGAATCTCACTAGGAGGATAAAACTTTGAATAAAAGATAGGTACTATTTCCTCCCATTCAAGAGCTTGACCATTCTTTAGCAGCGTATACCATTCCACACCTCTTCCTTTTAGTGATAATGAGAATAACTTCTTCTTAACTTGATCTATAGTAATACATGCACACTTGAACAACCCGCATAATTCGTGTATAAAGAGTAAATGATCACCGGGATGGAAAGTTCCATCCCCAACATAGTAGTTATCCATAACACGATCCATAATTCTTGTAGGTATTTTGAAAGCATCATTCTCAGTAGGTGGTGGTTCATCTACTACCTTAGCAGTGCTAGTAGCATTACCAAATAAGAAACTCAACAAATTATCCATAACGAAAATAAAGCAACTAACAGAAATAAAAAATACTCACAGTAGAAGTTTCCTTTACCAGTTCCACTCTCCAATAACGCTTCACTCCCCGGCAACACCGCCAGAAAATAGTCTTAATGACCCACAAGTATAGGGGGTGTATCGCAGTATTTTCGATAAGTAAGAGTGTCGAACCCAACGAGTAGCAGAAGGTGCTGGCTAGTGGTATGGATCAGGAATTCTCTGCAAATACTTAGCAAACGGATTTTTAGGGTTTTTTGATAAAGCAAGTAAACAAAGTACGAGTAAATAAAAGACAATAAGAATAAATGCAGCAAGTAGCCCAATCCTTTATGAAGCAAAGGACAAGCCGGTTGTATTACTTAAGATGACCAAACATTCTCGAGGACACATGGGAAGACTGTCAAGTGCTTTTGCTTCATATAGTTGATTAATCTTCTTTATCTTGCTAAGTGTTGTGTGGGTGGACCTGTGCTAATGTACCGACCTTCCTAGGACTAATACATACTTGTGATTATACCCCTTGCAAACATCCGTAAGTACAAGAAAGTAATTAAGGTAGAAACCTAACCACAACTTTAAACTCTAAGACCCTTACATCCCTTGAGCAATGGTTTCCTAACGGGGGTTCAGGTTTCTGTCACTCCGGCAACCCCTACGATTAGTAGCCAAATACACAATGCATTCCCCTAGGCCCATATAGGTGAAGTGTCATGTAGTCGACGTTCACATGACACCACTAGAAGAAGTACACCACAACTTAAATATCAAACTATTGAATCTTTCTCAACACAACTCCACTACTAACAACATGACTTCTCCATGTCCTCAAGAAAAAAAATGTACTCACAAGACATCATATGGATCATGATTACAGATGGAATAATGATGTATAATAATCTGAACATAAACAATAATTCAACGGTTCACTCAATAGCATCAACTACAAAGAGTAATCAACACCAGGAAAGTTTCCCCTAAGAACTATGCAAGATTCAACCCAATTGTTACAACAATATGGAGATGGTGATGATGGTGCTGATGGTGATGATGGTGGTGATGATTATCCCAATGAAGTCTAGCTTGATGGTGGTGTTGATGGCGACGATCTCCCCTCTCCGGAAAGGAATTCCCCCGGTTGAAATCTGTCTGCCGTAGAGATCTTTCTCTCTCGGTGTTTTCTGCCCCGCAGAGGCGGCATAATCTTTCTGTGTCGCCCCCCCGAGTCTTAGGGTTTTGGGAGGAATATATACGCCAGAGGGGAGAGCTAGAGGTGGGCCAGGGCGGCCACACCACCTGGTGGCGCGGCCTAGGGTGGCCCGCGCCAGGGGTGGTGTGGGCCCCCTATGGCCCATCTCCACTCCCTCTTCTGGCAGCCTTCGTCTTCTGGAAAAAATAGGATTTTCCGTATATTTTCCCAGATTTTCTGATCTTCACAAATTTTTCCTCCAAACAACACCTTTTCCATCAGAATCCTGGCTGCAGCGGTCCATGCTCCAAAAGTCATCAACCATGCAAAAACAGATGAAATAACATAAGTATCACCTCTTAATATGAAATATAGCAATGAATAACAGTGAATTATGATATAGAATAGTGATGCAAAATGGAC
This sequence comes from Avena eriantha, assembly GCA_910589775.1. Lineage (NCBI taxonomy): Eukaryota > Viridiplantae > Streptophyta > Magnoliopsida > Poales > Poaceae > Avena > Avena eriantha. The sequence continues at coordinate 166,272,154 of OU342743.1, read as the reverse complement.
GTATCAACTCCCCCAAGCTTAGACTTCGCTTGTCCCCAAGCGAAACTGAGCTCAATAAACATGACCTTAGGTTTATGGAGTGAAGAGTCGATAAAAGAATACGGACAAGAAGCTTCACATATATCAATACATAGATCATAATAGAAGACAACTCACTATTATATAACTTAACTTGTAATGAGTAAAGGAAACACAATAAAGATACATAAAGTGAATCATAAATGGTAATGGCAAACTTACCTCTTGGTCGAAGAATAATTGATAATTTGCTGGAGTTCACAAATAACTGATTTTTAATGATAGCTTTCAAAGTAGTAATCACCATGATAGGAGCAAAGTGCAAAACAAGGAACATAAGAAACATGATTGAATAAATCATCATATGAATGAAACACAACAACTCAAAATACTTGCTGAGATAGAAGGGAATGGGTTTACTGACTCAACTAAAAAGTAAAAGAAAGGCCCTTCGCAAAGGAAAGCAGGGATTTCAAGTTTCATAAAGAGCTTTCAAAAATTATGATACTTATTAGCTTTCAGCTCTCATTGCGCCTATCATAGGCATCTTTAGGTGATTAAGGTTAAAGTGACACAACTAAGAGGATATGCTTGACAAGTTATAAGTTGAAATCTCATGCCCCTTACTTACGAGTACCGAACCTCATGCTACTCAACTTCAGTCACTTGTAAGCTCTTGTCATTGTAAATACATGTGTATCATTGAGAACCGCCAACGGGGTACCCCTTGCACATGTTACATGAGCTATCCCATAATCAAAATGACAAGGCGAGCAGACAATGAGCATCTCGGTGATCTTTTTATTTGCTATTTGCATAGGTTTTTATTGAGGATGCTTCATAGAATGCTCACTATAGTTATGCTGCAAGTTTCCACCATGATTAGTCATGGCTTAGGCTAGCGGCCCAGGCATTTCTCTAACACACATATAAACTCCATGATCTTACAAGTTCCCCTTTTATTTCACACCGTCGGGATCCATAGGCAAAAGAATCATGATATCAACTAGGTACAAAGCACCATGGCAGTGTTGAAAGCGTTCCCCATGATACATGGTTCTGCTAACTTCAAGTCATAAAGCTCAAGCATATACGCAACAAAGAAGGACCCAAATGGTTCAAGTTTATTAGATGCAAGAAAGTAAGGTGTGCCATCAAGTTCGTGAGAGCTTTAATCACTAATTTTCACATAGCAAGTTTAATTTGGAAGGTAGATAAAAACAAGAATTTACTTGGAATAGCAATAGTGCTACTAGGTAGGTATGGTGGACACAAATGTCATAGGTTTTGGTTTAAGGAAGTGGATGCACGAGAAGAATTCCCTCTCAGTACAGGTTTTTGACTAGCAAGGCTGGATAGCAAGTATAAGAGTTGAAGGAAACAAACAAACATACAAGTGATAAAGACAAACATGCAATCTTCCTTGGAAGCACAAAAGATCTTAACTAGAGAATACTAAACTTATGAGCAAATCAAGAAAGAAAGATAATGAAATTATATTTCTTTAGAGTACTTTTATCTTTTTCATTCAACTCTCAAAAATAGTGTTGCTACTGACCGAGTCAGGTTTCCCAAAACCAACTAAGTTAACTCAATGATCCCATAGTGATACCAATACTAACAACAAGATCAATCATATAACCAAAAATTGAAAACTAATATAAGCTATGCAAAAGAGTAGATGATAGAAATTCTCATTAATATTCCATAACGGCATCTCACACTTTGCTGCTTCCTAGGTGTAGTTATTATCACTCATCATCCGCAAGATGAGAAGGACCGTGTGGCTGTTCGAATGAACAACCTGATCCAGGAGCAGCTACAGGCGAGTGGGTACTTTTGGGTGGACCACTACCGTGCAGTTGCCTTGGCGACCCTGGAGGATCGTTCTTCTCGAGTGCTCCAATGCCTGAAGAAGGGGCAGTCGTGCCTTAGGCACATTTACGAAGCAATGTTTCCTCTCGACGTGGTGCCTTCAAGTTTGATGGCTCTGCTGGCGAAGTTCCAAGATATGAGGGTGGTATACGAGTGCGTACAGAAGAAGTTGGTAGCTGGTGCTAAAGCTGCGTTGTCGCTGGTGCGACTGCATAGGCCGGACGTAGATGTTACATCTATTGCCATGGGGCCGCCGCCTCCGCTAGAAGGAATGACATGGAACATGGTTCCGCATTATCAGGCGGTTGATCGGCCAGCAGAGGACATCGTTGATTTCTTCGAGGAGCAGACGAATGTTCTTCTCTTGCAGCAGTAGCATGATTTTTGTATCCTGCACATAATTTTATAAGTGTTGTAAAGTTCGTATGATTGTGTTGGGCGTATGTAAATACCCATTGATTTATGAAGAGCTTGCTAGCTTATATTTTATTCGAGTGTGTTGTACTTTGTAGTTCCTTTTCGTTAGCCCGACTTGTGTTTATCTCAGCACCTTGCCAACCTGTCAGGTGTGTTGTAGCTGGGTTGGTGTTTATCAAGGGTTCGAATTGTATTGTGTCAGCTACTCAGGATACTGTGATTTCTTCGTAGAACAAAGATGTAAAGGGTGGCGCAGCCCCCAAGTGATGAAATTGCAAGAAAATAAAGAAATACACAGAGTTTTGGGGCACTTAGCTTTATTTATTCGTAGAATAGTACGAGGTAGAATGTGTCGCTAAGTAGCCTGGCTGAATAGCCTTATTTGTAATGGAAAAACGACTAGGGGTAGAAACGACACAACTGCGCGACATTCCAGGGGTTGGAGTATGCGACTCCGCTCTCAAAATCTTTAAGGCGATAGGCGCCGCCTGGGATTACTTCTATAATTACGTAAGGTCCTTCCCAAGGGGACTCGAGCTTGAGATGCCATTGTTGCTTCAGTCCCAGGACCAGGTCTCCTTCGACGAAGGATCTGGGGCGTAGCCTTCTGCTATGGTAGTTGCAGAGGTTCTACTGGTAGATCGTTGATCTTTCCTCTACTATCTCGCGTGTCTCGTCAAGGAGGTCGATGGAGTCTTCGAGTGTGAGGGTTGACTCTTTCTCGCTGGATGCGACCACCCGTGGGGATTTGAAGCGTACTTCTGCGGGTAGCACTTCTTCAGCGCCGTGCACCATGAAGAATGGAGTATAGCCCGTGGCACTGTTTGGAGTTGTGCGCAGGCTCCAAAGTATAGTTTGTAGTTTGTCTGGCCAGCACCCGGCGGCTTGTTCGAGTGGTCGAAGGAGTCGCTTCTTGATTCCGCTGCACACGAGGTCGTTGGCCTTTTCAACTTGACCGTTGATCTGCGGGTGAGCCACCGAGGCGTAGCTTACATTGATCCCCAGGTTTTCACAGAACTCCAAGAACTCCTTGGAGGTGAAGTTTGTCCCATTGTCCGTGATGATGCTATGTGGCACCCCAAAGCGGTAGACAATGGAATCGAAGAACTTGACAGTGCTGGCTCCTAATTGATTCGTCACTGGCATGGCCTCGATCCACTTGGTGAATTTGTCGACTACGACTAAGAGGTAGACATAACCTCCTCGCGAGGATCTTGGGAGCTTGCCGACCATGTTGAGTCCCTATTGTGCGAAGGGCCATGTCAATGGTATTGGCCTGAGTTCCACGCCAGGTGCGTGAGGTTTGTCCGTGAATCACTGGCAAGCGTTGCAGCGCTGGACGATATCCTTGGCGTCGCGCATGGCCGTGGGCCAGTAGAATCTAGCTCGTAGAGCTTTGGCAACAAGGGCGTGACTGCCAGCATGATGCCCGCTGGTGCCTTCATATATGTCAAGGAGGACGGCCCTTTCGTCCCCATTGGAGATGCACCATTGGAGTACTCTTGTGATGCTACGTTTGTATAATTCGTCGTTGATGAGGGCGAATGCCTTGGATCGTCACGCGATGTTTCGCGCATCAGTCGGGTCCTCTGGCAACAAGGGCGCGACTGCCAGCATGATGCCCACAGGTGCCTTCATGTATGTCGAGGAGGACGGCCCTTCCGTCCCCATTGGAGACGCACCATTGGAGTACTCCTGTGATGCTGCATTTGTATAATTCGCCGTTGATGAGGGCGAATGCCTTGGATCGTCGCGCGATGTGTAGCGCATCAGTCGGGTCCTCTGGCAGCTTTTACTGAGAAGGTATGTGATGTACGGCTATGTTCAAGATGGCTCGATCATCATGACGCTCATTGGCCCTTCGATTCCTGTATCGAGCTCCATGTCATCGAGTGCGATTGGCTCGTTAGGTGGCGGAGCCCCTAAGTCCGTTGACGTGCTTGCTTTCTTCTCTGGAGCCTTGGGCTTGATGGAGCGCTTGTAGATGCGCTCGAGAAATACCCCATGTGGTATAGGGGCGCAGGTGGAGCCAATGTTGGCGAGTGTGTCCGCCTCTTCATTACTTTCGCCGCCGACATGCTGCAGCTCACAGCCGTCGAAGTCTCCTTCGAGTGTGTCATAGAGGTCACGATAGGCGATCATGTTATCGCTCAGTGCGTCGCACTCGTGCATCGTTTGGTTGACCACCAGCTTGGAGTCGCCGTAGATGATTAGCCTTTTAGCGCCGCAGCCTTTTGCCATCCGCATCCCATGAATTAGGGCCACGTACTCAGCTTCATTATTGGAGGCAGTGAACTGCATTCGTAAAATATATTTCATCTTGTCTCCTTGGTGCGATGTCAGTATGACACCTGTGCCAGCTCCGTCCTTTCACTTGGATCCGTCGAAGTGCATTGTCTAGAGATATGACATATCTGGCTTGTCAGGGAGTTGGTTCTCCATCCAGTGTACGAGAAAGTCCGGGAGAACTTGTGACTTGATCACGTCACGCTTCTCATATGTGATGTCTCGTGGAGCGCTACTCGTCCAGTGGCGTCAGGATTACTGAGTATATGCCCGAGCGGGGCGTCATTTACCACCACGATTGGGTGCTCCTACAAGTAGTGGCGCAGTCACCTGGCTGTCATGAAGACGCCATGGGCCAGCTTCTGGTAGTGCGGGTACCACTGCTTTATTGGTGTGAGCACCTCGCTGGGGTAGTTAATTGGGCGCTGAACCCCATGGACTTTATGTTCTTCGGCTCGCTCTACTACGAGCATAGTGCTAACCACCTAGTTGGTGGCGGAGATGTAGAGCAGTAGTGGCTCCTTTTCGCGAGGCGTCACTAGTACGGGCAAAGTGGATAGTAGACACTTGAGGTCTTCGAATGCTTCTTGTGCTTCGTCTGTCCACTCGAACTTGTCAGCTTTGTGGAGGAGTTGGTAGAAGGGCAGTGCCTTTTCGCCCATTCGACTAATGAATCGACTGAGCGCCGCGATTCGTCCGGCCAGCTGCTGGACACCTTTTACGTTCTTTGGCTTTTCCATGGCCAGTATGGCCTTTATTTTCTTTGGGTTTTCCTCGCTCCCTCTCGTAGAGATGAGATATCCGAGTAATTGCCCAGATGGTACACCGAACGCGCACTTGTCCGGATTGAGCTTGATCCGTTAGCGGTCGAGGTTAGCGAAGGTCTCTGTCAACACCCAGATTTTTTATCCCAGATGCCTGTTATGCCATACCTCGCAATCCTAGGATTACCATTTTTGCGAGACATAACAGATTGGATATCACAGTACATCATCCATTACAGACCATAATAAGGTTTACACAAATAAAGGATCTCATGATCCAGTCTTAATACAAACAAGCAGCGGAATAAATAGCGTAGTGGTGGGCTCCATCTTCAGTGTCACAGGCAATGCTAACGATGGGAGATGATCCTAGTTGTCGTAGCCATCCTGTTGTCCATCTTCAGGGTAGTCCTCCTCATATTCTGGCCACGGGAATAACCAGGGACAAAGCCATGAGTACTCTTTAAGTACTCGCAAACTATAACTAAGAAGTAAGGTATTTCTAGTAGGAATGCTAAGCTCTAAGTTTATTTGCAAAAGCTAGATTTATCTTTAGTTGAGTTCAGAAACAAAGAAAGCTAAGTTAAAGTTCTAAAGCACTTAAGTTGGGAACTTAACTTTCATAGTCACAACCTGTAACACCCCTAGTTTTACAAATAGTAATTAGGATTTGTTTGTGCATTCATGAGCATCATCATATATGCTAAAGAAAAATTCATGAAAGAAATAATCACAAAACCCTAATTTTGCCCCCCTTGATAAACCTTCTCAAATGGTTTTGTATTTTGAAAAATACCAAAACATGTGGATTCCAAATGGACTAAAAGGGCCCCACAATATTTCTCTAGTTTTCTAAAAGGCTCTCGTATTTTTGAATGACCCAAAATAGAAATGAATTTGAAATTACAAAAGAGACAAAAGAAAATAGAAAAGGAAATGGAAAAATGTTTTACAGAAAAAAATAGAATCCTAGATCTACCTGGGCCGAGCACATCTCTCCTCTTCCCTCTCTGTCACCCACCCTCAGCAACCAGTAGTAGCCAACAGCCCCGCACGGCCCAACTCGGCCCAAGCGGCCCGATACCCCTTCCCCGTGCTTCTCCTTTCTTCTTCCTCGCGCGAAGCAGAAGCAGCTCGCTGTCCGTGTCGATGCCGTCGATCCACTACGCTGCGCTGCTCGTCGCCGCTGCTGGACGTGAGGATAAGAATGACCGCATCCTCCTCTCTCTCCCATACCTGTTTCCCCTCCTCTCGTGCTCTCTATCAGTTTTCGCCAAATCACCGGAATCCTAGCTCGCAGGTGTCGCTCGTTGCCGTCGTTCCGCGCCATCCCTCACCTCTATGAGCATGCCACCATGACCGCCTCGCCTTTGTGAGCATCCTCGTAGGAGGAATCGATCCTGTGCACCATGGATTCTCGCCGCCGACCTCACCTCTACCGATGCTGGCCACCATCGATTCCGTCATCACCGACCTTTTTCGGCCTCGCCAAGCCCTCCTTAAGCACCACGGTGAGCCGATGATCACACCAGCACCCGCCCCTGCTCCTCTTGCTTCCTATTTTGGCTTCCCACCATGCGACACCGAGCTCCGCCGCTGGCCGCCGTCATGCGCGCACCTCCGGCGACCAAAGCCGAGCGGCGCTGCCACTTTCTGGCTTAGCGCGAAGTGTTGTGTCGCAAGCCCCTGCTGCCGAAGCCCCGCGTGCCTCCAATATTCCACCCTGTGCTCGATCTGTGGGTAATGGTGGAGCTGACGTCAGCATGACGTCATGCTGACGCCATATCTCCTTTCATTTTTATTAAATGTTTTGTTTAATTATTTTTCTGGAAGTATAAATACCCCTGTGGGCCCCATCTGTCAGGTTTTAATCTTTTTGGAAATTAATTTTTGTAAATGATTAAATATATGACATGTGGGACCAAGTGGATAAAATAATTTAATAAATTCCAAAAATGATTAATTGTTTTAATATTGATTTAAAATGGATTAAAATTGGAAAAATCATGACTAATTCATTTTAAGTCAGAAAAATACAAATAATATATCAAAATGTTCAGGAAAATGAGATCTACACAATAGAATCATAATCATGCATTGTTAAGCAACTTAAATAACAAGTTTAATTAGAAGAACTAGTTGAACCCCGTAGGTGATTCCGAGGTTCCCCCTATTTTAGGGTTTGTACCCCTCGGATCCCGCTTAAAATTGCTATGCATGATTTATGGTGACATTTCAATACAATTTAACTTATCATATCATCATCCTTGCTTGAGCATTACAGATATGCCATGTGTTGATTTTTGCTTTCCTTTCTAGTGTTTCTGCCTTTTCTCGGTAGACCTCGGAGTTGATGTGAGCAACGAGATCGAGTCCAACATTGAAGACCCGGATTAACACCATCGAAAAGAAGTACTTGATCAATGGTGAACAATGTCAAGCAGATGAACCTGAAGTTCTATATCTGAGTATCAACAGGCAAAGGCAAGCATAGCCCCACACATGATAAAATCCTATGCTTTCAAAGTATTTCATTCTTGCCATGTGCATACGATTACAAAGTATTTTATCGATAGATAGAGTAACCCTATCTGATGCATGTTTCCTTTGTAGCCTATATTCCCTGATCCACTACTCCCAACATAACTAGAGTTTGGCTTATGTGCTTCGCTTGAGCTGTTATATCTGTTGTGCTTAGCCATGCTTAGTTGCTACCGCTGGTCCATCCGGTTGATGAATCAGAGATACGAATGAACCTAGTTGGACAGGTGATACATTGCAAATGTATCTGTAATTTTTGATGTTCCATGCTTGGTTTTATCTACTTTCTTATGTTTTGCCCAGACTTTGGAGTACTTTTCATATTAGACTAACCTACTAAGTTTCAAAAGTGCACAATGTTCTTGTTTTACACTTTGATGTGTAGAATTACCAAGAATACAAGTGGAAACCTTGTTGGAGTCAAATTGAGATTTTTCAGAAATCTGTCTCAGAACTCTTTTTGAATATGGTCACGTTTCGGGTCGAAGACGGCGTCAACCAGAAAACTCTTCAACTACAAAGTTGTTGGAAATTTCATGACAAATGTTTTGGACATAAAATTTAGCTGATTGCGATTCCGGATGGGCCTTTTAGGCCCGATTTACTGCAGCCCAAGATGGGATGACGGGAATCCGAAAAGCTATATAAAGGGAGGAAACCTAATTCGCCTAGGACACCTCCACCCACGAATTTGCAGCCACCAAAGACACGTTTTTGCCTCCCCCATTGATCACATCTCCACGGGGAAGGGCTCCCAAGAAGCCATGAAGGAAGGGTGCTAAGGGGCGGTGCTCCCCCGGGATACCGGCGGCGGGGAAGGAGTCCTCCGTGCCGTCGCTGGCGCCGCCGCCGCCTCTTCACCATCTTCACCGCCATCTTCATCAATCTCCACCACCATCTCCACCACCATTGCTAATTCCCATGATGAGGAGGGAGTAGTTCTCTCTCGAGGCTAAGGGTTCTACCGGTAGCTATGTGTTCATCTCTCTATCTATGCATGATCTTGTTGTGGTCATGAGCTTGTAATCTATAGATCTACCTTGCTACTGAAGTGCTTTAATAGATCTCTGCTCTCCCCATGTGTGTGAAAGCGACAGCGTGCTCACCATGGTGGCACTTAGGCTAGAGATTACAAATACTTGTAATGAGTTATATTGGAGTTGGATGTCTTTATGAAATTGTGGTGTTTGTTGGAACCATCTAGAACTCAATGTGACAGTGTGGGGTTTTTTAGATGGGAAAGACTTACTTTGAGGAGTGCTGTTATAGCCCTACCATTGATTAGAGTGTCCAACAGGAGAGTAGTTAAGAGTAGTATCATGAAGATGATATATTTATATGAGAGTGTTCACTAGTGAAAGTATGATTCCTAGGCCTTGTTTCTAAGCATTGATACACCGTTTGCTACTAGATCTGTTACATGTTTGCTTGCATCCTTCTTTATTTCAGTTTTGCTTTAGTCTTTTCCACGCCATCAAGTTATTTTCTAGCACCATTGTCTTATATCCATACCACTTGTATTTCACTATCTCTTCGCTGAACTAGTGCACCTATACACCTGACAAGTGTATTGGGTGTGTTGGGGACACAAGAGACTTCTTGTATCTTGATTGCAGGATTGCTTGAGAGGGAATACCTTTGACCACTTCCTCCCTGAGTTCGATAAACCTTGGGTAATCCACTTAAGGGAAAACTTGCTGATGTTCTACAAACCTCTGCACTTGGAGGCCCAACAACTGTCTACAAGAATAGAAGTGCATAGACATAAATCTATTTTCTGGCGCCGTTGCCGGGGAGGTAAGGTAAAAGGTACTCACATCCTCTGGTGTGAGTGCTCGAAGTTATTTCCTTTAGATTCTGCAATTTTGTCTTTTTGTTTCTTGTTTTCACTAGTTAGGCTTAATGGAAAACAACAAAAAAATTAGAGAGCTTTTTAGTATTTTTCCTAAGTTAGAACTTGAATTGTCTGAAAAGAAAATTAAAAAACCCATGGAACTTTCTTTGCATGCTAATAGCAATGTTATTAGTATGAATCTTTTGAACACCTTTGTTACTAATGCTATGGAAACATCTAAGCTTGGGGAAGTTGGTTCTTATGAAAATGATCTCTTTAGTTCCCCATTTTTAAGGAAGAAAATTTGCTCTGATGATACTTTATCTCCCATATGTGGTAATTCTAATGATACTTGTGATATTTTAAATCCACATACTAAAAGCATCCCTTTTAAAATACCTATAAAAATTATTGATCGTGTTATCGATAACTACTATTTTGGTGATAGAACTGTCCATCCCGGTGATCATTTGCTCTTTATACACGAATTATGCGGGTTGTTCAAGTGTGCAGGTATTACAACAGATCACGTCAAGAAGAAGTTATTCTCTTTTTCACTTAAGGGTAGAGCAAGGGAGTGGTATGAGCTACTAGATGATCCTCATCATTTGGAGTGGAAGGATCGTGAATCTCTCTTTTACTCTAAATTTTATCCTCCTCATGAAATTCATAAAGATAGGAATTACATTTATAATTTTCATCCTCATGATGGAGAAAGTATCGCCCAAGCATGGGGGATATTGAAGTCACTAATGCTCAAATGTCCCATTCATGAGCTCCCCCGTAATATTGTTATTAATAATTTCTATGCAAGGCTTTCAGGACATTACAAGGACTATCTAGATACTTGTTTAGAGGGACCCTTCACAAGTAAGGAGGTCAAAGATAAGTGGGATCTTCTTGAAACAATCAAAGCAATACCGAAGATTGGGATAACAACAAAGGTAAAGAACCAGTTATAAACTATGAGTATGATTGCATTAAGTCTTTTGCTGAAACTGCTGATTTTCAAGAGCTTAGTGCTAAATATGGTCTTGATCCTCAAATTCTTATTGATAGTTTTAAAACCTTTGCTTCTCATATTAATGCTCCTAAAGAAAAGTGGGACATGTATCATGAGCCTTTTAAAGACACTTGCATGCAAAATGAAATTGTTGTTAATGATAGCAATAAACATGCTCAAACCTCTGAAAGCACTATTTGTTATAAGTATGTTAATTTTTGTGGGATACATAGACCTTGTGAGAGTAATCAAGTTGAAGAAGAATATTGTATCACCCACAGGAATGAAAAAACTAGAATGTGGTATTGGGCTCTAAATGATCTTGGTAAAAAAGTTTGTGCCCTCTATCCTTTTATTTGTGAACTTTGCTTTGAAGTGGGTCATTTCAATTTCCAATGCTCAGGCCATAATAATAGCCCTTCTAATCCAATGAGTACTGCAAGTTTGTATTGTGATGACATGATCACTCCTAATCAGCATGATGAGCTTACTTTATTTTTGGGGTGTGAAGAATTATTAAGAAAAACTTCTTTGTTAGATATGAGTGCTTTTGATATGAATAGCGTCCTACATGATTGTCATCTTTATTGTGTTGATAATTGTCACACAAATACTTACATACAAAATATTATAGAATATGATATTTTACCAAAATATGATAGGACTAATATGTGTTTTGATCTTATTAATGAAAAGAAGGAATCCTCCAAAGTTTCTTCTATTGTCTCTAACAATGAACCAGGGTATATGGAGAAGCTTCCTTTCAAGCCTCTCCCTCCTAAAGAGAAGAAGAGAAAGAAGAAGAGGAGGAGTAAAAGAAGAGAGGAAACGGTATTTTCCCCTAAGCATGTTGCTCCTATTATAGTTTTTGATGAGTCTGAACTCGATGATGTTCCTATGCCTATTACCTATAGTAGTTATCATGATTGGGAAAAGCACACTACCTTTGATATTGAAAATCTCTTCAGTACCAATGCTGAAAATGATGATATTAATAATTTCTATACTATTAGTGCTATCCATGATCCTTCCAATGATGATGTGTTTACAAATGAACACACTTGGGAAGATAACTATTCTATTGCTTATGATGATTCTATACCTCCAATATATGATGATTGCAATGATGATTATGATATTTTCAGTCCACCTACTATTGAGGATGAAATTAATTATGATTACAATATGCCTCCTATATTTGATGATTATGGTGATGAAAATAATAATGATAACTATTTTGTTGAATTTGCTCCCACTACAATCAATAAGAATGACTATGTTTATGTGGGGAGTATTGATTCTTTTATGCATGTGGCTCATGATAAGAATGTTTCTTGTGATAGTTATATTGTTACTTTTATTCATGATGCTACTGAAAGTTATTATGAGAGAGGGAAACATGGTTTTATGCATCTCAATAATATTAAGTTTCCCCTCTTTATGTTGAAATTTTTGAAGTTGCACTTGTTTTGTTTTACTATGCTTGTTGCTTCGTGCTTTCATGACGTGTTTCTTTATAAGATTCCTAAGCATAGGAAGTGGGTTATACTTAAATGTGCTTTGAATTTGCTTCTTGATGCTCTGTTTTACGTCAATTCATATTTCTTATATGAGCATCTTCTCAAACTATCAAGCCTAACTTAAAGGCGTTAAAGAAAAGTACTTATTGGGATATAACCCAAAATTTTTAGACGAGTCTTGGAAGTTATTACCTATGTAATAACCTCTCCTTATACTTTTTATTTGTTTTTTGTGCCAAGAGTAACCTCTAATGAGAGAGAAGTAATGATTGGGAAAGTTGCTGTCCCAAAACAGATTTCTGTGCTTCACCGTAAAAATTCGTGAGAGACCTCTGTATGTTGGATTGAGCTGTAATTTTTTGTGATTCTGACCCAGGTTGTTATATAACTTTCATTAGTTAAACATGTTTTTATTTGAGCAACAAAAGGTCTTCGAAAAAATTCGTCTATACCTGCTGGTCTGTTTTGATAGATTTCTGCCATTTTCTGCATTTGCTTCTTGTTGGTTCCTTCTTGAGTTCTTTTGGGGAATTGAGCTTTTTGAGGGAAGTGCTACAGTAGCTAGTGTTCTAATGGAAGTTTATTTGGTGTTAGAACTGAACCTTGAGACTTATTTATCTTAAGTGCACTAATGTTGCTAATAAAGATTGTGTGAAGTTTTGTATGAAGGAAAAATTTCAGGTGTATGGAAGGAATGAGTAATGAGATGAAGGATGGACTAAAGCTCAAGCTTGGGGATGCCACGCGTGTCACCCCAAGAAATATCCAAGAAGTACAAGCGTTAAAGCTTGGGGATGCCCAAGGGATCCCCTTCTTCATCAATAAAAATCCCAGGTTTCTTCCAAACGCTTCATTTTTATTGTTTCATGCAGAGTTGTGTTTTTCTTGGAGCGTCTTCTTTTTCGTTTTCATTTTGGTTTTTAGTTTGCTTGGTTTGCATAGTTTTCTGAATAAATTGGTTGGACCCTCTCTTTCATACTTTGGTTTGCAAATAGTTTGGTTTGGTTTGGAAAAGAGTAGGAAAGTTCATGCTTATGTGCTAAAAAGAGCTTGTTTTTGACTGTGGCCTATGCTTTGTCATGCCATGCTTGATATTGTTTTGGATTTATGCTTAGTATTATTTGCTGTAGCATGACTTGTTATAAATAATTGAGATTGCTTAATGTGCCTTGGATGAATCATGCGTTGTTTTAGCATATTAAAGCATAGTATAGTGGTATTCTCCTTTGATGCTTTATTTGGGTTGACTTGGCACATGCTCACACCATGTTATGACTATCTCAAGTCACCATAGCCTTTATGATCCTTTAGTTTTCAACTTGTAGTATCACTTTATGCTTTGATCAATGATGTTTTGTCGCTCTCCATGATTATGGCCATTATTGCTCTCTTAGTTTGTCGCTCCCAGTCTTTTGCTAGCCTCCACAACAAGTATGAGTTCCACTCATGCATCCAACTCCCTAAACCAAATTATTCCAAAGATTCCACCATACCTACCTACTAGCTTATGCTATTCCAAGTACATTCATGCTTTTTTCTACCTTCCACTTGTTATGAGAAAACTAGTGATTAAAGCTCTCACGAACTTGATGGCACACTTTACTTTTACTTGCCCTTAGTAAACTTGAACCATTGTGTCTTCTATGTTGTATATGCTTGTACTTATTTGTTGGGAATTAGCAGAACCATACTTTCATGGGGAACGCTTTCAACATTGCACTTGGTACTTGTACCTAGTTGATATCGTGCTCTTTTGTATATGGATGTCGTCGGTGTGAAATGAAAGGGGAGCTTGTAAGTCCATGGAGTTATGTATATGTGTTAGAGAAACGCCTGGGCCGCTGGTCTAATCCATGCTGACATGGTGGAAACCTGCAGTGTAACCATAATGAGCTGTCTAAGAAGCATTCTTCTTATAAAAAAAGAGTCCTATATTGAGAAAAAAGAGAAAAGAGAAAAAAAGAGATACTATGAAAAGAGGAAAGAGAGAAAAAAGCACCATATTCCCATGGTAAATAAGAAGAATGCTGAGATGCTCGTTGTCTGCTTGCCTTGTCATTTTGATATGGGGATTCTTCCGTATCATCGGGCAACGGGTACCCCGTTGGCGGTTCTCTATTATACACATATAGTTACGATGACAAGAACTTACCGGTGACTAAACTTGAGTAGCATGAGGAGCGACCCTCGTATACAAGGGACATGAGATTTCTGACTTATACTTCGTCAAGCATGTACACCATAGTTTGTTCACTTTAACCTTAATCACTTCAAGATGCTTATGATAGGGGCAATGAGAGCTGAAAGCTATAAGTACCATAATTTTTGGAAGCTCTTTATGAGACTTGAATCCCTACTTCCTTTTACAAAAGGCCTTTCTTCCACCGTTATATTGAGTCTCCACCTTCTATCTTTATGCACCTAGTTTGAGAGCATAGTGGCCATTCTTAGTTCTATGTGCATTGTCCCAAGACTATTTGATTGATGCATAACTTGATATTGCTTGTTTTAAACTATTGTATCTAGTCACTCTTATGAACTTTCAAGGTGTCCTATGCATTTATATTTGCTACTCTATTGAGGGACAAGCTGAATACTATTATGCTATGTTTTCTTTATGTGAAACAAACAAACGTCTTGCAAATCATTGTTATTCATGAATCTTTTGTTTGTGCCTTTTCATGTTGCATCATAGTTTCTTTGCTTATTGCTAGAACTTTGTCTTTCATGTTATGATTAAAGTACTATGATCCCAGCTTTGAATGTTTTACAAATACTTTGATCAAGTCTTTGATGGTGCATGTCACCTCAAAAGTGCACAATGTTCTTGTTTTACACTTTGATGTGTAGGAATTACCAAAAAATACAAGTGGAAACCTTGTTGGAGTCAAAGTGAGATTTTCCAGAAATCTGTCTCAGAACTCTTCCTGAAGATGGTCACGTTTCGGGTCGACGCCGGCGTCAAACAGAAAACTCTTCAACTACAAAGTTGTTTGAAATTTCGCGACAAACGTTCTGGACATAAAATTTAGCTGATTCCGAGTCCGGACAGGCCTTTTAGGCCCGATTTACTGCAGCCCAAGATGAGATGACGGGAATCCGAAAAACTATATAAAAGGAGGAAACCTAATTCGCCTAGAACACCTCCACCCACGAATTTGCAGCCACCTTGGGAAAGGGCTTCCAAGAAGCCATGAAGGAAGGGTGCTAAGGGGCGGTGCTCCCCTAGAATACCGGCGACGGGGAAGGAGTCCTCCGCGCCGTCGCTGGCGCCGCCGCCGCCTCTTCACCATCTTCACCGCCATCTTCATCAATCTCCACCACCATCTCCATCACCATTGCTAATTCCCATGATGAGGAGGGAGTAGTTCTCTCTCGAGGCTAAGGTTTCTACCAGTAGCTATGTGTTCATCTCTCTATCTATGCATGATCTTGTTGTGGTCATGAGCTTGTAATCTATAGATCTACCTTGCTACTCAAGTGCTTTAATAGATCTCTGCTCTCCCCATGTGCGTGAAAGTGACAGCGTGCTCACCATGGATGCACTTAGGCTAGAGATTACAAATACTTGTTATGAGTTATATTTGGAGTTGGATGTCTTTATGAAATTGTGGTGTTTGTTGGAACCATCTAGTACTCAAGGTGAGAGTGTGGGTTTTTTTAGATGGGAAAGACTTACTTTGAGGAGTGCTATTATAGCCCTACCGTTGATTAGAGTGTCCAACAGGAGAGTAGTTAAGAGTAGTATCATGAAGATGATATATTTATATGAGAGTGTTCACTAGTGAAAGTATGATTCCTAGGCCTTGTTTCTAAGCATTGATACACCGTTTGCTACTAGATCTGTTACATGTTTGCTTGCTTCCTTCTTTATTTCAGTTTTGCTTTAGTCTTTTCCACGCCATCAAGTTATTTTCTAGCACCGTTGTCTTATATCCATACCACTTGTATTTCACTATCTCTTCGCTGAACTAGTGGACCTATACACCTGACAAGTGTATTGGGTGTGTTGGGGACACAAGAGACTTCTTGTATCTTGATTGCAGGATTGCTTGAGAGGGAATACCTTTGACCACTTCCTCCCTGAGTTCGATAAACCTTGGGTAATCCACTTAAGGGAAAACTTGCTGCTGTTCTACAAACCTCTGCACTTGGAGGCCCAACAACTGTCTACAAGAATAGAAGTGCATAGACATCAACAGGATGTCGTGGTATGATCAGAGATGGAAGTTAAACATGCTAAGGCTTCTATGGGAGGCCACGTCGGGTTGTGGTTTTTGCAGTCCCATACTTGCCACTACTAGGACCTGAGTTCTTGACTCTTGAACCAAGACGAGCGTACAGCCACACGGGGGCCTAGAAACCCCCTCGACCAACTAAGTTGCCTAGTAGATTCCATGAGTCATATAGTTCAGGCGTTCCATTCGACATATGCATTTTGGTTGTTATCGAAGGCAGTTGAGGAGGTGCATTCATACAAGTAGGTAAACATGGCCGGGAACAAGAGAGGCACAGCCTCCGTAATCTTGAACCTTGTGCACATCTCTAGGGACCGGCTTCGGGACTTGACCCGTTAAGAAACATCTCCTTAGGGCGTGACTCATGGTCTCGGCGAAAGAAAGGTAAAGGTAGTGTCCATCCGCTCTCTGCCAGCCTTCCAAGGAAGAGGGCTAATAATATTTGGCATTAAGAGGAGGGTGGTACGTGTGGGTAAAGTTGTGCACCCCTACAGGGTAATAATCTTTTCGAAAAGCCGTGTCCACGGTTATGGACGACTTGGGAATGGATTCTAAGATCATAGAGAACTATAACCTAATCATAAAACTTGACAAGATATGTGAGGTGTGCTTAAGGATGCTTCCTCAGGGATTGAGGGGGTGATCCTAGTTAGTAGGTTCGGCTAATGATGATTCGGTGGATATCAAAAGAAGATCGAAGCTAGATATATCATTTCCTTATCCCTTTTTAAAAAGGTTCTATTAGTCGAGATTATCCTCTCTCTTTTACAAAGAAATATAGATTTATGCAAATGAACCCCACCAGCCATAAGTCTTGCGGAGTACACCCTATACTCAACCTTGCTTTGTTGATACTTTTGTAGCAGGTAAGTGTTACCACAGAAGATAAGTTTGTTACAGCATCGACATCGACGAGTAGCTTGGGGTTCTCGGTTGGCAACCTGGAATCTATGGATTGGGACGTCATCATTATGCTTCAGGCCTCTTAGGCCATTTGTTAAGTTTGCTATACTTAATAGCAAAATTTTCCTTCCGTTTTTTGATGTTTGTGGTCAATGACCTCTACTTGTAATATTTTGGTTCTTCGCTCAGTTATGAGCTTGCTGTAATAATTTTTTTGTGTCGTATGGTCACTATAATGTTACTGATTCTTCCTCTGTATGCTTCCAAGATTTAGGTTATGCTTATGTCAGACAGAGGTCTGGGATTTGTCTAGACCTAATCCCGGGGGTGTCACAGGTTTTGGTATTAGAGCCGTACCGACTGTAGGAAAACCTTTCTACTGGTCAATGTTGAATCTAGTGCTTGTGAAAACTATTTTAAAGCTGAAATGTATTTGTGAAAACTCTGGTATGCTTCTTTTTCTCCTTACCTAGTTTTGCTCTAACTCTTGGTCATCTTATCTTGTGTTGACTTTGGAAAAGTTATGCTATCTTGTCTCGTCTTTCGAAACTTAGGTGCCTTTTTGGCATGTCGGTTCTCAACCAGTTAACCTAGTGTTGATTTCTTTAGAGTCAGTGTGTGTGTTCCTTGTTTCCCTTTTTCTCTTCTTTAGTTGAGAGGTTCCTTTCCATCGCGATCTCTCTATCTTGTGGGTTCCACATCATCATGTTGATGGTTCCACAATGATCTGTTCTAGGCCTCGAAGATTCCTTTAGCCTCGTGTGCCTCCTTTTTATTTGTTCGGGTACTTTCGAAGTTGTTACTTCTCTTCGAAGCTACCTCATGGTTACTACCTTGTAGTACCCTCTGTATTACCAAGATAGTAGTTACTCCTTTCTTGGGTTTTAACCCTTGGACTTGAACCGAAGATCCCAGATTATGCTGGATTCTGGTGTTGAGAATCTTGTACATGAAGCTGACCTTTAACCCAAGATCCATTTTGTTGCTTCCTCTAGTTAATGTCTAAACATTACCTCTGGACGACTAGTACCTTCTAGTATAGCCTTCAAGCTTGTGGTTATGGTTGTGATTAAATTACGACAAACAAAGGACTTCCCCTACCACATGTTATGGTAGATGTTCTTTAATGGAACCAAATAGATCACGGCAAAAGAGCTCCTTGTGAGTCTCACTTCTATAATCGTGACTCTGCCACACCAGCCCTTTTCTGCATCGGTCCTCAGAAGGTTGTTGATTTATGCTTCCACATCTTGGGATTATATCCTGAGCATGTTCCTCTTTTCCCTTGTTGTTTTCCGACCTTTGTCTACCAGTTGGTAGCCAAGTAGTAAATGTGCATAGGTGTCTTTAGATGCAAGATACTCTTGTGGTACGTCAAGACAAACCATTTCGGGATGTCAGGAGAAACAAACTCCAGAACCTCGTCATATCTAGGACTAGGTCAAAGTGTTGTAATCCGTAGATCAAAAAACGTTGATTGGCTTCTGATTTGTTCTACCTTAAAGTATCACACTACTTTATACTAAGAGGCCGTGCTGAGTCTGATGACCCTCTTAATGAAGTGATGCTCTTACACATATTTACCCACCCTTCCTTCAAGCTTTCGTGCTCGTGAATGATGCGTGTGCGTAATAATGTGGCCATCTGAGATTCTTAGCAATCATTATTTCTTTAGACCTCAACAAGGACATTTGTGCCATTCCTAGCGTGATGGTTAATATATCACTAAGCAAAGGATGATTGTGCCACCAAGTCCGCTATTCTGGTACACTCTTCTCCGTCAAAGAGTTAGGCTTGTGCCGTAGCTCTGAGACTATGTCTTCTTGCCTTGCCAAGCAAGTTTCCTCTCGAACTAAGTGACATATCGATGGTTCGTGATATTCTAGATGTCTTTCTAGAAGTATCGCCATGTTGCCACGTGACCGTGTTTGTCAAGTTCTTGGGAAAGCAAGTTCTCTGAACTGCTCCCTTCTCCAAGAATCTGTACTGGATACCCCTGAACTAGTTGGTTGAGCTTAAACAACAACTTGGAGAGTTGTAAGACAAAAGTTCTATCAAACTTGTTCCTCCTAAAGGGATGTCTAGTTTTGTTGTGCTGGAGAAAGATAGTGTTTCCTTCGTGGAAATCTTATCGTCCCCACCTTTGATTTGATTTGGGATATCGTCAAATCAAACTCAGTCCCAGGGACTATCCTGATGATGGATTTACTCGTGATGTTTCACCTAGGTACATCTTCGTGCTCTTTGGTCTGACCAGTATCTATGTCATGTTCATAAAACATATGAGTCCATCTTCTTGGAGTATTTGGATAAGTTTATTATTGAGCCCATCGATAACATCTTTATCTTATCCATGCTAGATTAGATTCATATGGAATAGTTGACCTTAACGTTGGAAACTTTGAAGAACCTTCTTTGTGTCATTTCGAAGTATGTGTTCTGGATGTTAGAAGTAACCTTCTCCGGTTCACATGCAATAGTTGAAAGTTGTCGTCGTGAAATCAAGTAGAGTTATATTTGTTTCCCCGGGAATCATTTCAAGTCAGTCAAGCATGTGCGAAGTATTCTTGATATGGTAGGTTGATACCCACCGATCTCGAGAATATTCTTTAAGCACTCTAAGCCATTAACTGATTTGTCATGGAAGAGAAGAAGTTCTAAAAACTTCAATATTCTCCTAAATTTTTTCCCAACAACGATGCATTTGTGTTCCGTTGCAATCAATTCATGTAGGGGAAATTATCTTTTGGATAATCTTCCAATGCATGGGTTTGGCAACCTAGCTCATTCATTTTGAGCTTGACATTGTAGTCCATGTCTTGAGACTCCAGCAACTTTACCTTTGTGGTAAATGTTGTAAACTTTTTATTCGGACATGCTGAGTCTGAAGTATCTTCCCACTTAACCAAATCTGAATCTCAAGCAGATATGATGGTTAGTGATCATCAATGTTTTTGACGTGGTCTCTTTGAAAATCCGGCAAGATTGATGTGATGGTTGACACAATTAGTCAAAAGACCTATTGTCATATTTCTCTTGATTCAACAATAATAACCACTCCTCATGAGACATCTTCTATGATTTTTTATAGTAGTTATGCTCATGGTTTATTTTGTATCCAAAGTCTGACCTTTCACTTGATGTCCCGTGTCTCAAACATCAAGGAGAACATTTAAAGTAGAGTTGCTAAATGTCTCTTGGTCGATCCTCCAGACCCTTTTAGGTTGGCAAGCGCATTGTTGTGCCAAGTAATTGAAGTCTGGGAATGAAGTTTCTTTTTCCTCGTGTCATCAGGAATCTCCTTATATTTCATTTTAGTGGTGTAAAGTGATATCAAGATCTTTGGGAAAGATTTTGATAGACCTAGATGAATACAGAGTTTCCTTTGGTCCCTCTACCATGTTCGAAGAGCGACTATGATCTCGGTAATCAAATGTTCCTCTTGTTACATGTTCCTTGTGACTCTTATGAGTCCTCTACACCAAAATACCTTTCTGTATTAACCTTCTGCTGAACGAAAGAGTGATCCTTCTGTATCAAAAGTAGTTCAATAGCTTGGTTATCTGTATCTCTGTACCGTGAAATCTCTAAGCCTTTAGTAGAGATTCATCTCTCGAAGTCTATGGTCGTGTTCTTTCCGTTGTATGGTCTCCTTTTCAGAAGCTTAAAATCTTCTGAAGCTCCATGGTCTCAATCCTTATGAAGACCAGCTATCTACCACCTTGAAACCATCTCCTTTTGTTTCCTCTGTTACCTTGACGTATTTCATGCTCGTTGGCTCTAGATATGTTATGAAATGTCTATCCATGAGTTGTCCATGAGATACTCTGTTTGTGGTTCTGTGTCTTTCCCTCTCCTCTTTAGTATGTGCAGCTACCTCGAAGAAAATGAAGTGCTTCATTCAAAAATGGTGGCATGGATTAACCTCTTCGAGAAGATTGTCGAAGTCTAGTATAACCCTATTCTTCTATCTTCCTACCTAGGAATCTCGGGACGAGATTCTGTTAAGGGGGATAGAACTATAACACCCCTAGTTTTACAAATAGTAATTAGGATTTGTTTGTGCATTAATGAGCATCATCATATATGCTAAAGAAAAATTCATGAAAGAAATAATCACAAAACCCTAATTTTGCCCCATCTGATAAACCTTCTCAAATGGTTTTGTATTTTGAAAAATACCAAAACATGTGGATTCCAAATGGACTAAAAGGGCCCCACAATATTTCTCTAGTTTTCCAAAAGGCTCTGGTATTTTTGAATGACCCAAAACAGAAATGAATTTGAAATTACAAAAGAGACAAAAGAAAACATAAAAGGAAATGGAAATGGAAAAATGTTTTACAGAAAAAAATAGAATCCTAGATCTACCTGGGCCGAGCCCATCTCTCCTCTTCTCTCTCTGCCGCCCACCCTCAGCAACCAGCAGCAGCCAGTAGCCCCGCGCGGCCCAACTCGGCCCAAGCGGCCCGATACCCCTTCCCCGTGCTTCTCCTTTCTTCTTCCTCGTGCGAAGCAGAAGCAGCTCGTTGTCCGTGTCGATGCCGTCAATGCGCTACGCTGCGATGCTCGCCGCCGCTACTGGACATGAGGATAAGAATGACCGCATCCTCCTCTCTCTCGCCATACCCGTTTCCCCTCCTCTCGTGCTCTCTATCAGTTTTCCCCAAATCACCGGAACCCTAGCTCGCAGGTGTCGCTCGTTGCCGTCGTTCCGCGCCGTCCCTTGCCTCTTTGAGCATGCCACCGTGACTGCCTCGCCTTTCTGAGCATTCTCGTAGGAGGAATCGATCATGCGCACCATGGATTCTCGCTGCCGTCCTCACCTTTACCGACGCTGGCCACCGTCGATTCCGTCGTCACCGACCTTTTCGGCCTCGCCAAGCCCTGCTTAAGCACCACGGTGAGCCGCTGATCATGCCAGCACCCTCCCCTGCTCCTCTCGCTTCCTGTTTTGGCTTCCCGCCGTGCAACACCGAGCTCTGCCGCTGGCCGCCGTCATGCGGGCACCTCCGGCGACCAAAGCCGAGCGGCGCCGCCACTTTCCGGCTCAGCGCGAAGTGTTGTGTTGCAATCCCCTGCTCCCGAAGCCCCGTGTGCCTCCAATCTTCCGCCCTGTGCTAGATCTGTGGGCAATGGTGGAGCTGACGTCAGCATGACATCATGCTAACGCCATATCTCCTTTCTGAAGGAAATATGACCTGAGAGGCAATAATAAAATTTGTTATTATGTATTCCTTGTATGTGATAGATGTTTATTTTGCATGCGATAATTGTATTGATAGGAAATGTCAATACATGTGTGTTTAATAAACAAAAAGGGTTCCTAGTTATGCCTCTCTTATAGACTAGCTCGTTGATTAACGAGATGATCAAAGTTTCCTGATTATGGACATTGGATGTTGTTAATAACGAGATCACAACATTTGTGAAATGATGTGATGAACATTCATCCGAAGTATAGCATTACGATCAAAGTCATTATGTTTATATTGCTATAACATCATACGAAGTAATCTTAGTCCTTATACCATGAGATCATGTTAATTGCTAACACTGGAAGAGTATCTTGATAACATCAAACGTCACACCGTAACAGGGTGACTATAAAGGTGGGTTCGGTGCTACGAAGGTGTTATGTTGAGGCTCATGGATCAAGAGTGGAATTTGTCAATCCCGATGAAAGATAGATATACTCTAGGCCCTCTCGGTGATATCACATTATGATAGCTTGCAAGCAAGTGATGTGATCACTAGAATGTTATATCACGGGAACGAGAAAAGAGTGCATGTCGGTAACGAGATCAAACTAGGTATTTGGATACCGATAATCGAATCTCGGACATGTATTATATCATGAGACAAAGGGATTAAATTCCTAGCGTTAAAGGTTCTCACGATCACAGAAGTCATTGTTGAATGTGCAGGACTCGGTATGGATCTCTAGGGCCCACTTCTGATTATTGATCTGAGAGGAGTCTCAATCATGACTGCATTATTCGCGAACCGTAGGGTGACACACATAAGGGTCGCCGGACACCATTTAGGAGCACATATGTTTCAGACGAAAGGATTGCAAAGCACAGGAATTGTTTCGATAGAAACCGGAATTGTTTCGGGTGAAATTGCAGAAAGTGGTTCTGCATGTGATATTGAAATGTTGCAAGGGGTTTTATGTGAATGTCTGTTAATTAAAGTAATTAACAAAATTCTGAATAAAATAAATAAAAGAGTTTTATTAATTGAGAGTGGCATTAAATTTGGTGGAAATTTAATGCATGTGAGTGGAATTTTGGGTGGAGTCAAAATTGATGTGAGTGGAGCTTCCACCACATGAATGTGGAAGAGGTGGGGGCACCCTCCTTGGCCGCCGTCCATGCTAGGGGAGGAGCCCCCCTGTCCTACAAAAGTTCCCCCCTCTCCTCCCTCACAAAACACACCTCCTCGTGAAGGATCTCTCTCCCCCTCTAGATATTCCCCAAGGTCTCGGATTAGCGAGATACATGTTCCCGGTGGCCTAGCGTCTGGAAGGAGTTGCTTCTTCTGCTGATTCATTGGAGCAAGGAGGTGGAGGTTGTCCGGTGGCTTGAACGTGTGTGCGAGGATGGATGCGCTGCTGATTTGCGGCGCTCGGACTTCCACATGATCTTGAGATCGGCAAGCGTAGGACTACATCATCCACGAGTTCCAACTCGTTAACAAAACACTGTTGTCTGTGAGGGTAAGTTCTCCATGGATGTATATCCACCCGTTGCTCTGTATCTAGTAGATAGATCTTGGCGTATAGTTCTCTTTGTTGGAATTTTTTCTATGCTGCGAACCCAACAGGGGTATCAGAGCCTGATCTATGCGTAGGTGCTTTGCACAGGTAGTACACATATGTTTATATGTGGGCGATGATGATCATGTTATTACATCTTCTATGTATTTTGGATATTGGTGGCATAGTGGGATGAAGCGGCCCGGACCAACCTTACATGTCATCGCACATGAGATCGGTTCCACGACTAACATGCAACTAGTTTTGCATAAGTGGCTAGCGGGTGTCTGTCTCTCCTACTATAGTCAATATCTGATTTACAACGATTTGCTAATAACTTGGTTATCCTCGTTGTGGTTCATCTTCGTAGGTAAGACCGGTTCTATCTCCGAAAGCCCTAAGCCACGTAAAACTTGCAATTGATAAATTAGAGGCGTCTAGTTTAGATCGTTGCTGGGCTAGTGTCTTGATATGGTATTGTTGTAAGTAGATGTATGATAGACACTCTTACAACACACTTATCGTGTAAGTTCCATAGACCTCGGCCTTACACACAAAGGATTGATAGAGATCATACCACGATGCAAATGATAGAGATCAAATGCATGGACCATATCATCTCACTTTACACATTAGATGTTTGCATCTTATATTGCTAGTTTGGCGCTTTTTGGTAGCATTGTAAGATGATCCCTCATTTAGATATCAAGATAAAAATGTGCTCTTCCTTAAGTATGCATCGTTTTATGGATTGTGTTTTGAGACATCACGTGATGATCGGTTGTTCTCGACTCTACGTTTTCATACAACGGGTGTAAGACAGTTTTATACACGCGAATACTAAGGTTCTTACTTGGCGAGCCTAGAATGTACAGACATGGCCTCGGAACACGGACCGAAAGGTTAAGCATGAGTCATATAGTTGATATGATGCCCATATAGATTCTCGCCTTTGAAGCTACACCGACTCACGTGATGATCGGACTTGGTGTAGTGGATTTGGTTCATGTAATCACCAAAAGGACATGTGGGATGTTGTTTTTGAGTGGGAGTTCATTAGTAATTTGGATTAGTTGAAATCAATCTATCATAAACTTAGTCTAAATATACTTTACAAATCCTATTGTAGATGGCACCACCTGCTTTTAATTTCAATGTGTTCATGGTGAAAGAGAAACTTGCTGCAAATGCTAGCAACTTCACCAACTGGGCTATGAATTTGAGGATTCTCCTCACTGCTGCACAAAAGCAATATGTGCTAGAGGCACCGCTAGGCCCCCCACCAGCTCCTGATGCCCCTGACGAGGAAAAGAATGTCTGTATAACTCGTCAGGAGGACCACAACTTAGTTCATTGCGGCATACTGTATGGGCTAGAGCCAGAACTTCGAAAGCGTTTCGAAAATGGCAATGCTTTTGATACCATGGGAGAATTGAAAATTATTTTCGATACCCATGCTGCTGTAGAGAGTTATAATGCTTCTGGAAAATTCTTTAGCTGCATGATGGAGGAGAACAGCTCCGTTAGTGAGCACGTACTCAAAATGTCTGGGTATACCGATAAGCTTGTGTCCTTGGGAATAATGATTCCCATTGACCAAGACATACATCGTGTTCTCCAATCTCTGCCATCTAGCTACGAGAGCTTCGTGATGAACTATAACATGTAGGGCATGAAGAAGTCTCTTCCCGAGCTTCTGTCAATGCTTAAAACTGCAGAAGTGGAGATTAGGAAAGAACATCAAGTGTTGATGATCAATAAGACCACCGGTTTCAAGAAAGACAAGAAAGGCAAGCAGAAGGGAAAGAAGGGTGGCAAATCTGTTGCCACACTTGAGAAAAATCCTGAGCTGGCCCTAAGTCTGATACCGAGTGCTACTATTGCAAGGGGACTGGCCATTGGAAGCGCAACTGCCCCAAGTATTTGGCGGACAAGAAGGCCGGCAAGGAAGACAAAGGTATATGTGATATACATGTTATTGATGTGTACTTGACTAGTACTCGTAGTAGCACCTGGGTATTTGACACGGGATCGGTTGCTAATATATGTAACTCGATTCAGGGGCTGCGGAACAAGCGATAGCTAGCAAGGGATGAGGTCACGATGTGGGTCGGCAATGGATTAAGAGTTGATGTGATCGCCGTCGGAATGCTGCCTCTCCATATGCCATCGGGATTAGTTATAAATCTGAATAATTGTTATTTGGTGCCTGCACTGAGCATGAACATTGTATCCGGATCGTGTTTTATTCAAAGTGGTTATTCCTTTAAATCTGAAAACAATGGTTGTTCGATTTATATGAATGATATCTTTTATGGTCATGCACCTGTGTTTAATGGTTTACTTCTGTTGGATCTCGATAGTAGTATTACGCATATTCATAATGTTGATGCTAAAAGGATTAAAATTGATAATGATATATCTGCATATATGTGGCACTACCGTCTAGGTCATATTGGCGTTAAACGCATGAAGAAATTCCATTTTGATGGACTTTTGGAATCACTTGATTTTGAATCATTTGATACATGTGAGCCATGCCTTATGGGCAAGATGACTAGAACACCGTTTTCCGGTTCAATGGAACGGGCGACAGATTTATTGGAAATCATACATACTGTTGTGTGTGGACCAATGAGTGTGTCGGCGCGATACGGATATCGTTATTTTGTTACTTTCACGGATGATTTGAGTAGATATGGGTATATCTATTTGATGAAACATAAGTCTGAAACCTTTGAAAAGTTCAAGGAATTTCAGAATGAAGTGGAAAATCATCGTAACAGAAAGGTCAAATTTCTACGGTCCGACCGTGGAGGAGAGTATCTTAGTTACGAGATTAGCACACATATGAAAGACTGTGGAATAATTTCACAACTCACGCCTGCCAGAACACCACAACGTAATGGTGTGTCGGAACGTCGTAATCATACTTTATTAGATATGGTTCGATCTATGATGTCTCTGACTGACTTGCCACTGTCATTTTGGGGTTATGCACTGGAAACCGTTGCATTCACTTTAAATAGGGCACCATCTAAATCCGTTGAAACGACACCGTATGAATTATGGTTTGGAAACAAATCTAAGCCGTCATTTCTTAAAGTTTGGGGATGCGATGTTTATGTGAAGAAACTTCAGCCGGATAAACTCAAACCCAAAGCGGAAAAATGCATCTTCATAGGATACCCTAAGGAAACGATTGGGTACCTTCTATCACAGATTCGAGGGCAAGGTTTTTGTTGCCAAGAATGGATCCTTTCTTGAGAAGGAGTTTCTTGCGAAAGGTCTGAGTAGTCGGAAGGTAGAACTCGAAAAGGTTATTGAACCTTCTCTTCAGGAATTGGCGAGTGGTGCAGCACCGAAAATTGTTTCGGAGTTGACTTCACCTGATGAAGAGAGAGCTAATGATAATGATCATGAAACTCCGAAAGAGGATACTGCTGAACCTACCATGTCAAGCAGGACACGTGCAGCTCCGGAACTGTATGGCAATCCTGTTATGAATTTCATGATTGATGAAATTGATGACCCTGCGACGTATGAAGAAGCGATGATGAGCCCTGATTCCAACAAATAGCTAGAAGCCATGAAATCCGAGATGGAATCCATGTACGAAAACCAGGTTTGGACCTTAGTGGACTTACCTCACGATCGAAAGGCTGTTGAGAATAAATGGATTTTCAAAATAAAAACTGATGCTGATGGTAATGTGACCCTCTATAAAGCTCGACTTGTCGCAAAGGGGTTTCGACAAATTCAAGGAGTTGACTATGATGAGACATTCTCTCCCGTAGCGATGCCAAAGTCGGTTAGGATTATGTTAGCAATTGCTGCATATTTCGATTATGAAATATGGCAGATGGATGTCAAAACTGCGTTCCTCAATGGTAATATTGAAGAAAAGTTGTATATGATACAACCTAAGGGTTTTGTCGATCCTAAGGATGCTGATAAGGTATGCAAGCTTCAGCGATCCATCTATGGACTGAAGCAAGCATCCCGGAGTTGGAATCTCTGCTTTGATGAGGTGATCAAAGAGTTTGGATTTGTCCAAACTTATGGAGAGGCTTGTATTTACAAGAAAGTGAGTGGGAGCAATGTGGCATTTCTGATATTATATGTGGATGACATATTATTGATTGGAAATGATATTGATCTTTTAAACAGTGTTAAAAGTTATCTAAACAGCAAATTTTCGATGAAGGACCTTGGTGAAGCTTCATATATATTAGGCATTAAAATCTATAGAGATAGATCAAGACGCCTAATTGGGCTACCATAGAGTACATACCTTGATAAGATATTAAAGAAGATTAATCTGGACGGAAGTAAGAAGGGGTTATTACCTATGTTGCAAGGCAAGACATTGAGTAAGACTCAAAGTACGGCTACGGCGGAAGAAAGAGAGATAATGGATAAGATCCCCTATGCCTCAACCATAGGCTCTATAATGTACGCCATGCTATGTACACGACCGGATGTGGCACATGCTATTAGTTTGACTAGTAGGTACCAATCTGATCCAGATTCGGAACACTCGATAGCGGTCAAGAATATCCTTAAGTACTTAAGAAGAACTAAGGATATGTTTCTTGTATACGGAGGTGACGAAGAGCTAGTCACAAAGTTTTATGTCGATGTTAGCTTTAACACTGATCCGTATGACTCTAAGTCTCAATCCGGATACGTATTTCTCTTGAACGGAGCAGTAGTTAGTTGGAGGAGTTCCAAACAACTTGTGGTGGATGGATCAACGACGGCAGCGGAATATGTTGCTGCTTCAGAAGCGGGACGGGAAGCGGTTTGGATGAAGGAGTTCATAACAGAACTAGGTGTGGTTCCTAGTGCATTGGACCCAATGGTGATCTATTGTGACAACAATGGAGCCATAGCCAATGCCAAAGAACCAAGGTCTCCCAAGAATTCCAAGCATATTAAGCGCCGGTTTCACTCCATCCGCGAGCATGTCAAGGATGGAGATATAAAGATTTGTAAAGTACACATGGATCTAAATGTAGCAGATCCGTTGACTAAAGTTCTCCCTAGGGAAAAACATGATCAACACCAGAACTCCATGGGTGTTAGATTTATCACTATGTAAACTAGATTATTGACTCTAGTGCAAGTGGGAGACTGAAGGAAATATGCCCTGAGAGGCAATAATAAACGTTGTTATTATGTATTCCTTGTATATGATAGATGTTTATTTTGCATGCTATAATTGTATTGATAGGAAACGTCAATACATGTGTGTTTAATAAACAAAAATGGTTCCTAGTTATGCCTCTCTTATAGACTAGCTCGTTGATTAACAAGATGATCAAAGTTTCCTGATCATGGACATTGGATGTTGTTAATAACGAGGTCACAACATTTGTGAAATGATGTGATGAACATTCATCCGAAGTGTAGAATTACGATCAAAGTCATTATGTTTATATTGCTATAACATCATACGAAGTAATCTTAGTCCTTATACCACGAGATCATGTTAATTGCTAACACCGGAAGAGTATCTTGATAACATCAAACGTCACACCGTAACAGGGTGACTATAAAGGTGGGTTCAGTGCTACGAAGGTGTTATGTTGAGGCTCATGGATCAAGAGTGGAATTTTTCAATCCCGATGACAGATAGATATACTCTGGGCCCTCTCGGTGATATCACATTAAGATATCTTGCAAGCAAGTGATGTGATCACTAGAATGTTATATCACGGGAACGAGAAAAGAGTGCATGTCGGTGACGAGATCAAACTAGGTATTTGAATACCGATGATCGAATCTCGGACATGTATTATATCATGAGACAAAGGGATTAAATTGCTAGCGTTAAAGTTTCTCACGATCACAGAAGTCATCGTTGAATGTGCAGGAGTCAGTATGGATCTCGAGGTCCCGCTTCTGATTATTGATCTGAGAGGAGTCTCAACCATGTCTGCATTATTCGTGAACCGTAGGGTGACACACTAAAGGGTTGCCGGACACCATTTAGGAGCACATATGTTTCAGATGAAAGGATTGCAAAGCGCAGGAATTGTTTCGATAGAAACCGGAATTGTTTCGGGTGAAATTGCAGAAAGTGGTTCTGCATGTGATATTAAAATGTTGCAAGGGGTTTTATGTGAATTTTTAATTAAAGTAATTAACAAAATTCTGAATAAAATAAATAAAAGAGTTTTATTAATTGAGAGTGGCATTAAATTTGGTGGAAATTTAATGCATGTGAGTAGAATTTTGGGTGGAGTCAAAATTGATGTGAGTGGAGCTTCCACCACATGAATGATGAAGAGGTGGGGCACCCTCCTTGGCCGCTGGCCATGGTAGGGGAGGAGCCCCTGATACATTACAAATGTATCTATAATTTTGGATGTTCCATGCTTGGTTTTATCCACTTTCTTGTGTTTTGTTCCAACTTTGGAGTACTTTTCATATGATTTCTTGGACTAACCTATTAACAAGAGCCACAATGCCAGCTGCGTGTTTTCTGCTGTTTTTGGTTCCAGGCAAGTCAGAAAATGAATATTCTTGGAATTGGACGGGACAAAAGCCAAAGTGCCTATTTTTCCGGAAGTGATCAGGTGCCAGAATACGATACGGAGAGGGACCAGGGGGCCACCACACCACCTAGCTGCACGGCCCAGCCTGGACCGTGCCAGGGGGTGGTGAGGCCAGCCCTAGCACCCCCTCGGCCTCCCCTTCCGACTATAAGATGCCCTCGGGACGAAAACCCTAAGTACCTGATCAAAAATCCACGAAAGAGTCTATAGCCGCCATCATCTCCATCCCTAGATCGGGAGGGATCTGAAGCTCTTCCCGGCACCCTGCCAGAGAGGGGAATTCACCCTGGAGGCCTTCTTCATCACCATGCAAGCCTCTGGTGTGATGCGTGAGTAGTTCATCCTTGGACTACGGATCCATGTAGTAGCTAGATGGTTGGTTCTCCTCATTTGTGCTTTCATATCTAGATCTTGTGAGCTCTGTTCATGATCAAGATCATCTATTTGTAATTCTGCATGTTGTGTTTGCGGGGATCCGATGGATATTGAGATGTTATTTCAGATTGCTTATTGATTCTATCATGTCTTTGTTATTTGAGATCTTGCATGCTTTCCGTTGTTAGTAGCTATCTTGGCCAAGTAGATGCTAGCTACTCCAAGAGTTAATATTTATGCTCGATAGTGGGTTCATGCCGCTGGTAATCTGGGGAAGTGACAGAAATATCTAAGGTACTAGATGTGCTATTGCTACTAGGGAGAAAACAACAATCATTTGTTCATAGAACAATCGTATTGTTTACTTTACACGCAGTTCATAAAGGAATAATCTGTTGCTTGCAACTTAATACTGGAGGGGGTTCGGATGATAACCTGAAGGTGGATTATTAGTCATAGATGCAGTTGGATGGCGGTCTATGTATTATGTTGTAATGCCCAATCAAGTCTCAGAGGAGTCAAGATGATTAGTATATGCATGTATTTCTTTCTCGGTGTTTGTCAATTGCCCCGCTGTAATTTGTTCACCCAGCATGTTATCTATCTTAAGGAGAGCCACCTCTAGTGAACTATGGATCCCGGTCCTTTTTCTTTACATACAATCTATAAACTGTTTACCGTTTTGTGTTTACTTTCTGCAAACTTTTACTTCTTTCCATTCGATACGTTTAATCCTTTATTTTCCGCAAAACACGGTGAGATTAACAACCTCATCGCAAGTTGGGGACAAAGTTCTGTGGTTGTGTTGTGCAGGTCTCCACGTTGCTACTAGCACCGGTAGTGCGCCCTGCCAAAGCTCAGCTAGTAACACCTTTGAGGTGTTTCCTTGCTCCTACTGGTTCGATTAAACCTTGGTTTCATAACTGAGGGAAAATTGCTGCTGTGCTCATCATACCTTCCTCTTGGGGTTCCCAACGAGCTCTACATCAACACCGCCATCAAGCATTTTTCTGGGCACCGTGCATTGAGCCATCAAGCATTTTTCTGGCGCCGTTGCCGGGGAGTCAAGGACATCTTCACAAGGGGAGTCCCTCATAACCAATCTCTTTACTTTGTTGTTTTTGTTTTTCTTAGTTTATTTTTGCTTTGTTTGCTTGTTTTGTTCTTGAAAAAACACAAAAAAATTAGTTTTACTTGTTTGCTTTCTTATTTGAAAAACACAAAAAAATTAGTTCCTATCCTAAGTTGTCACTATGTCTAGCCTTGCTCCAATCACTATGTCACCCGAGGATATGATTTTCACTTTTAAACACGGAATTGAGGAAAGTTTTAAGGATGCTTGGTCTAGAATCTCCGATCTACATGAAAAACTGAGCCTAAAATGACTCAAAGCTTGTTCCTTAGCAGTTTTTACCTTGGAAATGCTCTTTTCTATAGATATGCTTTGGATGCTGTTGTGGGAGGAGATTTCCTCCATTGTAATGAGGATGATGCTATTAATGCTATAAAGAAATTGATCCTCACTTACAACTTGCCTAGCCAAACTGATACTTCTTTCGCAAAAATATTTGCTAGGTTGGACACTCTTGAGGCTAGCATTACTAGACTAGAAAGTTACTATAATATGCTTAGGGAGCATCACAAATATGTTCCAAAAAACTCTGAACCATCAAAGTGGTTCCCTAAAGTAAAGATTGAGATGAATACTGAAACTTTTCAAGCTCGCTGTGATATCATGTCTGAATTTTGCCTTCTGCCCAAAGATATTTATAAATCTCTGAATACTTGGGGGCTCATTGAAGGAGGAAAAGAAATATCTCTTACTAATAATATTACCATATTACCTCTTGGAATAGCTGAAGGAGTGTTTACAAATATCCTTGGGAAAACAATTTCTATTGATTATCTTGTTATTGAATGTGCAGGAAAAGGACAAATTACACTTGGCAGGTCCCTATTAGAACTCCTTCGAGTAATAATAGATGTGGAAAAGGGGACCATGCACCTTTCTTTTCCACCAAACAATCATATTTTCCCCAAGGTTAAGAATAAAAGTAAGAGAGGTAAGGGCAAGAAAGTTGGTTTTAATGCTTCTTCATTTGAGAACACTTGATTATTTCTTTGCTTCTTATGCCTAACTTAAAGGTGTTAAAGAAAAGTACTTATTGGTAGATAACCCAAAAGTTTTAGATGAGTCTTGGAATTTATTACCTCTGTAATAACCTCTCCTTATCCTTTTTATTTGCTTTTTGTGCCAAGAGTAACCTCTAATGAGAGTGAAGTAATGATTGGGAAAGTTGCTGTCCCGAAACAGATTTCTGTGCTTCACCGTAAACATTCCTGAGAGAGCTATGTATGTCGGATTGAGCTGTATTGTTTTGTGCTTCTGCCCCAGGTTGTTATATAACTTTCTTTATCTCAACACTTTTTGATTTGAGCAACAGAAGGTCTTCAAAAAAATTCGTCTTTACCTGCTGATCTGTTTTGACAGATTTCTTCCATTTTCTGCATTTGCTTCTTGTTGGTTCCTTCTTGAGTTCTTTTGGGGAATTGAGCTTTTTGAGGGAAGTGATACAGTAGCTAGTGTTCTAATGGAATTTTATTTGGTGTTCGAACTGAACCTTAAGACTTATTTATCTTAAGTGCACTAATGTTGCTAATGAGATTGTGTGAAGTTTTGTATGAAGGAAAAATTTCAGGTGTATGGAAGGAATGAGTAATGACATGAAGGATGGACTAAAGCTCAAGCTTGGGGATGCCACGCGTGTCACCCCAAGAAATATCCAAGAAGTACAAGCGTCAAAGCTTGGGATGCCCAAGGCATCCCCTTCTTCATCAATAAAAATCCCAGGTTTCTTCCAAACGTTTCATTTTTATTGTTTCATGCACATTTGTGTTTTTCTTGGAGCGTCTTCTTTTTCGTTTTAATTTTGGTTTTTAGTTTGCTTGGTTTGCATAGTTTTCTGAATAAATTGGTTGGACCCTCTCTTTCATACTTTGGTTTGCAAATAGTTTGGTTTGGTTTGGAAAAGAGTAGGAAAGTTCATGCTTATGTGCTAAAAAGAGCTTGTTTTTGACTGTGGCCTATGCTTTGTCATGCCATGCTTGATATTGTTTTGGATTTATGCTTAGTATTATTTGCTGTAGCATGACTTGTTATAAACAATTGAGATTGCTTAATGTGCCTTGGATGAATCATGCGTTGTTTTAGCATATTAAAGCATAGTATAGTGGTATTCTCCTTTGATGCTTTATTTGGGTTGACTTGGCGCATGCTCACACCATGTTATGACTATATCAAGTCACCATAACCTGTATTATCCTTTAGTTTTCAACTTGTAGTATCACTTTATGCTTTGATCAATGATGTTTTGTCGCTCTGCATGATTATGGCCATTATTGCTCTCTTAGTTTGTCACTCCTAGTCTTTTGCTAGCCTCCACAACAAAGTATGAGTTCCACTCATGCATCCAACTCCCTAAACCAACTTATTCCAAAGAGTCCACCATACCTACCTACTAGCTTATGCTATTCCAAGTATATTCATGCTTTTGTTTACCTTCCACTTGTTATGAGAAAACTAGTGATTAAAGCTCTCCCGAACTTGATGGCACACTTTACTTTACTTGCCCTTAATAAACTTGAACCATTGTGTCTTCTATGTTGTATATGCTTGCACTTATTTGTCAGGAATTAGCAGAACCATGCTTTCATGGGGAATGCTTTCAACATTGCACTTAGTACTTGTACCTAGTTAATATCATGCTCTTTTGTATATGGATGTCGTCGGTGTGAAATGAAAGGGGAGCTTGTAAGTCCATGGAGTTATGGATATGTGTTAGACAAACGCTTGGGCCGCTAGTCTAATCCATGCTGACATGGTGGAAACCTGCAGCGTAACCATAATGAGCTGTCTATGAAGCATTCTTCTTATAAAAAAATAGTCCTATATTGAGAAAAAAGAGAAAACAAAAAAAAGAGATTATGAAAAGAGGAAAGAGAGAAAAAAGCACCATATTCCCATGGTAAATAAGAAGATTGCTGAGATGCTCGTTGTCGGCTTGCCTTGTCATTTTGATATGGGGATTCTTCCGTATCACCGGGCAAGGGGTACCCGTTGGCGGTTCTCTATGATACACATGTACTTACGATGACAAGAACTTACCGGTGACTAAACTTGATTAACATGAGGAGCGGCCCTCGTATACAAGGGACATGAGTTTTCTGACTTATACTTCGTCAAGCATGTACACCATAGTTTGTTCACTTTAACCTTAATCACTTCAAGATGCTTATGATAGGGGCAATGAGAGCTGAAAGCTATAAGTACCATAATTCTTGGAAGCTCTTTATGAGACTTGATTCCCTACTTCCTTTTACAAAAGGCTTTTCTTCCACCATTATATTGAGTCTCCACCTTCTATCTTTATGCACCTACTTTGAGAGCATAGTGGCCATTCTTAGTTCCATGTGCATTGTCCCAAGACTAGTTGATTAACGCATAACTTGTTATTGCTTGTTTTAAACAATTGTATCTAGTCACTCTTATGAACTTTGAAGGTGTCCTATGCATTTATATTTGCTACTCTATTGAGGGACAAGCTGAATACCTATATGCTATGTTTTCTTTATGTGAAACAAACAAACGTCTTGCAAAGCATTGTTATTCATGAATCTTTTGTTTGTGCCTTTTCATGTTGCATCATAGTTTCTTTGCTTATTGCTAGAACTTTGTCTTTCATGTTATGATTGAATTACTATGATCCCAGCTTTGAATGTTTTACAAATACTTTCATCAAGTCTTTGATGGTGCATGTCACCTCAAAATAATTTCTTTCTTTTTATCACTTACCTACTCGAGGACGAGCAGGAGTTAAGCTTGGGGATGTTGATACATTGCAAATGTATCTATAATTTTTGATGTTCCATGCTTGGTTTTATCCACTTTCTTGTGTTTTGTTCCAACTTTGGAGTACTTTTCATATGATTTCTTGGACTAACCTATTAACAAGAGCCATAGTGCCAGCTGCCTATTTTCTGCTGTTTTTGGTTCCAGGAAAGTCAGAAAATGAATATTCTCGGAATTGGACGGGATAAAAGCAAAAGTGCCTATTTTTCTAGAAGTGATCAAGTGCCAGAATACGAGACGGAGAGGGACTAGGGGGCCACCACACCACCTGGCCTCGTGGCCCAGCCTTGCCCGTGCCAGGGGGTGGTGAGGCCAGCCCTGGCACCCGCTTGGCCTCCCCTTCCGACTATAAGTTGCCCTCGGGACGAAAACCCTAAGTAACCGGTAAAAAATCCACGAAAGAGTCTGTAGCCGCCGTCATCTCCATCCCTAGATCGGGAGGGATCTGAAGCTCTTCCCGGCACCCTGCTGGAGAGGGAATTCACCCTGGAGGCCTTCTTCATCACCATGCAAGCCTCCGGTCTGATGCGTGAGTAGTTCATCCTTGGACTACGGATCCATGTAGTAGCTATATGGCTAGTTCTCCTCCTTTGTGCTTTCATGTCTAGATCTTGTGAGCTCCATTCATGATCAAGATCATCTATTTGTAATTCCGCATGTTGTGTTTGCGGGGATCCGATGGATATTGAGATGCTATTTCAGATTGATTATTGATTCTACCATGTCTTTGTTATTTGAGATCTTGCATGCTTTCCGTTGTTAGTAGCTATCTTGGCCAAGTAGATGCTACCAACTCCAAGAGTTAGTATTTATGCTCGATAGTGGGTTCATGCCTCTAGTAATCTGGGGAAGTGACAGAAATCTCTAAGGTACTAGATGTGTTGTTGCTACTAGGGAGTAAACAACAATCCTTTGTTCATAGAACAATCGTATTGTTTAGTTTACACGTAGTTCGTAAAGGAATAATCTGTTGCTTGCAACTTAATACTGGAGGGGGTTCGGATGATAACCTGAAGGTGGATTATTAGTCATAGATGCAGTTGGATGGCGGTCTATGTATTATGTTGTAATGCCCAATCAAGTCTCAGACGAGTGAAGATGATTAGTATATGCATGTATTTCTTTCTCGGTGTTTGTCAATTGCCCCGCTGTAATTTGTTCATCCAGCATGTTATCTATCTTAAGGAGAGCCACCTCTAGTGAACTATGGATCCCGGTCCTTTTTCTTTACATACAATCTATAAACTGTTTACTGTTTTGTGTTTACTTTCTGCAAACTTTTACTTCTTTCCATTTGATACGTTTAATCCTTTGTTTTCCGCAAAACACGGTGAGATTGACAACCTCATCGCAAGTTGGGGACAAAGTTCTGTGGTTGTGTTGTGCAGGTCTCCACGTTGCTACTAGAACCGGTAGTGTGCCCTACCAAAGCTCAGCTAGTAACACCTTTGAGGTGTTTCCTTGCTCCTACTGGTTCGATTAAACCTTGGTTTCATAACTGAGGGAAACTTGCTGCTGTGCTCATCATACCTTTCTCTTAGGGTTTCGAACAAGCTCTACATCAACACTGCCATCAAGCATTTTCTGGGCACCGTGCATTGAGCCATCAGCCCCCTCTCCTATAAAAGGCCCCCCTCTCCTCCCTCACAAAACACACCTCCTCGTGAAGGATCTCTCTCCCCCTCTAGAT
Source organism: Avena eriantha (assembly GCA_910589775.1). Taxonomy (NCBI): domain Eukaryota; kingdom Viridiplantae; phylum Streptophyta; class Magnoliopsida; order Poales; family Poaceae; genus Avena; species Avena eriantha. Next base: position 166,234,458 of record OU342743.1, on the reverse strand, counting down.
ATTCCCCATGGTCTCGGATTAGCGAGATACATGTTCCCGGTGGCCTTTTGTCTGGAAGGAGTTGCTGCTTCCGCTGATTCGCTAGAGCGAGGAGGTGGAGGTTGTCTGGTGGCTTGAACGTGTGTGCGAGGACGGATGCGCTGCTGATTTGCGGCGCTCGGACTTCCACACGATCTTGAGATCGGCAAGCGTACGACTACATCATCCACGAGTTCCAAGTCGTTAACAAAACTCTGTTGTCTTCGAGGGTAAGTTCTCCATGGATGTATATCCACCCGTTGCTCTGTATCTAGTAGATAGATCTTGGCGTATAGTTCTCTTTGTAGGAAATTTTTTGTTTTCTATGCTGCGAACCCAACACTTTCCTTTTTATTAAATGTTTTGTTTATTTATTTTTCTGGAAATATAAATACCCCTGTGGGCCCCATCTGTCAGGTTTAATCTTTTTGGGAATTAATTTCTGTAAATGATTAAATATATGACATGTGGGACCAAGTGGATAAAATAATTTAATAAATTCCAAAAATGTTTAATTGTTTTAATAATGATTTAAAATGGATTAAAATTGGGAAAAATCATAACTAATTCATTTAAGTCATAAAAATACAAATAATATATCAAAATGTTCACGAAAATGAGATCTACACAATAGAATCATAATCATGCATTGTTAAACAACTTAAATAACAAGTTTAATTAGAAGAACTAATTTAACCCCATAGGTGACTCCGAGGTTCCCCCTATTTTAGGGTTTGTACCCCTCGAATTTCGCTTAAAATTGCTAAGCATGATTTAGGGTGACATTTCAAAACAATTTTACCTATCATATCATCATCCTTGCTTGAGCATTGTAGATATGCCATGTGTAGATTGTTGCTTTCCTTTCCGGTGTTTCTCCTTTTTCTCGGTAGACCTCGGAGTTGATGTGAGCAACGAGATCGAGAGCAACATTGAAGACCGGGATTAACACCATCAAAGAGAAGTACTTGATCAATGGTGAACAATGTCAAGCAGATGAACCTGAAGTTCTATATCTGAGTATCAACAGGCAAAGGCAAGCATAGCCCCACACAAGATAGAATCCTATGCTTTCAAAGTATTTCATTCTTGCCATGTGCATACGATTCCAAAGTCTTTTATCGATAGATAGAGTAACCCTATCTGATGCATGTTTCCTTTGTAGCCTATATTCCCTGGTCCACTGCTCCTAGCATAACTAGAGTTTGGCTTATGTGCTTCGCTTGAGCTGCTATATTTGTTGCGCTTAGCCATGCTTAGTTGTTACCGCTGGTCCATCCGATTGATGAATCAGAGCTACGAATGAACCTAGTTGGACAGGATGTCGTGGTATGATCAGAGATGGAAGTTAAACATGCTAAGGCTTGTATGGGAGGCCACATCGGGTTGTGGTTTTTGCAGTCCCATACTTGCCACTACTAGGACCTGAGTTCTTGCCTCTTGAACCAAGACGAGCGTACAGCCACACGGGGGCCTGGAAACCCCCTCGACCAACTAACTTGCCTAGTAGATTCCATGAGTCACATAGTTCGGGCGTTCTGTTCGACATCTGCATTTTGGTTGTTCTCGAAGGCGGTGGAGGAGGTGCATTCATATAGGTAGGTAAGCATGGCCGGGAACAAGAGAGGCACGACCTCCGTAATCTTGAACCCTGCACACATCTCTAGGGACCGGCTTCGGGACTTGACCCGTTACGGTGGCATCTCCTTAGGGCGTGACTCATGGTCTCGGCGAAAGCAAGGTAAAGGTAGTGTCCATCCGCTCTCTGTCGGCCTTCCAAGGAAGAGGGCTAATAATATTTGGCATTAAGAGGAGGTTGGTACGTGTGTGTAAAGTTGTGCACCCCTGCAGAGTAATAATCTTTTCGAAAATCCATGTCCACGGTTATGGACGACTTGGGAACGGATTCTAAGATCATAGAGAATTATAACCTAATCGTAAAACTGGACAAGAGATGTGAGGTGTGCTTAAGGATGCTCCCTCAGGGATCGAGGGGGTGATCCTAGTTAGTAGGTTCGGCTAATGATGATTCAGTGGATATCAAAAGAAGATCAAAGCTAGATATATCGTTTCCTTATCCCCTTTTTAAAAAAGTTCCTATTAGTCAAGCTTCTCCTCTCTCTTTTACAAAGAAAGATAGCTTTTGCAAATGAACCCCACTAGCCATAAGTCTTGCGGAGTAGACCCTGTATTCAGTCTTGCTTTGTTGATACTTTTGTAGTAGGTAAGTGTTACCATAGAAGATAAGTTGGTTACAGCATCGACATCGATGAGTAGCTTGGGGTTCCTGGTCGGTAGCCTGGAATCTATGGATTGGGACGTCATCGTTATGCTTCAGGCCTCTTAGGCCATTTGTTAAGTTTGCTATACTTAATAGCATAATTTGTCTTCCGTTGTTTGATGTTTGTGGTCAGTGACCTCTGCTTGTAATATTTTGGTTCTTCGCTCAGTTATGAGCTTGCTGTAATAAATTTTTTTGTGTCGTAGGGTCACTGTAATGTTACTAACTCTTCCTCTGTATGCTTCCGAGATTTAGGTTATGCTTATATCAGATAGAGGTCTGGGATTTGTCTAGTCATAATCACGGGGGTGTCACACAACCCTGTTGTGATCAAGTCAAAGTCACAATTCATTTCATAAGTCATTTTGAAAACATCTGATGATGGAACAGTATGGCCACTCCAACTATCCATGACCGCGGACGCGGCTATTCGAATAGTTTAACACTCTGCAGAGGTGGTACACTTTCACCAAAAAATTCGATACATCCGTCAGGGATAACCCTGAATCATCATACTTAGTATGCGGATAATCAATCATAAACTTTCCTTTACACACTCTAGTATAAGCACCTCTCCTATGAGCTTGGCCTCCCAGCCATGGCCATCTTCCATCCTGGGCACTGCATAGGTGGACAACATCAAGAGGTAGCCTCAGCTCAAACCTCTCCCGCAAGGGAACCCATACTAATGCATATAAACTTCCGGATAAGCCTTACCCAATTTAGGCATTGTGGTTGTATGGTAAAATTGGAATTGTATCGCATCCAAACCCAACCATCCGTTTTTATAAAGGGATAAGGCTCATGCCTCAACATTTTCATCATCATAAACCATTTGTGTTTCTCAACACATGTCAAAACATCTCAATAGAATGACTCATCATTCCAAGGTTTTCATAATCCTTTTCAACAAGTATTCCCATCTAAAGTGATCAAGTTTTATGTTTAGCAATAACCACTAAGGTTAAGAGTGTTCACTAATGAGGGGTACTAATCTTCAATCTCATGCCATAGAATGACATCTAAGTGTAACTAGATAAGCCTAGTTTTATACTCTTCATGCTATCTATATTAAAAGTAAAGAACTTTGGTAACGTAAAAGAAAGTAAAGTTTGCAAGTAAAACTTAGAATATGTATAAATCAAAATGTATAACCAAGCATGCCTAATGCATCTTGCTTAGGTTAACTTGCATCTAGTGGTGGCTTGCAAGTATTAGCTTTCCAATAATAGCTTGTAAGTCTTAGCTTGCATAGTCTAACTTGCTTAGTAGTGATGGCTTGCCTTGGTTGGTGTAGTGGTTGAAATTCTCCTCGTCTTCTTCGGGGTAGAACTCCTCCTCCTTGTAGACTTGGTCGGTACTATCGTCTATAAAGGAATACGGGGTACACAATCACCAAACAATACTTAACTAAGTCAATTAGTACACTAAGGCACACACTTGATGATCTAGCATCATCACAATCATCACATGAATTAAAGAACTAGTTTCATTATTTTATTTGAGAAAAGTAATTTCTACTCATTGAAATTAATTAATATTTAATATTCTCCAAATAAAATATGGGATCATGTGGACACATGTCATCACCACATATTCTAATACATGGGAATGTGATTTAAAGGGTTGGTCACATTTTATAAAGTTTAAGATTATTATTTAATAGATTTAAAGTGACTAGAAATGGAACTAGTCCAATGTCACTGCATGCAAACCTAAATATTTTTACATATTCAGATACATATGGTCAAATGTGATTTTTGAGAGTTAGAATCAACTCAAAATCATTTATGGTTGATTTTTGAAAAAAGTTTGAATGTAGAAACGTCTCTGTCTTGTTATTTTTACTATATGTGATCTCTAAATCCAATTGATTTAAATACAATGGGCTTGGATAGATATTTTAATTATCTTTCTAACAAAACTTGAATCATGCATTTTGGTTCAGTGAAACTCTCCGAATGGATTTTTGAATCTAGGCATAGAATCTAGTTTAAGCCTAAAAGGAAAAACCTTTATTTGAATCTGTGGGCTAGCGCGGGAAAACTAACGGGCCAGACCAATGGTGCTCCACGGTGTAGCGGGCTACTGACAGGTTGTCCCTACACGTCAGTGTCACATCTAACACGAAGCGGTACGGGGCAATCTCAGCTGTGCGATTAGAACAAGAATCTACGGTCGTGGTTCATCGTCTCCGGTGAACAGCTGATGTCTACGCACTTCAATTCTTGTAGACAGTTGTTGGGCCTCCAAATGCAGAGGTTTGTAGAACAGCAGCAAGTTTTCCCTTAAGTGGATCACCCAAGGTTTATCGAACTCAGAGAGAAAGTGTTCAAAGGTATTCCCTCTCAAGCAACCCTGCAATCAGGATACAAGAAGTCTCTTATGTCCCCAAGACACCAAATACACTTGTCAGGTGTATAGGTGCACTAGTTCGGCGAAGAGATAGTGAAATACAAGTGGTATAGATAATTATACGTGTTAATGGTGATAGAAAATTGCTTGATGGCGTGGAAAAGACTAAAGTAAAACTGAAATAAAGATAGAAGCAAGCAAACATGTAATAGACCTAATAGCAAACGATGTTTTAGTGCTTAGAAACAAGGCCTAGGGATCATACATTCACTAGTGAACACTCTCATATAAATATCTTCTCTTTATGATACTACTCTAAACTACTCTCCGGTTGGACACTCTAATCCATGGTAGGGCTATAACAACACACCTCAAAGTTCATCTTTCCCATCTAGATAACCCTAGACTGTCACCTTGAGTACTAGATGGTTCAAACAAACACCACAATTTCATAAAGACATCCAACTCCAAATATAACTCATAACAAGTATTTGAAATCTCTAGCCTAAGTGCCACCATGGTGTGCACACTGTCAACTTCACACACATGGGGAGAGCAGAAATCTATTAAAGCACTTGAGTACCAAGGTAGATCTATAGGTTACAAGCTCATGATCTCAATAAGATCATGCATAGAGAGAGAGATGAACACATAGCTACTGGTAGAACCCTTAGCCTCGAGAGAGAACTACTCCCTCCTCATCATGGGAATCAGCAATGGTGATGTAGATGGTGGTGGAGATCGATGGAGATGGCTCCAGGGGCACTTCCCCGTCCCGGCAGGGTGCCGACACAGATACTTTCTGTCCCCTGAATCTCCCCTTTGGTGGCGGCGGCGATGCGGAACTTTTCGTGGCTGGAGGCTTCACTATTTAGGGTTTTTGCATCAGGAGGCATCTTATAGGCGAAGAGGCAAGGTCGGTGGGCAGCCAGGGGGCCCACACCACCTGGTGGCCCGGCCAGGGCTAGCCCGCGCCACCATATGGTGTGGCCATCCTGTGGCCCCTCTTTTTCTCGTCTTCTAGCTCCGTGAGTTTTCCGGTAAAATATCGACTTTGGCTTTTGTCCGGTCCAATTCCGAGAATATTGATTTTCTGACTTTCCTGGAACCAAAAACAGCAGAAAACAGGCAACTGGCACTATGGCACTTGTTAATAGGTTAGTCCAGGAAAGTGTATAAAAAGTACTCCAAAGTTGGAACAAAACATAAGAAAGTAGATAAAACCAAGCATGGAACATCAAAAATTATGGATACGTTAGCAATGTATCAACATCCCCAAGCTTAACTCCTTCTCCTCCTCAAGTCGGTAAGTGATAAAAAGAAAGAATAATTTTTGAGGTGACATGCACCATCATAAACATGATCAAAGTATTTGTAAAACATTCAAAGCTGGGATCATAGTACTTCAATCATAACATGAAATACAAAGTTCTAGCCATAAGACAAAGAAACTATGTTGCAACCTGAAAAGGAACAAACAAAAGATTAATGAATAACAATGCTTTGCAAGATGTTTGTTTGTTTCACATCAGGAAAACATAGCAAGAGTGGTATTCAGCTTGTCCCTCATAATTTAGCAAATCATAATTGCATAGGACACCTTCAAAGTTTATAAGGGTGACTAGATACAAATAGTTTAAGAACAAGCAATATCAAAGTTATGCATCAATCAACAAGTCTTGGGACAATGCACATTAAAATAAGATTGTCCACTATGCTCTCTCGATAGGTGCATAAAGATAGAAGATGGAGACTCAACATAAAAGTAAAAGAAAGGCCTTCATAGTAGGAAGCAGGGATTCAAGTCTCATAAAGAGCTTCCAAAAATTATGGTACTAATTAGCTTTCAGCTCTAATTGCCCCTATCATAAGCATCTTTAGGTGATTAAGGTTAAAGTGAACAAACTATCGAGTATATGCTTGACAAAGTATAAGTTGGCAATCTCATGTCCCTTGAATATGAGGGCCGCTCCTCATGCTACTCAAGTTTAGTCACCGGTAAGGTCTTGTCATCATAAGTACATGTGTATCATAGAGAACCGCCAACGAGGTACCCCTTGCCCGATGATACGGAAGAATCCCCATATCAAAATGACAAGGCAAGAAAACAACGAGCTTCTCAGCAATCTTCTTATTTACCATGGGAATATGGTGCTTTTTTCTCTCTTTCCTCTTTTCTCATATCTTTTTCTTTTTTTTCTTTTTTTCTCAATATCTGACTCTTTTCTTTATAAGAAGAATGCTTCATAGACAGCTCATTATGGTTACTCTACAGGTTTCCACCATGACGGCATGGATTACACCGGTGGCCCAAGGGTTTCTCTAACACACATACATAACTCCATGGACTTACAAGATCTCCTTTCATTTCACACCGACGACATCCATAGACAAAAGAGCATGATATCAACTAGGTACAAAGTACAAGTGCAATGTTGAAAGTGTTCCCCATGACAGCATGGTTCTGCTAATCCCCAACAAATAAGTGTAAGCATATACACCATATACGACACAATGGTTCAAGTTTATTAAGGGCAAGAAAAGTAAAGTGTGCCATCAAGTTCGTGAGAGCTTTAATCACTAGTTTTCTCATAACAAGTTTAATTCGGAATGTAGACAAAAACATGAATATACTTGGAATATCATATGCTAGTAGGTAGGTATGGTGTACTCTTTGGAATAACTTGTTTTTAGGAGTTGGATGCATGAGTGGAACTCATACTTGGTTGTGGAGGCTAGCAAAAGACTGGGAGCGACCAACTAAGAGAGCAATAATGGCCATAATCATGCAGAGCGACAAAACATCATTGATGAAAGCATAAAGTGATACTACAAGTTGAAAAGTAAAGGATCATGAAGGCTTATGGTGACTTGGTATAGTCATAACATGGTGTGAGCATGCGCCAAGTCAACCCAAATAAAGCATCAAAGGAGAATACCACAATACTATGCTTTAATATGCTAAAACAACGCATGATTCTTCAAAGGCACATTAAGCAATCTCAATTGTTTATAACAATTCATGCTACAACAAAGAATACCATGCATAAAGCCAAAACAATATCAAGCATGGCATGACAAAGCATAGGCCACAGTCAAAAACAAGCTCTCTTTACCACTTAAGCATGAACTTTCCTACTCTTTTCCAACCCAAACCAAACTATTTGAAAACCAATGCATGAAAGAGGGGGTCCAACCAATTTATTCAGCAAACTAAGCAAACCAAACAAACGAAAAACCAAAACGAAAACAAAAAATAAGACGCTCCAAGAATAACACAACTGTGCATGAAACAATAAAAATGAAGCGTTTGGAAGAAACCTCAGATTTTTATTGATGAAGAGGGGGATGCCTTGGGCATCCCCAAGCTTTAACGCTTATACTTCTTGGATATTTCTTGGGGTGACACGCGTGGCATCCCCAAGCTTGAGCTTTAGTCGATCCTTCATCTCATTACTCATTCCTTCCATACACCTGAAATTTTTCCTTCATACAAAACTTCACACAATCTTTATTAGCAACATTAGTGCACTCAAGACAATAAGTCTTTTAGCTTCAGTTCCAATACAAATAAAACTTCCATTAAAACACTAGCTACTGCAGCACTTCCCTCAAAAAGCTCAATTCCCCAAAAGAACTCAAAAAGGAACCAACAAGAAGCAAATGCAGAAAATGGCAGAAATCAGTCAAAACAGACCAGCAGGTAAAGACGAATTTTTTAGAAGACCTTCGGTTGCTCAAATCAAAAAGTGTTGAACTAACGAAAGTTATATAACAACCTGGGGCAGAAGCACAAAAGTTCACGCCTCAAAAGGACGTACATAGATTTTACACGAATTTTTATGGTGAAGCACAGAAATCTGTTTTGGGACATCAACTTTCCCAATCATTACTTCTCTCTCATTAGAGGTTACTCTTGGCATAAAAAGCAAATAAAAAGGATAATGAGCGGTTATTATAGAGGTAATAACTTCTAAGACTCATCATAAACTTTTGGGTTATCTCCCAATAAGTACTTTTCTTTAACGCCTTTAAATTAGGCATGATAGTTTGAGAAGATGCTCATATAAGAGATATGAATTGAAGTAAAAGAGAGCATCAAGAAGCAAATTCAAAGTACATTTAAGTCTAACCGCTTCCTATGCATAGGAATCTTGTAAAGAAACAGGTCATGAAAGCACAAAGCAACAAGCACAGTAAAGAAAAACAAGTGCAACTTCAAAATTTTCAACCTAAAGAGAGGAAACTTAATATTGTTGAGATACATAAAACCATGTTTCCCTCTCTCATAATAACTTTCAGTAGCATCATGAATATAATTAACAATATAACTATCACATAAAACATTCTTATCATGAGCCACATGCATATAATAATTGTTACTCTCCATATAAGCATAGTCATTCTTATTAATTGTACTGGGAGCAAATTCATTAAAATAGCTATCATTATTATTCTCATCACCATAATCATCAAATATAGGAGGCATATTGTAATCATTAATTTTCTCCTCAATAGTAGGTAGACTGAAAATTTCATATTCATCATTGTAATCATCATATATTGGAGGTTTGGTATCATCGTAAGCAATAGAATAGCTATCTTCCAAAGCTGGGGAACTAAAAAGATCATTTTCATAAAAAGTAGCTTCCCCAAGCTTAGACTTTTCCATAGCATTAGCAATAATGGTGTCCAAAGAATTCATACTAACAACATTGCTATTAGCATCCAAATAAAGTTCCATAGGTTTTTTAATTTTCTCTTCAAACACTTCATGTCCTAACTCAAGATAAATATTATAAAGCTCTCTATTTTTTGTTGTTGTTTTCCATTAAGCCTAACTAGTGAAAATAAGAAACAAAAGGACAAAATTGCAGAATCTAAAGGAAATAACTTCGAGCACTCACACCGAAGGATGTGAGTACCTTTTACATTACCTCCCCGGCAACGGCACCAGAAAATAGCTTGATGTCTACGCACTTCTATTCTTGTAGATAGTTGTTGGGCCTCCAAGTGCAAAGGTTTATAGAACAGCAGCAAGTTTCCCCTTAAGTGGATCACCCAAGGTTTATCGAACTCAGGGAGGAAGTGTTCAAAGGTATCCCCTCTCAAGGAACCCTGCAATCAAGATACAAGAAGTCTCTTGTGTCCCCAATACACCAAATACACTTGTCAGGTGTATAGGTGCAGTAGTTCGGCAAAGAGATAGTGAAATACAAGTGGTATAGATAATTATAAGTGGTAATGGTGATAGAAAATAGCTTGATGGCGTGGAAAAGACTAAAGTAAAACTGAAATAAAGATAGAAGCAAGCAAGCATGTAATAGATCTAATAGCAAACGGTGTTTCAGTGCTTAGAAACAAGGCCTAGGGATCATACATTCACTAGTCAACACTCTCATATAAATATCTTCTCTTTATGATACTACTCTAAACTACTCTCCGGTTGGACACTCTAATCCACGGTAGGGCTATAACAACACACCTCAAAGTTCATCTTTCCCATCTAGATAACCCCAGACTGTCACCTTGAGTACTAGATGGTTCCAACAAACACCACAATTTCATAAAGACATCCAACTCCAAATATAACTCATAACAAGTATTTGAAATCTCTAGCCTAAGTGCCACCATGGTGTGCACACTGTCAACTTCACACACATGGGGAGAGCAGAGATCTATTAAAGCACTTGAGTAGCAAGGTAGATCTATGGATTACAGGCTCATGATCTCAATAAGATCATGCATAGAGAGAGAGAGAGAGATGAACACATAGCTACCGGTAGAACCCTTAGCCTCGAAAGAGAACTACTCCCTCCTCATCATGGGAATCAACAATGGTGATGGAGATGGTGGTGAAAATCGATGGAGATGGTTCCGAGGGCACTTCCCCGTCTCGGCAGGGTGCCGGAACAGAGACTTCCTGTCCCCTGTATCTCCCCTTCGGTGGCGGCGGTTATGCGGGACTTTTCGTGGCTGGAGGCTTGACTATTTAGGGTTTTTGCATCGGGAGGCATCTTATAGGCGAAGAGGCAAGGTCGGTGGGCAGCCAGGGGGCCCACACCACCTGGTGGCGCGGCTAGGGCTAGCCCGCGCCACCATATGGTGTGGCCACCCTGTGGCCCCTCTCCGTCTCGTCTTCTGGCTCCGTGAGTCTTCCGGTAAAATATCGACTTTGGCTTTTGTCCGGTCCAATTCTGAGAATATTGATTTTCTGACTTTCCTGGAACCAAAAACAGCAGAAAACAGGCAACTGGCACTGTGGCACTTGTTAATAGGTTAGTCCAGGAAAGTGTATAAAAAGTACTCCAAAGTTGGAACAAAACATAAGAAAGTAGATAAAACCAAGCATGGAACATCAAAAAATATGGATATGTTAGCAACGTATCAATAGCTCCGGCGAGAGAAAACACTAACGCGGCACGGTAGGGGGCTCACCTGGGCTCCAGCTAGACGTGGCGATGGGGGCGATCGAGCTGGTAGACGGCGGCGGTTCTAGGCATGGTCGCGGCGGCTCCTGGGGCAGCTCCAATCAACAGCGCCTCTTCTCCTCTACAACGGCAAGCTCCGGCAAAATTCCGACGAACTATGGCTCGCCGTGCTTTGGGGATTGGGTGGAAGGATCAGTGGTGAGAGGGGAGTGAGATGGTGTGCAGAAATGGGGTGGAGGAGGCCTCCTTTTATAGGCTCTTCGAAGGGACCGAGCGGCGTGGGCGCGGCTCGTCGGTGATGACGGTACAGGCAGCTAGCCGCGTGGCTGGAGGTAGGGGATGGTGCGCGGTCTGCTGGCGGTCATCATTGGCGTAAAGACGTGGCTAGGGGTGGCGGCATTTGGTCGGGCGCGGCTGGTTCTCTACGCGGCAGAAGTGGCGTTCGACGCGGCACACGGTGGCTGCGGGTCAAGCGGCAGCGAACGGGCATGTCTGGGCACTTCCTGGGCTCATGGCAAAGCAGTGCGCACGAGCTACGGTCGAGGCGTGGTGTGTGCGCACTTGTTGGGTGCGGCGCTCTGGCGCGTGCTCGGCATGGCGCATATGCGGTGGGTGCGGCTTGCTAGGGGTGGTCCACGGCTTGGCAGCGCTCGGGAAAGGGACAGAGGGAGGCGGTAGGGTGTGGTGATCCTCCTAGGCATGGCGGGAGAGAGCGGGGCGGTCTGCTACGAGTGAACCATGGTCGGCCTCATGGGGGTGCTTGGGTGGCTTGGCACTAGCGCATACAACAAGGGGGAGTGGTGCATTGGCCTTGGTGGGGACTAGAGGGGACAAGGGGAGTGTAAAGGGGCAAAATGGTGGACAAAGCATTGATCAAGAACAGTAATAGTTTGGGAGTTATTACTGTGCTCACTAGGTGTTTGATGAAATGGCCGAAATAAATCTACATTTGAATTTTTGATTCAATTTTTTTGAGTGGTTTTGTATTAAGCTTGAGAGACTATGTTTGCTTGGGATTGCCAAGGTGAATTGGTTTGGTTGGTTTTTGAGAAATGGTGATCTTAACACATACACTTGATTCAATTTTCAATTGTCATTTAAATTGCTTTGCTAAAGGTATTTGTAAGTTTGTAAACTGGGCCTTGGCACATCTTTACTTGGTCTAGCAAGGGGTGAAAAGAGTTGAGAATGTTTCTGTTTGAAATTGACTCCTAGGAACACCTAAAGTGGCCTAGTGGATTAAAATGGTCAAAATGACCATTTGCATTATTTGATCTTATTTGATTTCTTTTTCTTTGGATTTTGTTTGTAAATGGTCTAGATGATGTGGGATTCACCTTTTAACCATTTCATATCCTTTAGAACAATCAAAAATGGCATTTTCAAACAATTCTATACTAATGCACATACACATCTATTCATAATTATTTTAATAATAAAAAGTTTTTGTTAACCCTACATTGGGTGATTTGGATCTTGATAACCTTGATTAAAGTTTTGGGATGTTACAGTGTCACGGAGATCATAAATTAATGTGCCCTCCTTTTTGGTTTGGATGACGATGTCGTCAACGTAGACTTGGATATTGCGACCAAGTTGGTTCTTGAGGCAAGCCTGCATGCACCGCTGATAGGTGGCTCCTGTGTTTTTAGCCCAAAAGGCATCGTGTTGTAGCAGAACACACCAAAGGGCGTTGTAAATACCGTTTTCTCTTGGTCTTCCTCCTTCATTCGAATCTGATTGTAGCCTGAGTAGGCGTCGAGGAAGCAGAGGCGCTCGCATCCCGCAGTGGAGTCGATTATTTAATCGATCCGTGGTACCAGGAAGTGGTCCTTTGGGCAGTGCTTATTCAAGGAGGTGAAGTCCACACACATCCGCAGGATATCCATGTCTTTTTTAGGCACGAGCACTGTGTTAGCGAGACAGGTGCTTTCCTTGATCTCGCATATGAAATTGCATAGAGGAGTCTATTGATCTCCATTTCGACTAGTTTTGCTCTTGGTTCAGACAGTCGCCATTTTGTTTGCTTGAATGGCCTTGCGTCTAGATTCACGTTGAGTGAGTGCTCGGCGAATTCCCTGGGAACCCATGGCATGTCCGCTGGACACCAGGCGAAGATTTCCTAGTGCTCACAGAGGAATTCGACGAGCGCGAGTTCCTATGTGGAACTTAAGTTGTTGGCTATGAGAGCCGTCTTGGTCGGGTCCATTGGGTGGACCTGGACTTTCTTCGTGTGCACCAACGAGTCGAATGACAGTTCGGGTGAACTTGGCCTGGTCAGGGGAGGCAGACTGTTGTCTGTCGACTCCTTCAATCTTATGAGTTCCTCCTGCATGCCGAAGGACTGGGAGATTCTGTTGAATTCCCTGTCACAGCTATCGGACCTCTCGAAGCTTCCATTAATTGTGATGACGCCGTTTGGACCTGGCATTTTCATCTGCAGGTAGGCGTAGTGCGGTAGTGCCATGAACCTAGCGAATGTGACACGTCTGAGGATGCAGTGGTATTGCGAAGGCTAGTCAACGACTTCAAACTCGATGTGTTCTCGCCGAAAGTTTTTCGGCGTGCTGAAGATGACGTCGAGGTTGATTTGGCTAGGGGATATATGCCCTTTCCTGGGACGATGCCGCGGAACGTCGTGTCTGAGACCTCCAGACAAGTCAGAGGGATCCTCATCGCACGCAAGGTACTCGCGAACATGAGGTTGATGCTGCTCCCACCGTCCATGAAGACACGACTCATATCGAAGCCTCCGATCCGCGCCTGGGCAAGGGACTTGACGCGGATGGTCGCGCTTGAAGAAGGTGATGCAGGAGTCACTTCCACTAAGGTACTCAGTGGTGGAGGGTGGGGAATTTGTCGCCAAGTTGACTTGGCGAGTGATGGCCTTCTGCACTCGATTTGAGGGACGCCCTTTTTGGATCATCATGTTGCCTATGCCCCGTGGGTATGGTTCGCCTCTGTGGTGCTCGACTGGCGCGGCCGTGGGTGGTGGTGGTCTGGGCGGTGGTGGAGGAGCTCCATGTGCCACAGCGCTTGGGGCAACTCCGTAGCCCCTTCTAACCGCATCGTGATTCATCCAAGCCAGGCCCTCGTGGAGTTTGAGAAACTCACGACAGTCCTTGAGAAGGTGGCTGGATTTCTTCTTGCCATCGTGCTTGTCAATGTAGAAGTGTATGTTGCATGGTCCGGGCAGTTTGTCCTTGATAGATGTTGTGGGTGCTTCTTTGCGAGTGCGATGCTGCCATACCTGCGTAGTTTTTTCGCTATCGCGGTATCCACCGCTGTGATAGCCGCTATTGCGGTTGTCGTCGCATTTGTAGGCGTAGCCGACTGCGACCATATTGACGTCGTCGTGTTCATCGTAGATGCGCATTCGACGCTTGCCTTGGCGGTCGCGCATGCACCCAAGGTCATCGTCATCGTTGCAGTGGGTGCAGTTTTTCACCGAATCTTCTCCGTTTGCCCACCAATTCGCGATTTCCATCAAGTGGTCGATCGTTTTGGGCTTCGAGCGGCCTAGCTCCTCCCTGAGCTCTATGCGGCGAACACCGTCATTGAATGCGTTGATTGCGCGGTCCTCTTAGATGTTTTCTGCGGAGTTCTTGATGATGGACCACCTCTAGATGTACGAGCGCAGCGACTCGCCAGACCTTTGTTGGAAACCTCTTAGTTCTTCGATTGATGCAGGCCTTTTGTAAGTGCCCTTGAAGTTGCACATGAAGCTGTAGACCAGCTCTTCCCAGCTGCGAATGGATCCACGCGGGAGGTTGTTGAGCCATGCGTGAGCGACGCCCTGTAGCTGCAACTGCAAGCATTACATGGTCATGCTTTGACTCCCGCCGTGGAGCCTGACAGAGGAGATATGATCCTCTAGCTAGATCTTCGGGTCCTGTAGGCCGTCAAATTTTGGGTTCTCTGATGGGAGTTTGAACCCTTTAGGCATTTGCTTCTGCCTGATGGCTCTGCTGAAGCATCTGGCGCCGTAGAGCTCCACATCTTCATCCTCCAAGTCATTCGAACGAGCACGTCTTGCACGAATTTTGTCGAATTTGCACTGTGTGATGTCATCACGCGCATCATAGTCACGATCGTGTCGCCGTGAGCGGCGACGCCGAGACAGGTCAAGCTATCATCGTCGGACGGGGGCGAGGAGTAGCGTTTTGCGAGAGCCTTGCTTTTCTTTCGCTCCGGTGTTGGCTCCTTGTTGAGGGCGGCCTCTATTAGTCCCAAGCCCATGATCATAGATCAGTGCATGGTAGCTCGCAGATCTCCAGTTGGCGGCTGGTTGTTGAGGAGGTACATGGTGGCCGCCATTACCGTAGCTTGTGGCGTCTTCCGGAGCATGTTGCCCCGCATATCCACTGTCATGGAGCTAAAGTCAAGGACTTTTGCGGCTTCCATGCGTTCTTGCTCGGTGCGGTGGGCTAGTCGAGATTGTATTTTGTTGTCCAGGTACTCGTTGCCTTTGGAGGAGGATCCTCCGTGAGAGGAGAGCCCAGCTCACCGAAGGCTTGACTCGTTCGCCACCTTTTTACGCGATTGCATGTAGCTAGCATATGTATTCCTCTTTCAGCAGCCAATGGTAGCCCATCAGCATGTCATGCGAGGTGTTGTGGGGCAGAGGATTGCCCCGTAGAGCTTCTCGACAGCGAGCCCACTCGTTGTCATTGAGCCTGATCAGTATACGCTCTCCGGTGTTTTCGTTCACTATGATCGGCGGTTCTCCTCCTATTACATTGTTGACGGGCGCGCCGTTGCCACCATTGGTGGGGTGTTGGGGGGATACCCCCGGGTAGAGTCACGCCGGGGTATAAAGGCCGAATTAGCCAAGGGTCGGCAAGGTCAAAGCGGATGCTGGCCGGGTCACCTCAAGGCATGCCGAATCTCGGAGTAACCCGGACCAGGGGATGTCCACCTAAATGAGCCCCGACCGACTTAAGCTGTAAGTTGGATAGAAGAATTTAACTTGTATGCAGGAACGGGTGTGGTCGGGTCAACTATGATCCGAGTCATATCTACCTTCTAGGAGAAGGAAGGAATCTCGCTGGTCAAAAGTAGCCTCGGTACGCACTGCATGAGCAAAGCGGACAGAGGCAGGACCACCGAGGCGTGGCCGACAGAGGTGACGACGCCGATGTCGGCTGACGCAGGCACCGCAGAGGCACACGTAGCCTCTGCTTGTGTGACACAGGAGAAAAGCAACCCGGTCGGCTTACTATTTTGGGAGGAGGCATATTCCCTGGAATATGCCTCCACGTATGCCCTAAGTGGAGACCTAGCTACCCCTATATAAGGAGGGCGAGGGCCTCTATAGAAGGGGTTGGTTGATGGTTTTTAGGTTCTACGGGTTGAGCATTGTACGGGTTAGCCGGTGGTGAGAGTAAGAGAGTTCCTTCTTCCTCCTCTCCCCAATACAGCTCTAGGAGCACTTGTAAATCTTGGAAGTGGAACATATATAAAACTTCTGTGTGTGGAATCACCTCACTATCCCTCCCTGGATTCCTCTAGTGCGTATAGTCCCCACCTTTAGCCTATCCATGGCATATGCCGTGACACCACCACGACATGGGGTCACTGTTTGCGACTGGTATGCTTCCGTTGGGTATGCTGCCGTTGGGTGGTCTGGTGCCAGATCCGGTGCTAGCGTTTTCATGATTGGCGATGGTATCACCCATGTTGATGACAGCGCACATGAAGTGTTTGGGGAAGCTGTTTCTCCCGCAACTTTCAGATCCAGAGCCATAGGCTCCATCTTCTGTGGCTAGATCAGCCAGATCGGAACCACAACTGTTGTCAATGTCCGTGCTCCCAGCTATTACCGAGGTGTTGAGCTCGCTGAGGGTGCCGATTGGTGGTGGGAACCATGATGCTAGAGCAATCGCGGGTGCCGTTGGCTGGTCAGGAATGCGAAGCGTGCCTAGTTGGCCAACCTGGAAGCGGAAGCTCCCAATCGCCAGGTTGATCCCATCGCCCACAGATTCGAAATCCAGGTGAGTGGCCGGCGTGTGGACGGTGAATTCGAAAGCGCTGAAGTGCTGTTGAATCTCTGTTGTTGCAGAGTTGTAGATCGCAGTTGATGGGGCCAAAGAAGCCGCAACATCAGGACTCCCAATTCCCACAGACGGCGCCAATTGATGAGGGTTTAACTTGTCAATGCCCATTGTTATGGACTTGGGTTTTGGAGAAGGAGGGAGCACTAGAGGCATCAGTCGGCTAGAAAACAAGCAAACAGGGACGCATGGTTTATCCAGGTTCAGGCCTCGTAGAGGTCCCTACTCCTGCTTGTCTGCTCTTGGAATTATCGAAGGAATCGAAGATTACAGGGGTGCGGAGATGCAATCTGGCGAGGGCGGTGAAACTAGGGTTGTGATTGTCCTCCTCGCCGCCCCTCCCAGCCTTTATATAGATAGGCTAGGTCTCGAGTATCAGGTCGAGTCGGTTACAGATTAGGGTTCGCCCCTTTAAACTTTCTATCTTAAGCTTCCTCTTGTGCTGCAAGCAATCGAAGAGTCCGTGGGTCACCCGAATCATGTATTGGGCGTTGGCAACGCCGTGGGCTTCTGCCGTATCTGGATCGTATATACCAAGATTGAGTACCTGTAGGGTATACCCATGTCAGGTACCAAAAAATATCCTACATCATAAAAAGCAACGTACCACAAATAACAAAAATACATTAGTAGTATATGCAAAACGGGCAGTGCACCATACAAAAAAAGAGAAAAGAAAACACATTGCGTTCAGAAGGCAATGCAACATAATAAAAAAAGGTAATGCACGGCCGATGCACTTCTAGGACATCACGCCGTGCACTCCGACCGAAGGCAATGCAAAACAACATAAACATGCAGTGCACGAGCACTGCCAAGATACCTCACCATGCATTGCGACTAAAGGAAGTGCATTGCAATACAAAAAGGCAGTGTGCGGACAGCGCACTGCTAGTGGACCGTCTCGTGCACTGTGATTGAAGACAGTGCAAAATGGTACAAAAAGTCACTGCACGGGCGGTGCACTGCCAGAAAATCGCGTCGTGCACTTTCACCAAAGGAAGTGCAATCCAGCACAACAGGGCAGTGCACGGGCGGTGCACTTCTAGGACACAATGTTGTGCAGTGCAACCGAAGGCAGTGGAAACCCAATACAACAAGCTAGTGCACGGGCGGTGCACTTCAAAGCACTGTGTCATTCACTTTAACCGAAGGCGGTGCAAAGAAGTACAACAAGGTAGCGCACTGTGCATGGGCAGTGCATTGCCGGTGCACCACTCCGTGCACTATGACCAAAGGCACTGCAATGAGTAACAACAAGAAAGTGCATGGACAGTGGACTGCTACTGCATCTTACCATTCATTGAGAACATGAGGCAGGGCAAAAAAAATTATCAGAACCTATCAATATGAGACCTAGTTTTGTAGATCTTGACGTGACTAAGCCAACCGTAAAAACGGATATTGATTTGGACTCTCTGTTTGAGAGATAGTCCATTTTTCGTCAGCGAATCTAGAAAGAAAATGAGAATAAACTGAGTGTTGCCCTCCGAAGCTGACACGTGGCGAGAAGGGAAAGGAGAACATGGAAACCGGAATGGACCATGTGTTGCCATGTGCTCCAGAAAAGACGAGACACATACTCCATGGCGCACGCGCTTTTCCTAGCGTTTGTCTATACTATTACTATTTCTATTAGTATTTCTATCTTTATTTCTATTTATATTTCTATCTTTATTTTATATTTTATATTTCTCCTATTTCTATTAATCCCTAAACTAAATAATCCTAAGCAAATAAAATAATATCTAAACTAAATAATCCCTAAACCTAATAAAACTAATAAAACGTAAACTAATAAATCTAAACTCTAAAACCTAAACTTATAATATCTGAACTAATAAAAAAACATAAAAAACATTGATCATCGGAGCACTTACGTGTATAGAGCTCCGGCAAGGGGCCACGCGGGGAAAGCCGGCACCGGGACGGGCGGCATGGAGATGGCCGCGGGCGGGGCAGGACGTCGGTGGTGCAGGGATGGGCGGGCGACACGGGAACGACCGGGAGGCTTGGGGATCCTCCTCCCTACTGGTAGCGTCGGGACGCTAGGCGACGTGGGGACGAGAGGCACGGGGACGACCGGGAGGCGCGGGGTCTCCTTCTCCCTGCTGCCGGCGTAGGGACGGCTGGCGACGCGGGGACGGGCGGTGTGGGGCTTCTCCTCCTGGCGGCATGGCGGCGAAGGAGCTCTGCGCGGCGGAGAAGACGAAGTGGAGGTGTCCCAGTTCGTGCCTCGAACCGGGAGGAGGCGATGGGTATTTATACCCACACACTCCTTTAGTCTCAGTTTAAGCCACCAACCGGGACTAGAGGGTGGCTCAAACTGGGACTAGAGATGTTTTCGGCCGCGCGTTTCACGCGCCCGCCACAACCCTTTAGTCCTCGTTGGAGGCTCAAACCGGGACTAAATGTATTTTGCAATTGTTTTATTTACAAAATCCAGAAAATAAGTAAATATTATAAACTCAATATCTATCATACTATAATGAAGAAAATTATGTATTATATATTAAAAATTTCAGAAAAAGATCTATAATTCAAATCTATTATCATACTTTGTTATACAACTAATAATTTTTTGCATATTTTCGATAAAAATGCATTAAATCATATCTTTAGCATACTTTCAAATCTGATAAAACTTTCAACATAAAAAATGTTTGAATTTGATTGACTAATCCAAAACCATTTTTTGTTTTCTAGAATAATTAGTTTAACTATTAAAACTATTAGTTGGTACTAAATATATTTTGCGGGCCTTTAGTCCCGGTTGGAGCCACTAACCAGAACTATAGATATTTCTCACCAATCTCAGAGCCATCAAGCCATGCGTCATGCTTTCTCGCCATTTCCCTATGCTTCTCGCCATGTTTTCCTACCCTTTTCGTCTATATCTAGGTTGATTGCCATGGTCATCCACACATCCACACCTTGCTCTCTCACAACAATGGACACCACATACTGGGCCTTTTTGACCCTCGAGGAGACCGAGGCATTGTGCGCCTCCAGCTACCCATGCCCGTCGGGCTACCCGCTGCCCGTCTACTGGATGTTGAGCATTGGAAGGGTTCCTGTCCCTCTTGTGACTCAAGGTTCCGCCTGCTAGGTGGCCATCACGAACAACTTCTACCTCGAGCTCACGCCGCAGCTACGGTTGGATCCCCATTGGGATACCGACAACTACGCCACATAGAATGCCTTCTTCACTAACCGGCAGGAAAGGGAGCTCGCTAGGTACGAGGGTGACGGACCACCCCCGGTGAGCCACAACAAAGTCGGCCGCTTCATGTGGTGGGCAAACTGGACTATCACTGGTGTGATGCGCTACATCACCGAGGGAGATCATACTCGCCTGCGGCAGCCGCACTTTCACCCATAGTAGAGCCACAAGAAGGGTAACGATGGTGAAGGCCGCTGGTGTAGCAGCGTCATCATCCGGGAGCCCCCACCTCCACGCGTTGTGAATCCGAGGCCGGAGAGGCAGGTGCCCCCAGAATATACCATGGTTGACGGTCCCTGGTTCCCCCGTGCATAAGCCGGGAAGGGCGGCTGAGGATCCAGCCACGTGCGCTTAGCAACAACGACGATGATGATTCCGAATATGACCCTGAAGCTGTGTACTATAGGGCTAGACATAATTATGACTAATAAATGTCTTGTGTGTTGGTCTCTCTACAACCCTCCCGAACTATGAAGATGTTGTTGTATTATTGTGAGTTCGCTCAAGTGCTCAAGTGCTTATTTTTTAATATTAATAAATGTCTTAGGTGTTTGCCACAACAAGTTGCAATACTACCTATTCAGAGTCAGTATATATCCATATAAGCAGATCACCAAAAATAATGGTTTAATACATTATTACACATTACCAACATCCCCACAAAGTGTTGGAGTTTTCTTCCGCGCCATAACCATGGAACATCTTCATCAATTAATAGGAGACTTGGATCATCCTTCACTATGAAAGGCAAAATTTCATGAAACTTGTCATAATCTTCTAACATGTCTGTCTTGTCCTATACTCCCACGATGTTTCTTTTCCCTGAAAGAACTATGTGATACTTTGGCTTAACCTATGATGTATTCATTTGCTTATATTTTCTTTTTCCAGTTTGGTAGACATGTCCTTCACATAGAAAACCTGAGCCACATCATTCGCTAGAACGAATGGTTCGTCTCTGTACGCATGATTGTTGAGATTGTTGGAAATATGCCATAGAGACAAATAATATTATGGATTATTATCACATTTCATAAAGTTTATGATTAAGTTTTATATCATGCTATAACTATAGTGAAAGGAAACGTCAATACTGAAGGGTTCGCAGCACAGAAAACGAAAAAATTCCTACGATGAGAACTATATGCCAAGATCTATCTACTAGATACAAGCAACGGGTGGATATACATCCATGGAGAACTTACCCTCGAAGACAACAAAGTTTTGTTAACGAGTAGGAACTCGTGTTATGATGTAGTCATACGCTTGCCGATCTCAAGATCGTGTGGAAGTCCTAGCGCAACAAACCAGCAGCGCATCCGCACTCGCACACACATTTAGGCCACCGAACAACCTCCGCCTCCTCGCTCCAGCGATGCAGTGGAAGCAGCAACTCCTTCCAGATGAAATGCCACCGGGAACATGTATCTCGCTAATCCGAGACCATGGAGGGATAATTCTAGAGGGGAACAGGGATCCTTCACGAGGAGGTGTGTGGAAGAAGGGTGGGAGGGTGGCCTTTTATAGGAGGAGGGGGTTCCCCTCCCCATGGCCGGCGCCCCATGGGGGGTGACACCTCACCTCCCCCATTCATGTGGTGGTAACTCCCTCCACATTAAAATGCCCCTTTACATTCTCTTTTAAAGTCTCCACTTTAAATGCATTAAATTTCTCCAAATTTAATGGTCTCTCATTTAATAAAACTCTTTTATTAATTTTATTCAGAATTTTGTTAATTACTTTAATTAACAAACATTCACATAAAATCCCCTGCAACATTTCAATATTACATGCAGAACCAATTTCAGCAATTTCACCCGAAACAGTTTCGGTGTCTATTGAAATAATTCTAGCGCTTTGCAATTCATTCGTCTGAAACATATTTGCTCCAAATAGTGTTGGTGTCCCTTAAGTGTGTTACCCTACGGTTTGTGAATAATGCAGACATGATCGAGACCGCTCTCAGATCAATAATCAGAAGCGGGACCTAGAGATCCATACTGAACTCTACACATTCTATGATGACTTTTCTAATCGTGAGAACCTTTAATGCTAGTAACTAAATCCCTTTGTCTCGCGATATATTACATGTCCGAGATTCGATCATCGGTATCTCCATACCTAGTTTGATCACGTTACTGATATGTACTCTTTTCTCGTTCCCGTGATATCACATCCTAGTGATCTCATCACTTGCTTGCAAGCTAACCAACGTGATATCACCGAGATGGCCTGATGGCTCGATAATGACACCAGAAAAATGCTGGTGCGGTGTTGATGTAGAGCTTGTTGGGAACCCCAAGAGGAAGGTATGATGAGCACAACAACAAGTTTCCCTCAGTTATGAAACCAAGGTTTAATCGAACCAGTAGAGCAAGGAAACACCCCAAAGGTGTTGCTAGCTGAGCCTTGGGAGGGCACACTACCGGTGCTAGTAGCAACGTGGAGACCTGCACAACCATAGAACTTTGTCCCCAACTTGCGATGAGGTTATCAATCTCACCGTGTTTTGCTGAAAACAAAGGATTAAACATATCGAATGGAAGGAAGTAATAGTTTGCAAAAAGTAAACACAAAGCAGTAAAATATTGTAGATTGTATGTAAAGAAAAGGACCGGGATCCATCGTTCACTAGACGTGGCTGTCCTTAAGATAGATAACATGCTGGGTGAACAAATTACAGCGAGGCAATTGACAAACACCGAGAAAGCAATACATGCATATACTAATCATTTTGACTCCTTTGGAACTTGACTGGGCATTACAACATTATACATAGACCGCCATCCAACTGCATCTATGACTAATAATCCACCTTCAGGTTATCATCCGAACCCCCTCTAGTATTAAGTTGCAAGCAACAAATTATTGCTTTACGAACTGCGTGTAAAGTAAACAATACGATTGTTCTATGAACAAAGGATTGTTGTTTTCTCCCTAGTAGCAACAGCGCATCTAGTACCTTAGAGATTTCTGTCACTGCCCCAGATTACCAGAGGCATGAACCCACTATCGAGCATAAATACTAACTCTTGAAGTTGCTAGCATCTACTTGTCCAAGATAGCTACTAACAACGAAAAGCATGCAAGATCACAAATAACAAAGACATGATAGAATCAATAATCAATCTGAAATAACATCTCAATATCCATCAGATCCCCCCAAACACAACATGCAGAATTACAAATAGATGATCTTGATCATGAATGGAGCTCACAAGATCTAGACATGAAAGCACAAAGGAGGAGAACCAGCCATCTAGCTACTACATGGATCCGTAGTCCAAGGATGAACTACTCACGCATCACACCGGAGGCTTGCATGGTGACGAAGAAGGCCTCCAGGGTGAATTCCCCTCTCCGGCAGGGTGCCGGGAAGAGCTTCAGATCCCTCCCGATCTAGGGATGGAGACGACGGCGGCTATAGACTCTTTCGTTGATTTTTGATCGGGCCCTTAGGGTTTTCATCCCGAGGGCATCTTATAGGCGGAAGGAGAGGCCGAGGGGGTGCTGGGGTCGGCCAGACCACCCCTGGCACGGGCCAGGCTGGGCCGCGCAGCCAGGTTGTGTGGTGGCCCCCTGGCCCCTCTCCGTCTCGTACTCTGGCATTTGATGACTTCCGGAAAAATAGGCACATTGGCTTTTGTCTGTCCAATTTCGAGAATATTCATTTTCTGACTTTCCTGGAACAAAAACAGCATAAAAGATGCAGCTGGCACTGTGGCTCTTGTTAATAGGTTAGTCCAAGAAATCATATGAAAAGTACTCCAAGAAGGTGGATAAAACCAAGCATGGAACATCAAAAATTATAGATACATTTGCAATGTATCAACATCCCCAAGCTTAACTCCTGCTCGTCCTCGAGTAGGTGAGTGATAAAAAGAAAGAATAATTTTTGAGGTGACATGCACCATCAAAGACTTGATAAAAGTATTTGTAAACCATTCAAAGCTAGGATCATAGTACTTCAATCATAACATGAAAGGAAAAGTTCTAGCAATAAGACAAAGAAACTATGATGCAACACGAAAAGGCACAAACAAAAGATTCATGAATAACAATTCTTTGCAAGACGTTTGTTTGTTTGACATAAAGAAAACATAGCATAATAGTATTCACCTTGTCCCTTAATAAAGTAGCAAATATAAATGCATAGGACACCTTCAAAGTTCATAAGAGTGACTAGATACAAATAGTTTAAAACAAGCAATATCAAGTTATGCATCAATCAACTAGTCTTGGGACAATGCATATAGAACTAAGAATGGCCACTATGCTCTCAAAGTAGGTGCATAAAGGTAGAAGGTGGAGACTCAATATAATGGTGGAAGAAAGGCCTTTTTATAAAAGGAAGTAGGGATTCAAGTCTCATAAAGAGCTTAAAAAAATATGGTACTTATCGCTGTCAGCTCTCATTGCCCCTATCATAAGCATCTTGAAGTGATTAAGGTTAAAGTGAACAAACTATGGTGTACATGCTTGACGAAGTATAAGTTAGAAATCTCATGTCCCTGGTATACGAGGGCCGCTTCTCATGCTACTCAAGTTTAGTCACCGGTAAGTTCTTGTCATCGTAAGTACATGTGTATCATAGAGAACCGCCAACGGGGTACCCCTTACCCGATGATACGGAATCCCCATATCAAAATGACAAGGCAAGCAGACAACGAGCATCGCAACAATCTTCTTATTTACCATGGGAATATGGTGCTTTTTTCTCTCTTTCCTCTTTTCATAATCTTTTTTCTTTTCTCTTTTTTCTCAATATAGGACTCTTTTTTTATAAGAAGAATGCTTCATAGACAGCTCATTCTGGTTACGCTGCTTATTTCCACCATGTCAGCATGGATTAGACCAGCGGCCCAGGCGTTTCTCTAACACATATACATAACTCCATGGACTTACAAGCTCCCCTTTCATTTCACACCGACGACATCCATATACAAAAGATCATGATATAAACTAGGTACAAGTACCAAGTGCAATGTTGAAAGCATTCCCCATGAAAGCATGGTTCTACTAATTCCCAACAAATGGGTGCAAGCATATACAACATAGACGACACAATGGTTCAAGTTTATTAAGGGTAAGAAAAGTAAAGTGTGCCATCAAGTTCATGAGAGCTTTAATCACTAGTTTTCCCATAACAAGTTTAATTTGGAAGGTAAACAAAAGCATGAATATACTTGGAATATCATAAGCTAGTAGGTAGGTATGGTGGACTATTTGGAATAACTTGGTTTAGGGAGTTGGATGCATGAGTGGAACTCATACTTGGTTGTGGAGGCTAGCAAAAGACTAGGAGCGACAAACTAAGAGAGCAATAATGGCCATAATCATGCAGAGCGACACAACATCATTGATCAATGCATAAAATGATACTACAAGTTGAAAACTAAAGGATCATAAAGGCTATGGTGACTTGATATAGTCATAACATGGTGTGAGCATGCGCCAAGTTAACTCAAATAAAGCATCAAAGGAGAATGCCACTATACTATGCTTTAATATGCTAAAACAACGCATGATTCATCCAAGGCACATTAAGCAATCTCAATTGTTTATAACAAGTCATGATACATCAAAGAATACTAAGCATAAAGCCAAAACAATATCAAGCATGGCATGACAAAGCATAGGCCACAGTCAAAAACGAGCTCCTTTTACCACATAAGTATGAACTTTCCTACCGTTTTCCAAACCAAACCAAACTATTGGCAAACCAATGTATGAAAGAGGGGGTCCAACCAATTTATTCATAAAACAAAGCAAACAAAAGCAAACGAAAAACCAAAATGAAAACGAAAAAGAAGACGCTCCAAGAACAACACAATTGTGCATGAAACAATAAAAAAGAAGCGTTTGAAAGAAACCTGGGATTTTTATTGATGAAGAAGGGGATGCCTTGGGCATCCCCAAGCTCTGACGCTTGTACTTCATGGATATTTCTTTTGCTGACACGCGTGGAATCCCCAAGATTTAGCTTTAGTCCATCCTTCATCTCATTACTCATTCCTTCCATACACCTGAAAATTTTCCTACATACAAAACATCACACAATCTTTATTAGCAACATTAGTGCACTCAGGATAAATAAGTCTTAAGGTTCAGTTATAACACAAAATAAACTTCCATTAGAACACTAGATACTGTAGCACTTCCCTCAAAAATCTCAATTCCCCAAAAGAACTCAGAAAGGAAGCAACAAGAAGAAAATGCAGGAAATGGCAGAAATCTGTCAAAACAGACCAGCAGGTAAAGATGAATTTTTTCTAAGACCTTATGTTGCTCAAATCAAAAAGTGTTGAACTAACGAAAGTTAGATAGCAACCTGGGAAGAAGCACAAAAATTCACGCCTCAAAAAGACGTCCAGAGATTTTACATGAATTTTTACGGTAAAGCATAGAAATCTGTTTCAGGACAGCAACTTTCCCAATCATTACTTCTCTCTCAATAGAGGTTACTCTTGGCACAAAAAGCAAATGAAAAGGATAAGGAGAGGTTAGTACAGAGGTAATAACTTCCAAGACTCATTTAAAAAATTTGGGTTATCTCCCAATAAGTACTTTTCTTTAACGCCTTTAAGTTAGGCATAAGAAGCAAGAAAGAATCAAGTGTTCTCAAATGAAGAAGCATTAAGACCAAATTTCTTGGCCTTACCTCTCTTACTTTTATTCTTAACCTTGGGGAAAATATGATTGTTTCGTGGAGAAGAAAGGTGCATGGTCCCCTTCCCCACATCTATTATTTCTCCAAGAAGTTCTAATATGGACCTTCCAAGTGTAATTTGTCCTTTTCCTGGACATTCAATAACAGGATAATCAGTAGAAATCATTTTCCCAAGGATCTTTGTAAACACTCCTTCAGCTATTCCAATAGGTAATAAGGTAGCATTATTAGCAAAATATATCTCTTTTCCTCTTTCAGTAAGCCCCCAAGTATTCAAAGATTCATAAATATCTTTGGGCATAAGACAAAATTCAGACATGATATCACAGCGAGCTTGAAAAGTTTCAGTGTTTATCTCAATCTTTACTGTAGGGAGCCACTTTTATGGTTCAGAATTTATTGGAACATAATTGTGATACTCCCTAAGCGTATTATATTAATCTTTTAAGCTAGTAGTGCTAGTTTCAAGAGTATTCAATCTAGCAAATATTCTTGCGAAAGAAATATTGGCTAGCAAGTTGTAAGTGAGGATCAATTTCTTTATAGCATTAATAGCATCATCCTCATTACATTGGAGGAAATCTCCTCCCACAACATCATCTAAAGCATATCTATAGCAAAGAGCAATTCCAAGGTAAAAACTGCTAAGGAACAAACATTGAGTCATTTTAGGCTCAGTTTTTTCATGTAGATAAGAGATTCTAGACCAAGCTTCCTTGAAACTCTCTTCCATTCCTTGTTTAAAAGTGAAAATCATTTCCTCAGGTGACATAGTGATCGGAGCAAGGCTAGACATAGTGGCAACTTAAAAAAGGAACTAATTTTTTTGTGTTTTTCAAATAAGAAAGCAAACTAGTAAAACTAATTTTGTGTGTGTTTTTGATAAAGAAACAAGCAAACAAAACAAAAAGAAACTAAGCAAAACAAAAATAACAAAGTAAAGAGATTGGTTATGAGGGACTCCCCTTGTGAAGATGTCCTTGACTCCCCGGCAACGGCGCCAGAAAAATGCTCGATGGCTCGGTAATGGCACCAGAAAAATGCTGGTGCGGTGTTGATGTAGAGCTCGTTGGGAACCCCAAGAGGAAGGTATGATGAGCACAGCAGTAAGTTTCCCTCATTTATGAAACCAAGGTTTAATCGAACCAGTAGGAGCAAGGGAACACCCCAAAGGTGTTGCTAGCTGAGCCTTGGTAGGGCGCACTACCGGTGCTAGTAGCAACCTGGAGACCTACACAACACAACCACATAACTTTGTCCCCAACTTGCGATGAGGTTGTCAATCTCACCATGTTTTGCTGAAAACAAAGGATTAAATGTATCGAATGGAAGGAAGTAATAGTTTGCAGAAAGTAAACACAAAGCAGTAAAAGATTGTAGATTGTATGTAAAGAAAAGGACCGGGTTCCATAGTTCACTAGAGGTGGCTCTCCATAAGATAGATAACATGCTGGGTGAAGAAATTACAGCGGGGGAATTGACAAACACCGAGAAAGCAATACATGCATATACTAATCATCTTGACTCCTTTGGAACTTCATTGCACATTACAAAATTATACATAGACCGCCATCCAACTGCATCTATGACTAATAATCCACCTTCAGGTTATCATCTGAACCCCCTCCAGTATTAAGTTGCAAGCAACAGATTATTGCTTTACGAACTGCATGTAAAGTAAACAATATGATTGTTCTATGAACAAAGGATTGTTGTTTTATCCCTAGTAGCAACATCACATCTAGTACCTTAGAGAT
The DNA here is from genome assembly GCA_910589775.1 of Avena eriantha. Taxonomy (NCBI): domain Eukaryota; kingdom Viridiplantae; phylum Streptophyta; class Magnoliopsida; order Poales; family Poaceae; genus Avena; species Avena eriantha. The sequence continues at coordinate 166,205,670 of OU342743.1, read as the reverse complement.
TTATGTCACTTCCCCAGATTACCAGAGGCATGAACCCATTATCGAGCATAAATACTAACTCTTGGAGTTGCTAGCATCTACTTGGCCAAGATAGCTACTAACAACGGATGATAGAATCACAAATAGATGATGATAACAAATAACAAAGACATGATAGAATCAATAATCAATCTGAAATAGCATCTCAATATCCATCGGATCCCCGCAAACACAACATGCAGAATTACAAATAGATGAACTTGATCATGAACGGAGCTCACAAGATCTAGACATGAAAGCACAAAGGAGGAGAACCAGCCATCTAGCTACTACATGGATCCGTAGTCCAAGGATGAACTACTCACGCATCACACTGGAGGCTTGCATGGTGATGAATAAGGCCTCCAGGGTGAATTCCCCTCTCCGGTAGGGTGCTGGGAAGAGCTTCAGATCCCTCCTGATCTAGGGATGGAGACGACGGCGGTTACAGACTCTTTAATGGGGTCTTAGGGTTTTTGTCCTTAGGGTTTTTGTCCCAAGGGCATCTTATAGGCGGAAGGAGAGGCCGAGGGGGTGCTGGGGTCGGCCAGACCACCCCCTGGCGCGGGCCAGGCTGGGCCGCACGGCCAGGTGGTGTGGTGGCCCCCTGGCCCCTCTCCGTCTCGTACTCTGGCATCTGATGACTTTCGAAAAATAGGCACTTTGGCTTTTGTCCCGTCCAATTCCGAGAATATTCATTTTCTGACTTTCCTGGAACCAAAAACAGCAGAAAACAGGCAACTGGCATTGTGGCTCTTGTTAATAGGTTAGTCCAAGAAATCATATGAAAAGTACTCCAAAGTGTGGACAAAACACAAGAAAGTGGATAAAACCAAGCATGGAACATCAAAAATTATAGATACATTTGCAATATATCAGCGCCTAGAGAATATCTATTCATCATCGGGATGGACAAATCCCACTCTTGATCCTTGAGCCTCTACATAACACTTTCGTAGCACTAAACCCACCTTTATAATCACCCTTTCATGGTGTGATGTTTGATGTTATCAAGATACTCTTCCAGTGTTTGTGATTAACATGATCTCATGGTCTAAGGACTAGGATTACTTTGTTAGATGTTATAGCAATATAAACACAATGACTTTGATTGTAATGCTATACTTCGAATGAATGTTCATCACATCATTCCACTAATGTTGTGACCTCGTTATTAACAACATCCAATGTCCATGATCAGGAAACCTTGATCATCTTGTTAATCAATGAGCTAGTTTATAAGAGAGGCATAACTATGAACTTTCCTTTTGTTTATTAAACACACATGTATTAACGTTTCCAAATTAATACAATTATAGCATGCAAAATAAACATCTATAATATACTTGGAATATGTATAATAACAACTTTATTATTGCCTCTTAGGGCATATTCCCTTCAGTCTCCCACTTGCACTAGAGACAATAATCTAGTTACATGGTGATAAATCTAACACCCATGGAGATCTAGTGTTGATCATGTTTTTCTCTAGGCAGAGTTTTAGTCAACGGATCGGCCCTCGAATCGGCCCTATGCTCTTCTTCACTGTAACACCCTCGAATCGGCCCTACGCAAGTTTTAGCCCTTTTTCGCCAAAACCACATAGAAACGATTCAAGGACGCCCACCAGGCACTTTCGTGCGGGTGGAAAACGAAGTAATACCAATACACAACCGTCCTCGATGGGACCCACAGAACAGATATATATACAACACCGACTCCAAGAGTCAAGAATACAGATATATAGTACAAAGATCCAAATCACCTTGAAATCGCTACATCATCCGAGTACGGACAAGATGCAAATGGGGCTAAGAGCCCTGAAGAATAACCAATGGCGTCCATAACCCTGCCCAAGCCAAGCCGGAAGGATAACCCGGCTAACAACGTCGATCTCAAACCTGCTAAAACAAAAGGGATGCCGACAAAGGGCAAAGGAAAAAGAGGAGCATCAGTACTGAGGCCAGTACACGGCGAGGCTAGAATTCAGCGGCTCTCGCCTACATACGTATGGTGGACTGAAGCAGCAGCGAAGCATGCACTAACCAACCTATAGAGACTCGATAAACTGTCAGCTATTAGAGAGAGATAAGAAAGACCTATTCGGAACCAACCTTATACGAACACCAATCATACCCATCCTGGCATTTACCCCTCGAGACCAAACAAGGAAGTCAAACCGAGGAACTCACACAGTTAGCAGTTTTATCCATTCCATTATAGTTGAAGCACTTACTAGTCAGATATAGATAGCATGAGTCATCCTGATAGCATAAGTAGTGGGAAGTTTTAGTTAACCATCCAGTTGTAGTTGCAATACTTACTAGTCAGATACAATTAGCACGTGACATCCCAAACCCAGCAGTTGTTGGCACTTTTATTTCATTCCATTGGAGTTGCGATACTTACTAGGCAGGTCTAACATCACACGATGTACCCCAGTTCCACCAGTTGTTGGCACTTTTAGTATCCATTCTATTATAGTGAAGCTGATTACTAGTCACATATTAAGTCAAATTTATAGCACTACTTTAGTTATGCTTGTCTATGATCGAGATACTGTGCTCCAAGTCATCCATAACCGTGGACACGGCTTTCAGAAAGATTTACCCTGCAGGGGTGCACAAATAGCAACACACACACGATCAACCTCGAAAAAACCAACTCAAAACCCAATGAGGCTTTCACGACAAAGCAATCACAGGATTCATATTTTTTTTAGGGGGCCACCCCACTAAGCTACTCGCAGAAGTTGGCCGGCTCCGGAACGGACCCAGGGTTTGTGACGACGGCTGTAAATGACTGGGAACCCGAAAGTGTGACTGGACTTGTCGATACCGCGAAAACGTGGCACGATCCAAAACAGTACAGGTGCTCCACGCACAATCTTAAATAAAGCAGTAAAGCGTGGCATAAGTACATGATAGTAATAAAGCCCCAAACTAGTTTGTGGCCCCAAGAAATAAGAAATGAATCAAGCTCTGGCTAAGGGGGATTCATAGACTCTCTCGGATGTGGATAGTGCGAATAGTCAAGGAACATGTATCAAGCACTCGGGGCCTACGGGACACAAGTGGACATGAAAACCAAATAGCATATATTGCCCATCGGTGCCTCTTTCATTAGTTATCCCAGCAATTTAATAGTTGTATTTAAAGTCATCATCATCTCCACCATTAAGCATCTCCACCATTTATCATGTGCCAACTTGCCATCAACGGAGGAACAACAACGACACGAAGCAACACAGAAGCAAGCAACTACGACTCACAAGGCCGACTATCTATCAAACAACAGGCAATAGGATGTGTCCATGGCAGTATAGAGGCTGCAAGGAGTATGAATGGTACACGGAAACTAAAGCATCACAATACGGGTAGCAATAGATCAATAGGAGGAAGTAAAGACTATAAATGCAAAATAGGTAGAAAGGGGGAGAATGCTCGCCTGGGAAACATAGCCGAAGATACATTATCCGAAGAACTTGTCGATACTCGCATCAACTCAACGGCCTAATCCGCGAAGAACCAAAGCACTAAAAGAAACACCGGATGCACTATTTAATACTACGGCAAAATACCGAGCATGATGCATGTATGATGCATGACATGGCAAAGATGCGGTGCAACTAGACAATATTAAGCGGAACCGGGGTCCCGACAATTAATTAAAAGGTTCATGTTGTTTAGGCAACCCGCAATTTAAATGTTGTCTTAACAAGGCAAAACATGTCATCAATTCCTACACAAATTTAAATGGAGGCGGTATAATACAAGAATAGCCCGCATATAGTCTCCATATTTAATTATTAGGTGAATCGATAATATACCCCCCCCCAAACAATTGAAGATGTATGCAATATGATCAATTTATATGAAACAAGTGACAATGTCATATATTATAAAATATAGGGGTCTCGGATAGGGGGTCACACATTGGGGGAAGGGGTCGACGAACTTGGTTCTGAGGGTTTGACGGAGTTTGGGATCGGTCTTCAGGGATCTTCGGGTTCGAGGATCGGGTCTTCGAGATGGAGAACTTGCCGTTCCAAGATAGGGCTTCGAGTCACCGGATCCGGGAAGCGGAACTCGTGGTTCCATGTCGATGACCTTAGTGTACCATCTTGTGTATTGGTTGCGAACTTGGGATCAACGTCACGGTCTTCGAGTGGCACCATGTACATTCTTCGATATCATCGACATCTAGTAGGGAGATCTTGATGTGCCTTGTCAGTGCTTCGGTTAACCGCTATGCTTGGGTAATGTTGGCGACTGCTTCGGTTCCTGATACTTCACAGACGTCAGTGGTTGTCCAGCACTCAATCAGTAGTGCTTTTCTCCATCTTGGCTGAACTGCAGGGAAACACGAGTTGCTTGGGGTAGAATGGACACAGCAAAGAGACCAAAAGAGCACTCTGTCAAACAGCTTGAGGGCACCTGGGAAAGAACGACTTGGCGAGCTTGGGACGGCGCAGCACTAGGCATGCCAGGTCGAGATGGGGGCCGGAGGACAGGGCAAGGCGGTCGTGGGAACGATGCGGGAGGTAGGCGAGAGGCAGAGGCAGCTAGCGCTGCAAGGACGAGCGAGTGGCGCGGACACTGCGTGTGGCACCCTGCCTGCTGGCATCGAGGGCGAGCAGGGCTCGAGCAGAGGAGGCAGGGTCGAGGATGGGGCTCGGGGTGAGGGGAAGCGCCCAGGTCAAGGTGGTGGAAGACGGCGAGGTCGCCGATGGCGGTACATGTGTGCTGAACGACGCCAGCGTCCGTGTAGATCCTGCAGGACAAAGCAGAGACGGTCGGGCCACCCGGCGGCGGAGGATGGTCGACGACAGGTGGGCTCGAGAGGAGGTTCCGTGAGCTTGGTGAGTGGCACCGCCGGCTGGATGCAGAGGCAGGGCGACAGCCTGACGGATGGGGAGGAGCGAGCGCCGGAGACGAGCATGCGGTGGCACCATACGGGCTAGAGAGGAGGTCAGCGAGCTTGTCCATGGCGCTGACTCGAGAGGGGATCCGCGCGCAGGGCAGAGCGGCTCCACGGCGGTGAGGGCTAGGTCACGCGAGAGGGCGGCCGTCAGAGGAGGCGTCCTTGGCGGCATTGGGGGTCATGGCCGGCGTCACACAGGAAGGGGTGACCGGGGCTGATGCAGGAGGGGCCAGTCGGCGACGACACCATGATGCAGAGGAAGCGGCGCTCTGTTCGAAGGGGAGGCAAGGGCGGCCCGGATCTTGCGGGCGGCGGCGGCGCTCAGGAGCAGAGAGATGGGGTCGGGGGAGAGAGACGCGAGGTGAGAGGGGGATCCTAAGCGGTGGTGAGGTGGGAACGGGCTGCGAGGTGGGGCCGAGGGTTGAGTGCAACGTACGCTGTATGCGGGCGGGGTGGGCAGGGTCGTGCGGTGGTCGAGGGATCACGAGCGTGCCGTGCGCACTACGTTTGTGTGGTGGGGCCAGGGAAGGGGAGCGGGGTGGTTGGCGACGCGTACAGGAGGTGTTTGCGTCATGTGGGGGGCGTGCGACGTGGGTGGCCTGGTAGAGTGGCGGCTAGGTGGGATGTAGGACTAGGGCGGGCGAGCGTGTCATGCACGTCCGCGCGTGTCGGTAGCTAGGTGTGTAAAGGCGACGAGGAGGGTAGGATTAGGGTTTAGACTAGGGTTCTTTTGGGCCGGGTGGTAGGCGGTTTGGCCTGGTTGGGCCTCTGGCCTGACCGGCTGGACTGCCTCCCCGGGGTTTTATAAATACTGTTTTCTTATATATTTGTTCTCTTTTATTTTAAAGACTTTGTAAATTATTTTTAGACAAAACAAAATATTCGGATGAGGCCGGGGTTTTAATTTGAAATAAAGATGGGGCGTTTAGAAAATAAAACCAGACTTTTCGAAAATAGTTTTCAAACAAACCATGCATGATGATGACGATGCTCAAATGCAATGTGGCATGATGACATGAGCATGCGGTCATGACGATGTAATGCACAAAAACACAGCGATTTTCTAGTAGTGGTTTTAGTGGGGCGCCACATTCACCTCTGTATACAAGAAACATTTCCTTAGTTCTTCTCAAGTACTTAAGGATATTCTTGACCGCTATCCAATGTTCCAAACCTAGATCAGATTGGTACCTACTAGTCAAACTAATAGCATGTGCCATATCCGGTCTTGTACATAGCAGGTCATACATTATGGAGCCTATGGCTGAAGCATAGGGGATTTTATCCATTATCTCTCTTTCTTCCGTCGTAGCCGGACTTTGAGTCTTACTCAATGTCTTGCCTTGCAACATAGGTAAGAACCCCTTCTTACTTTCGTCCATTTTAAACTTCTTTAAAATCTTATCAAGGAATGTACTCTGCGATAGCCCTATTAGGCGTCTCGATCTATCTCTATAAATTTTTATGCCTAATATATATGACGCTTCACCAAGGTCTTTCATATAAAATTTGTTGTTTAGATAAATTTTAACACTGTTTAAAAGATCTATATCATTTCCAATCAATAATATGTCATCCACATATAATATAAAAAATGCCACATTTCTCCCACTCACTTTCTTGTAAATACAAGCCTCTCCATAAGTTTGGAAAAATCCAAAATCTTTGATCACCTCATCAAAGCAGAGATTCCAACTCTGTGATGCTTGCTTCGGTCCATAGATTGATCGCTGAATCTTGCACACCTTGTTATCATCCTTAGGATCGACAAAACCCTTTGGTTGTATCATATACAACTCTTTTTCAATATTACCATTGAGGAACATAGTTTTGACATCCATCTGCCATATTTCATAATCAAAATATGCAGCAAGTGCTAACATAATTCTAACTAAGTTTAGCATCGCTACGGGAGAGAATGTCACATCATAGTTAACTCCTTGAATTTGTCAAAACCCTTTTGCGACAAGTCGAGCTTTATAGACGGTTACATTACCATCAACATCAGTTTTTCTTTTGAAAATCCATTTATTATCAACGGCCTTTCGGCCGTGAGGTAAGTCCACCAAGGTCCAAACCTGGTTTTCGTACATGGATTCCATCTCGGATTTCATGGCTTCTAGCCATTTTTTGGAATCCGGGCTCATCATCGCTTCTTCATACGTCGCAGGGTCATCTATTTCATCAACCATGAAATTCGCAATAGGATTCTCGTACAGTTCAGGAGTTGCACTTGTCCTGCTTGACCTGCGAGGTTTGGTAGTGTCCTCTTTCGGAGTTTCATGATCATTATCATTAGTTCCTTTTTCATTTGGTGAAGTCAACTCCGTAACAACTTCCGGTGCTGTGCCACTCGCCATTTCATGAAGAGAAGGTTCAATAACCTCTTCGAGTTCTACCTTTCGACTACTCACACCTTTTGCGAGAAACTCTTTCTCTAGAAAGGATCCATTCTTAGCAACAAAAATCTTGTCCTCGGATCTGTGATAGAAGGAATACCCAATTATTTCTGTAGGGTATCATATGAAGACGCATTTTTCCGCTTTGGGTTCGAGTTTATCCGACTGAAGTTTCTTCACATAAACATCGCATCCCCAAACTTTAAGAAATGACAGCTTAGGTTTGTTTCCAAACCATAGTTCATACGGTGTCGTTTCAACTAGATGGTGCCTGATTTAAAGTGAATGTAGTGGTTTCCAGTGCATAACCCCAAAATGACAGTGGCAAGCAGTCAGAGACATCATAGATCGAACCATATCCAATAGAGTACGATTTCAACGTTCCGACACACAGTTACGGTGTGGTGTTCTGGCAGGCGTGAGTTGTGAAACTATTCCACACTCTTTCATGTGTGTGCTAAACTCGTAACTTAGATACTCACCTCCATGGTCAGACCGCAGAAATTTTATCTTTCTATTAGGATGATTTTCCACTTCATTCTGAAATTCCTTAAACTTTTCAAAGGTTTCAGACTTATGTTTCATCAAATAGATATACCCGTATCTACTCAAATCATCCATGAAAGTAACAAAATAACGATATCCACCTCGCGCCGACACACTCATTGGACCGCATACATCAGTATGTATGATTTCCAATAAATCTGTCGCCCATTCCATTGAACCAGAAAACGGTGTTCTAGTCATCTTGCCCATAAGGCATGGCTCACATGTATCAAATGATTCAAAATCAAGTGATTCCAAAAGCCCATCAGAATGGAGTTTCTTCATGCATTTAACACCAATATGACCTAGACGGAAGTGCCACATATATGCAGATATATCATCATTTAGATTAATCCTTTTAGCATCAACATTATGGATATGCGTATGAGTACTATCGAGATTCAACAGAAATAAAGCATTCAGCACGGGTGCATGACCATAAAAGATATTATCCATATAAATCGAACTACCATTGTTTTCTGATTTAAACGAATAACCGCTTTGCAATAAACACGATCCGGATACAATGTTCATGCTCAGCGTAGGCACCAAATAACAATTATTTAAGTTTATCACTAATCCCGATGGCATATGGAGAGGCAGCGTTCCGACGGTGATCACATCAACTCTTGGTCCATTGCCGACACTCATCGTGACCTCATCCCTTGCTAGCTGTCACTTGTTCCGTAGCCCCTGTATCAAGTTACATATATTAGCAACCAATCCGGTATCAAATACCCAGGTGCTACTGTGAGTACTAGTCAAGTACACATCAATAACAAGTATATCACATATACCTTTGTTAGCCTTGCTGGTATTCTTGTCCGCCAAATACTTGGGGCAGTTGCGCTTCCAATGGCCAGTCCCCTTACAATAGTAGCACTCGGTATCAGACTTAGGGCCAGCTCGGGATATCTTTTTAGGCACAACAACAAATTTGCCGCCCTTCTTTCCCTTCTATTTACCCTTCTTGTCTTTCTTGAAACCGGTGGTCCTATTGACCATCAACACTTGATGTTCTTTCCTAATCTCCACTTCTACAGTCTTAAGCATTGACAAAAGCTCGGGGAGAGTCTTCTTCATGCCATGCATGTTATAGTTCATCGCGAAGCTCTTGTAGCTCGGTGGCAGAGATTGGAGAACATGATGTATGCCTAAATCAATGGGAACACAAGCTTATCAGCGTACCTAGACATTTTGAGTAAGTGCTCACTTATGGAGTTGTTCTCTTCCATCATGCAGCTAAAGAACTTTTATGAAGCATTATAAGTCTCTACGGCAGCATGGGTATCGAAAATCATTTTCAATTCACCCATGGTATCAAAGGCATTGCCATTTTCGAAACGCTTTTGAAGTTCTGGATCTAGCCCATATAGTATGATGCAATGAACTAAGTTGTGGTCCTCCTAACGAGTTATATAGACATTCATTTCCTAGTTAGGGGCATCAGGAGCTGGTGGGGGGCCTAGTGGCGCATCTAGCACATATTGCTTTTGTGCAGTAGAGAGGAGAATCCTCAAATTCATGGCCCAGTTGGTGAAGTTGCTACCATTTGCAGCAAGTTTCTCTTTCTCCATGAACACACTGAAATTAAAAGCAGGTGGTGCCATCTACAACAGAATTTGTAAAGTTTATTTAGACTAAGTTTATGATAGATTGAGTTCAACTAAAATCCCACTCAAAAACAACATCCCTCGTGCCTTTTTAGTGATTACATGAACCAAATTCACTACACCAAGTCCGATCATCACGTGAGTCGGTGTAGCTTCAAAGGCGAGCATCTATATGGGCATCATGTCAACTATATGACTCATGCTTAACCTTTTGGTCCGTGTTCCGAGGCCATGTCTGTACATGCTAGGCTTGCCAAGTAAGAACCTTAGTACTCGCGTGTGTAAAACTGTCTTACACCCGTTGTATGAAAGCGCAGAGTCGAGTACACCTGATCATCACGTGATGTCTCGAAACACGATCCATAGAACGGTGCATACTTAAGGAAGAACACATTTTTATCTTGATATTTAAATGAGGGATCATCTTATAATGATACTAAAATGCCAAACAAGCAATATAAGATGCAAACATCATATGTGTAAAGTCAAATGATATGGTTCTTGCATTTGATCACTATCATATGCATCGTGGTAGGATCTTTATCATTCCTTTGTGTGTAAGGCCAAGGTCTATGGAACTTACACGTTAGGTGTGTTGTAAGAGTACCAACTATACATCAACTTACAACATTACCATATCATGACACAAGCCCAGCAACGATCTAAACTAGACGCCTCTAATTTATCAATCATGTTTTACATGGCTTAGGGCTTTCGAAGATAGAACTTTTCTTACCTACGATGATAACCAAATTATTAGCAACTAGTTGTAAATCAGATATTGACTATACTAGGAGAGACAGACACTTGCCAGCCACTTATGCAAAACTAGTTGCATGTCAGTCGTAGAACCGGTCTCATGTGCGATGACATGTAAGGTTGGTCTGGGCCGCTTCATCCCACTATGCCACTAATATCCAAAGTACTTATAAGAAGCAATAACATGATCATCTCCGCCCACATACTCTTATGTGTTCTACCCGTGCAAAGCACCTACGCATAGATCAGGCTCTGATACCACTGAAGGGTTCGCAGCATATAAAACAAAAATTTCCTATGATGAGAACTATACGCCAAGATCTCTACTAGATACAAGCAACGGGTGGATATACATCCATGGAGAACTTACCCTCGAAGACAACAAAGTTTTGTTAACGAGTAGGAACTCGTGGATGATGTAGTCGTACGCTTGCCGATCTCAAGATCGTGTGGAAGTCCTAGCGCCGCAAACCAGCAGCGCATCCGCACTTGCACACACGTTCAGGCCACCGAACAACCTCCGCCTCCTCACTCTAGCGATGAAGCGGAAGCATCAACTCCTTCCAGACGAAATGCCACTGGGAACATGTATCTTGCTAATCCAAGACCATGGGGGAATAATTATAGAGGGGGAGAGAGATCCTTCACAAGGAGGTGTGTGGAAGAAGGGTGAGAGGGGTGGCCTTTTATAGGAGGAGGTGGGTACCCCTCCCCGTGGCCGGCGCCCCATGGGGGGTGACCCCTCACCTCCCCCATTCATGTGGTGGTAACTCCCTCCACATTAAAATGCCCATTCACATTATCTTTTAAAGTCTCCACTTTAAATGCATTAAATTTCTCCAAATTTAATGCTCTCTCATTTAATAAAACTCTTTTATTAATTTTATTCAGAATTTTGTTAATTACTTTAATTAACAAACATTCACATAAAACCCCCTGCAACATTTCAATATTACATGCAAAACCAATTTCAGCAATTTCACCCGAAATAGTTTTGGTGTCTATTGAAATAATTCCAGCGCTTTGCGATTCATTCGTCTGAAACATATTTTCTCCAAATGGTGTTGGTGTCCCTTAAGTGTGTCACCCTATGTTTCGTGAATAATGTAGACATGATCAAGACCCCTCTTAGATCAATAATCAGAAGCGGGACCTGGAGATCTATACTGACTCCTACACATTCTACGTTGACTTCTCTGATCGTGAGAACCTTTAACGCTAGAAACTAAATCCCTTTGTCTCACGATATATTACATGTCCGAGATTCGATCATCGGTATCTCCATACCTAGTCTGATCTCGTTACCGACATGTACTCTTTTCTCGTTCCCGTGATATAACGTTCTAGTGATCTCATCAATTGCTTGCAAGCTAACCAACATGATATCACCGAGAGGGCCTAGAGAATATCTATCCATCATCGGGATGGACAAATCCCACTCGTTATCCATGAGCCTCTATATAACACCTTCGTAGCACTGAACCCACATTTATAATCAGGCTTTCATGGTGTGACGTTTGGTGTTATCAAGTTACTCTTCCAGTGTTAGGGATTGACATGATATGATGGTCTAAGGACTAAAGTTACTTTGTTAGATGTTATAGCAATAAAACACAATGACTTTGATCGTAGTGCTATACTTTGGATGAATGTCCATCACATCATTCCACTAATGTGGTGACCTCCTTATTAACAACATCCAATGTCCATGATTAGGAAACCTTGATCATCTTGTTAATCAACGAGCTAGTTTATAAGAGAGGCATAACTAGGAACTTTCCTTTTGTTTATTAAACACACATGTATTAACGTTTCCAAATGAATACAATTATAGCATGCAAAATAAACATTTATCATTGAAGGGGTTACGCGTATGAAAACAATAAATTTTACCCTACGCCCCTGAACCCCTGAAGCTGCCAGGACCTATATATTAGTAATATAGTAACGGGAGGGGCTTTTCACGAACTTACCCTTGAAGACCGAAAAGCGTTGTCAACGCTCAGGAGAGTGTGGTTTATGTAGACAAGCCGAAGCCGACCTCAAGGTCGTGATGAAGTCCTTGTGCTCCTTTGGCTCCAACGACTCGAGTGCCTCAAGTGCGAATCCTCGCGGGGAGTTACTCATGTCCGGTGCCTGACGATGACTCCCGCTTCCCCAATCCAGCAGCAGTTGCGGAAGTAGAGCTCCCGGATCTGAATCCCTCAGCACGACGGCACTCTGCGGTGATGATGTCTCTCGTTCGCGCAGTCTAGACTTGGGACCACGGTCACGAGAGAGAGAGGGGGAGAGAGAAAATATCAATTAGAGGTCTCTCAAACATGTATCGGGTCTTAGGGTCATTGTAAATCACCCTGGAACCCCAAAACTGTGGGGAATAACTCATGAAAACGGCCATAATATGCGAAATCGGCATTTTTTGGTTAAAATTGTCAAACATGTATCTGGTCTAATGGTCGTTGTAATTCGCCCTGAAACCCTAGAACTGTGGAATAGCTCATGAAAACGGTCATAAAACACAAGAACGACGAATTGTTGGTCATCCCCTTAAATATTCATCGGGTCTAATGGTCCATGCAAATCCCCGTGGAGCACCAAAATAGTATGGAATAACTCATGAAAATGACCCTAAAACGCGAAAACGATGAGTTTTTGGTCATAACTCTCAAACATGTATTGGGTCTTAGGATCGTTGTAAATCCCCCAAGAGCACCAAAACAGTGTGCAATAGCTCCCAAAAACGGCCATAAAATGTGAAAAACGACGAGTTTTTGCTCATAACTCTCAAACATGTATCGGGTCTTAGGGTCGTTGTAAATCACCCTGGAACCCCAAAACTGTGGGCAATAACTCATGAAAATGGCCATAATATGCGAAATCGATAATTTTTTTGTTAAAATTGCCAAACATGTATCAGGTCTACTGGTGGTTGTAATTCGCCCTGAAACCCTAGAACTGTGGAATAGCTCATGAAAACGGTCATAAAACACAAGAATGATGAATTGTTGGTCATCCCCTTAAACATGCATCGGGTCTAATGGTCCATGCAAATCCCCGTGGAGCACCAAAATAGTGTGGAATAACTCCGATTGGCGGTATTGTAAGACTATTGCTATCAATCTTATGATTTTCATTACAATGTTTGTGATTGTTAATCTCATCTCTATGTGTGAGTAATTCTCCTTGGGCTAAGGGCTTTGACCTAGCCATGTAGCAATTGTGCATGTTGTTTATCATAGATGGGATCATGTATTAGTTTGTATGACATGATGAATATTGTATCCTCTCTTTCCTCAATCCAAGGACTTGTCAGGTACCCAAGACCCCGAGGGTTGAGCCAGGTATACGGAGTATGACTGATGACTGATCTGTAGGTTGGGAACCCCAGTGACAGAAGGGGTAGTATGGATGTATGTGAGGGATTTTCTTGGGATTAACGGTTACATCACTATGCATATCATTAGTTATCTTTCTTCTATGGATGAGACTAGTAGCTTATTGCTATAAGCGGTTGCGGAGGCAATATCAATTATGGATGCACTGTCCACATATAATTTATCTTGCTCTAACAAGTACATGCATACTTTATTTCTATATTTTATTCCCATCAGATGTTTTGCACAGCTACAAGTGAAACCAAACGCCCTAGTCCCTCTCTCTCCATCATCGACAACAACAAAAATACACAAGCTATTGGTCTGGTAAAAACACAAAAGGAATTCTAAAATTCCCGAAAGTTCGTTAAAGTAACTTCACTATGCATTCGCTTCCCGAGGATTCGAGAACCTAGGTCTACTAGGGAAAAAGAAGCTACACTACATTCGTAATCTGGATCGAAGGTATCAACTATATACATCAACATGCACAATGTCCAATAATTTAGTCATGTGTTCTCTTTAGCCTATGAGCGGAGTTTTAATTATGTCGAGGAAAGTCTCACAAGCATCATTTGATCAAAACCAAAGATTCCAAAAATCCATCAACATGGAGTTTCTTCATGTCTTTCCAATATAATTTAAACAGCGATGCCACTTTATAAGTGATCTTTCAATCATTTGTCTTGCAACATTTTAGCATTAGTTTTATGGACGTGATTTCTCCAACGAGACTTGTAAAAGTTCATCCATCTAGGACGGAGAATCTAGTGTAGTCTCTGGACCAGTCTCCGGAGGGGCCTTCAGATTGTCCTAGGGCCCGGTGCAGGGGGTCAGACTAGAGAGAGGGCCGGAGTTTCCGGTGTCTTTAGGCCGGAGACTTTGGCAGGCCAGAGACTCCGATGTGCACAGACCGGAGACTCCGGTCTGAGAACCTCCAACAACTTCTGCTTCATGCTCTGCTCCTTGTTCTCCATCCTTGGGTGCTTGGTGATGTGTCGAAGCTTCGTACCCCTCCAGGGTGAATTCCCCTCTCTGGCAGGGTGCCAGGAAGAGCTTCAGATCCCTCCCGATCTCGGGATGGAGATGACAGCGGCTATCGACTCTTTCGTGAAATTTTGATCGGGTTCCTTAGGGTTTCCGTATCAGAGGTAATATATAGGCGGAAGGAGAGGCCGAGGGGGTGCTTGGACTGGCCACACCACCCCTGGCGCGGGCCAAGCCTGGCCGCGCGGCCAGGTGGTGTGGCCGCCCTCTTTCCCTTCTCCGTCTCGTATTCTGGTTCCAAGTGTCCCTCGGTAAAATAATAACTTTGGCTTTTGTCCCGTCGAATTCCGAGAATATTCATTTTCTGACTTTCCAGGAACCAAAAACAGCAGAAAATAGGTAGCTCGCACTATGGCTCTTGTTAATAGGTTAGTCCAAGAAATCATGTGAAAAGTACTCCAAAGTGTGGACAAAACATAAGAAAGTAGATAAAACCAAGCATGGAACATCAAAAATTATAGATACATTTGCAATGTATTAGTAGATGTAATCATGATGGAATCACTCCTCTAGCTATTATGAGAAATCATTGTGCAAAAGGAACAAAACCTTAGTGATGCCACGAGTGTCCATCGCAGCCCGATAAACTAATGATTTTTTGGCATGTCTCAATTACTTAAAAACTGAAATTCTTGAAGGACAATGAATAGAAAAGTAGTGCTTCAAAATTCATGATTTATTGATGTGGGAGAATTGAGATACTCTAGTGTATATGCTTTTCATGACAACTCTCACACTCTTCATTTACATGATAATACTTTATCGTTCAAAGGTAAGCCTATGAGTTGATTACTTGACATGGAGTGAAGTTTACTCATTTGAATCATCCATGTTTACAATAATTTTTCTACACTATAAGGATGCATGAAACCCGTATGATATGCTTGCCATTACTCTATCTATGTTGAAGTTTTTCAGATTTATGAAGTGGAGGAAACATGAGACTACTAATCATGAGTAAGATCACCATCTCATTATTTTAGTTTAAATGCCGAGTTCCTTTTTGATTTTGGTTTTCTTTCTCGGGACGATCAATTTTAAGCTTGGGGAGGTTGATGGCTCTGAAGTATAGCCATCTACATCCACATTTAAACTGGATATTACTCATATTATTGATGAAATATCTCTCTAAACCCTGCCAGTTATGCTAATATTTAGAGAGGTATGAAATCCTTTCTTTTATATTTTTCCTACACAGATAATGTCATTTAAAGGAGGGAATCACTACATTAAAGTCAAGGATACGAGATTTCCAACAACCAGAAGAAACAAGAGCCGTACAACTAAGGTCGATGCTTTAACTACCAACTATACAACCAGAGCAAAAATTCAAATTGTTGGCACGATCATCCATAGCAAGAAGTTGAATCTTTCAGAAGTCCTAGTTATTCTACAATATAATGACTACCAAGTTACCTTATTTCAAAAAAAATAAGAGCAAACTAAATATATCACTTGAAGTTCAAATTTGACCTACTTTGGGTAAATTAACATAAAATCATTTAACTGGGAGAAATTATCTAGAAAGCTTGGAAATTCATAAATTTGGGAACTATCAATAAATTATGGTCCACTTTGTGTGAAAATTGGGGTGGTGGTATTTCTGAGTCATATTCTTTATACTGCAAAAAAATTGGCACTTCGAAAATGAAAAATGATCTTTGTACATAAAACTTGGAAATTCCACCAGGCCACATTGTTTCCCATGCTAAGATGCACTCATCCATCAAATATGGATATATTATTATAAACTATGACATAGATATGACCATGACTTTGGTCATTTGTCTTGAAACTCAAGAATGTCTATACATAATAGACCATTTCGTGAAGCAAGTTTTTCAAAAATTATGAAAATTCGGGTTTATCATTTTATGGCAACTACTATGCATAATTTGACACTATGTGCAAGTTTTTTATTTTTCTATTTATTCTCTTTAAATGTTTTTAAAACAAGATTAAATTTGTCGGCGTGAGCATTAATAACAAGAAGTTGAATCTTTAAACTCTCATGGTTCTACATTATAATGACGACTTTGGTATCTTAAATGATTTAAAAATATATTAAGAGTAAACTTGCATACACTTATAGTTCAAATTTGAGATACTTTCAATAAATTGATATAAAGTCACTAAGCAGGGGGAAAGAGCTAGAAAGGTTGAAAATTCATAAAAGTTGAGAATTATACATAAATGGCCCACTTTGTGTAAAAAATAGGATGGTGGCATTTTCGAGCCATATTCTTTGTACTTGCTTCACAAAAAATTATTTTCACACTTGGAAAATGGGGAGACATCAATACACGTGTGATATACAAACAACCAGGGGTTCCTAGTGAAACTCTAGTCACTGTTTCATTAGTCAAAAGATGATCATGTTTCCTGATCATGCGGCATTTATGCCAGTTGGAAATGGAGTCAACTCATTCGGAGAATGAGATGATGAACCAATACCCAACCTAAACATCGTGACCCGATCATGTCACGAAGTTCAAGTTACAATGATTAGAAATGGATCCTCGTAGACTATTCCTTAGACCATGAGGCTATATCAATCACTGTCTCCCAAGAGTTCTTAGATAGCATCAAGCGCCACTTGGTAATACAGTGGTTATAAAGGTGTGTTCAGGTACTCAGAGGAAACCGTAGAGGCAATATATGTCAAGAGCGATATTTGTCCGTCCATGTGACGGGAAGATACTCAAGGGCCCACTCGGAGAGGTTATATCCAATAGCTGCGCAGCGTGTGATTTGATCACATGGATATCACTTGTCGGAACGAGTCAAGTAGCTTTGTTCAGTAACGAGATTGAACACGGCATGGTGATGTCATTGATCAAATCTCGGGCAATGCAAGTATCGAGAGACAAAGGGAATAAGACATGATTGTCCCAGTTCAAACAACGGAAGATCTTTGTGGAACGCACAGGGGTCACATGGCCATCCAGGTCCCTCTGTCGATCATTGGTGTGGGAGTGTGCCGACCATGTCTAGGGTGTTCCCGAATCGTGGGGTATCACGCTTAAGGGCTTGATGATGCTAAGAGAGTGTTTATAGGATCACTAGAATCGTGGAAGAATAGTAGAGAGAAAACCGGAAGGGTTTCAGTAAGTCCGGAGGATGTCCGGAGTGGAGGTGGAAGGTGTTACGTAACCACGGAGGTTGAATAATATGTGAATGAATGTTAAATATTGATTTAATCATTTATTCATAATTATTTAATAAAGAGAAAAATCAATTTAAAAGGTCAAAAGGCTTAAAAGGCTAATTCTCGGAGGGGAGAGGGCCCATTAGGGAAAGGAGAGAGGGAGAAGGGGCAAGGGGGTTGGCCGGCTAGGCTAAGCCCCCCACGTGGGGCCCCCTCCTCTCCTTTAGTCCCACACCAGGACTCTGAGGGAGGTAGTACCTCCAAATACACCCAATAATCAATAAAGGTCTTCTCACTTTTGGGAGGACCTCCAATTTATATTTTCTCTCTCTCCCTCTCTCTCTCATGACCGTGGTCCCAAGTTTGTACTGCGTGAACGAGAGACATCTTCACCGTGGAGCGCTGTCGCGCTGCGGGATTCGGATCCAGGAGCTCTACTTCCGCAACTATTGTTGGATCAGGGAAGCGGGACTCATCGTCAGGCACCGGACGTGTGTAACTCTCCGCGAGGTGTCGCACTTGAGGCACTCAAGTCGTTGGTGCCGTTGGAGCACAAGGACTTCATCATGACCTTGAGGTCGGCTTCGGCTCGTCTACATCAACCACGCTCTCCTGAGCGTTGACAACGCTTTTCAGTCTTCAAGGGTAAGTTTGCGAAAAGCCCCTCCCGTTACTATATTAATAATAGATAGGTCCTGGCAGCATCAGGGGTTCAGGGGCATAGGGTAAAAATTATTGTGTTCATACATGGAACCCCAACAGTGGTATCAGAGCAAGATCTATGCGTAGTAATGCTAGTATGGGTAGAACACACGAGATGTAGCGCATGTGCATTGATCTTTGAGTTGTTACCGTCCCACGTGTACTTGTGTATACCGCAGTAATGCTTGATGAAGCACCCCAACCGACTTTACGCATTCATTCGCGAGACTGCTCCACGCTTGACATACGGCTTGTACCGTATAAAGTGGCTTAGGGGGGTGTTTGTCTCTCTCGCATTAGTTGGTATGCCATTTGCAACGGAGGGCCCCAAAAGGGGTGTAGTAGAGACAACTACTTGATCAGCGTTGTGCTGAAAGTTTGTAGGTAAGAACGGTTCTTGTGCGAAAGCCCATTCAGCCACGTAAAACATGCAAAGATAAAGTAGAGGTGTCTAACTTTGTTTTGCAGTGGAGCATTGCTTTGTGATATGGTTGTGGCAAAGGTAATGTGATTACCTTATGTTACGTAGTAGTAGATAGTCACGGAGGTCACGAACTACCACGCCGGAAAGACACTGGTACCCTGGTGTCTACGGCGCCGGAATCCGGTGACGACGGATGGAGATCAGGATGTGAAGGACCATATCACATCGCATTTACATTCAATGTTATTGTTTGTATATCTTATTGTGTGCTAGTATTAGATACTCGGCGGTAGCCTAATAAGATGATCCCTATTAAAATTACCAAGGATTGTGTTCCCCCTTAGTGTGCACCACCAAGAAAGTTCTTCGGTATGAGGCGATCCATGGTATAGGCATGGGTGTCAGACATATCTACGTTCGCATATAGTGGGTGTAAGCCATGTTGCACAGCGAATACACTAAGGTTGAGTTGGCGAGCCTAGCATGCCATAGAAGCGTGGCCTCGGAACACGGATGGTCGAAAGATCGAGCACGAGTCGCATGAATGATGTGACCGACGTTTAGCGTCCACCCTTGAACCCACATTGATGGCCGTGTTAATCGGGGGAGATGTGGCTGATAGGGATCGTGTTATCACTAGGAACCCTTATGGGGATACGTGTTTCTGAGTGGAGTTATTATTAACTCATTTAATTATAAACTTAGTCTAAATTCCTTTTGCAATTCTAAATGTAGAAAAGTTCTCCCCGATGCCACCGTTCCTATTGACGATTGATTGGTTAGAAGGAGAGAAGCTCAGATTAGATGGATCAAACTTCTCTATATGGGTTGCGCGTCCCACATTCTCCTTAGCGAGAATGATGTGGTCGACTACATACTCGACGAGATGGATTTGGATCAGCCCATTGACCTAGAGACCCTAGAGCAGCGGGAAGACCGCTATCTCCGTTGGGAGATGGCTTCCTTCATTTTAGTTACAATGTGTTTCGGAATGGTGGACGAGCTCTAGCCTTTCGTGGGTGATGTCAACCCTCGTACGGTAATGCTACAGATTAGGACACATTTCATGGAACAAGCACGCATATGGGAGCATGAACTGATGGGAGACTTCCTCTCCATTAAGATGGAGGAGAACTCATCACTTGACGACCACTTGGAGCGTATGCATGATGTGTACATGAGGCTTGCATACTTCCTGGATAGCTGGATGACGGTCTCTTCTACAAATGGCATTGTGCTGCGGTCGCTGCCACCAAGCGACCAAGCACAAGTCAGGACTTGCATTATGAGAGGCGACGCGGAATCAATGGAGTTCCACCAGTTCGTAACACATCTCAGGAATGTGTTGGTTGAACCAAATGTCGCTGAGGTCATCAATGACAAAGGTGTATATTTGATAGACAATTTTATAAATGGTATAATCTTGCAAACACATTTGCAGTGTTAAGTATATTTGATAGTTGTTCTGTTTTGCTGAAAACAGGTCCTTCTGCATGAGATGTGCTTGCTGGAGAGGAGGTGACGTTGCGTGTTGATGGCGAGTGATACGTCCAAAACGTATCTACTTTCCAGAAAACTTTTTCTATTGTTTCTCCTCTAAACTTGTGTGATTTGGATGCAACTAATGCGGACTAATGCTGTTTTCAGCAGAATTGCCTTGGTGTCTACTTTTTGTGCAGAAAACCAACTATCAGGAAAAATCCCGGAAAATATGCCAAAAATCCTATTTCACCCGAAGACTCCAGGAGCTAGAATACGAGATGGAGAAGACCCAGGGGGTGGCCACACCGCCTGCTGGCGCGGGCCAAGCCAGGCCACGCCAAGGGGTGGTGTGGGCCTCCCAGGCACCCCCTCAGACTCTCTCTTTGCCTATAAGGAACCTTCTGACCTAAAAACTTCGGGGGGTTCGATGTTTTTCCAGAAGGAGTTCCACTCTGCCGCCACCACCAGATTCCACGAAACACCACCAGAAACTCCGTTCTGGCACCCTGCCGGGACGGGGAATCGGAGGAGATCATCGCCATCATCATCACCATCGCTTCTCCATCGACCATCCATGTTTCCTCCATCTATGAGTGAGTAATCCCCCGCTATAGGCTATGGGGATGGTAGGGATTGGATGAGATCGTTCATGTAATGGCATCAGATTGTTAGGGCATGGTGCCTAGTATCTCTTATTAGTGCTTTATGACTTTGTTGCGACTTGTTATGCTTAATGCTTACCACTAGGGCCCGAGTGCCATGATTTCAGATCTCAACATGTCATTGATTCATTATGATAGTATTGTTTATGGTCTTATCTGCAAGTTGTATAAACACGTTGTTGTCCGGAACCAATGGCCCTAAAGTGACAGAAATCAGGATAACCGGAGGGAATGGCTTTGATGTGAGGATCACATGTGTTCATGGAGTGTTAATGCTTTGCTCCGGTGCTCTATTAATAGGAGCACCTTAATTGCCAGTAGTTCCCTAGAGGCCCCGCTGCAAACGGGATGGCAGGACAAAAGATATTGTGCAAGTTCTCATTGCGAGCACGTATGACTATATATGGAACACATGCCTAGGATTGTCTAGTACTTGGATGTTTTATCTTATTTATCTGCAATTGCCCTATGTTCTGATTGCTATGTGAATTGTCTTATCCATGCAACGCCCGTCCATCCATCCCTATGCCTACCGCACTCGAATCCCACTGTTTACTGTTATTGTTACTATTGTCTTTACTTTACTACTGTTGCTGCTTTGCTATTCCTACTACAAAACTATTGCTACAGATAAACTATTATGAGCAAGATTGTTTCCAGGTGCAGCTAAATTGACAACTCAGTTGTTAAGTCTTATAAATATTCTTTGGCTCCCCTTGTGTCGAATCAATAAATTGGGTTTCACTTCCCTCGAAAATACTGCGATACACCCCCTATACTTGTGGGTCATCAAGACTATTTTCTGGCGCCGTTGCCAGGGAGCATAGCTTTATTTATCAAGTTCACTTGGATTCTCTATTGTTCGCTGCTATCCATCCATCATGGATAAGTCTCGTGATGGCAAGTTTCCTATTTTACCATCCACTACAAGAAGAGGTACGGTTCTGAACAACTCTGCTGCTCTTGATTCACCATCTGTTATAAGTAAGCTCGTTACACCACCACATACACATGCTACACACACTGCTACTACTGCTGAATCTGAAACTGCTGATGCTTATGATGCTGCTTCTACTGTGCTTGATAAGAGTGGTTCATTATGTCCTTTCCTAGATGCTACGATTGCTAGAACTATAGCTGGAAATACCGAAACTCCTAATGAAGACACTACCACACCTGTTAGTTCAACTGATTTAGTGAAAGTTATGATATTGAAGATGGTTATGTTGAGATGACCGATGAATTTATTAAAGAATATAAGAACACCCATGATAGGAGCACTGTTAAGAGTCTCCTTGAGAGGCATACTATTAGACCTAAATTATCTCCTGTTGCTAAGTTTGCTGCTTCTCCCATAAACATTATGGATGAAGATTATGATTTCTCTCTCGATCTATCTCACATAGCGATTGTCGAGAAAGAACCTTTTTGTGGCACTAAGAATGAAAGTGCGGTAGCACATATGAATGAACTTTCTACCATGAGTGGCTTGTTTTCTAATGATATTAAGATGCGTACTTACTTTGTTGCCAAGATATTCCCCTTTTCACTGAAAGGAGAAGCTAAAACTTGGTTTAGTAACTTTCCTCCTGGATCTATTGATAGCCCTGAGTGCTTGATTAGTACTTTGCTGCAGAAATATTTTTCTCTACTGCTAGACATGCTATTTTGCAGGAACTTTTTGATTTTAAACAAGGAGAAAAAGAGGTATTGCCTAAATCTTGGGCAAGGTTTTGTGCTTGATTCATGCACATGCTGGAAGTCCATTACCTAAGAATGAGCTTCTTGATATATTTTATAATGGACTAACCGAAGAATCTAGGACATACCTAGATAGTTGTGCTGATTGTGTTTTCAGGAATAGGACTCCTAAGGAAGCTGAGGAGTTAATGGCTAAAATAAGTAAGAATTATGAAGATTGGAATCCTCCTAAACAAGCTATCTAAAGTAATTGTACCTAAACTTATTCAGGTGCCCATTCCAACAAAAAAGAAGAGGGGAGTTATTGAATTAAATGATGAAGTGATGAAGGAAGCTAAGAAATGTCTTAAGGAGAAGGGAATTAAAGCTGCAGATGTCAACAATTTACCTCCTATAGAAGAATTATGTAAGTCTATTCCCTACTCATCCACTATTGAGATACACTCTCTCCAACACTTTGATGAAGGTGATATCCCTTACTCTAAACCTCCTAATCAATGCTTAGAAGAATTCGATGTCTTTATTGTTAAGAAAGATAACTTTAATAAAAGGGTGCAAAATCATCTAATGGAAAACACTAGAGCTATTGTTGAGTTGAAAGATATTGCGGAAAGAACCTCTAATGATGTTAAAATGATTGTTAAACACTTTAAAATGGTTCAAACTCAAATAGATCAACTCGTTAAAGTGCAAAACGACTTACTAGTTAATGCTGCCAAAGAAAAACATGCTTATGAAATTAGAACTAGAAGTGGAGCTGCTACCTAGGATCCTCTATATCCTGAGGGGCATCCCAAAAGAATTGAGCAGGATTCTCAACAAGCTGAAAATAGTGGCTCTACTCGTAAGAAAAGGAAAAAGAAACATAAAATTGTTGTAGAACCCTATGAACCTGCTATAGATCCTAATAGTATATCTATCTCTGATGATGAAACTGAAAGTGGTAATGAAGAAAATGAAGTTCCTAATGAAGAAAAAGTTGAAGAAGAACCTAAAAACCACACTAAGAATACTAAATACACCAAAGAAGATTTTATTGCTAAGAAACATGGTAGTGAAAGAGAGCCTTGGGTCCAAAAACCTATGCCTTTCCCTAATAAGAAACACAAGTCAAAGGAAGATGAACACTATAATAAGTTTTGTGAGTGGATGAAACCTTTATTCTTGCAAATTCCTTTGACTGATGCTATTAAAATGCCCCCTTACTCAAAGTATATGAAGGATATTGTCTCGAATAAAAGGAATATCCCTAATAAAGAAATTTCTACTTTGCTTGCTTATTATTCCTTCAATGGTAAGGTTCCTAAGAAACTTGGAGACCCAGGGATTCCAACTATCCCTTTCTCTATTAAGAACAGTTATGTTAGAACTGCTTTGTGTGATTTGGGAGCTGGGGTTAGTGTTATGCCTTTCTCTCTCTATAAGAGGCATCAACTTGAAAAATTAATACCAACTGATATATCTTTGCAAATGGCTGATAAATCTACCACTATTCCTGTGGGTATATGTGAGGATGTATATGTTCAGGTGGCTCACAATTGTTTGATATTAACTGATTTTGTTGTGCTTGAAATGCCTGAAGATGATAATATGTCTATTATTCTTGGGAGACCTTTTCTTAATACTGCAGGAGCCGTTATTAATTGTAATCAAGGAAAGGTGACCTTCGATTGAACATGTTGAAGGCATTCAAGTTGGAGAAATATATTGTCCCATACCAAGAGAAAAATTTGAAACTATTATGATTGGGACCATTGCTATCAAGGTTGAGGTAACATAGTCATTAGTGGAATACAAATGTTTTGTCTCATATGCAATTGTTTTGGTAGCAAGACTTGATCAACCTTGTTAACAAAAGGATTTCATTCAACAAAATGATGTTTTCACTATGATTATCTCCGTTTATTTCTACCCTTTGCATTTTAGTTTTTGCTTTCATTTAGTTTTCCTTTTTGTTGTTAGTTGCTTGCATGTTAGAGTGTCTTAGAACTTCTGTAGTTCTAGCCTTGTTTTTTCCTTGCATCATGATTCCAAAAGAAAAAAAATCTGTCTGTCAGAAAAATCATTCTTCTATTTCTGCAAAATGCCCAAAAATAAAGTGTCTCGAAAAATTCCAGAAAATTCATATTAAATTTTTATGTGAAAAAAGGGGCAGAGGAGTACCTGGGAGGTACCAGGGGGCCCACCAGGTAGGCACACTACAGGGTGGCGCCATGCCCTGGTGTGGGCCACCCCTGGCCCCCCACTAACTCTCTCACCTGCCACTTTCTTCTCTCTCCCGAGTAAGCTCCAGTTCATTGCTCAAAATCGCATTCTTGCTGTGCTTGCTCTCGATTTTTTCGATCTCTTTGCTCAGCCCTTCTTTCTTGCTGAAATTTGGAGCATTTGTTCCCTGGTATGTGACTCCTCCCCTTGTCCAAGTAGATTTATGTTTAGTGGATTATATCTTAAGTATTTTGCTGCTGTAGGTGAGTGGTTATGAGTGCTCGTAAGCTTGTTTGATGCTTAGAGATATAGTTTTAATGCATGCTTAGGCCTCTTGCAAGTCCCTATGAGTAGAATCCTTCATTATATCTACTTTGCAATCACTTGTTTAATATGTGCTTAAATTTCAGAATACCAAGCATGAACAACCATACTTTTGGAGAGACATTTGAGAGTGATGCACCTAGGAGGTCTAGGCCCTCAAGAACAGCCTCTCAAGCTAGGCCATCATACAACGAAGATCTCATTGCAACTCGTATTGGTAGTGAAAGGGATGATGGGGATGCTCACCCATCCTCTTTTCCTTGTTTTACTTTCTTACAAGCTGCAGATATTCTTGATGATTTCTTGCTACTGATTGAGAGGGTTGGTTTGACCTCATATATGCAAGATGAGAGTTCGCAATACGCTATTCTCACCAAAACTTTTGTTGAGAGATTCACGTTTACTAACACATCCTATCAGTCGACTGTCTCTTTTAAAATCTATAATCTGCCCTTCACCATGCTTTGGAGAGATTTAGCAGCATTGTAGGTGTAGCATGACAGGGACCATGAAGAAAATTCAAGGGCGACCCGCTGATTTGTTGGAGCTTTACCGAGGGGTGACCAATGGTGATGACCGTGTGGCGCAGCGCGGAAAGATAAGAAATATCCAACTCCCTGCTCTTAGATACTTTGCATATTATCTTGATACTAGTGTACTTGGTAGGGAGAACACAAGTAATATCTCCAACTATCATTTAGCATTCCTTGCTGATGCACTTAACAATGATACTCGGTACAATCTTCGCTCGCTTATTGCTCACCGCCTAGCTGCTAGGGGGCCTATCTATGGGGGCATCATTGCCTCGCGTATAGTCAATGCATTAGGTCTTTCAGTTGATCCCTATGACGCTATGCTCGCACCACAGAGGCTTGACCTTGTTGCTATGAAAACTCATCACTTTGTCACTCCTACTTCTGATTTGAACAGTCTAGTATATAGGATGCTTTTCACTGACGTGGATGAAAGGGAGATCCTTTTGCCACAACCTGCTTTGTTTAGTGTTCACAGGAGATCGTGGTCGCGCTCCAATGAGGAGGTGGACGAGAAACTTCGCTTGCTAGGTTTCCATGAGCAACAAAAGGAGGATGTGCCCTCCTATGATTACTCCGCGCCTTACGGAGGGACGTACTCGAGCTCGCACCAGGATGAGGGGACCTCTTCGTCGTACCAGGGTGACACTTCATCCTGGCCAGCTTGGGATTGATACCCACTTAGGCCAAAAGCCTAAGCTTGGGGGAGGTACGCCGACACCACACTCATCTCCATATCATGTTGTGTCGGTACTTTGTATATTTATGTTTTCGTTCTCTTTTAAGTTTTTCGTTTTTCTTTGCTTTTGCTTCCTAAAACACAAAAAGACCAAAAATATTTCTGTTGTTTCTCTTTGGTTTGCTTCTTCTTTTTTGCCTTGGTTTTTTTCCCTTTTTGCTTTGTTTGAGCTATTCGAAAAACCCAAAAAGATTTTGCTTTGCTTCTTTTTCCCTTTTGGTTCTTGTTTAAAAATCAAAAACACCAAAAATATTTGTCGTTCTTCTTTGGTTTTGTGAGTTTGTTGCAGGGTTCAGCAGTCCTCAATGGGATTTGGTTTCATATTATTATTCAAGCCACACAAGTGGAGAGCAGTAATGAGGATTAATGACAACTTGAGGCGTTGTTGGGGGGATACCCCCGGGTAGGGTCACGCCGGGGTATAAAGGCTGAGTAAGCCGAGGTTCGGCAAGGCTAAAGCAGATGTTGGCCGGGTCACCTCAAGGCAGGCCGAATCACGGGGTAATCCGGACCAGGGGCGTGTGCCTAACTAAGTCTCAACCGACTTAAGAAGTAAGTCGGATGTGCAGGTTTTACTTATATGGAGGAACAGGTGTGGCCAGATCAACTATGATCCGGGTCACGTCTGGCTTCTAGGAGAAGGAAGGAATCTCGCCGGTCAAAAGAAGCCCCGGTACGCACTACCTGAGCGAAGCAAGCAAGGACAGGACCACCGGGGCGTGGCCAACAAGGGTGACGATGCCCATGTCGGCTAACGCGGGCGCCGCAGAGGCTCACGTCGCCAAAGCATGTGTGACGCGGGGGAAAAGCACCCCGGTCGGCTTACTACTTTGGGGGGAAGCATATTCTTAGGAATATGCTTCCACGTATGCCCTAGGCTGAAGCCGAGCTCCCTCTATAAAAGAGGGGCTACGGTTTCGGTAGACGGGGTTGGGTTTTCTGCTATTCCGTTTTGGCTAGGGTTTCAAGTGTGGTCTGTGGGTGAGAGTAAGAGAGCTCCTTCTTCCTCCTCTCGCCAATACAGCTCAAGGAGCACTTGTAATCTTGGATACAGAGCAAAACAAACTACTGTGTGAAGAATCACTTCATTATCCCTCCCTGGATTCCCCTAGCGTGTATTAGTCCCCACCTTTAGCCTATCCATGGCATCTGCCGTGACACCACCACGACAGTTGGCGCCCACCGTGGGGCAAGCGACGCTAGCAGGGGTCAAGATCCGGACGGGAAACATCATCGGCACCGGCGAATGCATCGTCTCCGGGCTCGTTCAGCGCTTTGGAGCGCTGGACTTCATCAGCGACAACGCTGGCTGCTTCGGCACACGCCCTCTTCCGTGCAATGGCCTTTTCGTCAAGCTCGGCGCGCACAAGGTCTACGTCGCTGTGGACGTGTCGTGTGTTCATCCGCGTCACGTCATCGATGCGGGGAAGCCACCTCTCACCGTGGTTCCCGGAACGCTTATCGCTCGCTCCCAGGACCATGTGGAGGTGATGATGACTGCGCCAGGTGCGGGCGCGAGCAAGGATCCGGTGCCAGATCCGGAGGTAACGCCTAAGGCACCGAGGAAAGGTAGAGGTCCTCCACTAGAGAGGCCGGCAAATGTGTTGAAGGAAGCGATGGATAGCTTGGCAAACCCTATAGTAGCAGCAGTAGATCCGGCTCGAGCACAGGCCGAGCTGGAAGAAACTAGGCAAAAAATACTAGAGGGCGCAAAGAAAATAGCCACGGCCCAGCAGTCGTTGAATATGATGCTGCGTGAGTACGCAAAGGCGAACAAGGTTGATACTGTAAAAGTGAAGGGAAGAAATCTCATGAGCGAGATGAACAGAGAGGGTGATACTGGAATTGAGGAATCAGAAAACTGTTAGTCCGTGGGGCTGCCGAGGTATAGTACCCCGGCAAAGAACCTCAGAGCAGCGGATGCAGCAGCGTCCAAGCTAGAGGGTCTGACGGGTGAAGCCCGGCAAAGACAACAGGATAGGGTTAACGAGCTGGTTCAGATTGCAAACAGGCAAAACGAGGAACTACTCAGAGCAAACCCGGAGAGAGCTGGAGCCTCCAAGATCGTCCATTCGGCGATGGGTAACCCAGAGAAATCCGCTGGAGCCGCATCATCCCCTCATGGTGGTCCAAGGAGAGAAGAGGTAGTAACCTCACCCAGACGGAATAGACAGATCATCCCGTATGACCCAACGCGGGCAGGGAAAGGAAAAGAAGCTCAGAAAAATGATGATCGACAGAGTATGAGCCGAGGTAAAGCTGGCCGAGGTAACCGCGACCAAGGCAATGCCGGTCAAGGGAACGTTCTCAATGGCAATGCGAGACAGCGAAACTCGGCCGGAGCAGGACAACCGCAGCAGCGGAATATACCAAGGCAAGAGCAAAGTGTCGGCCGAGGTATGCAATAGAAAGGTGCTCCGCGAGAGCAAGACAGATATAATGATGGAGACTCGGAAATGGCAAACGCGGGATACCCAAGGCCGGACTATCATGTGATAGGTTCAAGACTGGGAAGCAGGGATTTGATGCGGGATGATGCCAGGTTGAAACTGGATCGACTGTATAGGTCGGAACAGATTGAATGTCAAGGTCCACCGGGTCCGGCATGTTTTGGACCCCGGATCATGAAGGAGCCACCGGTACCTAACTTCGAGCTGCCTAGGGGCACGAAGACATATGACGGCACTACAAAGCCAGTGGATTGGCTGGTAAATTATGCTACAGCTATGAAAATTGCCACAGGCAACCTGAGATGGGCTGTGCGATATGTACCCCAGATGTTGGAAGGTCCGGCAAGGGTATGGCTGAACAATTTTCCACCAGGAAGCATCAACTGCTGGATAGATTTCGAGGAAATGTTCATCAGCAATTTTTCGAGTACGTATCAGAGGCCAAATAGGCCGCAGACCCTAGCTATGTGCAAGCAAAGACCTAATAAGACAGACCGGGAGTTCTTGACCCGGTGGTGTACCGTGAGAAACTCGTGTGAGGGCGTGATAGAATCACAGGCCATAGCATGGTTCGCACAAGGTGCAGATATGCAAGCGAGCTGTGCATGAAGTTGAAAAGGAAAATGCCAACTACGTTGGCAGAAATGATTTGGATTGCAGATTCGTATGCTTTGGGTGATCCGACTCAACCTAGGCTCGCGTCAAACGAGTCAAGCGATGTGTACTATCAGAGAGATGGGGCCGGATCATCTCGGAGGAATGACTACAGAGGAAAAAGGAGAGATGATAGACCAGATCATCGATACGGTTCGCACCAAGTTGTAGCTGTGAATCAAGATCAGCCCGGAGCAGGGGGCAGTCAACGCCAGAAAACTGGAGGGCAGTGGACTCCGAGAAACGATGGCAAGAAGACTTGGACACCAGAGCAAAAGAAGCAGTGGCAAGAAAGGAAAGACGGTCCGAGGTATACTTATGAGTCGATGTTGGACCAGCCGTGTAAGTTTCACATGCCAAATCCGAACAACCCAGCGGGTCATACGACGAGGCAATGTGAGTGGATGCGCAATATTGAACAAGGTGGTTCGGGGAATGCTCAGGCACCCCGGAATGATCAACCTCGGCAGGAGATACCCCGGCAGCAATTGCTCTCCGGAGCGAACACGCAACAGCTAATGTTGCCTCCCCCTCCGCCGAGGTATGATAACAATGAGAGAAGGGATGCAGTGCATCAAGTAGAAAATCAGCATCAACCAGACCAGAGATACCCCGGAAATGAGGGGAGAAATGAGTACAGAGAGCACCATCAGAGCTATTGCGTGTTCACCACTGAGGAAACAGATAGAAAGAGCTTGCAGCGTAGGCATATGGAGGTAAATGCAGTAATGCCTGCAGTGACGAGGTACATGCCTTGGTCCGATCAGGAAATCACCTGGAGCATCAGGGATCATCCCAAGCTTATGCCAAGCCCCGGTTCGTATGCGTTGGTGATGGATCCGACATTCATTGGACCTAGCATTAACGTAAGGTTCTCAAAGGTACTGATCGACAATGGCAGTAGCATTAACATCATGTATGCGGACACAATGCGCAAGTTGGGCATCTCGGAGAACATGCTGCAGGCCACGAGGACAACTTTCCATGGCATTGTGACCGGCATCTCTTGTGAGCCCATAGGCAAGGTCCGGGTTGACGTCTTGTTCGGCACGAGGGATAAGTGCCGAACCGAAAATTTGGAGTTTGAGGTGGTGAACTTAGAAAGCGCATACCACGCGTTACTCGGAAGGCCAGCGTTGAACAAGTTTATGGCAAGCTGTCACGTTAGCTACTTGAAGATGAAGTTGCCCGGACCAAACGGGGTGATTACCATTGCAGGGGATTTCCGACGTTCCATGGAGTGTGCGTCAGCTGGGTCAAACCTAGCCGAGTCACTTGTGATTGCGCAGGAAAAAAGGAAAATTCAAGAGGTGGCGGCATTGGCTCAGTCCGCACAGCAGTATATGCCAGCGCTGAGTAACCCGCATGGAAGTGTCTCCTTTCAGGCCACGAAAGATACCAAGAAGGTTCCTGTTGATGACATGTTCCCAGAGCGCACCGTAACAATTGGTGCCGAGTTAAGTGATAAATAGGAAAGCAAGCTCGTCAGCTTCCTCCGTGAGAATCGGGACATTTTTGCTTGGTCCACACAGGACTTGCAAGGTGTTCCGAGGGAGTTGGCCGAGCACTCTTTAAATGTGAGACCCGGAGCTAAGCCGGTGAAGCAACCTCTCTGCCGCTTCGCCGAAGATAGGAGGAAAGTTATTGGGGATGAGATAGCTTGGTTGCTAGCTGCAGGATTTATCATGGAAGTTCTTTACCCAGATTGGTTGTCTAATCCGGTGCTGGTGGAAAAGAAGAAGGATGACCCGAACGTGGCAGTGGTTTGGCGCATGTGTATTGATTACACGAACCGGAACAAGGCGTGTCCAAAAGATCCATTTCCGCTGCCAAGAATAGATGAGGTCATAGACTCAACTACTGGATGTGAATTGTTGTCATTCATTGATGCATATTCTGGTTTCCACCAGATACCTCTGAATCCGGATGATCAAATAAAGACTGCGTTTATTACCCCGTATGGGGCTTATTGCTATCGCACCATGCCATTTGGTTTACGTAATGCAGGGGCAACGTACCAAAGATGTATGCAAAAATGTTTGCACGACCAAATAGGTCAAAATGTGTAGGTGTACGTGGATGATGTGGTTATCAAGACCGAGGAAAGCAAAACGCTCCTTGACGATATCAGGCAAACGTTTGTGAACCTAAGATGGTTCTGGATGAAACTTAACCCGGAGAAATGCACCTTCGGTGTCCCGGCTGGCAAATTGCTTGGTTTTCTTGTTTCCAGCCGAGGTATCGAGGATAATCCAACCAAAATCTAGGCCATCGAACGAATGGAACTGCCGAAGTGTCTTAACGATGTCTAGAAGTTCAAAGGTTGCCTGGCCTCGTTAAGTCGGTTTGTATGTCGGTTGGGAGAGAAGGCATTGCCTCTTTACCAACTCATGAAACAGTCGGATAAGTTCATGTGGACGCCGCAAGCCGATGAAGCCTTTACCCACCTGAAGGAGATGTTAGCCACAGCACCAGTGATAGCCTCACCACTATCAAAGGAGCCAATGTTGCTCTATATAGCCGCAACCAACCAAGTTGTAAGTGCAGTGATAATGGTGGAGCGCGACGAGGAAGGTAATCGGTGCAAAGGCTAGTGTATTACTTGAGCGAGGTGTTGTCAGCCTCAAACCAGAACTATCCACACTATCAAAAGGTGGCATATGGCGTGTACATGCCGCCAAGAAACTGAAGCACTACTTTGAGGAGCATCCATCCGGGTCATTTGTGAGGCCCCCATATCCGAGATAATGAGTAACAAGGATGCGAGTGGCAGAATTGCAAAATGGGCAATTGAGCTAGCTCCTTATGCGCCGCAGTATGACAGAAGAGAGGCCATGAAATCTCAAGTTGTGGCGGACTTTCTCGTGGATTGGGCCAAGGTACAATACGAACCGCCATCCGAACTATTGGCGAATGCAGTTTGACGGATCAAAAACCAAAACCGGGCTAGGTGCCGGAGTCGTACTCACGTCGCCAAAGAAGGACCAGTTGAAATATGTACCGCAGATCCATTTCACGGCATCAAACAATGTCGCTGAGTATGAAGCACTTGTACATGGGCTCAAGGTAGCAAAAGAGATTGGGATACGTCGGATCATATGCTTTGGCGACTCGGATTTGGTGGTGCAGCAAGTATCGGGAGTGTGGGACGCCTTTGATCCAAACATGGCACTGTACAGATTTCATGTGCAGAAGATATTTGGTTACTTTGAGGGATGTGAATTTCGTCATGTACCCTGGGCGGAAAATGAGGCTGCCGACATGCTGTCGAAGCTCGGGTCAACCCGACAAGCAATTCCACTGGGTGTAGCATTAGAGCACCTCAGAAAACCATCCATCAAGCCCTCCCCTGGAACCGACTCGATCTATATCCCGGAGGACACCAAATCCGGAGCTGTGCCCATGGACGTTGACATGGGAAGTGGTGCGCAAAGCCAGGGGACTGCCTCGGCAAACCCGGGGACTGCATCAGTAAACCAAGGGACTGCTTCGCAAGACCCGGGGACTGCTCAGCGTGATCCGGTTGAAATTATGCCGGTGGATCAGAGGGAGATTGATGAGGATGTGTTCCCTGTGCGAGCAATACTGGCTTGGGCACTACCTATATTTCAGTTCCTGAAAGATGGAACATTACCCACTGAGGAAGTGCTGTCCAGGCAAACACAGAGGAGGGCAAAGGCTTACACGATCATCAATTCCGAACTGTACAAAAGGAGTGTGACCAATGTCCTCCAGCGATGTGTTGACCCGGAAGAAGGGCTTGACATCCTCCGAGATATACATCAGGGGGAATGCGGGCATCATGCCTCATCCCGAGCCTTGGTAGCAAAAGCTTTCCGGCATGGATTCTACTGGCCAAATGCCATAGAGCAAGCAGAAGATCTGGTGAGAAAGTGTAATGGTTGTCAGAGGTACGCTACCAAGACACACATGCCAATGTCGGAACTCAAGACCATACCAATCACTTGGCCGTTTTCCGTATGGTGCTTGGATATGGTTGGCCCGTTCAAACCAGCAAGGGGAAATATGACTCACATTCTGGTAATGGTGGACAAGTTTACAAAGTGGATTGAGGTAAAGCCTATAAGAAAATGTGATGGAGCTACGGCCGTAACGTTTCTAAAAGATATCATCTTGAGGTACGGTTATCCTCACAGTATCATAACTGATAATGGCATAAATTTTGCGGAAGGAGCATTTGCGCGTTTTTGCCGGGATAAGAGGATCCGGCTGGACGTAGCCTCCGTAGCCCACCCCGCATCGAACGGACAAGTGGAAAGATCCAACGGATTAGTATTATCCGGGATTAAACCCCGGCTCATTGAGCCGCTGCAAAGATCAGCGGGGTGCTGGATAGAAGAACTACCAGTGGTACTGTGGAGTTTAAGAACAACTCCGAATCGATCAACATGATATACGCCGTTTTTTCTGGTATATGGGGCAGAAGCTGTATTACCAGCCAACATAGAGCATGATTCGCCTAGGGTCACCCAATACACAGAAGCCGAAGTGCAAGAAGCCCGGCAAAATGATGTTGATCTGCTGGAAGAAGCGAGAGAACTGGCACTGTCCAGATCCGCCATATATCAGCAAAATCTCCGACGCTATCATAGCCGGAAAGTGTGCCCCCGAGTCTTTCGAGAAGGCGATTTGGTGCTCTGGTTGGTACAACGTACTACTGGCATGCATAAATTATCCCCCCCATGGGAAGGGCCATTCATCGTAAGCAGGGCATTGCACAATGATTCTTATTATCTTATAGATGCAAAGCCACATGAAAAGAACAAGGCGGACAGGTCCGGAGAGGAATCTAAGCGACCATGGAATATAGCTCTACTTCGTCCTTTCTACACTTAACTAAGAAGTATATGTATCCGAGTCGTCTCATATGTCGGTATGTATGTTGGCAATGAGCTTATCAATGAAATGTTGGCACCTCAAGCAGTAACTCGGGGACTGCCTTAATAATGTTTGTTGTTTTTATGCGTCAGTTGGAATAAGTTATTCGACTTAACTCGGATTAGTAATGTGCGAGAACCAAGAACCCAACTCTTAGACTTGATGCTGTCCAACAAGAATTGGCTTCATGGCAAGCAAGAGAACAAGTTTGGAATTGTGTAGCACATGAAAAACGACTAAGGAAAAGAATTTATTCGAGCCGACATTTGTTTTTCGAACTAACCCTCCATTTATTTTCAAGTTATTATGCAGTTTTATTTTGGTGCTAAGTCTAAAAGTTTCCTAGTATTGTTAAGACAATTTTTGAAGCTCGGATTCGTAAGTCATAAAACCAAATCAAGGTAGACACGAACCGAGCCAAGAGATTGAACGAACAAGAAAAAGAAACTCGAGGACTATGCCCAAGTTAATCCGGCGTAAGAACTTAGTAGCAAAATATCACATGTGTTTGGAATACAACTCCACCTGGCATACCGGGGATCTGATAAATTTTCGAGTTTTTTCGCTCAAGGAGCAGCAGGAGGAAGGTCGGCATCATCTTCGCCGCCTTCAATATCCGAGGCGTCATCTTCTTCTTCACCATCTGAGCTATCCTCATCATTCTCAACCTCTTCGTCCGCAGCGGCTTCTAGGAAGCTCGGCCCCTCAACCCATTCATGAATGGGAGCGTATTCAATGAGGCTATGGGCGCAAGCCTGGCACCGAGCTACCCACTCCGGGTCATTGGTCCATCTAGATCCGGTGCGCAAACGTGTCAGGAGGTTGAGATCGATCTTCTCATACCACGTGAGTATGTGGTGAAGAATGGTATCAGCTGCGGCACGTCTAGCGGACTCTCTCCAGAGGTCAAGCTGAGTCCCGGTTTCCATTAACTTCTCAATGAGAAGTGCGGTGGTCTCCGGGGCTTCTTCGCCGGACCAGAACGTGTTGAAGATGCGAGCTGCAGCGCCGAGGATGTCCTTGTCGTAATTTTTGATGAGCTCCACGCGAGATGACAAGCTGACCAACAGGTCCTCTAGGTCATAAGGAATCCCTTCACCATCAGAAGTGGACGGAGTACCCCTTTGTCGGCGGAAGTTGGCAACTGCTGCGCTCGCAATAGGAGTGCCCTCTGGAAATTTGCCTGGAAACAAGGCAGAGGAGGAGGGTCAAGAAAAGACATATGAAGTAACTCGGAGAAGTAGGTCGGAAAAGGTAAAGGAACTTACGTGATATATGGCTGAGGATCCGGGTCAGCTCCTTGGTGCAGTCATCACGTCTCTTCTGAAGCTGCTCAAGCTCAGCGTTCGCCGACCCAAACTGGATGCCGGACTCCTTGAGAAGATCCTGGTCCTTGGCAATCTGGAGGTTGAGGCGCTCGCGCTCTTCTGTGAAATTTTGGCCAGCCTTTTGAAGTTCGGATTGGTGCTGGGCCTTCATCTTCGCCATCTCAGCCTTGAGCCTGGCAATCTCATCATCCTTGGCCCGGAGGAGGGCGAGCTCGTCATCTTTCTTCTTAAGCTCGGCTTGGTGCTGCCCTGCTTGTTCGAGAAAATGCAGCATCATATCAGGCACGGGCACACTATCTTCAAGCGATGCTGAAATAGTGTGTTGGCCCGGCAGAGCCGAGGTATGAATATTCGCCGAGCCAAGGAAAAAAGGAAATGGAAAGCACGGCAAGGTCGGATAGAAATGAATTACCCTTGATCTGCTCCAAATTTTTCCGCATAATAATGTTCTCATCCTCCACTCCAGCTGCGGAAAACGAAGGATGAGATTAGTTCGGCAAAGGAAGATGAGGAAAAATGAAGAAGTGATAAGGAAGAAAGTTACCCCTTTTCTCGTATTCCGCGATAAGTGCAGCCTGCTTCGCGCGTAGCATCTTGTGGGTATCCAGCAAGCGTTGGAATTCAGCACTCCAGCGATTGGTGGTCACCTGAAAGGGATACAGAAACGCAAGTTAGCTCGATGCATATTCGAAGTGTACTAAAATCCGGGCCAAGTGGAACTTAACCCGGCTCTAGGTGTGTGCATATTCGAAGTGTACTAAAATCTGGGCCAAGTGGAACTTAACCCGGCTCTAGGTGTGTGCATATTCGAAGTGTACTAAAATCCGGGCCAAGTGGAACTTAACCCGTCTCTAGGTGTGTGCATATTCGAAGTTCTCATGGAGCTACGTTAGTTTTCTAAAGAGCACCCGGTCGGGTAACAAGTTACTCCCCCGGAGGCTCGGGGACTAATGGTTATTATCTACAGCATGTAAAGGGGAAATGACGTACATCCATCATCCGCCCACCGAGGTTAATTGCCTTTGTGGCTGTGTTCATCTGAGCAGAAAACTCGGCAGGGCCGAACTTCCCCGGGAGATCAGTGTCTTGAACTACCTCCGCCTTATTCCAATTCATGACGAACTCAATTAGGCTCGGAGGGTACCGCTCACCGCTGGGCATATGGGGCACCACCAAGCCCTGCGCGTGCGCTTCTTTCCTTTCAATCAAGGCGACAGCTGGGCTGGTGTACAGAGCCATCTGTTGTGCATCCGTTGGCTCAGCAGGGGCGTCCTTCGCTGCTGGAGTTTTCTTGGGAAGCATTGATACGAGGGTACGCTGCCCAGCCTCGACGAATGTCGGCTTGGTAGCCTCTGGAGCCTTCTTGTCCTTGGCTTGCTGGGAAGAGGAAGCCGTCGGAGCGGATTTCCCCTTAGGAGCGGCCGGAGTGGTTCCTCGCCGAGGTTGAGAAGACTCGGACGAGGTAGAGGAGCTAGGCGCTGGTGCTCTTGGTGCTGGACTTGGTGTTGCTGCTGATGTTTTTGCAGCCGGAGTTGGTGCTGATGCCGGAGTTGGTGTTGGTTCTGGTCTGGTTGTTGGTACTGGTGCTGGAGCCGAGGTAGCTTCAGTGGATGCTGGTTGCGGCGATGCCGAAGTGGTGGATGTCGTCGCCTCGGCCGGGCCGGTCTCCCCCGCTCCAAGGTTACCCTCCTCTTGCCGAGGTGGGGCAGAACCCAGAGCGGCCGCAGAACCCTCTAGAATAGGGCTCAGCGGACGTGACTCGTCGTCGCGACGGGGAGAAGGGCTAGGTCGGAGAGGTGAAGAGATGCTAGATCCACTTTGAGGGACCTCCACCGGAGCCCTGCAAAATCAAACAATGTCAAAAGAGAAATTACATCAATGTAAGAAATAGCAAGATACAGAGGGAAGGCTGACTTACGCATCCGAGGTTTGGGCCTCCTTGGGTTTCCGAGCCCTTCGTGCTAGGGACTTGCCTGCTGGCTGGGAGGCAGTCTTGTCCCCGGACTTCTTTCATCTTTTAGCGGGCTGAGAAGGTCCGGAGGAAGAACTTGAAGCAGCCCCGCGCTTCTTCTTCGATGCCACTGGAACAGGTTCGCCCGTAGCGAGGGGAGGATCCTCGTGGGGGTGAGCTGATGGCGGAAAGGCAAAAGAAAGGGGGACAGCCTCAACAGGTTCAATCACCTCGACATCCGAGTCATCTTCATCATCGGGCCAATCTCTAATAGAAGAGGGTTTACCCGTGGGTCATTTCATGGCGTCGGTCATCGGCAGGAACATCTCCTGGTCTGGCTCTTCTTCATCCAGAGTCTCCCGGTCCGGCTCCCACTTAAGGGTCGGATCAGTGCCGTCCTCGAGGGTCTGCTGAAGAAATTGCTGAGGAAAGGAATGAACAAAAGAGTCAAAAATGCAACAATAACTGACATGTAATTAGTTCGGGGTAAGTTTGCAACATGAAGCTCACCGCGGGAGGAAGCCTGTCGCTACAATAATGCTCAATCCGCCAAGTCCACTCGGAGGAGAAGTCCTTGTGGGTGGTGAATAGAGCCTTAACCCGGCAATAAATCTCCGTGTTGCTCAGCTCGAAGGAGGAGGTCCGGTTGGGGTCGCGGCCGAAGCTCATGTGGCACACCTTGTGGGTGCGCTTCTGGAGGGGGGAGATTCGGTTACGCACGAAAGTGATCATGGCATCCTCGTTGCATAGCCCGAGCTTCTTCAGCTCCGCGAAGCTTTTGTTGACCTGGTTGGCCAAGGCCGTGGGCTTCTTGGGGACGGCGTCCCACAGATCCGGGTTAGGTGGAACCGGGGTATATGGGAGCAGCCGGATTAAATCTTCGGTGCCTGTGCTCCGGACGTAAAAGAATGTCCGGGCCCACCCTTTGCAGGACTCTAACCCGGTGACCCGGGGGAAGACGGAAAACCTCCGGGGTGAGATGGAAGCCGCTCCGAATTGAGTGAGCTGCTTTTCCTCCGGATCAGTGTGGGGGATAACGTTGCGATGAAGACCGAAAAACCAGATCCATAGCTCCTTTGTGGGCCACAGTCCGGCGTAGCCTTCGATCGTAGAAGCAAAGACAGAAAGAGAAGTGATGGCGTTGGCTAGAAGATGATGTGGCTGGAGCTGGTACGTATTGAGCCAGTCCCGGAAAAAATCACTCACCGGCAAGCTGAAGCCCCATTGAAAGTGGGAAAAGAATACGACGTATTCCCCCGGATTGGGTGAGGGGGCTAATTTGGAGGAGACAAGGCGAGCCGCAACGCCGGCAGGGATGCGCCTGGTGCGGTAGTGCCAGTCCAGGTCATCCTCGCAGACCCAGGACCCGGCCCACGCACCGTGGTCCGCCGCCGCGGCATCCTCCTCCATCTCCTGCTCAGCGATGACGAGCTCTTCTTCCGTCATCTAGTCTTCGCTGCCCTCGCTGGCGCTAGCAGCGGCGGGGGTGCAGAGGTTGGGATTGGCGAGGACCCGTGGCGAGAGAGTTGCAAAGCGGTGGCGGCGATGCAGAAGTGAGAGGGAAAAGCACGGCGGCGACGCTGCTATTTGGAGCACTGGCGGCGGAGCGGTCGCAAGGAAGAGGAAGGAGAAGAGCAACGGGCAGAGGGGCGCGGAAGGGGACAAATCCTAAGGGATGCGCCCCTCCGCTATTTAACCACTCCCTCAAGCAGTGAGTGGGATCATGTCCTGTGGATCGGCCACACGAAGTGGCCGTGTATCACCTACCCGGACCAATCAGTGGGGAGCCACACGGAGGGCCACAGAGCGGAGATGATCCCATGACGTGACGCTGTGATGCGATAAACGAGGAGGCAGGCGTGACGTGACCCGCGCACAGTGATAACTGACAATTACTACGGCGGTTACTGTGCAGGCCCTTAAAAAAAGACAACATAATGATTACCCTTCACATGGGTTAGTGTACGAGAGAAGGAAACAAGACCCGGATGGAACTGTGGTAACCCGGCCAGCAAGTGAAAACTTGGAATATGCGGAGAGAAAGTAAAACCAGGAGGTCCGAGGTAAAGTGGTAACCCGGCCGGCAAGTGAAAACTTGGAATGTGCGAAGGGAACGTAAATCTATATAAATTCGAGGTAAAGAGGTAACTCGGCAATAACGACCGGAGCACAGAATTGAACCTGATGTGGCCTTAGCGGCCAAGGTAGCTAAGACCGCACCAGCTTCGGGGACTAATGTTGGGGGGATACCCCCGGGTAGGGTCACGCCGGGGTATAAAGGCCGGGTTATCCGAGGTTCAGCAAGGCCAAAGCAGATGCTGGCCGGGTCACCTCAAGGCAGGCCGAATCACGGGGTAACCCGGACCAGGAGGCGTGCGCCTAACTAAGTCTCAACCGACTTAATAAGTAAGTCGGATGTGCAGGTTTTACTTATATGTAGGAACAGGTGTGGCCAGATCAGCTATGATCCGGGTCACGTCTGGCTTCTAGGAGAAGGAAGGAATCTCGCTGGTCAAAAGAAGCCCCGGTACGCACTACCTGAGCGAAGCAAGCAAGGACAGGACCACCGGGGCGTGGCCGACAAGGGTGACGATGCCCATGTCGGCTAACGCGGGCGCCGCAGAGGCTCACGTCGCCAAAGCATGTGTGACGCGGGGGAAAAACACCCCGGCCGGCTTACTACTTTGGGGGGAAGCATATTCTTAGGAATATGCTTCCACGTATGCCCTAGGCTGAAAACCGAGCTCCCTCTATAAAAGAGGGGCTAGGGTTTTAGTAGAGGGGGTTGGGGTTTCTGCTATTCCGTTTTGGCTAGGGTTTCAAGTGTGGTCTGTGGGTGAGAGTAAGAGAGCTCCTTCTTCCTCCTCTCACCAATACAGCTCAAGGAGCACTTTTAATCTTGGATACAGAGCAAAACAAACTACTGTGTGGAGAATCACTTCATTATCCCTCCCTGGACTCCCCTAGCGTGTATTAGTCCCCACCTTTAGCCTATCCATGGCATCTGCCGTGACACCACCACGACAGGCGTGGTAAGAGGCTGGTAACGAACTCTATTTGTTTTAATTTTTGTACATATACTCATCACTGTAGGCATGCTTAGTCCGTTCGTGTAAGGTGTATGTTATCTTTGGATGCTTAGTAGTTCTTTCTTTCTTATGATTAGCTCCATCTCGCTAATAGTTTGTAGCATGTCTTATGAATGTTTTCTTGCATTTCTCTATTCATAAATTGGTATGACACCGTGGTATCCTCCTCTGAATGTTTCATTTGAATCGACTTGGCACATGCTTACGAATGCACATGACTGTAATAATCAGTTAAGCCTTCATGAATTATTTTGCTTTGAGGATCTTGAATCACTTTCATGCCATGAGTAGTCCTGTTTTGTTGCAAGCATGATGATGACAACTATTACTCTCTTGTTTGTCGCTCCCTTACTATTGCTAGCCTTCACTTTCACTGAGTACTTTACTCATGCTTCCAACTCCCTTAAACCAAATATCGCCAAAGTGTCCACCATACCTACCTATTAGCATCTTTTGCTACTTCCGTGCATATTCAATATGCTTTGTTTTCTTCCAAATAAAATGTTTGCTTGTTATGAGAAAATTAGTTAGTAAAGCTCTCACGAACTTGATGGCACACTTTATTTCCTGCACTTAATAAACCTGAACCATTGTGAACTCTCCATGAAAGTTATAATCTTGCAAATTATAGGCTGGGGATTAGCAGAACCATGTTGTCACGGTGAACGCTTTCAACATTTGTAAATATATACCCAGTTGATACCTTGCTCTTTTGTTTGCGGATGTCGTCGGTGTGAAATAAAAGGGGAGCTTGTAAGTCCATGGAGTTATGTATGTGTGTTAGAGAAACGCCTGGGCCGCCGGTCTAATCCATGCCGTCATGATGGAAACCTGCAGCGTAACCATAATGATATCTATGAAGCATTCTTCTTATAAAAAAAGAGAGATAGCTATTGAGAAAAAGAAAAAAAAGGTTTATGAAAAGAGGAGAGAGAAAAAATCACCATTTTCCCATGGTAAATAAGAAGATTGCTGAGATACTCATTGTCTGCTTGCCTTGTCATTTTGATATGGGGATTCTTCCGTATCATCGGGCAAGGGGTACCCCGTTGGTGGTTCTTTATGATACGCACGTATTTACGATGACAAGAACTTATCGGTAACTAAAGTTGAGTAGCATGAGGAGCGACCCTCGTACTCAAGGGACATGGGATTTCCAGTTTATAGTATGTCAAGCATATAACTCAGATTGGACCTCACTTTCACCTTAACCATATTAAAGATGCTTATGATAGGGGCAATGATAGCTCAAAGCTAATAAGTACCATACTTTCAGCATTTGGAAGCCTTTCAAATTATTCAAAACCTTTTCATTTCCTTGTTGAGTCTCCACATATTCTATGAGCACTTTCTTGAGAGCATAGTCTTCAGTTGAACTTCAGAGGTGCCTTGGCATTCACAATCAAAGGCAAGCGAGATACCTCTCTATCATACCTTTTTATGAGCATTGTAATGCATCTTATGTTTATGCTTCATGCTACTTATTATTTTTGAGTTGGAATCTCTTCATAGCTTGCAATGCCTATTAAGTAAACTTAGTTGCATACTCTTTATTATGAATTGTCTAAGTAGTTGATCGCATGCTGAGAATATATACATCATATGAAGCAAATGTGTTCGTGAAAGTTCTTTTATCGCACTCAGTTTTCAACTAAATTTCTTGAGGACAAGCAATAAGCTAAGCTTGGGGGGAGTTGATACGTCCAAAACGTATCTACTTTCCCGAACACTTTGGCTATTATTTCTCCTCTAAACTTGTGTGATTTGGATGCAACTAATGCGGACTGACACTGTTTTCAGCAGAATTGCCTTGGTGTATACTTTTTGTGCAGAAAACCAACTATCAGGAAAAATCCCGGAAAATATGCCAAAAATCCTATTTCACCCGAAGACTCTCGGAGCCAGAATACGAGACGGAGAAGACCCAGGGGGTGGCCACACCACCTGCTGGCGCGGGCCAGGCCAGGCCCCGCCAGGGGGTGGTGTGGGCCCCCTAGGTACCCCCTCGGCATCTCTCTTCGCCTATAAGGAGCATTTTGACCTAAAAACTTCGGGGGGTTCGACGTTTTTCCAGAAGGAGTTCCGCTCCGCCGCCACCACCTGATTCCACGAAACAGCACCAGAAACTCCGTTCTAGCACCCTGCCAGGACGGGGAATTGGAGGAGATCATCGCCATCATCATCACCATTGCTTCTCCATCGACCATCCATGTTTCCCCATCTATGAGTGAGTAATCCCCTGCTGTAGGCTATGGGGATGGTAGGGATTGGATGAGATCATTCATGTAATGGCATCAGATTGTTAGGGCATGGTGCCTAGTATCTCTTATTAGTGCTTTATGACTTTGTTGCGACTTGTTATGCTTAATGCTTGTTACTAGGGCCGAGTGCCATGATTTCAGATCTGAACATGTTATTGATTTATTATGATAGTATTGTTTATGGTCTTATCTGCAAGTTGTATACGCACGTTGTTGTCTGGAACCAATGTCCCCGAAGTGACAGAAATCGGGATAACCGGAGGGAATGACTTTGGTGTGAGGATCACATGTGTTCATGGAGAGTTAATGCTTTGCTCCGGTGCTCTATTAAAAGGAGCACCTTAATTGCCAGTAGTTCCCTAGAGGCCCCGCTGCAAACGGGCCGGCAGGACAAAAGATGTTGTGCAAGTTCTCATTGCGAGCACGTATGACTATATATGGAACACATGCCTAGGATTTTCTAGTACTTGGATGCTTTATCTTATTTATCTGCAATTGCGCTATGTTCTGATTGCTGTGTGAATTGTCGTATCCATGCAACGCCCGTCCATCCATCCCTATGTCTGCCGCACTCGAATCCCACTGTTTACTATTATTCTTACTACTTTCTTTACTTCACTACTATTGCTACTCTGCTATTCCTACTACAAAACTATTGCTACTGATAAATTGTTGTGAGCAAGATTATTTCCAGGTGCAGCTGAATTGACAGCTCAGTTGTTAAGGCTTATAAATATTCTTTGGCTCCCCTTGTGTCGAATCAATAAATTGGGTTTCACTTCCCTCGAAAATACTGCGATACACCCCCTATACTTGTGGGTCATCAGCGAGCATGATGATGATGGCCGACGCCACTCTCCCTCAACATTTATCACTTAGTTTATGTTTTGGATAGTTATTGTAATCAAAATATTATGAACTTCTTTAGTGTGTCTCACACTTTGTGAGACGGTTATTCATATGAGTTTGTAACAAACAGTTGTTCTACTTTTATGAATGATTTCTATTCATGTTCATATCTTGTTTGATTATATGTGAATTATCCTTGTTGTTTGAAACTAATTGATAATGTATGAACATTTGTAAAATATAGAAATGCCTTAAAATACCCAACTTAATGATATATTCATTAATGAATGAAACCATTGTTTAAATTCAAAGTTATAATGATAATATGTGAAAGTCATTCGAT
This sequence comes from Avena eriantha, assembly GCA_910589775.1. Taxonomy (NCBI): domain Eukaryota; kingdom Viridiplantae; phylum Streptophyta; class Magnoliopsida; order Poales; family Poaceae; genus Avena; species Avena eriantha. The sequence continues at coordinate 166,161,247 of OU342743.1, read as the reverse complement.
TTCTTGTCACATATAAATCATGCCTAAGTTCGGCAAAATAACTTGAACACCGTGTATTACTTGAATTTAAAGTGTTTAATGAATTGTTGAAAGTAAATACATATTCGATGTATTGTGTTTTAACAAAATGGTAATTATCATCATATGATTGTTTGAAAGTGTAAAGTAGTTTACCAAAGGAAACATGAATATGAAACTATTTGATTTGATAAAATTGTTTCATCAACAAAGGGTATAAAGATAAAATAGAATCTAATTACTTTATAAGAATGGCATAAAAGAAATTGTGAAATGCAAAGTGTTTTGAAACGTCAAAATGCAAAGCATCACAATATGATATTAGATGTCAAAATGGGTGAATAGATGGCACCAAATTAATCATTGTAGTGTAGATGTAGAGACCATTAGTTAGAAATAGTTAGCACTCAATTAGAATATATAGTGAACCATCTGGATTCATGAAAGAGGCTCCATATCTAGTATGGATCGTCGTAAAAGTTTTGGGGTTATTCGATATAACCAAAACAATAACAAATAAGTCCTTTTAGAGTATTCATTGGAAACTTTGAATACGAAATCTATAGCTGAAACCGAAAGAGAAGCAAAACTTGTATTGCTTGGATTTTGGTGCATTCTTGAGAAAGCTCACTTTTAGTGATATTTCTCGATTATGAAGCAAATGGAAGATAGTGAAAAACACGATGAGGATTCATATCCCTGCATCAGAGTATTGAGAAGTGCAACAGACAATGTTCCTGAACGATTCTCTTAACAAAGGAAAGAATCAATGATAATGATCATTGTGTTTTCCCCACTGGTGTTTTCACTACATGAAGTAGGATTCAAAATGTATCCCATATCTTGTATGGAGACATTTGTGAATCATTTGTCATGATTATTGGAATGTGACATACCTACTAACTACTAAGGAAATAATGGTAAACTAGAATTATGAGAAATCCTAAAAGCAAAAATTCACTTGAGATTAGAAAACAGTTCATTGCTGAATCTCACAAGTAAAAGGGGTTACTTGGAATTTTCCCAAATGACTGCAAATCCATAGTGGAAAAGGGGGTGAATGACAAAAGCACAATTTGTCAAGTATTGGACGAATTCAAATGAATTTGATTCAAGTATGCTAAATGTCTAATGGATTTAAAACTAGTAAAAGTACTAGTATCTCATAGTAAAACTCCAAGTTTGATATCTTATCAAAGGATTTTGAAATTGTTCAAAATAGTGAGTGGATATGCAATTTGCATGAAATTGAGTGGGAGCTATGAAAATCTTCCTAAAACAATATTTGAATGACATATTTTTGAGTGGGAGCAATATAAGTCTCAAATTCAAATATGGTAGAAACATATTTTGAGTGGGAGCTTATAGGAGTGATTCTTAAGTGTGTTAAGAATAAAAGCGCAAGTACTTATAAATAATGATTATAAGGTGTAGAAGTTGATAATAGGTGTATTATGATATTATGTAGTATTCCTGAAGGGATTTTGAAAAGGGTTTCAGAATAGAAGTTAATTAAGTAACTGGTCCTTAATAACTCAAATTAGGAATATTATTAAGTTTACCATCAATGGTTGAAAGAAAGAAAAAGGATGATCATTATCCACTATGTTGAGACATAGGTTCTACCTTAGAAAACCATGATGATAACTTAACATAATTTATGATCCAAGAAGGAACGTTTAAAAGTGATTAAGTTTGAATCACAGAACATTGAGCTAAGATTGTTCGCAGTGCCTAATAGAGAACTGCAGACATGTTTTCCAAATCCATAAAGGATGACATATCTCAAAACATAAAGGGTTATGTTATAAGGGAATATGTTGGAAACTCCTGTAAATACCGATTAAAGTCAAGTAGGAAGCAAGGTGAACAAAACATCGAAAGTTGCACAGAGTCCACTAGTGTTTCGATGGTTACATTTATAATAATAGATAAGGGTACCATATAAAGTGTTGTATAATGTTATGGTGGGGCTAGTTCACTTTTAACGTAGACTGATATGTCCCAGGGCATAGTGCCCATGAGAAAGCCCTCGAGGTTGATCTATAGTCACTGTAGGCTCCTGAATCAGGCCTCGTTCTACTGCCATAGCGACATGGCATGCACACGGATGTTATCATGTGATGATAAAGTATTAATGTCAATCAAGGTGACATTAGTAAGTTGCAAAGGATTTGGGACTGTAAAGTACAGACCCAAGACTCAACCTCTTCCAAGAGCAAGCATGTTCAGGGTACCGGATATATGGTGCCAATGATTAAGAACAAATGTAGCTAGTGTATTTGTACTCTAGTGCAAGTGGGAGACGGTTGGAAATATTCCCTAGAGACAAATAGTAATAAGGACTATAGTCATATTTCATATAGTTTATGCTTAAGTTTTATATCATGCTATAACTGTATTGAGTGGAAACATCAATACACTTGTGGTATACAAATAACCAGGGGTTCCCAGTGAAACTCTAGTAACTGGTTCATTGGTCAACAAATGATCATGTTTCCTGATCATGTGGCATTTATGCCAGTTGGAAATGGAGTCAACTCATTCAGAGAATGAGATGATGAACCAATACCCAACCTAAACATCGTGACCTGATCATGTCACAAAGTTCAAGTTACGATGATTAGAAATGGATCGTCATAGACTATTCCTTAGACCGTGAGGCTATATCAATCACTGTCTCCCGAGAGTGCTTAGATAGCATCAAGCGCCACTTGGTAATACAGTGGTTATAAAGGTGTGTTCAGGTACTCGGAGGAAATCGTAGAGGCAATATATGTCAAGAGCGGGATTTGTCCGTCCATGTGAAGGGAAGATACTCAAGGGCCCACTCGGAGAGGTTATATCCAATAGCTGCGCAGCGTGTGATTTGATCACATGGATATCACTTGTCGGAACGAGTCAGGTAGCATTGTTCGGTAACGAGATTGAACATGACATGGTGATGTCATTGATCAGATCTCGAGAAATGCAAGTATCAAGAGACAAAGGGAATAAGACACAACTGTCCCGGTTCAAACGACGAAAGATCTTCGTGGAACACACAGGGGTCACATGGCCATCCAGGTCCCGCTGTCGATCATTGGTGCGGGAGTGTCCCGACCATGTCTGGAGTGTTCCCGAACCATGGGGTATCACGCTTAAGGGCTTGATGATGCTTAGAGAGTGTTTATAGGATCGGTAGAATCGCGGAAGAATAGTAGAGAGAAAACCGGAAGGGTTTCGGTAAGTCCGGAGTGGAGGTGGAAGGTGTTCCATAACCACGGAGGCTTAATAATATGTGAATGAATGTTAAATACTGATTTAATCATTTATTCATAATTATTTAATAAAGAGAAAATCTATTTAAAAGGTCAAAAGGCTGGGCCCATAGAGATGGAGAAGGGGCAAGGGGGTTGGCCGGCTAGGCCAAGCCCCCCCCCCCCCCCCCCCCCCCCCCCCCCCGCGCAGGGCCCACTTGGGCGGGCCGGTGGCCTCCCCTCCCCCTCCTCTCCTTTAGTCCCACCCCGGCACTTTGAGGAAGGTAGTACCCCCCCTCCCCCTATATATAGTGGAGGTATTTGGCCAGATAAATACACCCAATAATCAATAAAGGTCTTCTCACTTTTGGGAGGACCTCCAATTGATATTTTCTCTCTCTCTCTCTCCCTCTCTCTCTCGTGACTATGGTCCCAAGTTCGGACTGCGCGAACGAGAGACATCTTCACCATGGAGCGTCGTCGTGCTGCGGGATTCGGATCTAGGAGCTCTACTTCCACAACTACTGTTGGATCAGGGAAGCGGGAGTCATTATCAGGCACCGGACGTGTGTAAATCCCCTCAAGGTGTCGCTCTTGAGGCACTCAAGTTGTTGGAGCCGTTGGAGCGCAAGGACTTCATCACGACCTTGAGGTCGGCTTTGGCTCGTCTACATCAACCACGCTCTCCTGAGCATTGACAACGCTTTTAGGTCTTCAAGGGTAAGTTCGCGAAAATCCCCTCCCGTTACTGTATTACTAATAGATAGGTCCTGACAGCATCAGGGGTTCAGGGGCGTAGGGTAAAAATTATTGTTTTCATATGCGGAACCCCAAAAGTTGACCCCCGTACATTCCACAGATCTTTCGTTGTTGAACGATGAACGTCGTGTCGTATTCCTTTTTTCTCTCGATACTTGCATCGTCCGAGATCTGATCAATGACATCACTATGTCGTGTTCAATCTCATTATCAACATATGTTATTTGACTCATTCCGACAATTGATATCCCTATGATCAAATCACACGCTGCGCAGCTATTGGATATAACTTCTCTGAGTGGGCCCTCGAGTACATTTTCCGTCACGCGGATGGACAAATGCCACTCTTGACGCATGTTGTCTCAGTTGTTCCTCCGAATACCAGAACACACCTTTATAATCGTCGTGTCACCAAATGACGTTTGATGCTATCTGAATATCCTTGGGTAACAATAATTGATATGGTCTCTCGGTCTAGGAAATATGACACTAGGTCATTTCTAATCATTGTAACTTGAACTTCGTGACATGATTAGGTCACGATGCTTAGGTTGGGTATAGCTCATCGTCTCATTCTCGCAATGAGGTGACTCCATTGTCAACTAGCATAAATGCCACATGATCAGGAAACCTTGATCATCTGTTGACCAATGAACCAGAGACTAAACCTTGATCATTAATTTTCTCCTCAATAGTAGGTCGACTGAAAATTTCATATTCATCATTGTAATCATCATATGTTGGAGGTCTGGTATCATCATAAGCAATAGAATAGCTATCTTCCAAAGATGGGGAACTAAAAAGATCATTTTCATAAAAAGTAGCTTCCCCAAGCTTAGACTTTTCCATAGCATTAGCAATAATGGTGTCCAAAGAATTCATACTAACAACATTGCTATTAGCATCCAAATAAAGTTCCATAGGTTTTTAAATTTTCTCTTCAAACAGTTCATGTCCTAACTCAAGATAAATATTATAAAGCTCTCTATTTTTTGTTGTTGTTTTCCATTAAGCCTAACTAGTGAAAACAAGAAACAAAAGGACAAAATTGCAGAATCTAAAGGAAATAACTTCGAGCACTCACACCGGAGGATGTGAGTACCTTTTACATTACCTCCCCGGCAACGGCGCCAGAAAATAGCTTGATGTCTACGCACTTCTATTCTTGTAGATAGTTGTTGGGCCTCCAAGTGCAGAGGTTGGTAGAACAGCAGCAAGTTTCCCCTTAGGTGGATCACCCAAGGTTTATCGAACTCAGGGAGGAAGTGTTCAAAGGTATCCCCTCTCAAGCAACCCTGCAATCAAGATACAAGAAGTCTCTTGTGTCCCCAACACACCAAATACACTTGTCAGGTCTATAGGTGCACTAGTTCGGCGAAGAGATAGTGAAATACAAGTGGTATAGATAATTATAAGTGGTAATGGTGATAGAAAATAGCTTGATGGAGTGGAAAAGACTAAAGTAAAACTGAAATAAAGATAGAAGCAAGCAAACATGTAATAGATCTAATAGCACACGGTGTTTTAGTGCTTAGAAACAAGGCCTAGGGATCATACATTCACTAGTGAACACTCTCGTATAAATATCTTCTCTATATGATACTACTCTAAACTACTCTCCGGTTGGACACTCTAATCCATGGTAGGGCTATAACAACACACCTCAAAGTTCATCTTTCCCATCTAGATAACCCCAGACTGTCACCTTGAGTACTAGATGGTTCAAACAAACACCACAATTTTATAAAGACATCCAACTCCAAATATAACTCATAACAAGTATTTGAAATCTCTAGCCTAAGTGCCACCATGGTGTGCACACTGTCAACTTCACACACATGGGGAGAGCAGAGATCTATTAAAGCACTTGAGTAGCAAGGTAGATCTATAGATTACAGGCTTATGATCTCAATAAGATCATGCATAGAGAGGGAGAGAGAGATGAACACATAGCTACTGGTAGAACCCTTAGCCTCGAGAGAGAACTACTCCCTCCTCATCATGGGAATCAACAATGGTGATGGAGATGGTGGTGGAGATCGATGGAGATGGTTCCGGGGGCACTTCCCCGTCTCGGCAGGGTGCCGAAACAGAGACTTTCTGTCCCCTGAATCTTCCCTTTGGTGGCGGCGGCGATGCGGGACTTTTCGTGGCTGGAGGCTTGACTATTTAGGGTTTTTGCATCAGGAGGCATCTTATAGGCGAAGAGGCAAGGTCGGTGGGCAGCCAGGGGGCCCACACCACCTAGTGGCACGGCTAGGGCTAGCCCGCGCCACCATATGGTGTGGAAACCCTGTGGCCCCTCTCCGTCTCTTCTTCTGGCTCCGTGAGTCTTCCGGTAAAATATCGACTTTGGCTTTTGTCCGGTCCAATTCCGAGAATATTGATTTTCTGAATTTCCTGGAACCAAAAACAACAGAAAACAGGCAACTGGCACTGTGGCACTTGTTAATAGGTTAGTCCAGGAAAGTGTATAAAAAGTACTCCAAAGTTGGAACAAAACATAAGAAAGTAGATAAAACCAAGCATGGAACATCAAAAAATATAGATATGTTAGCAACGTATCAATAGCTCTGGCGAGAGAAAACACTAACGCGGCACGGTAGGGGGCTCATCTGGGCTCCAGCTAGACGTGGCGATGGGGGCGATCGAGCTGGTAGGCGGCGGCGGTTCTAGGCATGGTCGCGGCGGCTCCTGGGGCAGCTCCAATCGACAGCGCCTCTTCTCCTCTACAGCGGCAAGCTCTGACAAAATTCCGGCGAACTGCAGCTCCCCGTGCTCCGGGGATTGGGTGAAAGGATCAGTGGTGAGAGGGGCGTGAGATGGTGTGCAGAAATGGGGTGGAGGAGGCCTCCTTTTATAGGCTCTTCAAAGGGACCGAGCGGCGTGGGCGCGGCTCGTCGGTGATGACGGTACAGGCAGCTAGTGGCGCGGCTGGAGGTAGGGGATAGTGCGCGGTCTGCTGGCGGTCATCATTCGCGTAAAGACGTGGCTAGGGGCGGGCATTTGGTCGGGCACGGCTGGTGCTCTACGCGGCAGAAGTGGCGTTCGACGCGGCGCCCGGTGGCTGTGAGTCAAGCGGCAGCGAACGGGCATGTCTGGGCACTTCCTGGGGTCATGGCGAAGCAGTGTGCATGAGCTGCAGTCGAGGCGCGGTGTGTGCACACTTGTTGGGTGCGGCGCTCTGGCGTGTGCTCGGCATGGCGCATATGCGGTGGGCGCGGCTTGCTAGGGGTGGTCCACGGCTTGGCAGCGCTCGGGAAAGGGACAGAGGGAGGCGGTAGAGTGCGGTGATCCTCCTAGGCATGGTGGGAGAGAGCGGGGCGGTCTGCTACGAGTGAACCATGGTCGGCCGGCATGGGGGTGCTTGGGTGGCTTGGCACTAGCGCATACAACAAGGGGGAGTGGTGCATTGGCCTTGGTTGGGACTAGAGGGGACAAGGGGAGTGTAAAGGGGCAAAATGGTGGACAAAGCATTGATCAAGAACAGTAATAGTTTGGGAGTTATTACTGTGCTCACTAGGTGTTTGATGAAATGGCCGAAATAAATCTACATTTGAATTTTTGATTCAATTTTTTGAGTGGTTTTGTATTAAGCTTGAGAGACTATGTTTCCTTGGGATTGCCAAGGTGAATTGGTTTGGTTGGTTTTTGAGAAATGGTGATCTTAACACATACACTTGATTCAATTTTCAATTGTCATTTAAATTGCTTTGCTAAAGGTATTTGTAAGTTTGTAAACTGGGCCTTGGCACATCTTTACTTGGTCTAGCAAGGGGTGAGAAGAGTTGAGAATGTTTCTGTTTGAAATTGACTCCTAGGAACACCTAAAGTGGCCTAGTGGATTAAAATGGTCAAAATGACCATTTGCATTATTTGATCTTATTTGATTTCTTTTTCTTTGGATTTTGTTTGTAAATTGTCTAGATGATGTGGGATTCACCTTTGAACCATTTCATATCCTTTAGAACTATCAAAAATGGCATTTTCAAACAATTCTATACTAATGCACATACACATATATTCATAATTATTTTAATAATAAAATGTTTTTGTTAACCCTAAATTGGGTGATTTGGATCTTGATAACCTTGATTAAAGTTTTGGGATGTTATAGTCTCACAGAGATCATAACTTAATGTGGCCTCCTTTTAGGTTTTGATGACAATGTCGTCAACGTAGACTTGGATATTGCGACCAAGTTGGTTCTTGAGGCAAGCCTGCATGCACCGCTGATAGGTGGCTCCTGTGTTTTTAGCCCAAAAGGCATCATGTTGTAGCAGAACACACCAAAGGGCGTTGTAAATGCCGTTTTCTCTTGGTCTTCCTCCTTCATTCGAATCTGATTGTAGCCTGAGTAGGCGTCGAGGAAGCAGAGGCGCTCGCATCCCGTAGTGGAGTCAATTATTTAATCGATCTGTGGTACCAGGAAGTGGTCCTTTGGGCAGTGCTTATTCAAGGAGGTGAAGTCCACACACATCCGCAGGATATCCGTGTCTTTTTTAGGCACGAGCACTGTGTTAGCGAGCCAGGTGCTTTCCTTGATCTCGCATATGAAATTTGCGTAGAGGAGTCTGTTGATCTCCATTCCGACTAGTTTTGCTCTTGGTTCAGACAGTCGCCATGTTGTTTGCTTGACTGGCCTTGCGTCTAGATTCACATTGAGTGAGTGCTCGGAAAATATCCTGGGAACCCCTGGCATGGCCGCTGGACACCAGGCGAAGATTTCCCAGTGCTCATAGAGGAATTCGACGAGCGCGAGTTCCTATGTGGAACTTAAGTTGTTGGCGACGAGGGCCATCTTGGTCGGGTCCGTTGGGTGGACCTGGACTTTCTTCGTGTGCACCAACGAGTCGAATGATAGTTCGGGTGAACTTGGCCTGGTCAGGGGAGGTAGACTGTTGTCTGTCGACTCCTTCAATCTTGTGAGTTCCCCCTGCATGCCGAAGGATTGGGAGATTCTGTTGAATTCCCTGTCGCAGCTGTCGGACCTCTCGAAGCTTCCATTAATTGTGATGACGCCGCTTGGACCTGGCATTTTCATCTGCAGGTAGGCGTAGTGCGGTAGTGCCATGAACCTAGCGAATGCGACACGTTTGAGGATGCGGTGGCATTGCGAAGGCTAGTCGACGACTTCAAACTCGATGCGTTCTCGCCGAAAGTTTTTCGACGTGCCGAAGATGACGTCGATGTTGATTTGGCTAGGGGATATATGCCCTTGCCTGGAACGATGCCGCGGAACGTCGTGTCTGAGACCTCCAGACAAGTCAGAGGGATCCTCATCGCACGCAAGGTACTCGCGAACATGAGGTTGATGCTGCTCCCACCGTCCATGAAGACACGACTCATATCGAAGCCTCCGATCCGCGCCTGGGCAAGGGACTTAACGCGGATGGTCGCGCTTGAAGAAGGTGATGCAGGAGTCACTTCCACTGAGGTACTCAGTGGTGGAGGGTGGGGAATTTGTCGCCAAGTTGACTTGGCGAGTGATGGCCTTCTGCACTCGATTTGAGGGACGCCCTTTTTGGATCATCATGTTGCCTATGCCCCGTGGGTATGGTTCGCCTCTGTGGTGCTCGACTGGCGCGGCCGTGGGTGGTGGTGGTCTGGGCGGTGGTGGAGGAGCTCCATGTGCCACAGCGCTTGGGGCAACTCCGTAGCCCCTTCTAACCGCATCGTGATTCATCCAAGCCAGGCCCTCGTGGAGTTTGAGAAACTCACGACAGTCCTTGAGAAGGTGGCTGGATTTCTTCTTGCCATCGTGCTTGTCAATGTAGTAGTGTATGTTGCATGGTCCGGGCAGTTTGTCCTTGATAGGTGTTGCGGGTGCTTCTTTGCGAGTGTGATGCTGCCACACTTGCGTAGTTTTTCCGCTATCGCGGTATCCACCGCTGCGATAGCCGCTATTGCGGTTGTCGTCGCATTTGTAGGCGTAGCCGACTGCGACCATATTGACGTCGGCGTGTTCATCGTAGATGCGCATTCGACGCTTGCCTCGGTGGTCGCGCATGCGCCCAAGGTCATCGTCAGCGTCGCAGTGGGTGCTGTTTTTCACCGAATCTTCTCCGTCCGCCCACCAATTCGCGATTTCCATCAAGTGGTTGATCGTTTTGGGCTTCGAGTGGCCCAGCTCCTCCCTGAGCTCTATGCGGCGAACACCACCGTTGAATGCGTCGATTGCGCGGTCCTCTTAGATGTTTTCTGCAGAGTTCTTGATGATGGACCACCCCTAGATGTACGAGCGCAGCGACTCGCCAAACCTTTGTTGGAAACCTCTTAGTTCTTTGATTGATGTAGGCCTTTTGTAAGTGCCCTTGAAGTTGCACACGAGGCTGTAGACCAGTTCTTCCCAGCTGCGAATGGATCCACGTGGGAGGTTGCTGAGCCATGCGTGAGCGACGCCCTGTAGTTGCAGCTGCAAGCATTACATGGTCATACTTTGACTCCCGACGTGGAGCCTGACAGAGGAGATATGATCCTCTAGCTAGATCTTCGGGTGCTGTAGGCCGTCGAATTTTGGGTTCTCTGATGGGAGTTTGAACCCTTTAGGCATTCGCTTCTGCCTGATGGCTCTGCTGAAGCATCTGGCGCCGTAGAGCTCCACGTCTTCTTCCTCCAAGTCATTCGAACGAGCACGTCTTGCGCGAATTTTGACGAATTTGCACTGTGTGATGTCATCACGCGCATCGTAGTCACGATCGTGTCGCTGTGAGCGGCGACGCCGAGACAGGTCATGGCTATCATCGTCGGACGGGGGCGAGGAGTAGCGTTTTGCCAGAGCCTCTATTAGTCCCAAGCCCATGATCATAGATCAGTGCATGGTAGCTCGCGGATCTCCAGTTGGCGGCTGGTTGTTGAGGAGGTACATGGTGGCCGCCATTACCGCAGCTTGTGGCGTCTTCGGGAGTATGTTGCCCCGCATATCCACTGTCATGGAGCTAAAGTCGAGGACTTTTGTGGCTTCCACGCGTTCTTGCTCGGTGCAGTGGGCCAGTCGAGATCGTCTTTTGTTGTCCAGTTACTCGTTGCCTTTGGAGGAGGATCCTCCGTGAGAGGAGAGCCCAGCTCACCGAAGGCTTGACTCGTTCGCCACCTTTTTACGCGCCTCAAGTTGCACGATTGCATGTAGCTGGCATCTGTATTCCTCTTTCAGCAGCCAATGGTAGGACATCAGCATGTCATGCGAGGTGTTGTGGGGCAGAGGATTGCCCCGTAGAGCTTCTCGACAGCGGGTCCACTCATTATCATTGAGCCTGATCAGTATACGCTCTCCGGTGTTTTTGTTCACTATGATCGGCGGTTCTCCTCCTGTTCCATTGTTGACGGGCGCGTCGTTGCCACCATTGGTGGGGTGTTGGGGGGATACCCCCGGGTAGGGACACGCTGGGGTATAAAGGCCGAATTAGCCAAGGGTCGGCAAGGCCAAAGCGGATGCTGGCCGGGTGACCTCAAGGCATGCCGAATCTCGGAGTAACCCGGACCAGGGGATGTCCACCTAAATGAGCCCCGACCGACTTAAGTTGTAAGTCGGATAGAAGAATTTAACTTGTATGCAGGAATAGGCGTGGCCGGGTCAACTATGATCCGGGTCATATCTAGCTTCTAGGAGAAGGAAGGAATCTCGCTGGTCAAAAGTAGCCTCGGTACGCACTGCATGAGCGAAGCGGACAGAGGCAGGACCACCGAGGCGTGGCCGACAGAGGTGACGGCGCCGATGTCGGCTGACGCTGGTACCGCAGAGGCACACGTAGCCTCTGCTTATGTGACACGGGGGAAAAGCAACCCGGTCGGCTTACTATTTTGGGAGGAGGCATATTCCCTGGAATATGCCTCCACGTATGCCCTAAGTGGAGACCTAGCTACCCCTATATAAGGAGGGCTAGGGCCTCTGTAGAAGGGGTTGGTTGATGGTTTTTAGGTTCTACGGGTTGAGCATTGTCCGGGTTAGCCGGTGGTGAGAGTAAGAGAGTTCCTTCTTCCTCCTCTCCCCAATACAGCTCTAGGAGCACTTGTAAATCTTGGAAGTGGAACATATATAAAACTTCTGTGTGTGGAATCACCTCACTATCCCTCCCTGGATTCCTCTAGTGCATATAGTCCCCACCTTTAGCCTATCCATGGCATCTGCCGTGACACCACCACGACATGGGGTCACTGTTTGCGACTGGTATGCTTCCGTTGGGTATGCTGCCATTGGGTGGTCTGGTGCCAGATCCGGTGCCAGCGTTTTCACGATTGGTGATGGTATCACCCATGTTGATGACAACGCACATGAAGTGTTTGGGGAAGCTGTTTCTCCCGCAACTTTCAGATCCAGAGCCATAGGCTCCATCTTCTGTGGCTAGATCACCCAGATCGGAACCGCAACTGTTGTCGATGTCCGTGCTCCCAGCTATTACCGAGGTGTTGAGCTCGCTGAGGGTGCCGATTGGTGGTGGGAACCACGATGCTAGAGCAATCGCGGGTGCCGTTGGCTGGTCAGACATGCGAAGCGTGCCTAGTTGGCCAACCTGGAAGCGGAAGCTCCCAATCGCCAGGTTGTTCCCATCGCCCACAGACTCGAAATCCAGGCGAGTGGCCGGCGTGTGGATGGTGAATTTGAAAGCGCTGAAGTGCTGTTGAATCTCCGTTGTTGCAGAGTTGTAGATCGCAGTTGATAGGGCCAAAGAAGCCACAACATCAGGACTCCCAATTCCCACAGACGGCGCCAATTGACGAGGGTTTAACTTGTCAATGCCCATTGTTATGGACTTGGATTTTGGAGAAGGAGGGAGCACTGGAGGCATCAGTCGGCTAGAAAACAAGCACACAGGGACGCATGGTTTATCCAGGTTCAGGCCTCGTAGAGGTCCCTACTCCTGCTTGTCTGCTCTTGGAATTAACGAAGGAATCGAAGATTACAGGAGTGCGCAGATGCAATCCGGCGAGGGCGGTGAAACTAGGGTTGTGATTGTCCTCCTCGCTGCCCCTCCCAGCCTTTATATAGATAGGCTAGGTCTCGGGTAGCTTGTCAAGTCGGTTACAGATTAGGGTTTGCCCCTTTAAACTTTCTATCTTAAGCTTCCTCTTGTGCTGCAAGCAATCGAAGAGTCCGTGGGTCACCCGAATCATGTATTGGGTGTTGGCAATGCCATGGGCTTCTGCCGTATCTGGACCGTATATACCAAGATCGAGTACCTGTAGGGTATACCCATGTCAGGTACCAAAAAATATCCTACATCATAAAAAGCAATGTACCACAAATAACAAAAATACATTAGTAGTATATGCAAAACGGGCAGTGCACCATACAAAAAAAAGAGAAAAGAAAACACATTGCGTTCAGAAGGCAATGCAACATAATAAAAAAAAGGTAATGCACGGCCCATACACTGCTAGGACATCACGCCGTGCACTGCGACCGAAGGCAATGCAAAACAACACAAACATGCAGTGCACGAGCACTGCCAAGATACCTCACCATGCACTGCGACTAAAGGAAGTGCATTGCAATACGAAAAGGCAGTGTGCGGACATCGCACTGCAAGTGGACCGTCTCGTGCACTGTGATTGAAGACAGTGCAAAATGGTACAAAAAGTCACTGCACGGGCGGTGCACTGCCAGAAAATCGCGTCGTGCACTTTCACCAAAGGAAGTGCAATCTAGCACAACAGGGCAGTGCACGGGCGGTGCACTTCTAGGACACAATGGTGTGCAGTGCAACCGAAGGCAGTGCAACCCAATACAACAAGCTAGTGCACGGGCGGTGCACTTCAAAGCACCGTGTCATTCACTTTAACCGAAGGCGGTGCAAAGAAGTACAACAAGGTAGCGCACTGTGCACGGGCAGTGCATTGCCGGTGCAACACTCCGTGCACTATGACCAAAGGCACTGCAATGAGTAACAACAAGAAAGTGCATGGACAGTGGACTGCTACTGCATCTTACCATTCATTGAGAACATGAGGCAGGGAAAAAAATTATCAGAACCTATCAATATGAGATCTAGTTTTGTAGATCTTGACGTGACTAAGCCAATCATAAAAACGGATATTGATTTGGACTCTCTGTTTGAGAGATAGTCCATTTTTTGTGAGCGTATCTAGAAAGAAAATGAGAATAAACTGAGTGTAGCCCTCCGAAGCTGACGCGTGGCAAGCAGGGAAAGGCGAACATGGAAACCGGAATGGACCATGTGTTGCCATGTGCTCTAGAAAAGACGACATACCCCATGGCGCGCGCGCTTTTCCTAGCGTTTGTCTATACTATTACTATTTCTATTAGTATTTATATCTTTATTTCTATTTCTATTTCTATCTTTATTTTATATTTTATATTTCTCCTATTTCTATTAATCCCTAAACTAAATAATCCTAACCAAATAAAATAATATCTAAACTAAATAATCCCTAAACCTAATAAAACTAATAAAACTTAAACTAATAAATCTAAACTCTAAAATCTAAACTAATAAACCTAAACTAATTATATCTGAACTAAGAAACAAACATAAAAAAGATTGATCATCGGAGCACTTACGTGTATAGAGCTCCGGCAAGGGGCGACACGGGGAAAGCCGCCACCGGGACGGGCGGCGTGGAGACGGTCGCGGGCGGGGCAGGACGTCGGTGGTGCGGGGATGGGTGGGCGACGCGGGAACGACCGGGAGGCGCGGGGATCCTCCTCCCTACTGGCAGCATCGGGACACTAGGCGACGCAGGGACGAGAAGCACGGGGACGGCCGGGACGCGCGGGGTCTCCTCCTCCCTGCTGGCGGCGTAGGGACGGCTGGCGACGCGGGGACGGGCGGTGTGGGGCTTCTCCTCCTAGCGGCATGGTGGCGAAGGAGCTCTGCACGACGGAGAAGACGAAGTGGAGGTGTCCCTGTTCGTGGCTCGAACCGGGAGGAGGCGGTGGGTATTTATACCCACACACTCCTTTAGTCTCGGTTTAAGCCACCAACTAGGACTAGAGGGTGGCTCAAACCGGGACTAGAGATGTTTTTGGCCGCGCGTTTCATGCGGCCGCCATAACCCTTTAGTCCTAGTTGGAGGCTCAAACCGGGACTAAATGTATTTTGTAATTTTTTTATATACAAAATCCAGAAAATAAGTAAATATTATAAACTCAATATCTATCATACTATAATGAAGAAAATTATGTATTATATATTAAAAATTTCAGAAAAAGATCTATAATTCAAATCTATTATCATACTTTGTTATACAACTAATAATTTTTTGCATATTTTCGATAAAAATGCATTAAATCATATCTTTAGCATACTTTCAAATCTGATAAAACTTTCAACATAAAAAATGTTTGAATTTGATTGACTAATCCAAAACCATTTTCTGTTTTCTAGAATAATTAGTCTAACTATTAAAACTAGTAGTTGGTACTAAATATATTTTGCGGGCCTTTAGTCCCGGCTGGATCCACTAACCAGAACTATAGATATTTCTCACCAATCTCAGAGCCATCAAGCCATGCGTCATCCTTTCCCGCCATTTCCCTATGCTTCTCGCCATGTTTTCCTGCCCTTTCCGTCTATATGTAGGTTGATTGCCATGGTCATCCACACATCCACACCTTGCTCTCTCACAACAATGGACACCACATTTTGGTCCTTTTTGACCCTCGAGGAGACCGAGGTATTGTGCGCCTCCAGCTACCCATGCCCGTCGGGCTACCGGCTGCCCGTCTACTAGATGTTGAGCATTGGAAGGGTTCTTGTCCCTCTTGTGCCTCAAGGTTCCGCCTGCTAGGTGGCCATCGCGAACAACTTCTACCTCGAGCTCACGCCGCAGCTACGGTTGGATCCCCATTGGGATCTCGACAACTACGCCACATAGAATGCCTTCTTCACTAACCAGCAGGAAAGGGAGCTCGCTAGGTACGAGGGTGATGGACCACCCCCGGTGAGCCACAACAAAGTCGGCCGCTTCATGTGGTGGGCAAACTGGACTATCACTGGTGTGATGCGCTACATCACCGAGGGAGATCATACTCGCCTGCGGCACCCGCACTTTCACCCATAGTAGAGCCACAAGAAGGGTAACGATGGTGAAGGCCGCTGGTGTAGCGGCGTCATCATCCGGGAGCCCCCACCTCCGCGCGTCGTGAATCCGAGGCCAGAGAGGCAGGTGCCCCCGGAATATACCATGGTTGACGGTCCCTGGTTCCCCCGTGCATAAGCCGGGAAGGGCGGCTGAGGATCCAGCCGCGTGCGCTTAGCAACAACGACGATGATGATTCTGAATATGACCCTGAAGCTATGTACTATAGGGCTAGACATAATTATGACTAATAAATGTCTTGTGTGTTGGTCTCTCTACAACCCTCCCGAACTATGAAGATGTTGTTGTATTCTTGTGAGTTCGCTCAAGTGCTCAAGTGCTTATTTTTTAATATTAATAAATGTCTTAGGTGTTTGCCACAACAAGTTGCAATACTACCTATTCAGAGTCAGTTTATATCCATATAAGCAGATAACCAAAAATAATGGTTTAATACATTATTACACATTACCAACATCCCCACGTAGTGTTGGAGTTTTCTTCCGCGGCATAACCATGGAACATCTTCATCAATTAATAGGAGACTTGGATCATCCTTCACTCCGAAGGGCAAAATTTCATGAAACTTGTCATAATCTTCTAACATGTCTGTCTTGTCCTATACTCCCACGATGTTTCTTTTCCCTGAAAGAACTATGTGATAATTTGGCCCATCCTATGATGTATTCGTTTGCTTATATTTTCTTTTCCTAGTTTGGCAGACATGTCCTTCACATAGAAAACATGAGCCACATCATTCGCTAGAACAAATGGTTCGTCTCTGTACGCATGATTGTTGAGATTGTTGGAAATATGCCATAGAGACAAATAATATTATGGATTATTATCACATTTCATAAAGTTTATGATTAAGTTTTATATCATGCTATAACTATAGTGAAAGGAAACATCAATACTGAAGGGTTCGCAGCACAGAAAACGAAAAATTTCCTACGATGAGAACTATACGCTAAGATCTATCTACTAGATACAAGCAACGGGTGGATATACATCCATGGAGAACTTACCCTCTAAGACAACAAAGTTTTGTTAATGAGTAGGAACTTGTGGATGATGTAGTCATACGCTTGCCGATCTCAAGATCGTGTGGAAGTCCTAGCGCAACAAACCAGCAGCGCATCCGCACTCGCACACACATTTAGGCCACCGAACAACCTCCGCCTCCTCGCTCCAGCGATGCAGCGGAAGCAACAACTCCTTCCAGATGAAATGCCACCGGGAACATGTATCTCGCTAATCCGAGACCATGGAGGGATAATTCTAGAGGGGAATAGAGATCCTTCACGAGGAGGTGTGTGGAAGAAGGGTGGGAGGGGTGGCCTTTTATAGGAGGAGGGGGTACCCCTCCCCATGGCCGGCGCCCCATGGGGGGTGACACCTCACCTCCCCCATTCATGTGGTGGTAACTCCCTCCACATTAAAATGCCCCTTTACATTCTCTTTTAAAGTCTCCACTTTAAATGCATTAAATTTCTCCAAATTTAATGGTCTCTTATTTAATAAAACTCTTTTATTAATTTTATTCAGAATTTTGTTTATTACTTTAATTAACAAACATTCACATAAAAGCCCCTGCAACATTTCAATATTACATGCAGAACCAATTTCAGCAATTTCACCCGAAACAGTTTCGGTGTCTATTGAAATAATTCCAGTGCTTTGCAATTCATTCATCTGAAACATATTTGCTCCAAATAGTGTTGGTGTCCCTTAAGTGTGTCAACCTACGGTTCATGAATAATGCAGACATGATCGAGACCCCTCTCAGATCAATAATCAGAAGCGGGACCTAGAGATCCATACTAAACCCTACACATTCTACGATGAATTTTCTAATCGTGAGAACCTTTAATGCTAGTAACTAAATCCCTTTGTCTCGCGATATATTACATGTCCGAGATTCGATCATCGGTATCTCCATACCTAGTTTGATCACGTTACCGACATGTACTCTTTTCTCGTTCCCGTGATATCACATTCTAGTGATCTCATCACTTGCTTGCAAGCTAACCAACGTGATATCACCGAGATGGCATGATGGCTCGATAACGACACCAGAAAAATGCTGGTGCGATGTTGATGTAGAGCTTGTTGGGAACCCCAAGAGGAAGGTATGATGAGCACAGCAGCAAGTTTCCCTCAGTTATGAAACCAAGGTTTAATCGAACCAGTAGGAGCAAGGAAACACCCCAAAGGTGTTGCTAGCTGAGCCTTGGCAGGGCACACTACCGGTGCTAGTAGCAACATGAAGACCTGCACAACCATAGAACTTTGTCCCCAACTTGCGATGAGGTTGTCAATCTCACCATGTTTTGTGGAAAACAAAGGATTAAACATATCGAATGGAAGGAAGTAATAGTTTGCAAAAAGTAAACACAAAGCAGTAAAATATGGTAGATTGTATGTAAAGAAAAGGACCGGAATCCATCGTTCACTAGACGTGGCTCTCCTTAAGATAGATAACATGCTGGGTGAACAAATTACAGCGAGGCAATTGACAAACACCGAGAAAGCAATACATGCATATACTAATCATCTTGACTCCTTTGGAAATGACTAGGCATTACAACATTATACATAGACCGCCATCCAACTGCATCTATGACTAATAATCCACCTTCAGGTTATCATCCGAACCCCCTCCAGTATTAAGTTGCAAGCAATAGATTATTGCTTTACGAACTGCGTGTAAAGTAAACAATATGATTGTTCTATGCACAAAGGATTGTTGTTCTCCCTAGTAGCAACAGCACATCTAGTACCTTAGAGATTTCTGTCACATCCCCAGATTACCAGATGCATGAACCCACTATTGAGCATAAATACTAACTCTTGGAGATGCTAGCATCTACTTGTCCAAGATAGCTACTAATAACGAAAATCATGCAAGATCACAAATAACAAAGACATGATAGAATCAATAATCAATCAGAAATAGCATCTCAATATCCATCAGATCCCCCCAAACACAACATGCTGAATTACAAATAGATGATCTTGATCATGAATGGAGCTCACAAGATCTAGACATGAAAGCACAAAGGAGGAGAACCAGCCATCTAGCTACTACATGGATCCGTAGGCCAAGGATGAACTACTCACGCATCACACAAGAGGCTTGCATGGTGATGAAGAAGGCCTCCAGGGTGAATTCCCCTCTCCGGCAGGGTGCCAGGAAGAGCTTCAGATCCCTCCCGATCTAGGGATGGAGACGACGGCGGCTATAGACTCTTTCGTTGATTTTTGATTGGGCCCTTAGGGTTTTCGTCCCGAGGGCATCTTATAGGCGGAAGGATAGGCCGAGGGTGTGCTAGGGTCGGCCAGACCAGCCCCTAGCGTGGGCCAGGCTGGGTCGCGTGGCCAGGTTGCGTGGTGGCCCCCTGGCCCCTCTCCGTCTCGTACTCTGGCATCTGATGACTTCCAGAAAAACATGCAGCTGGCACTGTGGCTCTTGTTAATAGGTTAGTGCAAGAAATCATATGAAAAGTACTCCAAAGTGTGGACAAAACACAAGAATGTGGATAAAACCAAGCATGGGACATCAAAAATTATAGATACATTTGCAATGTATCAACATCCCGAAGCTTAACTCCTGCTCGTCCTCGAGTAGGTAAGTGATAAAAAGAAAGAATAATTTTTGAGGTGACATGCAACATCAAAGACTTGATAAAAGTATTTGTAAAACATTCAAAGCTGGGATCATAGTACTTCAATCATAACATGAAAGACAAAGTTCTAGCAATAAGACAAAGAAACTATGATGCAACACGAAAAGGCACAAACAAAAGATTCATGAATAACAATTCTTTGCAAGACGTTTGTTTGTTTGACATAAAGAAAACATAGCATAATAGTATTCAGCTTGTCCCTTAATAGAGTAGCAAATATAATGCATAGGACACCTTCAAAGTTCATAAGAGTGACTAGATACAAATAGTTTAAAACAAGCAATATCGAGTTATGCATCAATCAACTAGTCTTGGGACAATGCATATAGAACTAAGAATGGCCACTATGCTCTCAAAGTAGGTGCATAAAGGTAGAAGGTGGAGACTCAATATAATGGTGGAAGAAAGGCCTTTTTATAAAAGGAAGTAGGGATTCAAGTCTCATAAAGAGCTTCAAAAAATTATGGTACTTATCGCTTTCAGCTCTCATTGCCCCTATCATAAGCATCTTGAAGTGACTAAGGTTAAAGTGAACAAACTATGGTGTACATGCTTGACGAAGTATAAGTTAGAAATCTCATGTCCCTTGTATACGAGGGCCGCTCCTCATGCTACTCAAGTTTAGTCACCGGTAAGTTCTTGTCATCGTAAGTACATGTGTATCATAGAGAACCGCCAACGGGGTACCCCTTACCCGATGATACGGAAGAATCCCCATATCAAAATGACAAGGCAAGAAAACAACGAGCTTCCCAGCAATCTTCTTATTTACCATGGGAATATGGTGCTTTTTTCTCTCTTTCCTCTTTTCTCAAATCTTTTTCTTTTTCTCTTTTTTCTCAATATAGGACTGTTTTTTTATAACAAGAATGCTTCATAGACAGCTCATTATGGTTTCGCTGCAGGTTTCCACCATGTCAGCATGGATTAGACTAGCAGCCCAGGCATTTCTCTAACACATATACATAACTCCATGAACTTACAAGCTCCCCTTTTATTTCACACCGACGACATCCATATACAAATGATCATGATATCAACTAGGTACAAGTACCAAGTGCAATGTTGAAAGCATTCCCCATGAAAGCATGGTTCTACTAATTCCCAACAAATAAGTGCAAGCATATACAACATAGACGACACAATGGTTCAAGTTTATTAAGGCCAAGGAAAGTAAAGTGTGCCATCAAGTTCATGAGAGCTTTAATCACTAGTTTTCTCATAACAAGTTTAATTTGGAAGGTAAACGAAAGCATGAATATACTTCGAATAGCATAAGCTAGTAGGTAGGTATGGTGGACTATTTGGAATAACTTGGTTTAGGGATTTGGATGCATGAGTGGAACTCATACTTGGTTGTGGAGGCTAGCAAAAGACTGGGAGCGATAAACTAAGAGAGCAATAATGGCCATAATCATGGAGAGCGACAAAACATCATTGATCAAAGCATAAAGTGATACTACAAGTTGAAAACTAAAGGATCATAAAGGCTATGGTGACTTGATATAGTCATAACATGGGGTGAGCATGCGCCAAGTTAACCCAAATAAAGTATCAAAGGAGAATACCACTATACTATGCTTTAATATGCTAAAACAACGCATGATTCATCCAAGGCACATTAAGCAATCTCAATTGTTTATAACAAGTCATGCTACATCAAAGAATACTAAGCATAAAGCCAAAACAATATCAAGCATGGCATGACAAAGCATAGGCCACAGTAAAAAACGAGCTCCTTTTACCACATAAGTATGAACTTTCCTACTGTTTTCCAAACCAAACCAAACTATTTGCAAACCAATGTATGAAAGAGGGGGTCCAACCAATTTATTCAGAAAACTAAGCAAACAAAAGCAAAGGAAAAACCAAAACGAAAACGAAAAAGAAGACGCTCCAAGAACAACACAATTGTGCATGAAACAATAAAAAAGAAGCGTTCGAAAGAAACCTGGGATTTTTATTGATGAAGAAGGGGATGCCTTGGGCATCCCCAAGCTCTGACGCTTGTACTTCTTGGATATTTATTTTGCTGACATGCGTGGCATCCCCAAGACTGAGCTTTAGTCCATCCTTCATCTCATTACTCATTCCTTCCATACACCTGAAATTTTTCCTACATACAAAACTTCACACATTCTTTATTAGATCCATTAGTGCACTTAGGATAAATAAGTCTTAAGGTTCAGTTATAACACAAAATAAACTTCCATTAGAACACTAGATACTGTAGCACTTCCCTCAGAAAGCTCAATTCCCCCAAAGAACTCAAAAAGGAACCAACAAGAAGCAAATGCAGGAAATGGCAGAAATCTGTCAAAACAGACCAGCAGGTAAAGACGAATTTTTTCGAAGACCTTATGTTGCTCAAATCAAAAAGTGTTGAACTAACGAAAGTTAGATAACAACCTGGGCAGAAGCACAAAATTTCACGCCTCAAAAAGACGTCCAGAGATTTTACACGAATTTTTATGGTAAAGCACGAAAATCTGTTTTAGGGCAGCAACTTTCCCAATCATTACTTCTCTCTCAATAGAGGTTACTCTTGGCACAAAAGGCAAATGAAAAAGATAAGGAGAGGTTATTACAGAGGTAATAACTTCCAAGATACATTTAAAACTTTTGGGTTATCTCCCAATAAGTACTTTTCTTTAACGCCTTTAAGTTAGGCATAAGAAGCAAGAAAGAATCAAGTGTTCTCAAATGAAGAAGCATTAAGACCAAATTTCTTGGCCTTACCTCTCTTACTTTTATTCTTAACCTTGGGGACAATATGATTGTTTGGTTGAGAAGAAAGGTGCATGGTCCCCTTCCCCACATCTATTATTTCTCCAAGAAGTTCTAATATGGACCTTCCAAGTGTAATTTGTCCTTTTCCTGCACATTCAATAACAAGATAATCAGTAGAAATCACTTTCCCAAGGATCTTTGTAAACACTCCTTCAGCTATTCCAATAGGTAACAAGATAGCATTATTAGCAAAATATATCTCTTTTCCTATTTCAGTAAGCCCCCAAGTATTCAAAGATTCATAAATATCTTTGGGCATAAGACAAAATTCAGACATGATATCACAGCGAGCTTGAAAAGTTTTAGTGTTTATCTCAATTTTTACTGTAGGGAGCCACTTTGATGGTTCAGAATTTATTGGAATATAATTGTGATGCTCCCTAAGCGTATTATATTAATGTTTTAAGCTAGTAGTGCTAGTCTCAAGAGTATTCAATCTAGCAAATATTCTTGCGAAAGAAATATTGGCTAGCAAGTTGTAAGTGAGGATCAATTTCTTTATAGCATTAATAGCATCATCCTCATTACATTGGAGGAAATCTCCTCCCACAACATAATCTAAAGAATATCTATAGCAGAGAGCAATTCCAAGGTAAAAACTGCTAAGGAACAAACTTTTAGTCATTTTAGGCTCAGTTTTTTCATGTAGATCAGAGATTCTAGACCAAGCTTCCTTGAAACTCTCTTCCATTCCTTGTTTAAAAGTGAAAATCATTTCCTCGGGTGACATAGTGATTGGAGCAAGGCTAGACATAGTGGCAACTTAAAAAAGGAACTAAGTTTTTTGTGTTTTTCAAATAAGAAAGCAAACTAGTAAAACTAATTTTGTGTGTGTTTTTGATAAAGAAACAAGAAAACAAATCAAAAAGAAACTAAGCAAAACAAAAATAACAAAGTAAAGAGATTGGTTATGAGGGACTGCCCTTGTGAAGATGTCCTTGACTCCCCGGCAACGGCGCCACAAAAATGCTTGATGGCTCGGTAACGGCACCAGAAGAATGCTGGTGCGGTGTTGATATAGAGCTTGTTGGGAACCCCAAGAGGAAGGTATGATGAGCACAATAGCAAGTTTCCCTCATTTATGAAACCAAGGTTTAATCGAACCAGTAGGAGCAAGGAAACACCCCAAAGGTGTTGCTAGTTGAGCCTTGGTAGGGCGCACTACCGGTGCTAGTAGCAACCTAGAGACCTACACAACACAACCACATAACTTTGTCCCAAACTTGCGATGAGGTTGTCAATCTCACCATGTTTTGCTGAAAACAAAGGATTAAACGTATCGAATGGAAGGAAGTAATAGTTTGCAGAAAGTAAACACAAAGTAGTAAAAGATTGTAGATTGTATGTAAAGAAAAGGATCGGGATCCATAGTTCACTAGAGGTGGCTCTCCTTAAGATAGATAACATGCTGGGTGAACAAATTACAGCGGGGCAATTGAGAAACACCGAGAAAGCAATACATGCATATACTAATCATCTTGACTCCTTTGGAACTTCGTTGGGCATTACAACATTATACATAGACCGCCATCCAACTGCATCTATGACTAATATTCCACCTTTAGGTTATCATCTGAACCCCCTCCAGTATTAAGTTGCAAGCAACAGATTATTGCTTTATGAACTGCGTGTAAAGTAAACAATATGATTGTTCTATGAACAAAGGATTGTTGTTTTCTCCCTAGTAGCAACATCACATCTAGTACCTTAGAGATTTTTGTCACTTCCCCAGATTTCCAGAGGCATGAACCCACTATCGAGCATAAATAATAACTCTTGGAGTTGCTAGCATCTACTTGGCCAAGATAGCTACTAACAACGGAAAGCATGGAAGATCACAAATAACAAAGACATGATAGAATCAATAATCAATCTGAAATAGCATGTCAATATCCATCGGATCCCCGCAAACACAACATGCAGAATTACAAATAGATGATCTTGATCATGAACTAGCTCACAAGATCTAGACATGAAAGCACAAAGGAGGAGAACCAGCCATTTAGCTACTACGTGGATCCGTAGTCCAAGGATGAACTACTCACGGATCACGCCGGAGGCTTGCATGGTGATGAATAAGGCCTCCAGGGTGGATTCCCCTCTCCGGCAGGGTGCCGGGAAGAGCTTCAGATCCCTCCTGATCTAGGGATGGAGACGACGGCGGTTACAGACTCTTTTGTGGATTTTTGATCGGGCCCTTAGGGTTTTCGTCCCAAGGGCATCTTATATGCGGAAGGAGAGGCCGAGGGGGTGCTGGGGTCGGCCAGACCACCGCCTGGCGCGGGCCAGGCTAGGCCGCACGGCCAGGTGGTGTGGTGGCCCCCTGGCCCCTATCCGTCTCATACTCTGGCATCTGATGACTTCCGAAAAAATATGCACTTTAGCTTTTGTCCCATCCAATTCCGAGAATATTCATTTTTTGACTTTCCTGGAACCAAAAACAGCAGAAAACAGGCAGCTGGCATTGTGGCTCTTGTTAATAGGTCAGTCCGAGAAATCATATGAAAAGTACTCCAAAGTGTGGACAAAACACAAGAAAGTGGATAAAACCAAGCATGGAACATCAAAAACTATAGATACATTTGCAATGTATCAGCGCCTAGAGAATATCTATTCGTCATCGGCATGGACAAATCCCACTCTTGATCCTTGAGCCTCTACATAACACTTTCGTAGCACTAAACGCACCTTTATAATCACCCTTTCACGGTGTGATGTTTGATGTTATCAAGATACTCTTACAGTGTTAGTGATTAACATTATCTCATGGTCTAAGGACTAGGATTACTTTGTTAGATTTTATAGCAATATAAACACAATGACTTTGATCGTAATGCTATACTTCGAATGAATGTTCATCACATCATTCCACTAATGTTGTGACCTCGTTATTAACAACATCCAATGTCCATGATCAGGAAACCTTGATCATCTTGTTAATCAATGAGCTAGTTTATAAGAGAGGCATAACTAGGAACTTTCCTTTTGTTTATTAAACACACATGTATTAACGTTTCCAAATTAATACAATTATAGCATGCAAAATAAACATCTATCATATACTTGGGATATGTATAATAACAACTTTATTATTGCCTCTTAGGGCATATTCCCTTTAGTCTCCTACTTGCACTAGAGACAATAATCTAGTTACATGGTGATAAATCTAACACCCATGGAGTTCTAGTGTTGATCATGTTTTTCTCTAGGGAGATTTTTAGTCAACGGATCGGCCCTCGAATCGGCCCTATGCTCTTCTTCACTGTAACACCCTCGAATCGGCCCTATGCAAGTTTTAGCCCTTTTTCGCCAAACCCGCATAGAAACGATTCAAGGACGACCACCAGGCACTTTCGTGCGGGTGGAAAATGAAGTAATACCATTACACAACAGTCCTCGATGGGACCCACAGAACAAATATATATATACAACACCGACTCCAAGAGTCAAGAATACAGATATACAGTACAAAGATCCAAATCACCTTGAAATCGCTACAGCGTCCGAGTATGGACAAGATGCAAATGGGGCTAAGAGCCCTAAAGAATAACCAATGGTGTCCATAACCCTGCCCAGGCCAAGCCGTAAGGATAACCCGGCTAACAACGTCGATCTCAAACCTGCTAAAACAAAAGGGATGCCAACAAAGGACAAAGGAAAAAGAGGAGCGTCAGTACTGAGGCCAGTACACGACGAGGCTAGAATTCAGCGGCTCTCGCCTACATAGGTATGGTGGACTGAAGCGGCAGCGAAGCATGCACTAAAGAACCTATAGAGACTCGATAAACTGTCGTCTATTAGAGAGAGATAAGAAAGACCTATTCGGAACCAACCTTATACTAACACCAATCATACCCATCCTGGCATTTCCCCCTCGAGACCAAACGAGGAAGTCAAACCGAGGATCTCACACAGTTGGCAGTTTTATCCATTCCATTATAGTTGAAGCACTTACTAGTCAGATATAGATAGCATGAGTCATCCTGATAGCATAAGTAGTGGGCAGTTTTAGTTAACCATCCAGTTGTAGTTGCAATACTTACTGGTCAGATACAATTAGCATGTGACATCCCAAACCCAGCAGTTGTTGGCACTTTTATTACATTCCATTGGAGTTGCGATACTTACTAGGCAGGTCTAACATCACACGATGTACCCCAGTTCCACCAGGTGTTGGCACTTTTAGTATCCATTCTATTATAGTGAAGCTGATTACTAGTCACATATTAAGTCAAATTTATAGCACTACTTTAGTTATGCTTGTCTATGATCGAGATACTGTGCTCCAAGTCATCCATAACCGTGGACACGGCTTTCAGAAAGATTTACCCTGCAGGGGTGCACAAATAGAAACACACACACGATCAACCTCGGAAAAACTAACTCAAAACCCAACGAGGCTTTCACGACAAAGCAATCACAGGATTCATAAATTTTTTAGGGGGGCACCCCACTAAGCTACTCGGAACGAAGTTGGCCGGCTCCGGAACGGAACCAGGGTTTGTGATGACGGCTATAAATGACTGGGAACCCGAAAGTGTGACTGGACTTGTCGATACCGTGAAAACGTGGCACGATCCAAAACAGTACAGGTGCTCCATGCACAATCTTAAATAAAGCAGTAAAGCGTGGCATAAGTACAACATAGTAATAAAGCCCCAAACAAGTTTGTGGCCCTAAGAAATAAGAAATGAATCAAGCTCTGGCTAAGGGGGATTCATAGACTCTCCCGGATGTGGATAGTGCGAATAGTCAAGGAACAGGTATCAAGCACTCGGGGCCTACGGGACACAAGTGGACATGAAAACCAAATCGCATATATTGCCCATCGGTGCCTCTTTCATTAGTTATCCCAGCAATTTAATAGTTGTATTTAAAGTC
The DNA here is from genome assembly GCA_910589775.1 of Avena eriantha. NCBI lineage: Eukaryota > Viridiplantae > Streptophyta > Magnoliopsida > Poales > Poaceae > Avena > Avena eriantha. Next base: position 166,133,832 of record OU342743.1, on the reverse strand, counting down.
ATGATCATCTCCACCATTAAGCATCTCCACCATTAAGCATCTCCACCATTAAGCATCTCCACCATTTATAATGTGCCAACTTTCCGTCAACGGAGGAACAACAACGACACGAAGCAACACAGAAGCAAGCAACTATGACTCGCAAGGTCGACTATCTATCAAACAACAGGCAATAGGATGTGTCCATGACAATATAGAGGCTGCAAGGAGTATGAATGGTACATGGAAACTAAAGCATCGCAATACGGGTAGCAATAGATCAACAGGAGGAAGTAAAGACTATAAATACAAAATAGGTAGAAAGGGGGAGAATGCTCGCCTGGGAAACATAGCCGAAGATACATTATCCGAAGAACTTGTCGATACTCGCATCAACTCAACGGCCTAATCCGCGAAGAACCAAAGCACTAAAAGAAACACCGGATGCACTATTTAATACTACGGCAAAAGACCGAGCATGATGCATGTATGATGCATGACATGGCCAAGATGCGGTGCAACTAGACAATATTAAGCGGAACCGGGGTCCCGAAAAATTAATTAAAAGGTTCATGTTGTTTAGGCAACCCGCAATTTAAATGTTGGCTTAACAAGGCAAAACATGTCATCGATTCCTACACAAATTTAAATGGAGGCGGTATAAGACAAGAATAGCCCGCATATAGTCTCCATATTTAATTATTAGGTGAATCGATAATATACCCCCCCCCCCAACAATTGAAGATGTATGCAATATGATAAATTTATATGAAACAAGTGACAATGTCATATATTATAAAATATAGGGGTCTCGGATAGGGGGTCACACATTGGGGGAAGGGGTCGGCGAACTTGGTTCCGAGGGTTCGACGGAGTTCGGGATCGGTCTTCAGGGATCTTCGGGTTCGAGGATCGGGTCTTCGAGATGGAGAACTTGCCATTCCGAGATAGGGCTTCGAGTCACCGTATCCGGGAAGCAGAACTCGTGGTTCCATGTCGATGACCTTAGTGTACCATCTTGTGTATTGGTTGCAAACTTGGGATCAACGTCAGGGTCTTCGAGTGGCGCCATGTACACTCTTCGATATCATCGGCATCTAGTAGGGAGATCTTGATGTGCCTTGTCAGTGCTTCGGTTAACCGCTATGCTTGGGTAATGTTGGCGACTGCTTCGGTTCCTGATACATCACAGACGTCAGTGGTTGTCCAGCAGTCAATCGGTAGTGCTTTTCTCCATCTTGGCTGAACTGCAGGGAAACACGGGTTGCTTGGGGTAGAACGGACACAGCAAAGAGACCAAAAGAGCACTGCGTCAAATAGCTTGAGGGCACCTGTGGCAGAACGACTTGGCGAGTTTGGGACGGCGCAGCACTGGGCATGCCAGGTCGAGATGGGGGCCGGAGGACAGGGCAAGGCGGTTGTGGGAACGACGCGGGAGGCAGGCGAGAGGCAGAGGAAGCTAACGCTGCGAGGACGAGCGAGTGGCGCGGACGCTGCGCATGGCGCCCTGCCCGCTGGCATCAAGGGCGAGCAGGGCTCGAGCAGAGGAGGCAGGGTCGAGGATGGGGCTCGGGGTGAGGGGCAGCACCCAGGTCGAGGTGGTGGAGGACGGCAAGGTCACCGATGGCGGTACACGTGTGCTGAACGACGCCAGCGTCCGTGCAGATCCTACAGGACAAAGCAGAGAAGGTCAGGCCACCCGGCGGCGGAGGATGGTCGACGGCAGGTGGGCTCGAGAGGAGGCTCGGTGAGCTTGGTGAGTGGCACCGCCGGCTAGATCCAGAGGCAGGGCGACAACCTGATGGATGGCGAGGAGCGGGCGCCGAAGACGAGCATGGGGTGGCACCATACGGGCCAGAGAGGAGGTCGGCGAGCTTGGCCATGGCGCTGACTCGAGAGGGGATCCGCGCGCAGGGCAGTGCTGCTCCGCGGCGGTGAGGGCGAGGTCGCGCGAGAGGGCGGCCGTCAGAGGAGGCGTCCTTGGCAGCATTGGGGGTCATGGCCGGCGTCACGCAGGAAGGGGCGGCCGGGGCTGACGCAGGAGGGGCCAGTCGGCGACGACACCATGATGCAGAGGAGGCGGCGCTCTGCTCGAAGGGGAGGCAAGGGCGGCCCGGATCTTGCGGCTGGCGGCGACGCTCAGGAGCAGAGAGATGGGGTCTGGGGAGAGAGACGCGAGGTGAGAGGGGGATCCTGAGCGGTGGTGAGGTGGGAACGGGCTGTGAGGTGGGGCCAAGGGTTGAGTGCAAAGTACGCTCTACGCGGGCGGGGTGGCCAGGGTCGTGCGGTGGTCGCGGGATCACGAGCGTGCCGTGCGCACTACGTTTGCGTGGTGGGGCCAGGGAAGGGGAGCGGGGTGGTTGGCGACGTGTACGGGAGATGTTTGAGTCGTGTGGGGGCGTGCGACGCGGGTGGCCTGGCAGAGTGGTGGCTGGGTGGGATGCGGGACTAGGGCAGGCGAGCGTGTCGTGCACGTCCGCGCGTGTCGGTAGCTAGGTGTGTACTGGCGACGATGAGGGTAGGATTAGGGTTTAGACTAGGGTTCTTTTGGGCCGGGTGGTAGGCGGTTTGGCCTGGTTGGGCCTCTGGTCTGACCGGCTGGACTGCCTCCCCGGGGTTTTATAAATACTGTTTTCTTATATATTTGTTCTCTTTTATTTTAAAGACTTTGTAAATTATTTTTAGACAAAACAAAATATTCGGATGAGGCCGGGGTTTTAATTTGAAATAAAGACGGGGCGTTTAGAAAATAAAACCAGACTTTTTGAAAATAGTTTTCAAACAAACCATGCATGATGATGACGATGCTCAAATGCAATGTGGCATGATGACATGAGCATGCGGTCATTATGCTCTAATGCACGGAAACACAGCGATTTTCTAGTAGTGGTTTTAGCGGGGCGCCACATTCACCTCTGTATACAAGAAACATTTCCTTAGTTATTCTCAAGTACTTAAGTATATTCTTGACCGCTATCCAGTGTTCCAAACCTGGATCAGATTGGTACCTACTAGTCAAACTAATAGCATGTGCCATATCTGGTCTTGTACATAGCAGGTCATACATTATGGAGCCTATGGCTGAAGCATAGGGGATTTTATCCATTATCTCTCTTTCTTCCGTCGTAGCCGGACTTTGAGTCTAACTCCATGTCTTGCCTTGCAACATAGGTAAGAACCCCTTCTTACTTTCGTCCATTTTAAACTTCTTTAAAATCTTATCAAGGAATGTACTCTGCGATAGCCCTATTAGGCGTCTCGATCTATCTCTATAAATCTTTATGCCTAATATATATGACGCTTCACCAAGGTCTTTCATAGAAAATTTGTTGTTTAGATAAATTTAAACACTGTTTAAAAGATCTATATCATTTCCAATCAATAACATGTCATCCACATATATTATAAAAAATGCCACATTTCTCCCACTCACTTTCTTGTAAATACAATCCTCTCGATAAGTTTGGACAAATCCAAACTCTTTGATCACCTCATCAAAGCAGAGATTCCAACGCTGTGATGCTTGCTTCAGTCCATAGATTGATCGTTGAAGCTTGCACACCTTGTTAGCATCCTTAGGATCGACAAAACCTTTTGGTTGTATCATATACAACTCTTCTTCAATATTACCATTGAGGAACGTAGTTTTGACATCCATCTGCCATATTTCATAATCAAAATATGCAGCAAGTGCTAACATAATTCTAACTAACTTTAGCATCGCTACGGGAGAGAATGTCTCATCTAGTTAACTCCTTGAATTTGTCAAAACCCTTTTTTGATAAGTCGAGCTTTATAGACAGTTACATTACCATCAACATCAGTTTTTCTTTTGAAAATCCATTTATTATCAACGGCCTTTCGGCTGTGAGGTAAGTCCACCAAGGTCCAAACCTGGTTTTCGTACATGGATTCCATCTCGGATTTCGTGGCTTCTAGCCATTTGTTGGAATCCGGGCTCATCATCGCTTCTTCATACGTCGCAGGGTCATCGATTTCATCAACCATGAAATTCACAACAGGATTCTCGTACAGTTCAGGAGTTGCACGTGTCCTGCTTGACCTGCGAGGTTCCGTAGTGTCCTCTTTCGGAGTTTCATGATCATTATCATTAGTTCCTTTTTCATTTGGTGAAGTCAACTCCGTAACGACTTCCGGTGTTGTGCCACTCGCCATTTCATGAAGAGAAGGTTCAATAACCTCTTCGAGTTCTACCTTTCGACTACTCACACCTTTTGCGAGAAACTCTTTCTCTAGAAAGGATCCATTCTTGGCAACAAAAATCTTGTCCTCGAATCTGTGATAGAAGGAATACCCAATTGTTTCTGTAGGGTATCATATGAAGACGCATTTTTCCGCTTTGGGTTCGAGTTTATCCGACTGAAGTTTCTTCACATAAACATCGCATCCCCAAACTTTAAGAAATGACATCTTAGGTTTGTTTCCAAACCATAATTCATACGGTGTCGTTTCGAGGGATTTAGATGGCGCCTGATTTAAAGTGAATGTAGTGGTTTCTAGTGCATAACCCCAAAATGACAGTGCAAGTCAGTCAGAGACATCATAGATCGAACCATATCCAATAGAGTACGATTACAACGTTCCGACACACCGTTACGGTGTGGTGTTCCGGCAGGCGTGAGTTGTGAAACTATTCCACACTCTTTCATGTGTGTGCTAAACTCGTAACTTAGATACTCACCTCCACGGTCAGACCGCAGAAATTTGATCTTTCTATTAGGATGATTTTCCACTTCATTCTGAAATTCCTTAAACTTTTCAAAGGTTTCAGACTTATGTTTCATCAAATAGATATACCCGTATCTACTCAAATCATCCATGAGAGTAACAAAATAACGATATCCACCTCCCGCCAACACACTCATTGGACCGCATACATCAGTATGTATGATTTCCAATAAATCTGTCGCCCATTCCATTGAACCAGAAAACGGTGTTCTAGTCATCTTGCCCATAAGGCATGGCTCACATGTATCAAATGATTCAAAATCAAGTGATTCGAAAAGTCCATCAGAATGGAGTTTCTTCATGCATTTAACACCAATATGACCTAGACAGAAGTGCCACATATATGCAGATATATCATCATTAAGTTTAATCCTTTTAGCATCAACATTATGGATATGCGTATGAGTACTATCGAGATTCAACAGAAATAAACCATTCAGCACGGGTGCATGACCATAAAAGATATTATCCATATAAATCGAACTACCATTGTTTTCTGATGTAAACGAATAACTGCTTTGCAATAAACACGATCCGGATACAATGTTCATGCTCAGCGTAGGCACCAAATAACAATTATTTAAGTTTATCACTAATCCCGATGGCATATGGAGAGGCAGCGTTCCGACGGTGATCACATCAACTCTTGATCCATTGCCGACACTCATCGTGACCTCATCCCTTGCTGGCTGTCGCTTGTTCTGTAGCCCCTGTATCAAGTTACATATATTAGCAACCAATCCGATATCAAATACCCAGGTGTTACTGTGAATACTAGTCAAGTACACATCAATAACATGTATATCACATATACCTTTGTTTGCCTTGCCGGCATTCTTGTCTGCCAAATACTTGGGGCAGTTACGCTTCCAATGGCCAGTCCCCTTAGAATAGTAGCACTCGATATCAGACTTAGGGCCAGCTCGGGATTTCTTTTTAGGCACAGCAACAGATTTGCCGCCCTTCTTTCCCTTCTATTTACCCTTCTTGTCTTTCTTGAAACCGGTGGTCCTATTGACCATCAACACTGGATGTTCTTTCCTAATCTCCACTTCTATAGTATTAAGCATTGACAAAAGCTCGGGGAGAGTCTTCTTCATGCCATGCATGTTATAGTTCATCACGAAGCTCTTGTAGCTAGGTGGCAGAGATTGGAGAACATGATGTATGCCTAAATCAATGCGAATCATTGTTCCCAAGGACACAAGCTTATCAGCGTACCTAGACATTTTGAGTACGTGCTCACTTATGGAGTTGTTCTCTTCCATCATGCAACTAAAGAACTTTTATGAAGCATTATAAGTCTCTACGGCAGCATGGGTATCGAAAATCATTTTCAACTCACCCATGGTATCAAAGGCATTGCCATTTTCGAAACGCTTTCGAAGTTCTGGATCTAGCCCGTATAGTATGCTGCAATGAACTAAGTTATGGTCCTCCTGACGAGTTATATAGACATTCATTTCCAAGTTAGGGGCATCAGGAGCTAGTGGGGGGCCTAGCGGCGCATCTAGCACATATTGCTTTTGTGCAGTAGAGAGGAGAATCCTCAAATTCATGGCCCAGTCGGTGAAGTTGCTACCATTTGCAGCAAGTTTATCTTTCTCCATGAACACATTGAAATTAAAAGCAGGTGGTGCCATCTACAACAGAATTTGTAAAGTTTATTTAGACTAAGTTTATGATAGATTGAGTTCAACTAAAATCCCACTAAAAAACAACATCCCTCGTGTATTTTTAGTGATTACATGAACCAAATTCACTACACCAAGTCCGATCATCACGTGAGTCGGTGTAGCTTCAAAGACGAGCATCTATATGGGCATCATATCAACAATATGACTCATGCTTAACCTTTCGGTCCGTGTTCCGAGGCCATGTCTGTACATGCTAGGCTTGCCAAGTAAGAACCTTAGTACTCGCGTGTGTAAAACTGTCTTACACCCGTTGTATGAAAGCGCAGAGTCGAGTACACCTGATCATCACGTGATGTCTCGAAATACGATCCATAGAACGGTGCATACTTAAGGAAGAACACATTTTTATCTTGATATTTAAATGAGGGATCATCTTATAATGATACTAAAATGCCAAACAAGAAATATAAGATGCAAACATCATATGTGTAAAGTCAAATGATATGGTTCTTGCATTTGATCACTATCATATGCATCGTGGTAGGATCTTTATCATTCCTTTGTGTGTAAGGCCAAGGTCTATGGAACTTACACGTTAGGTGTGTTGTAAGAGTACCAACTATACATCAACTTACAACATTACCATATCATGACACAAGCCCAGCAACGATCTAAACTAGACGCCTCTAATTTATCAATCAAGTTTTACATGGCTTAGGGCTTTCGAAGATAGAACTTTTCTTACCTACGATGATAACCAAATTATTAGCAACTAGTTGTAAATCAGATATTGACTATACTAGGAGAGACAGACACTTGCCAGCCACTTATGCAAAACTAGTTGCATGTCAGTCGTAGAACCGGTCTCATGTGCGATGACATGTAAGGTTGGTCCGGGCCGCTTCATCCCACTATGCCACCAACATCCAAAGTACTTATAAGAAGCAATAACATGATCATCTCCGCCCACATACTCTTATGTGTTCTACCCGTGCAAAGCACCTACGCATAGATCAGGCTCTGATACCACTGAAGGGTTCGCAGCATATAAAACAAAAATTTCCTATGATGAGAACTATACGCCAAGATCTCTACTAGATACAAGCAACGGGTGGATATACATCCATGGAGAACTTACCCTCGAAGACAACAAAGTTTTGTTAATGAGTAGGAACTCGTGGATGATGTAGTCATACGCTTGCCGATCTCAAGATCGTGTGGAAGTCCTAGCGTCGCAAACCAGCAGCGCATCCGCACTTGCACACACGTTCAGGCCACCGAAAAACCTCCGCCTCCTCACTCTAGCGATGAAGCGGAAGCATCAACTCCTTCCAGACGAAATGCCACTGGGAACATGTATCTTGCTAATCCAAGACCATGGGGGAATAATTATAGAGGGGGAGAGAGATCCTTCACAAGGAGGTGTGTGGAAGAAGGGTGAGAGGGGTTGACTTTTATAGGAGGAGGGGGGTACCCCTCCCTGTGCCCGGCGCCCCATGGGGGGTGACCCCTCACCTCCCCCATTCATGTGGTGGTAACTCCCTCCACATTAAAATGCCCCTTCACATTCTCTTTTAAAGTCTCCACTTTAAATGCATTAAATTTCTCCAAATTTAATGCTCTCTCATTTAATAAAACTCTTTTATTAATTTTATTCAGAATTTTGTTAATTACTTTAATTAACAAACATTCACATAAAACCCCCTGTAACATTTCAATATTACATGCAAAACCAATTTCAGCAATTTCACCCGAAATAGTTTTGGTGTCTATTGAAATAATTCCAGCACTTTGCGATTCATTCGTCTGAAACTTATTTTCTCCAAATGGTGTTGGTGTCCCTTAAGTGTGTCACCCTATATTTCGTGAATAATGTAGACATGATCGAGACCCCTCTTAGATCAATAATCAGAAGAGGGACCTGGAGATCCATACTGACTCCTACACATTCTACGTTGACTTCTCTAATCGTGAGAACCTTTAACGCTAGAAACTAAATCCCTTTGTCTCACGATATATTACATGTCGGAGATTCGATCATCGGTATCTCCATACCTAGTCTGATCTCATTACCGACATGTACTCTTTTCTCGTTCCCGTGATATAACATTCTAGTGATCTCATCAATTGCTTGCAAGCTAACCAACATGATTTCACCGAGAGGGCCCAGAAAATATCTATCCATCATCGGGATGGACAAATCCCACTCGTTATCCATGAGCCTCTATATAACACTTTCATAGCACTGAACCCACATTTATAATCACCCTTTCATGGTGTGACATTTGGTGTTATCAAGTTACTCTTCCGGTGTTAGGGATTGACATGATCTCATGGTCTAAGGACTAAAGTTACTTTGTTAGATGTCATAGCAATATAAACACAATGACTTTGATCATAGTGCTATACTTTGGATGAATGTCCATCACATCATTCCACTAATGTTGTGACCTCCTTATTAACAACATCCAATGTCCATGATTAGGAAACCTTGATCATCTTGTTAATCAACGAGCTAGTTTATAAGAGAGGCATAACTAGGAACTTTCCTTTTGTTTATTAAACACACATGTATTAACGTTTCCAAATGAATACAATTATAGCATGCAAAATAAACATTTATCATTGAAGGGGTTACGCGTATGAAAATAATAACTTTTACCCTACGCCCCTGAACCCCTGAAGCTGCCAGGACCTATATATTAGTAATACAGTAACGGGAGGGGCTTTTCATGAACTTACCCTTGAAGACCGAAAAGCGTTGTCAACGCTTAGGAGAGTGTGGTTGATGTAGACAAGCCGAAGCCGACCTTGTGCTCCTTTGGCTCCAACGACTTGAGTGCCTCAAGTGCGAATCCTCGCGGGGAGTTACACACGTCCGGTGCCTGACGATGACTCCTGCTTCCCCGATCCAGCAGCAGTTGCGGAAGTAGAGCTCCCGGATCTGAATCCCGCAGCACGACGACACTCTGCGGTGAAGATGTCTCTCGTTCGCGCAGTCCAGACTTGGGACCACGGTCACGAGAGAGAGAGGGGGAGCGATAAAATATCAATTAGAGGTCTCTCAAACATGTATCGAGTCTTAGGGTCGTTGCACATCACCGTAGAACCCCAAAACTGTGGGCAATAACTCATGAAAACGACCATAATATGCGAAATCGGCATTTTTTGGTTAAAATTGTCAAACATGTATCGGGTCTAATGGTCGTTGTAATTCGCCCTGAAACCCTAGAACTGTGGAATAGCTCATGAAAACCGTCATAAGACACAAGAACGACGAATTGTTGGTCATCCCCTTAAACATGCATTGGGTCTAATGGTCCATGCAAATCCCCATGGAGCACCAAAACAGTGTGGAATAACTCATGAAAATGACCCTAAAACGCGAAAACGATGACTTTTTGGTCATAACTCTCAAACATGTATCGGGTCTTAGGATCGTTGTAAATCCCCCAAGAGCACCAAAACAGTGTGCAATAGCTCACGAAAACGGCCATAAAACGTGAAAAACGACGAGTTTTTGCTCATAACTCTCAAACATGTATCGGGTCTTAGGGTCGTTGTAAATCACCCTGGAACCCCAAAACTATGGGCAATAACTCATGAAAACGGCCATAATATGCGAAATCGACAATTTTTTGGTTAAAATTGCCAAACATGTATCGGGTCTAATGGTGGTTGTAATTCGCCCTGAAACCCTAGAACTATGGAATAGCTCATGAAAACGGTCATAAAACATAAGAATGACGAACAGTTGGTCATCCCCTTAAACATGCATCGGGTCTAATAGTCCATGCAAATCCCCATGGAGCACCAAAACAGTGTGGAATAACTCCGATTGGCGATATTGTAAGACTATTGCTATCAATCTTATGATTTTCATTACAATGTTTGTGATTGTTGATCTCATCTCTATGTGTGAGTAATTCTCCTTGGGCTAAGGGCTTTAGCCTAGCCATGTAGCAATTGTGCATGTTGTTTGTCATAGATGGGATCATGTATTAGTTTGTATGACGTGATGAATATTGTATCCTCTCTTGCCTCAATCCAAGGACTTGTCAGGTACCCAAGACCCTAAGGGTTGAGCCAGGTATAGGGAGTATGAGTGATGACTGATCCGCAGGTTGGGAACCCTAGTGACAAAAGGGGTAGTATGGATGTATGTGAGGGATTTGCTTGGGATTAACGGTGACATCACTATGCATATCATTAGTTATCTTTCTTCTATGGATGAGACTACTAGCTTATTGCTATAAGAGGTTGCGGAGGCAATAGCTATTATGGATGCATTGTCCACATATAATTTATCTTGCTCTAACAAGTACACGCATACTTTATTTCTATATTTTATTCCCATCAGATGTTTTGCATAGCTACAAGTGAAACCAAACGCTCTAGTCCCTCTCTCTCCATCATCGACAACAACAAAAATACGCAAGCTATTGGTCCGGTAAAAACACAAAAGGAATTCTAAAATTCCCGAAAGTTCGTTAAAGTAACTTCACTATGCATTCACTTCCCGAGGATTTGAGAACCTAGGTCTACTAGGGAAAAAGAAGCTACACTACATTCGTAATCCGGATCGAAGGTATGAACTATATACATCAACATGCACAATTTCCAATAATTTAGTCATTCGTTCCTCTTTAGCCTATGAGCGGAGTTTTAATTATGTCGAGGAAAGTCTCACAAGCATCATTTGATCAAAACCAAAGATTCCAAAAATCCATAAACATGGAATTTCTTCATGTCTTTCCAATATAATTTAAACAGCGATGTCACTTTATAAGTGATCTTTCAATCATTTGTCTTGCGACATTTTAGCATTAGTTTTATGGACGTGATTTCTCCAACTAGACTTGTAAAAGTTCATCCATCTAGGACGGAGAATCTAGTGTAGCCTCTGGACCAGTCTCCGGAGGGGCCTTCAGATTGTCCCAAGGCCCGGTGCAGGGGGTCAGACCGAAGAGAGAGCCGGAGTCTCCGGTGGCTTCAGGCCGGAGACTTTGGCAGGCCAGAGACTCTGATGTGCACAGACCGAAGACTCCGGTCTGAGAAGCTCCAACAGCTTCCGCTTCATGCTCTGCTCCTCATTCTCCATCCTTGGGTGCTTGGTGATGTGTCGAAGCTTCGTATCCCTCTAGGGTGAATTCCCCTCTCTGGCAGGGTGCCAAGAAGAGCTTTAGATCCCTCCCGATCTAGGGATGGAGATGACAGCGGCTACAGACTCTTTCGTGGAATTTTGATCGGGTTCCTTAGGGTTTCTGTATCAGAGGTAATATATAGGCGGAAGGAGAGGTCGAGGGGGTGCTTGGGCTGGCCACACCACCCCTAGTGCGGGCCAAGCCTAGCCTCGTGGCCAGGTGGTGTGGCCGCCCTCTGGACCTGCTCCGTCTCGTATTCTGGCTCCAAGTGTCCCTCGGAAAAATAATAACTTTGGCTTTTGTCCCGTCGAATTCCGAGTATATTCATTTTCTGACTTTCGAGGAACCAAAAACAGCAGAAAATAGGCAGCTCGCACTGTGGCTCTTGTTAATAGGTTAGTCCAATAAATCATGTGAAAAGTACTCCAAAGTGTGGACAAAACATAAGAAAGTAGATAAAACCAAGCATGGAACATCAAAAAATTATAGATACATTTGCAATGTATCAGTAGCTCTAATCATGATGAATCACTCCTCTAGCTATTATGAGAAATCATTGTGCAAAAGGAACAAAACCTTAGTGATGCCACGAGTGTCCATCGCAGCCCGATAAACTAATGATTTTTTTGGCATCCTCTCAATTACTTAAAAACTGAAATTCTTGAAGGACAATGAATAGAAAAGTAGTGCTTGAAAAGTCTTGATTTATTGATGTGGGAGAATTGAGATAGTCTAGTGTATATGCTTTTCATGACAACTCTCACACTCTTAATTTACATGATAATACTTTATCGTTCAAAGTCAAGCCTATGAGTTGATTACTTGACATGGAGTGAAGTTTACTCATTTGAATCATCCATGTTTACAATAATTTTGCTGCACTATAAGGATGCATGAAACCCGTATGATATGATTGCCATTACTCTATCTATGCTGAAGTTTTTCAGATTTATGAAGTGGAGGAATCATGAGACTACTAATCATGAGTAAGATCACCATCTCATTATTTTAGTTTAAATGCCGAGTTCCTTTTTGATTTTGGTTTTCTTGCTCGGGACGATCAAGTTTAAGCTTGGGGAGGTTGATGGCTCTAAAGTATAGCCATCTACATCCACATTTAAACTGGATATTACTCATATTATTGATGAAATATCTCTCTAAACCCTTCCAGTAATGCTAATATTTAGAGAGGTATGAAATCCTTTCTTTTATATTTTTCCTACAAAGATAATGTCATTTAAAGGAGGGAATCACTACATTAAAGTCAAAGATACAAGATTTCCAACAACCAGAAGAAATAGGAGCCGTACAACTAAGGTAGATGCTTTAACAACCAACTATACAACCAGAGCAAAAATTCAAATTGTTGGCACGATCAGCCATAGCAAGAAGTTGAATCTTTCAGAAGTCCTAGTTATTATAGAATATAATGACTACCAAGTTACCTTATTTCAAAAAAAATAAGAGCAAACTAAATATATCAGTTGAAGTTCAAATTTGACCTACTTTGGGTAAATCAACATAAAATCATTTAATTGGGAGAAATTATCTAGAAAGCTTGGAAATTCATAAATTTGGGAACTATCAATAAATTATGGTCCACTTTGTGTGAAAATTGGGGTGGTGGTATTTCTGAGCCATATTCTTTATACTGCAAAAAAATTGGCACTTCGAAAATGAAAAATGATCTTTGTACATAAAATTGGAAATTCCACCGGGCCACATTGTTTCCCATGCTAAGATGCACTCATCCATCAAATATGGATATATTATTATAAACTATGACATAGATATGACCATGAGTTTGGTCATTTGTCTGGAAACGCAAGAATGTCTATACATAATAGACCATTTCGTGAAGCAAGTTTTTCAAAAATTATGAAAATTCGGGTTTATCATTTTATGGCAACTACTATGCATAATTTGACACTATGTGCAAGTTTTTTATTTTTCTATTTATTCTCTTTAAATGTTTTTAAAACAAGATTAAATTTTTCGGTGTGAGCATTAATAACAAGAAGTTGAATCTTTAAACTCTCATGGTTCTACATTATAATGACTACTTTGGTATCTTAAATGATTTAAAAATATATTAAGAGTAAACTTGCATACACTTATAGTTCTAATTTAACATACTTTCAATAAATTGATATAAAGTCACTAAGCGGGGGAAAAGAGCTAGAAAGGTTGAAAATTCATAAAAGTTGAGAGTTATCCATAAATGGCCCACTTTGTGTAAAAAATAGGATGGTGGCATTTCCGAGCCATATTCTTTGTACTTGCTTCAGAAAAAATTATTTTCACACTTGGAAAATGGGGAGACATCAATACACGTGTGATATACAAACAACCAGGGGTTCCTATTGGAACTCTAGTCACTGGTTCATTAGTCAAAAGATGATCATGTTTCCTGATCATGCGGCATTTATGCCAGTTGGAAATGGAGTCAACTCATTCGGAGAATGAGATGATGAACCAATACCCAACCTAAACATCATGACCTGATCATGTCACGAAGTTCAAGTTACAATGATTAGAAATGGATCCTCGTAGACTATTCCTTAGACCATGAGGCTATATCAATCACTGTCTCCCAAGAGTTCTTAGATAGCATCAAGCGCCACTTGGTAATACAGTGGTTATAAAGGTGTGTTCAGGTACTCAGAGGAAACCGTAGAGGCAATATATGTCAAGAGCGAGATTTTTCCGTCCATGTGACGGGAAGATACTCAAGGGCCCACTCGGAGAGGTTATATCCAATAGCTGCGCAGCGTGTGATCTGATCACATGGATATCACTTGTCGGAACGAGTCAAGTAGCTTTGTTCAGTAACGAGATTGAACACGGCATGGTGATGTCATTGATCAGATCTCGGACAATGCAAGTATCGAGAGACAAAGGGAATAAGACATGATTGTCCCGGTTCAAACAACGAAAGATCTTCGTGGAACGCATAGGGGTCACATGGCCATCTAGGTCCCTCTGTCGATCATTGGTGCGGGAGTGTGCCGACCATGTCTAGAGTGTTCCCGAATCGTGGGGTATCACGCTTAAGGGCTTGATGATGCTTAGAGAGTGTATATAGGATCAGTAGAATCGCGGAAGAATAGTAGAGAGAAAACCGGAAGGGTTTCGGTAAGTCCGGAGTGGAGGTGCAAGGTGTTACGTAACCACGGAGATTGAATAATATGTGAATGAATGTTAAATATTGATTTAATCATTTATTCATAATTATTTAATAAAGAGAAAAATCAATTTAAAAGGTCAAAAGGCTTAAAAGGCCACTTCTCGGAGGGGAGAGGGCCCATTAGGGAAAGGAGAGAGGGAGAAGGGGCAAGGGGGTTGGCCGGCTAGGCCAAGCCCCCAGCGTGGGCCCCCCTCCTCTCCTTTAGTCGCACACCGGGACTCTGAGGGAGGTAGTACCTCCCCTCCCCTATATATAGTGGGGGTATTTGGCCAAATAAATACACCCAATAATCAATAAAGGTCTTCTCACTTTTGGGAGGACCTCCAATTGATATTTTCTCTCTCTCCCTCTCTCTCTCATGACCGTGGTCCCAAGTTCGTACTGCGCGAACGAGAGACATCTTCACCGTGGAGCACTGTCGTGCTGCAGGATTCGGATCCAGGAGCTCTACTTCCGCAACTGCTGTTGGATCAGGGAAGCGGGAGTCATCGTCATGCACCGGACGTGTGTAACTCTCCGCGAGGTGTCGCACTTGAGGCACTCAAGTCGTTGGAGCCGTTGGAGCGCAAGGACTTCATCATGACCTTGAGGTCGGCTTCGGCTCGTCTACATCAACCACGCTCTCCTGAGCATTGACAACGCTTTTCAGTCTTCAAGGGTAAGTTTGCAAAAAGCCCCTCCCATTACTATATTACTAATAGATAGGTCCTGGCAGCAACAGGGGTTCAGGGGTGTAGGGTAAAAATTATTGTTTTCATACGTGGAACCCCAACAGTGGTATCAGAGCTAGATCTGTGCGTAGTAATGCTAGTATGGGTAGAACACGCGAGATGTAGCGCATGGGCATTGATCTTTGAGTTGTTACCCTCCCACATGTACTTGTGTATACCGCAGTAATGCTTGATGACACACCCCCCAACCGACTTTACGCATTAATTCGCGAGACTGGTCCACGCTTGACATACGACTTGTACCGTATAAAGTGGCTTCGGGGGGTGTCTGTCTCTCTCGCATTAGTTGGTATGCCATTTGCAACGGAGGGCCCCAAAAGGGGTGTAGTAGAGACAACTACTTGATCAACGTTGTGCTGAAAGTTTGTAGGTAAGAAAGGTTCTTGTGCGAAAGCCCATTCAGCCACGTAAAACATGAAAAGATAAAGTAGAGGCGTCTAACTTTGTTTTGCAGGGGGGCATTTCTTTGTGATATGGTTGTGGCAAAGATAAAGTGATTACCTTATGTTACGTAGTAGTAGATAGTCACGGAGGTGACGGACTACCACACCAGAAAGACACTGGTACCCTGGTGTCTACGGCGCCGGAACCCTGGCGCCGGAATCCGGTGACGACTGATGGAGATCACGATGTGAAGGACCATATCACATCGCATTTACATTCAATGTTATTGTTTGTATATCTTATTGTGTGCTAGTATTAGATACTCGACGGTAGCCTAATAAGATGATCCCTGTTAAAATTACCAAGAATTGTGTTCCCCCTTAGTGTGCACCACCAAGAAAGTTCTTCGGTATGAGGCGATCCATGGTACAGGCATGGGTGTCAGATATATCTATGTTCGCATATAGTGGATGTAAGCCATGTTGCACAGCGAATACACTAAGGTTGAGTTGGCGAGCCTAGCATGCCATAGAAGCGTGGCCTCGGAACACGGATGGTCGAAAGATCGAGCACGAGTCGCATGAATGATGTGACCGACGTTTAACGTCCACCCTTGAACCCACATTGATCGCCGTGTTAATCGGGGGAGATGTGGCTGATAGGGGTCGTGTTATCACTAGGAACCCTTATGGGGATACGTGTTTCTTAGTGGAGTTATTATTAACTCATTTAATTATAAACTTAGTCTAAATTCCTTTTGCAATTCTAAATGTAGAAAAGTTCTCCCCGATGCCACCGTTCCTATTGACGATTGATTGGTTAGAAGGAGAGAAGCTCAGATTAGATGGATCAAACTTCTCTATATGTGTTGCGCGTCTCCACGTTCTCCTTAGCGAGAATGATGTGGTCGACTACATACTCGACGGGATGGATTTGGATCAGCCCATTGACCTAGAGACCCTAGAGCAGCGGGAAGACCGCTATCTCCGTTGGGAGATGGCCTCCTTCATTTTAGTTACAATGCGTTTCGGAATGGTGGACGAGTTCTGGCCTTTCGTGGGTGATGTCAACCCTCCTACGGTAATGCTACAACTTAGGACACATTTCATGGAAAAAGCACGCATATGGGAGCATGAACTGATGGGAGACTTCCTCTCCATTAAGATGGAGGAGAACTCATCACTTGACGACCACTTGGAGCGTATGCATGATGTGTACATGAGGCCTGCATACTTCCTGGATAGCTGGATTACGGGCTCTTTTGCAAATGGCATTGTGCTGCGGTCACTGCCACCAAGCGACCAAGCACAAGTCAGGACTTGCATTATGAGAGGCGACGCGGAATCAATGGAGTTCCACCAGTTCGTAACACATCTCAGGAATGTGTTGGTTGAACCAAATGTCGCTGAGGTCATCAATGACAAAGGTATATATTTGATAGACAATTTTATAAATGTTATAATCTTGCAAACACATTTCCAGTGTTAAGTATATTTGATACTTGTTCTGTTTTGCTGAAAACAGGTCCTTCTGCATGAGATGTGCTTGCTGGAGAGGAGGTGACGTTGCGTGTTGATGGCGAGTGATACGTCCAAAACGTATCTACTTTCCCGAACACTTTTGCTATTGTTTCTCCTCTAAACTTGTGTGATTTGGATGCAACTAATGCAGACTAACGCTGTTTTCAGCAGAATTTCCTTGGTGTCTACTTTTTGTGCAGAAAGCCAACTATCAGGAAAAATCCCGGAAAATATGCCAAAAATCCTATTTCACCCGAAGACTCCAGGAGCTAGAATATGAGACGGAGAAGACCCAGGGGGTGGCCACACCACCTGCTGGCGCGGGCCAGGCCAGGCCGTGCCAGGGGGTGGTGTGGGCCTCCCAGGCACCCCCTCGGCCTCTCTCTTTGCCTATAAGGAGCCTTCTGACCTAAAAACTTCGGGGGGTTCGATGTTTTTCCAGAAGGAGTTCCGCTTCGCCGCCACCACCAGATTCCACGAAACAGCACCAGAAACTCCATTCTGGCACCCTGCCAGGACAGGGAATTGGAGGAGATCATCGCCATCATCATCACCATCGCTTCTCCATTGACCATCCCTGTTTCCCCCATCTACGAGTGAGTAATCCCCCGCTATAGGCTATGGGGATGGTAGGGATTGGATGAGATCGTTCATGTAATGGCATCAGATTGTTAGGGCATGGTGCCTAGTATCTCTTATTAGTGCTTTATGACTTTGTTGCGACTTGTTATGCTTAATGCTTGTCACTAGGGCCCGAGTGCCATGATTTCAGGTCTGAACATGTTATTGATTCATTATGATAGTATTGTTTATGGTCTTATCTGCAAGTTGTATAAACACGTTGTTGTCCGGAACCAATGGCCCTGAAGTGACAGAAATCAGGATAACCGGAGGGAATGGCTTTGATGTGAGGATCACATGTGTTCATGGAGTGTTAATGCTGTGCTCCGGTGCTCTATTAAAAGGAGCACCTTAATTGCCAGTAGTTCCCTAGAGGACCCGCTGCAAATGGGATGGCAGGACAAAAGATATTGTGCAACTTCTCATTGCGAGCACGTATGACTATATATGGAACACATGCCTAGGATTATCTAGTACTTGGATGCTTTATCTTATTTATTTGCAATTTCCCTATGTTCTGATTGCTATGTGAATTGTCTTATCCATGCAACGCCCGTCCATCCATCCCTATGCCTACCGCACTCGAATCCCACTTTTTACTGTTATTGTTACTACTGTCTTTACTTTACTACTATTGCTACTTTGCTATTCCTACTACAAAATTGTTGCTACTGATAAACAATTATGAGCAAGATTGTTTCCAGGTGCAGCTGAATTGACAACTCAGTTGTTAAGTCTTATAAATATTCTTTGGCTCCCCTTGTGTCGAATCAATAAATTGGGTTTCACTTCCCTCGAAAATACTGCAATACACCCCCCATACTTGTGGTCAACAAGACTGTTTTCTGGCGCCGTTGCCAGGGAGCATAGCTTTATTTATCAAGTTCACCTGGATTCTCTATTGTTCGCTGCTATCCATCCATCATGGATAAGTCTCGTGATGGCAAGTTTCCTATTTTACCATCCACTACAAGAAGAGGTACGGTTCTGAACACCTCTGCTGCTCTTGATTCACCATCTATTATAAGTAAGCTCGTTACACCACCACATACACATGCTACACACACTGCTACTACTGCTGAATCTGAAACTGCTGATGCTTATGATGCTGCTTCTACTGTGCTTGATAAGAGTGGTTCATTAGGTCCTTTCCTAGATGCTACGATTGCTACCACGCCTGTTAGTTCACCTGAGTTTAGTGAAAGTTATGATATTGAAGATGGTTATGTTGAGATGACCGATGAATTTATTAAAGAATGTAAGAACACCCATGATAGGAGCGCTGCTAAGAGTCTCCTTGAGAGGCGTACTATTAGACACAAATTGTCTCCTGCTGCTAAGTTTGCTGCTTCTCCCATAAACATTATGGATGAAGATTATGATTTCTCTCTCGATCTATCTTACATAGCTATTGTCGAGAAAGAACCTTTTTGTGGTCCTAAGAATGAAAGTGCGGTAGCACATATGAATGAACTTTCTACCATGAGTGGCTTGTTTTCAAATGATATTAAGATGCGTACTTACTTTGTTGCCAAGATCTTCCCCTTTTCACTGAAAGGAGAAGCTAAAACTTGGTTTAGTAACTTGCCTCCTAGATTTATTGATAGCCCTGAGTGCTTGATTGGTACTTTGCTGCAGAAATATTTTTCTCCTACTGCTAGACATGCTATTTTGCAGGAACTTTTTGATTTTAAACAGGGAGAAAAAGAGGTATTGCCTGAATCTTGGGCAAGGTTTTGTGCTTTGATTCATGCATAGCCTGGAAGTCCATTACCTAAGAATGAGCTTCTTGATATATTTTATAATGGACTAACCGAAGAATCTAGGACATACCTAGATAGTTGTGCTGATTGTGTTTTCAGGAATAGGACTCCTAAGGAAGCTGAGGAGTTAATGGCTAAAATAAGTAAGAATTATGAAGATTGGACTCCTCCTAAACAAGCTATATCTGAATTAATTGTACCTAAACCTATTTTGGTGCCTATTCCAACAAAAAAGAAGAGGGGAGTTATTGAATTAAATGATGAAGTGATGAAGGAAGCTAAGAAATGTCTTAAGGAGAAGGGAATTAAAGCTACAGATGTCAAGAATTTACCTCCTATAGAAGAATTATGTAAGCCTATTCCCTACTCATCCACTATTGAGGTACACTCTCTCCAACACATGATGAAGGTGATATCCCTTACTCTAAACCTCCTAATCAATGCTTAGAAGAAATAGATATCTTTATTGTTAAGAAAGATAACTTTAATAAAAGGGTGCAAAATCATCTAATGGAAAACACTAGAGCTATTGTTGAGTTGAAAGATATTGTGGAAAGAACCTCTAATGATGTTAAAATGATTGTTAAACACTTTCAAATGGTTGAAACTCAAATAGATCAACTCGTTAAAGTGCAAAACGACTTACTAGTTAATGCTACCAAAGAAAAACATGCTTATGAAATTAGGACTAGAAGTGGAGCTGCTACCCAGGATCCTCTATATCCTGAGGGGCATTCCAAAAGAATTGAGCAGGATTCTCAACAAGCTGAAAATAGTGGCTCTACACGTAAGAAAAGGAAAAAGAAACCTAAAACTGTTGTAGAACCCTCTAAACCTGCTATAGATCCTAATAGTATATCTATCTCTGATGCTGAAACTGAAAGTGGTAATGAAGAAAAATGAAGTTCCTAATGAAGAAAAAGTTGAAGAAGAACCTGAAAAACACACTAAGAATACTAAATACACCAAAGAAGATTTTATTGCTAAGAAACATGGTAGTGAAAGAGAGCCTTGGGTCCAAAAACCTATGCCTTTCCCTGATAAGAAACACAAGTCAAAGGAAGATGAACACTATAATAAGTTTTGTGAGTGGATGAAACCTTTATTCTTGCAAATTCCTTTGACTGATGCTATTAAAATGCCTCCTTACTCAAAGTATATGAAGGGATATTGTCTCAAATAAAAGGAAGATCCCTAATGAAGAAATTTCTACTTTTCTTGCTAATTATTCGTTCAATGGTAAGGTTCCTAAGAAACTTGGAGACCTAGGGATTCCAACTATCCCTTGCTCTATTAAGAACAGTTATGTTAGAACTGCTTTGTGTGATTTGGGAGTTGGGGTTAGTGTTATGCCTTTCTCTCTCTATAAGAGGATTCAACTTGAAAAATTAATACCAACTAATATATCTTTGCAAATGGCTGAAAAATCTACCACTATTCCTGTGGGTATATGTGAGGATGTACCTGTTCAGGTGGCTCACAATTGTTTGATATTAACTGATTTTGTTGTGCTTGAAATGCCTGAAGATGATAATATGTCTATTATTCTTGGGAGACCTTTTCTTAATACTATAGGAGCCGTTATTAATTGTAATCAAGGAAAGGTGACCTTCAATGTTAATGACAAGGAACATACTGTCTATTTCCCTAAGAAGATTGAAATAACTTATGGGTTGAATTCAATTGAACATGTTGAAGGCATTCAAGTTGGACAAATATATTGTCCCATACCAAGAGAAAAATTTGAAACTATTATGATTGGGACCATTGCTATCAAGGTTGAGGTAACATAGTCATTAGTGGAATACAAATGTTTTGTCTCATATGCAATTGTTTTGGTAGCAAGACTTGATCAACCTTGTTAACAAAAGGATTTCATTCAACAAAACGATGTTTTCACTATGATTATCTCCGTTTATTTCTACCCTTTGCATTTTAGTTTTTGCTTTCCTTTAGTTTTCCTTTTTGTTGTTAGTTGCTTGCATGTTAGAGTGTCTTAGAACTTCTGTAGTTCTAGCCTTGTTTTGTCCTTGCATCATGATTCCAAAAGAAAAAAATCTGTCTGTCAGAAAAATCATTCTTCTATTTCTGAAAAATGCCCAAAAATAAAGTGTCTCGAAAAATTCCAGAAAATCCATATTAAATTTTTACGTGAAAAAAGGGGCAGAGGAGTACCTGGGAGGTACCAGGGGGGCCCACCAAGCAGGCACACCACAGGGTGGCGCCATGCCCTGGTGTGGGCCACCCCTGGCCCCCCACTAACTCTCTCACCTGCCACTTTCTTCTCTCTCCCGAGTAAGCTCTAGTTCATTGCTTAAAATCGTGTTCTTGCTGTGCTTGCTCTGGATTTTTTCGATCTCTTTGCTCAGCCCTTCTTTCTTGCTGAAATTTGGAGCATTTGTTACCTGGTATGTGACTCCTCCCCTTGTCCAAGTAGATTTATGTTTAGTGGATTATATCTTAAGTATTTTGCTGCTGTAGGTGAGTGGTTATGAGTGCTTGTAAGCTTGTTTGATGCTTAGAGATATAGTTTTAATGCATGTTTAGGCCTCTTGCAAGTCCCTATGAGTAGAATCCTTCATTATATCTACTTTGCAATCACTTGTTTAATAGGTGTTTAAATTTCAGAATACCAAGCATGAACAACCATACTTTTGGAGAGACATTTGAGAGTGATGCACCTAGGAGGTCGAGGTCCTCAAGAACAGCCTCTCAACCTAGGCCATCATACAACGAAGATCTCATTGCAACTCGTATTGGTAGTGAAAGGGATGATGGGGATGCTCACCCATCCTCTTTTCCTTATTTTACTTTCTTACAAGCTACAAGTATTCTTGATGATTTCTTGCTACTGATTAAGAGGGTTGGTTTGACCTCATATATGCAAGATGAGAGTGGGAAATACGCTATGCTCACCAAAACTTTTGTTGAGAGCTTCACGTTTACTAACACATCCTATCAGTCGACTGTCTCTTTTAAAATCTATAATATGCCCTTCACCATGCCTTTGGAGAGATTTTGCAGCATTGTAGGTGTACGCATGATAGGGACCGTGAAGAAAATTCAAGGGCGACCCGCTGATTTGTTGGAGCTTTAACGAGGGGTGACCAATGGTGATGACCGCGTGGCGCAGCGCGGAAAGATAAGAAATATCCAACTCCCTTCTCTTAGATACTTTGCATATTATCTTGCTACTAGTGTACTTGCTAGGGAGAACACAAGTAATATCTCCAACTATCATTTAGCATTCCTTGCTGCTGCGCTTAACAATGATACTCGGTACAATCTTGGCTCGCTTATTGCTCGCCGCCTAGCTGCTAGGGGGCCTATCTATGGGGGCATCATTGCCTCGCGTATAGTCAATGCATTAGGTCTTTCAGTGGATCCCTATGATGCTATGCTCGCACCACAGAGGCTTGACCTTGTTGCTATGAAAACTCTTCACTTTGTCACTCCTACTTCTGATTTGAACAGTCTAGTATATAGGATGCTTTTCACTGACGTGGATGAAAGGGAGATCCTTTTGCCACAACCTACTTTGTTTAGTGTTCACAGGAGACCGTGGTCGCGCTCCAATGAGGAGGTGGACGAGCAGCTTCGCTTGCTGGGTTTCCATGAGCAGCACCTGGAGGATGTGCCCTCCTATGATTACTCCGCGCATTACGGAGGGACGTACTCGAGCTCGCACCAGGATGAGGGGACCTCTTCGTCGTACCAGGGTGACACTTCATCCTGGCCAGCTTGGGATTGATACCCACTTAGCCCAAAAGCCTAAGCCTGGGGGAGGTACGCTGACACTGCACTCATCTCCATATCATGTTGTGTCGGTACTTTGTATATTTATGTTTTCGTTCTCTTTTAAGTTTTTCGTTTTTCTTTGCTTTTGCTTCCTAAAACACAAAATGACCAAAAATATTTCTGTTGTTTCTCTTTCATTTGCTTCTTCTTGTTTTCCTTGGTTTGTTTTTCCCTTTTTGCTTTGTTTGAGCTATTCAAAAAACCCAACAAGATTTTGCTTTGCTTGTTTTTCCCTTTTGGTTCTTGTTTAAAAATCAAAAACACCAAAAATATTTGTCGTTCTTCTTTGGCTTTGTGAGTTTGTTGCAGGGTTCAGCACTCCTCAATGGGATTTGGTTTCATATTATTATTCAAGCCACACAAGTGGAGAGCCATAATGAGGATTAATGACAACTTGAGGCGTTGTTTGGGGGATACCCCCGGGTAGGGTCACGTCGGGGTATAAAGGCCGAGATAGCCGAGGTTCGGCAAGGCCAAAGCAGATGCTGGCCGGGTCACCTCAAGGCAGGCCGAATCACGGGGTAACCCGGACCAGGGGGCGTGCGCCTAACTAAGTCTCAACCGACTTAAGAAGTAAGTCGGATGTGCAGGTTTTACTTATATGCAGGAACAGGTGTGGCCAGATTAGCTATGATCCGGGTCACGTCTGGCTTCTAGGAGAAGGAAGGAATCTCGCTGGTCAAAAGAAGCCCCGGTACGCACTACCTGAGCGAAGCAAGCAAGGACAAGACCACCGGGGCGTGGCCGACAAGGGTGACAATGCCCATGTCTGCTGACGCGGGCGCCGCAGAGGCTCACGTTGCCAAAGCATGTGTGACGCGGGGGAAAAGCACCCGGTCGGCTTACTACTTTGGGGGGAAGCATATTCTTAGGAATATGCTTCCACGTATGCCCTAGGCTGAAACCGAGCTCCCTCTATAAAAGAGGGGCTAGGATTTCAGTAGAGGGGGTTGGGTTTTCTGCGCTTCCGTTTTGGCTAGGGTTTCAAGTGTGGTATGTGGGTGAGAGTAAGAGAGCTCCTTCTTCCTCCTCTCGCCAATACAGCTCAAGGAGCACTTGTAATCTTGGATACAGAGCAAAACAAACTACCGTGTGGAGAATCACTTCATTATCCCTTCCTAGATTCCCCTAGCGTGTATTAGTCCCCACCTTTAGCCTATCCATGGCATCTGTCGTGACACCACCACGACAGTTGCCGCCCACCATGGGGCAAGCGGCGCTAGCAGGGGTCAAGATCCGGACGGGAAACATCATCGGCACCGGCGAACGCATCGTCTCCGGGCTCGTTCGGTGCTTTGGAGCATTGGACTTCGTCAGCGACAACGCTGGCTGCTTCGGCACGCGCCCTCTTCCGCGCAATGGCCTCTTCGTCAAGCTCGGCGCGCACAAGGTCTACGTCGTTGTGGACGTGTCGTGTGTTCATCCGCGTCACGTCATCGAAGCGGGGGAGCCACCTCTCACCGTGGTTCCCGGAACGCGTATCGCTCGCTCCCAGGACCATGCAGAGGTGATGATGACTGCGCCAGGTGCGGGAGCGAGCAAGGATCCGGCGCCAGATCCGGAGGTAACGCCTAAGGCACCAAGGAAAGGTAGAGGTCCTCCACTAGAGAGGCTAGAAAATGTGTTGAGGGAAGCGATGGATAGCTTGGAAAACCCTATAGTAGCAGTAGTAGATCCGGCTCGAGCACAGGCCGAGCTGGAAGAAACTAGGCAAAAAATACTAGAGGGCGCAAACAAAATAGCTGCGGCCTAGCAGTCGTTGAATATGACGCTGCGTGAGTACGCAAAGGCGAACAAGGTTGATACTTTAAAAGTGAAGGGAAGAAATCTCATGAGCGAGATGAACAAAGAGGGTGATACTGGAATTGAGGAATCAGAAAACTGTTTTTCCGTGGGGCTGCCGAGGTATAGTACCCCGGCAAAGAACCTCAGAGCAGCGGATGCAGCGGCGTCCGAGCTAGAGGGTCTGATGGGTGAAGCCCGGCAAAGACAACAGGATAGGGTTAACGAGCTGGTTCGGATTGCAAACAGGCAAAACGAGGAACTACTCAGAGCAAACCCGGAGAGAGCTGGAGCCTCCTAGATCGTCAATTCGGCGATGGGTAACCCAGAGAAAACCGCTGGAGCCGCATCATCCCCTCATGGTGGTCCAAGGAGAGAAGAGGTAGTAACCTTGCCCAGACGGAACAGACAGATCGTCCCGTATGACCCAACGCGGGCAGGGAAAGGAAAAGAAGCTCAGAAAAATGATGATCGATGGAGTATGAGCCAAGGTGAAGCTGGCCGAGGTAACCGTGACCAAGGTAATGCCGGTCAAGGGAATGTTGTCAACAGCAATGCCGGACAGCGAAACTCGGCCGGAGCAGGACAACCGCAGCAGCGGAATATACCAAGGCAAGAGCAAAGTGTCGGCCGAGGTATGCAACAGAAAGGTGCTCCGCGAGAGCAAGACAGATATAATGACGAAGACTCGGAAATGGCAAACGCGGGATACCCAAGGCCGGACTATCATGTGATAGGGTCAAGACTGGGAAGCAGGGATTTGATGCCGGATGATGCCAGGTTGAAACTGGATTGACTGTATAGGTCGGAACAGATTGAATGTCAAGGTCCACCGGGTCCGGCATGTTTTGGACCCCGGATCATGAAGGAGCCACTAGTACCTAACTTCCAGCTGCCCAGGGGCACGGAGACATATGACGACACTACAAAGCCGGAGGATTGGCTGATAAATTATGCTACAGTTGTGAAAATTGCCACAGGCAACCTGAGATGGGTTGTGCGATATGTACCCCAGATTTTGGAAGGTCCAGCAAGGGTATGGCTGAACAATTTGCCACCAGGAAGCATCAACTGCTAGATAGATTTCGAGGAAATGTTCATCAGCAATTTTTCAAGTACGTATCAGAGGCCAAATAGGCCCCAGACCCTAGCTATGTGCAAGCAAAGACCTAATGAGACAGACCAGGAGTTCTTGACCCGATGGTGTACCGTGAGAAACTCGTGTGAGGGCGTGATAGAATCACAGGCTATAGCACGGTTCGCACAAGGGTGCAAATATGCAAGCGAGCTGTGGATGAAGTTGAAAAGGAAAATGCCAACTACGTTGGCAGAAATGATCCGGATTGCAGATTCGTATCCTTTGGGTGATCCGACTCAACCTAGGCTCGCGTCAAACGAGTCAAGCGATGAGTACTATCAGAGAGATGGGGTCGGATCATCCCGGAGGAATGACTATAGAGGAAAAAGGAGAGATGATAGACCAGATCATCGATACGGTTCGCACCAAGTTGCAGCTGTGAATCAAGATCAGCCCGGAGCAGGGGGCAGTCAACGCCAGAAAACTGGAGGGCAATGGACTCCGAGAAATGATGGCAAGAATACTTGGACACCAGAGCAAAAGAAGAAGTGGCAAGAAAGGAAAGACCGTCCGAGGTATACTTATGAGTCGATGTTGGACCAGCCGTGTAAGTTTCACACGCCAAATCCGAACAACCCAGCGGGTCATACGATGAGGCAATGTGAGTGGATGCGCAAGATTGAACAAGGTGGTTCGGGGAATGCTCAAGCACCCCGGAATGATCAACCTCGGCAAGAGTTACCCCGGCAGCAATTGCTCTCCGGAGCGAACACACAACAGCTAATGTTGCCTGCCCCTCTGCCGAGGTATGATAACAATGAGAGAAGGGATGCAGTGCATCAAGTAGAAAATCAGCATCAGCCAGACCAGAGATACCCCGGAAATGAGGGGAGAAATGAGTACAGAGAGCACCATCAGAGCTATTGTGTGTTCACCACTGATGAAACAGATAGAAAGAGCTTGCAGCGTAGGCATATGGAGGTAAATGCAGTAATGCCTACAGTGATGAGGTACATGCCTTGGTCCGATCAGGAAATCACCTGGAGCATCAGGGATCATCCCAAGCTTATGCCAAGCCCCGGTTCGTATGCGTTGGTGATGGATCCGACATTCATTGGACCTAGCATTAGCGTAAGATTCTCAAAGGTACTGATCGACAATGGCAGTAGCATTAACAAAATGTATGCGGACACAATGCGCAAGTTGGGCATCTCGGATAACATGCTGCAGGCCACGAGGACAACTTTCCATGGCATTGTGCCCGGCATGTCTTGTGAGCCCATAGGCAAGGTCCGGGTTGACGTCTTGTTCGGCACGAGGGATAACTGCCGAACCGAAAATTTGGAGTTTGAGGTGGTGAACTTAGAAAGCGCATACCACGCGTTACTCGGAAGGCCAGCATTGAACAAGTTTATGGCAAGCTGTCACGTTAGCTACTTGAAGATGAAGTTGCCCGGACCAAACGGGGTGATTATCATTGCAGGGGATTTCCGACGTTCCATGGAGTGTGCGTTAGCCGGGTCAAACCTAGCCGAGTCACTTGTGATTGCGCAGGAAAAAAGGAAAATTCAAGAGGTGGTGGCATTGGCTTAGTCCGCACAGCAGTATATGCCGGCGCTGAGTAACCCGCATGGAAGTGTCTCCTTTCAGGCCACGAAAGATACCAAGAAGGTTCCTGTTGATGACATGTTCCCAGAGCGCACCGTAACAATTGGTGTCGGTTTAAGTGATAAATAGGAAAGTGAGATCGTCAGCTTCCTCCGTGAGAATCGGGACATTTTTGCTTGGTCCACACAGGACTTGCAAGGTGTTCCGAGGGAGTTGGCCGAGCACTCTTTAAATGTGAGACCCGGAGCTAAGCCGGTGAAGCAACCTCTCCGCCGCTTCACCGAAGATAGGAGGAAAGTTATTGGGGATGAGATAGCTCGGTTGCTAGCTGTAGGATTTATCATGAAAGTTATTTACCCGGATTGGTTGTCTAATCCGGTGCTGGTGGAAAAGAAGAAGGATGACCCGAACGTGGCAGTGGTTTGGCGCATGTGTATTGATTACATGAACCTGAACAAGGCATGTCCAAAAGATCCATTTCCGCTGCCAAGAATAGATCAGGTCATAGACTCAACTGCTGGATGTGAATTGTTGTCATTCATTGATGCATATTCTGGTTTCCACCAGATACCTCTGAATCCGGATGATCAAATAAAGACTGCGTTTATTACCCCGCATGGGGCTTATTGCTATCGCACCATGCCGTTTGGTTTACGTAATGCAGGGGCAACGTACCAAAGATGTATGCAAAAATGTTTGCACGACCAAATAGGTCAAAATGTACAGGTGTACATGGATGATGTGGTTATCAAGACCAAGGAAAGCAAAATGCTCCTTGACGATATCAGGCAAACGTTTGCGAACCTAAGAAGGTTCCGGCTGAAACTTAACCCGGAGAAATGCACCTTTGGTATCTCGGCTGGCAAATTGCTTGGTTTTCTTGTTTCCAGCCGAGGATAATCCAACCAAAATCCGGGCCATCGAACGAATGGAACTGCCGAAGTGTCTTAACGATGTCCAGAAGTTCATAGGTTGCCTGGCCTCGTTAAGTCGGTTTGTATGTCGGTTGGGAGAGAAGGCATTGCCTCTTTACCAACTCATGAAAAAGTCGGATAAGTTCGTTTGGACGCCGCAGGCCGATGAAGCCTTTACCCACCTGAAGAAGATGTTAGCCACAGCACCAGTGCTAGCCTCACCACTATCAAAGGAGCCAATGTTGCTCTATATAGCCGCAACCAACCAAGTTGTAAGTGCAGTGATAGTGGTGGAGCGCGACGAGGAAGGTAAGTCGGTGCAAAGGCCAGTGTATTACTTGAGCGAGGTGTTGTCAGCCTCAAAGCAGAACTATCCACACTATCAAAAGGTGGCATATGGCGTGTACATGGCCGCCAAGAAACTGAAGCACTACTTTGAGGAGCATCCCATCCGGGTCATTTGTGAGGCCCCCATATCCGAGATAATGAGTAACAAGGATGCGAGTGGCAGAATTGCAAAATGGGCAATTGAGCTAGCTCCTTATGTGCCGCAGTATGACAGAAGAGAGGCCATCAAATATCAAGCTGTGGCGGACTTTTTCATGGATTGGGCCGAGGTACAATACGAACGACCACTCCCAGATCCGTACTATTGGCGAATGCACTTTGACGGATCAAAAACCAAAACCGGGCTAGGTGCCGGAGTCGTACTCACGTCGCAAAAGAAGGACCAGTTGAAATATGTGCTGCAGATCCATTTCACGGCATCAAACAATGTCGCTGAGTATGAAGCACTTGTGCATGGGCTCAGGGTAGCAAAAGAGATTGGGATACGTCGAATCATATGCTTTGGCGACTCGGATTTTGTGGTGCAGCAAGTATCGGGAGTGTGGGACGCCCTTGATCCAATCATGGCACTGTACAGATTTCATGTGCAGAAGATATCTGGTTACTTTGAGGGATGCGAATTTCATCATGTACCCCGGGTGGAAAATGAGGCTGCCGACATGCTGTCGAAGCTCGGGTCAACCCGACAAGCAATTCCACCGGGTGTAGCATTAGAGCACCTCAAAAAACCATCCATCAGGCCCTCCCCTGGAACCGACTCGATCTATATCCTGGAGGACACCGAATCCGGAGCTGTGCCCACGGACATTGACATGGGAAGTGGTACGCGAAGCCCGGGGACTGCCTTGGCAAACCCGAGGACTGCATCAGTAAACCCAGGGACTGCTTCGCAAGACCCGGGGACTGCTCAGCGTGATCCGGTTGAAGTTATGCTAGTGGATCAGATGGAGATTGATGAGGATGTGTTCCCTGTGTGAGCAATACCGGCTTGGGCACTACCTATATTTCAGTTCCTGAAAGATGGAACATTACCCACTGAGGAAGTGCTGTCCAGGCAAACACAGAGGAGGGAAAAGGCTTACACGATCATCAATTCCGAACTATACAAAAGGAGTGTGACCAATGTCCTGCAGCGATGCGTTGACCCGGAAGAAGGGCTTGACATCCTTCGAGATATACATCAGGGGGAATGCAGGCATCATGCCTCATCCAGAGCCTTGGTAGCAAAAGCTTTCCGACATGGATTCTACTGGCCAAATGCCTTAGAGCAAGCAGAAGATCTGGTGAGAAAGTGTAATGGTTGTCAGAGGTACGCTACCAAGACACATATGCCAATGTCGGAACTCAAGGCCATACCAATCACTTGGCCGTTTGCCGTATGGTGCTTGGATATGGTTGGCCCGTTCAAACCAGCAAGGGGAAATATGACTCACATTCTGGTAATGGTGGACAAGTTTACGAAGTGGATTGAGGTAAAGCCTATAAGAAAATGTGATGGAGCTACGGCCGTAACGTTTCTAAAAGATATCTTCTTGAGGTATAGTTATCCTCACAGTATCATAACTGGTAATGGCACAAATTTTGCGGAAGGAGCATTTGCGCGTTTTTGCCAGGATAAGAGGATCCGGCTGGACGTAGCCTCGGTAGCCCACCCCGCATCAAACGGACAAGTGGAAGGATCCAACGGATTAGTATTATCTGGGATTAAACCCCGGGTCATTGAGCCGCTGCAAAGATCAGCGAGGTGCTGGATAGAAGAACTACCAGCGGTACTGTGGAGTTTAAGAACAACTCTGAATCGATCAACAGGATATACGCCGTTTTTTCTGGTATATGGGGCAGAAGCTGTATTACCAGCCGACATAGAGCATGATTCGCCTAGGGTCACCCAATACACAGAAGCCGAAGTGCAAGAAGCCCGGCAAAATGATGTTGATCTGCTGGAAGAAGCGAGAGAACTGGCACTCTCTAGATCCGCCATATATCAGCAAAATCTCCGACGCTATCATAGCCGGAAAGTGTGCCCCCGAGTCTTTTGGGAAGGCGATTTGGTGCTCCGGTTGGTACAACGTACTAATGGCATGCATAAATTATCCCCCCCATGGGAAGGGCCATTCATCGTAAGCAG
This sequence comes from Avena eriantha, assembly GCA_910589775.1. Classification (NCBI taxonomy): domain Eukaryota; kingdom Viridiplantae; phylum Streptophyta; class Magnoliopsida; order Poales; family Poaceae; genus Avena; species Avena eriantha. Next base: position 166,102,461 of record OU342743.1, on the reverse strand, counting down.
GGCATTGCACAATGATTCTTATTATCTTATAGATGCAAAGCCACATGAAAAGAACAAGGCGGACAGGTCCGGAGAGGAATCTAAGTGACCATGGAATATAGCTCTACTTCGTCCTTTCTACACTTAACTAAGAAGTGTATGTATCCGAGTTGTCTCATATGTCCGTATGTATGTCAGCAATGAGCTTATCAATGAAATGTTGGCACCTCGAGCAGTAACTCGGGGACTGCCTTAATAATGTTTGTTGTTTTTATGCGTCAGCTAGAATAAGTTATTCGACTTAACTCGGATTAGTAATGTGCGAGCACCAAGAACCCAACTCTTCGACTTGCTGCTGTCCAACAAGAATTGGCTTCATGGCAAGCAAGAGAACAAGTTTGGAATTGCGTAGCACATGAAAAACGACTAAGGAAAAGAATTTATTCGAGCCGACGTTTGTTTTTTGAACTAACCCTGCATTTATTTTAAAGTTATTATGCAGTTTTATTTTGGTGCTAAGTCTAAAAGTTTCCCAGTATTGTTAAGACAATTTTTGAAGCTCAGATTCGTAAGTCATAAAACCGAATCAAGGTAGACACGAACCGAGCCAAGAGATTGAACGAACAAGAAAAATAAACTCGGGGACTACGCCCAAGTTAATCCGGCATAAGAACTTAGTAGCAAAATATCACATGTCTTTGGAATACAACTCCACCTGGCATACCGGGGATCTGATAAATTTTCGAGTGTTTTTGCTCAAGGAGCAGGAGGAGGAAGTTCGGCATCATCTTCGCCGCCTTCAATATTCGAGGCGTCATCTTCTTCTTCACCATCCGAGCTATCCTCATCATTCTCAACCTCTCCGTCCGCAGTGGCTTCCAGGAAGCTCGGCCCCTCAACCCATTCATGAATGGGAGCGTATTCAATGAGGCTATGGGCGCAAGCCTGGCACCGAGCTACCCACTCCGGGTCATTGGTCCATCTGGATCCGGTGCGCAAACTTGTCAAGAGGTTGAGATCGATCTTCTCATACCACGTGAGTATGTGGTGAAGAATGGTATCAACTGCGGCACGTCCAGCGGACTCTCTCCAGAGGTCAAGCTGAGTCTCGGTTTCCATTAACTTCTCAATGAGAAGTGCGGTGGTCTCCGGGGCTTCTTCGCCGGGCCAGAACGTGTTGAAGATGCGAGCCAGTGCTGAGGATGTCCTTGCCGTAATTTTTGATGAGCTCCACGCGAGATGACAAGCTGACCAACAGGTCCTCCAGGTCATAAGGAATCCCTTCACCATCAGAAGTGGACGGAATACCCCTTTGTCGGCGGAAGTTAGCAACTGTTGCGCTCGCAATAGGAGTGCCCTCTGGAAATTTGCCTGGAAACAAGGCAAAGGAGGAGGGTCAAGAAAAGACATAGGAAGTAACTCGGAGAAGTAGGTCGGAAAAGGGAAAGGAACTTACGTGATATATGGCTGAGGATCCGGGTCAGCTCCTTGGTGCAGTCATCACGTGTCTTACGAAGCTGCTCAAGCTCAACGTTCGCCGACCCAAACTGGATGCCGGACTCCTTGAGAAGATCCTAGTCCTTGGCAATCTGGAGGTTGAGGCGCTTGCGCTCTTCTGTGAAATTTTGGCCAGCCTTTTGAAGTTCGGATTGGTGCTGGGCCTTCATCTTCGCCATCTCAGCCTTGAGCCTGGCAATCTCATCGTCCTTGGCCCGGAGGAGGGCGAGCTCGTCATCTTTCTTCTTAAGCTCGGCTTGGTGCTGCCCTGCTTGTTCGAGAAAATGCAGCATCATATCAGGCACGGGCACACTATCTTCAAGCGATGCTGAAATAGTGTGTTGGCCCGGCAGAGCTGAGGTATGAATGTTCGCCGAGCCAAGGAGAAAAGGAAATGGAAAGCACGGCAAGGTCGGACAGAAATGAATTACCCTTGATCTGCTCCAATTTTTTCCGCATAATAATGTTCTCAGCCTTCACCCCAGCTGCGGAAAACGAAGGATGAGATTAGTTCGACAAAGGAAGATGAGGAAAAATGAAGAAGTGATAAGGAAGAAAGTTACCCCTTTTCTCGTATTCCGTGATAAGTGCAGCCTGCTTCGCGCGTAGCATCTTGTGGGTATCCAGCAAGCGTTGGAATTCAGCACTCCGGCGATTGGTGGTCACCTGAAAGGGATACAGAAACGCAAGTTAGCTTCGAAGAGTACTAAAATCCGGGCCAAGTGGAACTTAACCCGGCTCTAGGTGTGTGCATATTCGAAGTGTACTAAAATCCAGGCCAAGTGGAACTTAACCCGGCTCTAGGTGTGTGCATATTCGAAGAGTACTAAAATCCAGGCCAAGTGGAACTTAACCCGGCTCTAGGTGTGTGCATATTCGAAGTGAACTAAAATCCGGGCCAAGTGGAACTTAACCCGGCTCTAGGTGTGTGCATATTCGAAGTGTACTAAAATCCGGGCCAAGTGGAACTTAACCCGGCTCTAGGTGTGTGCATATTCGAAGTTCTCGTGGAGCTACGTTAGTTTTCTAAAGAGCATCCGGCCGGGTAACAAGTTACTCCCCCGGAGGCTCGGGGACTAATGGTTATTATCTACAGCATGTAAAGGGGAAACGACGTACCTCCATCATCCGCCTAGCGAGGTTAATTGCCTTTGCGGCTGTGTTCATCTGAGCGGAAAACTCGGCAGGGTCGCACTTCTCCGGGAGATCAGTGTCTTGTACTACCTCCGCCTTATTCCAATTCATGACGAACTCAATTAGGCTCGGAGTGTACCGCTCACCGCTGGGCATATGGGGCGCCACCAAGCCCTTCGCGTGCGCTTCTTTCCTTTCAATCAAGGCGAGGGCTTGGCTGGTGTGCAGAACCATCTGCTGTGCATCCGTTTGCTCGGCAGGGGCGTCCTTCGCTGCTAGAGTTTTCTTGGGAAGCATTGATACGAGGGTACGCTGCCCAGCCTCGACGAATGTCGGCTTGGTAGCGTCCGGAGCCTTCTTGTCCTTGGCTTGCTGGGAAGAGGAAGCCGTCGCAGCAGATTTCCCCTTAGGAGCGGCCGGAGTGGTTCCTCGCCGAGGTTGAGAAGACTCGGACGAGGCAGAGGAGCAAGGCGTTGGTGCTCTTGGTGCTGGACTTGGTGATGCTGCTGATGTTTTTGCAGCCGGAGGTGGTGCTGATGCCGGAGTTGGTGTTGGTGCTGGTCTAGTTGTTGGTACTGGTGCTGGAGCCGAGGTAGCTTCAGTGGATGCTGGTTGCGGCGATGCCGAAGTGGTGGATGCCATCGCCTCGGCCGGGCCGGTCTCCCCCGCTCCAAGGTTACCCTCCTCTTGCCGAGGTGGGGCACAACCCGAGCGGCCGTAGAACCCTCAGGAATAGGGCTTAGCGGATGTGACTCGTCGTCGCGACGGGGAGAAGGGCTAGGTCGGAGAGGAGAAGAGATGCTAGATCCACTTTGAGGGACCTCCACCGGAGCCCTGCAAAATCAAACAATGTCAAAAGAGAAATTACATCGATGTAAGAAAGAGCGAGATACAGAGGGAAGGCTGACTTACGCATCCGAGGTTTGGGCCTCCTTGGGTTTCCGAGCCCTTTGTGCTGGGGCCTTGCCTGCTGGCTTGGAGACAGTCTTGTCCCTGGACTTCTTTTTCCTTTTAGCGGGCTAAGAAGGTCCAGAGGAAGAACTTGAAGCAGCCCCGTGCTTCTTCTTCGATGCCACCGGAAGAGGTTCGCCCGTAGCGAGGGGAGGATCCTCGGGGATGTGACCACCAGGGTGAGCTGATGGCGGAAAAGCAAAAGAAAGGGGGACAGCCTCAACAGGTTCAATCACCTCGACATCCGAGTAATCTTCATCATCGGGCCAATCTCTAATAGAAGAGGGTTTACCCGTGGGTCGTTTCATGGCGTCGGTCATCGGGAGGAACATCTCCTGGTCTGGCTCTTCCTCATCCGGAGTCTCCCGGTCCGGCGCCCACTTAAGGGTCGGATCGGTGCCGTCCTCGAGGGTCTGCTGAAGAAATTGCTGAGGAAAGGAATGAACAAAATAGTCAAAAATGCAACAATAACTGACATGTAATTAGTCCGGGGTCAGTTTGCAACATGAAGCTCACGGCAATAATGCTCAATCCCCCAAGTCCACTCGGAGGAGAAGTCCTTGTGGGTGGTGAAGAGAGCCTTAACCCGGCGATAAATCTCCGTGTTGCTCAGCTCGAAGGAGGAGGTCCGGTTGGGGTCGCGGCCGAAGCTCATGTGGCACACCTTGTGGGTGCGCTTCTAGAGGGGGGAGATTCGGTTACGCACGAAAGTGATCATGGCATCCTCGTTGCGTAGCCCGAGCGTCATCAGCTCGGCGAACTTTTGTTGACCTGGTTGGCCAAGGCCGTGGGCTTCTTGGGGATGGCGTCCCACAGATCTGGGTTAGGTGGACCCGGGGTATATGGGAGCAGCCGGATTAAATCTTCGGTGCCTGTGTTCCGGACGTAAAAGAAGGTCCGGGCCCACCCTTTGCAGGACTCTAACCCGGTGACCCGGGGGAAGACAGAAAACCTCCGGGGTGAGATGGAAGCCGCTCTGAATTGAGTGAGCTGCTTGTCCTCCGGATCGGTGTGGATGTTTGGGATAACGTTGCGACGAAGACCGAAAAACCGGATCCATAGCTCCTTCGTGGGCCATAGTGCGGCGTAGCCTTCGATTGTAGAAGCAAAGGCAGAAAGAGAAGTGATGGCATTGGCTGGAAGATGATGCGGCTGGAGCTGGTACGTATTGAGCCAGTCCCGGAAAAAATCACTCACCGGCAAGCCGAAGCCCCATTGAAAGTGGGACAAGAACACGACGTATTCCCCCGGATTGGGTGAGGGGGCTAATTCGGAGGAGGCAAGGCGAGCCGCAACGCCGGTGGGGGTGCGCCTGGTGCGGTAGAGCCAGTCCAGGTCATCCTCGCAGACCAAGGACCCGGCCCACGCACCGCGGTCCACCGCCGCGGCGTCCTCCTCCATCTCTTGCTCAGCGATGACGAGCTCTTCTTCCGTCATCTAGTCTTTGCTGCCCTCGCTGGTGCTAGCAGCGGCGGGGGGCCGAGCCCGGGATTGGCGAGGACTTGTGGCAAGAGAGTTACAAAGCGGTGGCGGCGATGCTGAAGTGAGAGGGAAAAGCACGGGAGCGACGCTGCTATTTGGAGCACTAGCGGCGGCGCGGTCGCAAGGAAGAGGAAGGAGAAGAGCAACGGGCAGAGGGGCGCGGAAGGGGAAAAATCCTAAGTGATGCGCCCCTCCGCTATTTAACCACTCCCTCAAGCGGTGAGTGGGATCGTGTCCTGCGGATCGGCCACACGCTGTGGCCGTGTATCACCTGCCCGGACCAATCAGTGGGGAGCCACACGGAGGGCCACAGAGCGGAGATGATCCCATGACGTGACGCTGTGATGCGATAAACGAGGAGGCAGGCGTGATGTGAGCCACGCATAGTGATAACTGACAATTACTGCGGCGGTTACTGTGCAGGCCCTTAAAATAAGACAACATAATGATTACCCTTCACATGGGTTAGCGTACGAGAGAAGGAAACAAGACCCGGATGGAACTGTGGTAACCCGGCCAGCAAGTGAAAACTTGGAATGTGCGGAGGGAAAGTAAAACCAGGAGGTCCGAGGTAAAGTGGTAACCCGGCCTGAGAGTGAAAACTTGGAATGTGCGAAGGGAAAGTAAATCCATATAAATTCGAGGTAAAGAGGTAACTCGGCAATAACGATCGGAGCACAGAATTGAACCTGATGTGGCCTTAGCGGCCAAGGCAGCTAAGACCGCACCAACTTCGGGGACTAATGTTGGGGGATAACCCCGGGTAGGGTCACGTCGGGGTATAAAGGCCGAGTTAGCTGAGGTTCAGCAAGGACAAAGCAGATGCTGGCCGGGTCACCTCAAGGCAGGCCGAATCACGGGGTAACCCGGACCAGGGGGCATGCGCCTAACTAAGTCTCAACCGACTTAATAAGTAAGTCGGATGTGCAGGTTTTACTTATATGCAGGAACAGGTGTGGCCAGATCAGCTATGATCCGGGTCACGTCTGGCTTCTAGGAGAAGGAAGGAATCTCGCTGGTCAAAAGAAGCCCCGATGCGCACTACCTGAGCGAAGCAAGCAAGGACAGGACCACCGGGGCGTGGCCGACAAGGGTGATGATGCCCATGTCGGCTGACGCGGGCGCCACAGAGGCTCACGTCGCCAAAGCATGTGTGACGCGGGGGAAAAGCACCCCGGTCGGCTTACTACTTTGGGGGGAAGCATATTCTTAGGAATATGCTTCCACATATGCCCTAGGCTGAAACCGAGCTCCCTCTATAAAAGAGGGGCTAGGGTTTCAGTAGAGGGGTTGGGTTTTCTGCTATTCTGTTTTGGCTAGGGTTTCAAGTTTGGTCTGTGGGTGAGAGTAAGAGAGCTCCTTCTTCCAACTCTCACCAATACAGCTCAAGGAGCACTTGTAATCTTGGATATAGAGGAAAACAAACTACTGTGTGGAGAATCACTTCATTATCCCTCCCTGGATTCCCCTAGCGTTTATTAGTCCCCACCTTTAGCCTATCCATGGCATCTGCCGTGACACCACCACGACAGGCGTGGTAAGAGGCTGGTAACGAACTCTATTTGTTTTCATTTTTGTACATATACTCATCACTGTGGGCATGCTTAGTCCGTTCGTGTAAGGTGTATGTTATCTTTGGATGCTTAGTAGTTCTTACTTTCTTATGATTAGCTCCAGCTTGCTAATAGTTTGTAGCATGTCTTATGAATGTTTGCTTGCATTGCTCTATTCATAAATTGGTATGACACCGTGGTATCCTCCTCTGAATGTTTCATTTGAATCGACTTGGTACATGCTTACGAATGCACATGACTGTAATAATCCGTTAAGCCTTGATGAATTATTTTTCTTTGACGATCTTGAATCACTTTCATGCCATGAGTAGTCCTGTTTTGTTGCAAGCATGATGATGACAACTATTGCTCTCTCGTTTGTCGCTCCCTTACTATTACTAGCCTTCACTTTCACTGAGTAGTTTACTCATGCTTCCAACTCCCTTAAACCAAATATTGCCAAAGTGTCCACCATACCTACCTATTAGCATCATTTGCTACTTCCGTGCATATTCAATATGCTTTGTTTTCTTCCAAATAAAATGTTGCTTGTTATGAGAAAAGTAGTTAGTAAAGTTCTCACGAACTTGATGGCACACTTTATTTCCTGCACTTAACAAACCTGAACCATTGTGAACTCTCCATGAAAGTTATATGCTTGCAAATTATAGGCTGGGGATTAGCAGAACCGTGTTGTCATGGGGAACGCTTTCAACACTTGTAAATATATACCCAGTTGATACGTTGCTCTTTTGTTTGCGGATGTCGTCGGTGTGAAATAAAAGGGGAGCTTGTAAGTCCATGGAGTTATGTATGTGTGTTAGAGAAACGCTTGGGCTGCCGGTCTAATCCATGCCGTCATTATGGAAACCTGCAGCGTAACCATAATGATATCTATGAAGCATTCTTCTTATAAAAAAAGAGAGATTGCTATTGAGAAAAAGAAAAAAGTTTATGAAAAGAGGAGAGAGAAAAAAGCACCATTTTCCCATGGTAAATAAGAAGATTGTTGAGATACTCATTTTCTGCTTGCCTTGTCATTTTGATATGGGGATTCTTCCGTATCATCGGGCAAGGGGTACCCCGTTGGCAGTTCTCTATGATACGCACGTATTTACGATGACAAGAACTTATCGGTAACTAAAGTTGAGTAGCATGAGGAGCGACGCTCGTACTCAAAGGACATGGGATTTCCAGTTTATAGTATGTCAAGCATATAACTCAGATTGGACCTCACTTTCACCTTAACCATATTAAAGATGCTTATGATAGGGGCAATGAGAGCTCAAAGGTAATGAGTACCATACTTTCAGCATTTGGAAGCCTTTCAAATTATTCAAAACCTTTTCATTTTCTTGTTGAGTCTCCACATATTCTATGAGCACTTTCTTGAGAGCATAGTCTTTAGTTGAACTTTAGAGGTGCCTTGGCATTCACAATCAAAGGCAAGCGAGATACCTCTCTATCATACCTTTTTATGAGCATTGTAATGCTGCTTATGTTTATGCTTCATGCTACTTATTATTTTTGAGTTGGAATCTCTTCATAGCTTGCAATGCCTATTAAGTAAACTTAGTTGCATACTCTTTATTATGAATTGTCTAACTAGTTGATCGCATGCTGAGAATATATACATCATATGAAGCAAATGTGTTCGTGAAAGTTCTTTTATCGCACTCAGTTTTCAACTAAATTGCTTGAGGACAAGAAATAATCTAAGCTTGGGGGGAGTTGATACGTCCAAAACATATCTACTTTCCCGAACACTTTTGCTATTGTTTCTCCTCTAAACTTGTGTGATTTGGATGCAACTAATGCGGACTGACGCTGTTTTCAGCAGAATTGCCTTGGTGTCTACTTTTTGTGTAGAAAACCAACTATCAGGAAAAATCCCGGAAAATATGCCAAAAATCCTATTTCACCTGAAGACTCTCGGAGCCAGAATACGAGACGGAGAAGACCCAGGGGGTGGCCACACCACCTGATGGCGCGGGCCAGGCCAGGCCGCGCCAGGGGGTGGTGTGGGCCCCCCAGGCACCCCCTCGGCCTCTCTCTTCGCCTATAAGGAGCCTTCTAACCTAAAAACTTCGGGGGGGTCGACGTTTTTCCAGAAGGAGTTCCGCTCCGCCGCCACCACCAGATTCCACGAAACAGCACCAGAAACTCCGTTCTGGCACCCTGCCGGGATGGGGAATTGGAGGAGATCATCGCCATCATCATCACCATCGCTTCTCCATCGACCATCCATGTTTCCCCATCTATGAGTGAGTAATCCCCCGTTGTAGGCTATGGGGATGGTAGGGATTGGATGAGATCGTTCATGTAATGTCATCAGATTGTTAGGGCATGGTGCCTAGTATCTCTTATTAGTGCTTTATGACTTTGTTGCGACTTGTTATGCTTAATGCTTGTTACTAGGGCCGAGTGCCATGATTTAAGATCTGAACATGTTATTGATTCATTATGATAGTATTGTTTATGGTCTTATCTGCAAGTTGTATACGCACGCTGTTGTCCGGAACCAATGGCCCCGAAGTGACAGAAATCGGGATAACCGGAGGGAATGACTTTGATGTGAGGATCACATGTGTTCATGGAGTGTTAATGCTTTGCTCCAGTGCTCTATTAAAAGGTGCACCTCAATTTCCAGTAGTTCCCTAGAGGCCCCGCTGCAAACGGGCTGGCAGGACAAAAGATGTTGTGCAAGTTCTCATTGCGAGCACGTATGACTATATATGGAACACATGCCTAGGATTCTCTAGTACTTGGATGCTTTATCTTATTTATCTACAATTGCCCTATGTTCTGATTGCTATGTGACTTGTCTTATCCATGCAACGCCCGTCCATCCATCCCTATGCCTACCGCACTCGAATCCCACTGTTTACTGTTATTGTTACTACTTTGTTTACTTTACTACTATTGCTACTTTGCTATTCCTACTACAAAACTGTTGCTACTGATAAACTGTTGTGAGCAAGATTATTTCCAGGTGCAACTGAATGACAACTCAGTTGTTAAGGCTTATAAATATTCTTTGGCTCCCCTTGTGTCGAATCAATAAATTGGGTTTCACTTCCCTCGAAAATACTGCGATACACCCCCTATACTTGTGGGTCATCAGCGAGCATGATGATGATGGCCAACGACACTCTCCCTCAACATTTATCACTTAGTTTATGTTTTGGATAGTTATTGTAATCAAAATATTATGAACTTCTTTAGTGTGTCTCACACTTTGTGAGACGGTTATTCATATGAGTTTGTAACAAACAGTTGTTCTACTTTTATGAATGATTTCTATTCATGTTCATATCTTGTTTGATTATATGTGAATTATCCTTGTTGTTTGAAACTAATTGATAATTTATGAACATTTGTAAAATATAGAAATGCCTTAAAATACCCAACTTAATGATATATTCATTAATGAATGAAACCATTGTTTAAATTCAAAGTTATAATGATAATATGTGAAAGTCATTCGATTTCTTGTCACATATAAATCATGCCTAATTTGGCAAAATAACTTGAACACCGTGTATTACTTGAATATAAAGTGTTTAATGAATTGTTGAAAGTAAATACATATTCGATGTATTGTGTTTTAACAAAATGGTAATTATCATCATATGATTGTTTGAAAGTGTAAAGTAGTTTACCAAACGAAACATGAATATGAAACTATTTGATTTGATCAAAGTGTTTCATCAACAAAGGGTATAAAGATAAAAGAGAATCTAATTACTTTATAAGAATGGCATAAAAGAAATTGTGAAATGCAAAGTGTTTTGAAACGTCAAAATGCAAAGCATCACAATATGATATTAGATGTCAAAATGGGTGAATAGATGGCACCAAATAAATCATTGTAGTGTAGATGTAGAGACCATTAGTTAGAAATAGTTAGCACTCAATTAGAATATATAGTGAACCATCTGGATTCGTGAAAGCGGCTCCATATCTAGTATGGATCGTCGTAAAAGTTTTGGGGTTATTCGATATAACCAAAACAATAACAAATAAGTCCTTTTAGAGTATTCATTGGAAACTTTGAATACGAAATCTATAGCTGAAACCGAAAGAGAAGAAAAACTTGTATTGCTTGGATTTTGGTGCATTCTTGAGAAAGCTCACTTTTAGTGATATTTCTCGATTATGAAGCAAATGGAAGATAGTGAAAACACGATGAGGATTCATATCCCTGCATCAGAGTATTGAGAAGTGCAACAGACAATGTTCCTGAACGATTCTCTTAACTAAGGAAAGAATCAATGATAATGATCATTGTGTTTTCCCCACTAGTGTTTTCACTACATGAAGTAGGATTCAAAATGTATCCCATATCTTGTATGGAGACATTTGTGAATCATTTGTCATGATTATTGGAATGTGACATACCTACTAACTACTAAGGAAATAATGGTAAACTAGAATTATGAGAAATCCTAAAAGCAAAAATTCACTTGAGATTAGAAAACAGTTCATTGCTGAATCTCACAAGTAAAAGGGGTTACTTGGAATTTTCCCAAATGACTGCAAAGCCATAGTGGAAGAGGGGGTGAATGACAAAAGCACAATTTTTCAAGTATTGGACGAATTCAAATGAATTTGATTCAAGTATGCTAAATGTCTAATGGATTTAAAACTAGTAAAAGTACTAGTATCTCATAGTAAAACTCCAAGTTTGATATCTGATCAAAGGATTTTGAAATTGTTCAAAATAGTGAGTGGATATGCAATTTGCATGAAATTGAGTGGGAGCTATGAAAATCTTCCTAAAACAATATGTGAATGACATATTTTTGAGTGGGAGCAATATAAGTCTCAAATTCAAATATGGTAGAAACATATTTTGAGTGGGAGCTTATAGGAGTGATTCTTAAGTGTGTTAAGAATAAAAGCGCAAGTACTTATAAATAATGATTATAAGGTGTAGAAGTTGATAATAGGTGTATTATGATATTATGTAGTATTCCTTAAGGGATTTTGAAAAGGGTTTCAGAATAGAAGTTAATTAAGTAACTGGTCCTTAATAACTCAAATTAGGAATAGTATTAAGTTTACCATCAATGGTTGAAAGAAAGAAAAAGGATGATCATTATCCACTATGTTGAGACATAGGTTCTACCTTAGAAAACCATGATGATAACTTAACATAATATATGATCAAAGAAGGAACGTTTAAAAGTGATTAAGTTTGAATCGCAGAACATTGAGCTAAGTTTGTCCGCAGTGCCTAATAGAGAACTGCAGACATGTTTTCCAAATCCATAAAGGATGACATATCTCAAAACAAAAAGGGTTATGTTATAAGGGAATATGTTGGAAACTCCTGTAAATACCGATTAAAGTCAAGTAGGAAGCGAGGTGAACAAAACATCGAAAGTTGCACAGAGTGCACTAGTGTTTCGATGGTTACATTTATAATAGTAGATAAGGGTACCATATAAAGTGTTGTATAATGTTATGGCGGGGCTAGTTCGCTTTTAACGTAGAATGATGTGTCCCAGGGCATAGTGCACGTGAGAAAGCCCTCGAGGTTGATCTATAATCACTGTAGGCTCCTGAATCAGGCCTCGTTCTGCTCCCATAGCGACATGGCATGCACACAGATGTTATCATGTGATGATAAAGTATTAATGTCAATCAAGGTGACATTAGTAAGTTGCAAAGGATTTGGGACTGTAAAGTACAGACCCAAGACTCAACCTCTTCCATGAGCAAGCATGTTCAGGGTACCGGATATATGGTGCCAATGATTAAGAAAAAATGTAGCTAGTGTATTTGTACTCTAGTGCAAGTGGGAGACGGTTGGAAATAATCCCTAGAGACACATAGTAATAAGGACTATAATCATATTTCATATAGTTTATGCTTAAGTTTTATATCATGCTATAACTGTATTGAGTGGAAACATCAATACACGTGTGATATACAAATAACCAGGGGTTCCCAGTGAAACTCTAGTCACTGGTTCATTGATCAACAGATGATCATGTTTCCTGATCATGTGGCATTTATGCCAGTTGGAAATGGAGTCAACTCATTCAGAGAATGAGATGATGAACCAATACCCAACCTAAACATCGTGACCTGATCATGTCACAAAGTTCAAGTTACGATGATTAGAAATGGATCCTCGTAGACTATTCCTTAGACCGTGAGGCTATATCAATCACTGTCTCCTGAGAGTGCTTAGATAGCATCAAGCGCCACTTGGTAATACAGTGGTTAAAAAGGTGTGCTCAGGTACTCGGAGGAAATCATAGAGGCAATATATGTCAAGAGCGGGATTTGTCCGTCCATGTGACGGGAATATACTCAAGGGCCCACTCGGAGAGGTTATATCCAATAGCTGCGCAGCGTGTGATTTGATCACATGGATATCACTTGTCGGAACGAGTCAGGTAGCATTGTTCGGTAACGAGATTGAACATGACATGGTGATGTCATTGACCAGATCTCCGGAAATGCAAGTATCGAGAGACAAAGGGAATAAGACACAACTGTCCCGGTTCAAACGACGAAAGATCTTCGTGGAACACATAGGGGTCACATGGCCATCCAGGTCCCTCTGTCGATCATTGGTGCGGGAGTGTCCCAACCATGTCTGGAGTGTTCCCGAACCGTGGGGTATCACGCTTAAGGGCTTGATGATGCTTAGAGAGTGTTTATAGGATCGGTAGAATCGCGGAAGAATAGTAGAGAAAAAATCGGAAGGGTTTCGGTAAGTCCGGAGGATGTCCGGAGTGGAGGTGGAAGGTGTTCCATAACCACGGAGGTTGAATAATATATGAATGAATGTTAAATACTGATTTAATCATTTATTCATAATTATTTAATAAAGAGAAAATCTATTTAAAAGGTCAAAAGGCTGGGCCCATTAGGGAAAGGAGAGAGGGAAAAGGGGCAAGGGGGTTGGCCGGCTTGCCAAGCCCCCCCCTTGTAGGGCCCACTAGGGCTAAACGGTGGTCTCCCCTCCCCCTACTCTCCTTTAGTCCCACCCCGGGACTTTGAGGAAGGTAGTAACCCCCTCCCCCTATATATAGTGGGGGTATTTGGCCAGATAAATACACCCAATAATCAATAAAGGTCTTCTCACTTTTGGGAGGACCTCCAATTGATATTTTCTCTCTCTCCTTCTCTCTCTCGTGACTGTGGTCCCAAGTTCGGACTGCGCGAACGAGAGACATCTTCACCATGGAGCACCGTCGTGCTGCGGGATTCGGATCCAGGAGCTCTACTTCCACAACTACTGCTGGATCAGGGAAGCGGGAGTCATCGTCAGGCACCGGACGTGTGTAACTCCCCGCAAGGTGTCACACTTGAGGCACTCAAGTTGTTGGAGCCGTTGGAGCGCAAGGACTTCATCACGACCTTGAGGTCGGCTTTGGCTCGTCTACATCAACCACGCTCTCCTGAGCATTGACAACGCTTTTTAGTCTTCAAGGGTAAGTTCGCGAAAATCCCCTCCCGTTACGGTATTACTAATAGATAGGTCCTGGCAGCATCAGGGGTTCAGGGGCATAGGGTAAAAATTATTGTTTTCATACGCGGAACCCCAACAGTTGACCACTGTACATTCCATGGATCTTTCGTTGCTGAACTATGAACGTTCTGTCGTATTCCTTTTGTCTCTCGATACTTGCATCGTCCGAGATCTGATCAATGACATCACTATGTCGTATTTAATCTCATTATCAACATATGTTATTTGACTCATTCCGACAAGTGATATCCCTATGATCAAATCATACGCTGCACAGCTATTGGATATAAATTCTCCGAGTGGGCCCTCGAGTACATTTTGCATCACACGGATGGACAAATGCCACTCTTGACGCATGTTGTCTCAGTTGTTCCTCTCGGCCAAGTTCCTCACTGACCAGGGTGGCCTACTTCGGGTTAGAGCTTTGCTTCACAGGCCGCCCAGTTAGAGAGAGAAGATGGAGTCCAATCCGGCTACAGGAAGGCCAAGAAGACTTACCGACTTAGGCCCATAATGTTACTTGTAGTTCAAGATGTACTCTATAACTAACTCTTAGTCGTAGCCGGATTGATCTCTCCTGTAAACCCTAGGCCGGATATCTATATAAGACGTCCTAGGGAGAGCTTTTAGGACACACCCAATACTTTAGACCCTCAACTCGCACAGGCGATACCATTGTAACCCATATTCCGGCTCTGCCGTGTTACTGGATTGCTAGCAGGAGTAGGATCCGTCCAAAGTCGGCGGATTCGAACTTGGGTAAACTTGTGTGTTCACCGTCCCGGAACACCGTACGTCTCACACCCCTCTCTTCCGCATGCCTTGAGGACCCCCTCATGGCGTACTTGTCCTCAATCCGACGACAGTTGGCACCCACCGTGGGGCAAGTGAGCTTCGGATCTGCGTTCCGAGCGGAATCTGCAAGAATCGGAATCGGCGAGACCATCGCCGTCGTTCGCATCCTCTACGCCAGCGACGTCCCTCTCATCATTCTCGACGAGACTTGGATTCCGGCTAGGGAGGCCGTGACTGCCTATATTATCATGTCTATTGGCAAGATCGATGTTTACATCGGTTTCGCTGAACCTGCCCAACCCACCCCAGCGGTGATATAAGAGGTAGAAGAATCTTCTGGGTCCCCTTTTTCCGCGGAGGCGGCAGAGTTCCGGATCTCAGAAAACCCTAATCCCACCCAACCCACACCAGTTGCGGAGATAGTGGAGAAATTTGAGCCTGAAGAAGACCTCACGGTCCAAGTCGAATCTGGAGGGGATCTCCCCAGAGAAGCCGGATCCCAGATCGACCCACTCGTGGAATTCAAAATCCAGGAGGAGCATATCAACGACACTAATTCCGGCTATGACGCTGCCAAGACAGACAGGCCTTTCCTCAGGTACACACTAAGATGAATGATACTACAAGGCGCTAGCGCAGATGCAATCGTCGAAACCATTAAAAGTTTCGATATGGCTGATCGCGAAAGCCACAGGTACCTCAGGAAGCACGCATCGCACTTCGTCCGATATGTTGGATCTGGATCTGGCTATGCCGATGCTGGAGAAAACACCGACTCGGTGCTGGAGGCAATCGGAACAAAAGCTGACGTTCTCGCATCCTCGGATGAATCTATGACGTCAGCAGATTTCCGAAAGTTCTCCGTGGAATACGAAGAGGAGTACAACTCCAAAGCTGCAGAAGAAGGAGAAGCCATGGATGAAGGATCCGGGGAACACTCTCCCAAGGGCAGGATGACATGGACGTCGGAGATAATCCCGAGGTCCAGATGTCCGAAAGTACCGATCAGAGATTGACTCCGGGAAACGGACCCAAAGCCATCTTTGCTACCGGCGCTGCCAAGAAGGCAAAGAAGAAGAACAAGAAGAACAAGACCTCAGCAAAAGACCCCCTCACAGAGGAGGTAATCGCTGAGGAATACGAGGAAGACTCGAATGGAGCACTTATCCCAGACGAGCCGAAAAAAGAAGCATCGGTGGATGGACACGTGATCACTGAAGGTGCGTGTAAACTTATCGATGTCGCCTTAAGCACACCTATCCCTACAGCTGCAGAACTTACTGCAGATGAGCTAGACAAAAGGGGCCAGTCCCTAGAAGCGCGTCGTCAGCAACTCCTTAATGAAGCCAAAAACATCGAGGTGGAGAAGAAGTGCATGTCAAACAAGGAGTACATGTCCCGTCTACATCAGAAGACACAGAAGCGTCACATAGATGACAACCAGTTCCCATGTGTCCGTGCTGTCCTTTTTGGAGATGAGATGGGGAAGCCACGGAAGGATAGCAACGGACACTGGGTTTACCCAACACCAGTGCAAAATACCGTGGCAGCTCGCGAAATTCTATCGGCTAATCCAGGACCAGAGGAGATACGCTTGGTTCTCAAGCTACTCAACAAGGGACTGGAGCAGCAGAAGGTCGCCCTGTCCGGAAGTCAAAAACTGGTCTCGGATTCTGACCAATGTCGCATAGATCCGGCATGGGCTGACGTAAGATCCCATTACGTTCGGGCGCAGTACCATCACCCCGAACACAGGGAAGACAATTATTCAAGAACTGGATCGTCGGGACAGCATCGCAGAGCTACACATAACTGGAGCAATGTCGCTCCAGCAGCCGAGAAAGACGCAATCGCTGCACTGAATCCGAGGAATCGTCCCCGACGAGAATTCAACGATCGAAAGGGAGAAGATAAGGAGAAACGTTGGGAGAAGGATCGTCAGAGAATGCCACCTCCTAGACATGAAAACCGTCCGGCTGAGCCTCACCATGGTGGGAACGACGGACGAAGGAACGACGGAAACCACGCTGGCACAAGCCGGCAGGGGGCTCGTCATAGTCAAGAACCTCCCCGGAACCGGAATAATGACGCTCTAGACGGAGGCCGGTGATCAGCCGGAAACAACCCAGCTGCACCACCCTCTCCGTAGTACAGTTATCACATCGGCCCTCAAGGAGGTCAAGGAGGACGACATGGCGGAGGAGGTGGTGGCAGAAGCCGAAGTCTGGTCCAAGGCACCGCAGCCACAGCCGACATTCGGGACGATCCCTATCCCCGAACGACGCAAGGCACAGGATCAACTCCAACATAGAGGCTCGACGCTACGAAAACGATGACGTATACATGGGCCCAAAATGCTGCAGACCACGCATCAGAGCTACAAAGTTCCCGGAAGGATTCGCTATCTCAAGACATATCCAAGCCTACGATGGCATTGCTCAGCCAGACACCTGGTTATAGGATTTCTTCCAAGCTTGCTACATCGCCAAAGGCGGAATCAGCCTAGTCGCAACCCGATATCTCCCACTTATGTTGCGGAAGACGTCACGATCATGGCTCAATGAACTTTCGGTGAACACCATCCACAACTGGTATGATTTACAAAGTGCGTTCTTTCAGAATTTCGAAGGCACATATCGGAGGCCTTGTACGGTTGGAGACCTACAGCGTTGCACCCAGAAAGCCAGAGAAACTTGTCAGGATTACCTCGGGCGATGGATTGACACCAAGAACTCATGCGAAGGAGTAAATGATCAAATTGCGATTGAAGCTTTCATCGCAGGTCTCCCAATTGGTTTACTGCGCCATCGCTTGAAGTGTGACAAGGTTACTGATCTGGGAGAGATGATAGAAACAGTGAGCAAGTATGCAGATGTGACGACAATGCAGAGGGATTACTCAATGTCCTAGCTGTGCCTCAGTCGGCAAAACAACCAAAGCAGCAAGCTCAGAAGCGCAAAAATACCTCGGAAGAAAAATCCAACGCGGAGACAGCAGTAGTCACAACTATTTCCGGGTATGGAGGACGAGGAGGACGTGGCGGAGGCCACGGGCGTGGCCGTGGGACATCAAGGGTCCAAGGTAGAGGAGAGTAACAACCAGGCAAAACCTACACTTGGGCCGACATCGCCAATAACCCATGTGTGCATCACTTGGACACCAATGGGGGCTCGTCCCACATCAACGTTGAGTGTCGTTTTAACGACGACATCAAGAGAGATGATACTGCGAGCTACAAAGCTAAGCGGAAGAAGGGAAAGAAAAATCCCAAAAAGGACAAAGAGACCAAGGAAGATTCTGACATGGAGGAAGCCGATGCTTCAAATCCCAAGCCGGAAGGGAAGAAAACTTTTCCCACCAAGAAGGACACTTACATCACCTTCCTCGGATCTCAACCAGCAAAGGTCAAGAAAGCAGTTCTCCACGAGCTCAACGCAACAGTTCCGGCTGTCCCTCAGTATCTGGACTGGTCGGAAGTGGCAATAACGTTTGACCGCGCTGATCATCCGCCTAAGCTACATAGGCGAGGAAAATACGCCTTAATCGTCAATCCACTTATTGACGGTTATGGTTTCTCCAAGAAGCTCATGGACGGTGGTAACAGCATCAATATTCTCTACATCAAAACCCTACGCCGTATGAAAATCTCGGAAACACAGCTGAACCATAGCTCTGTGATCTTTCACGGAGTTGTCCCAGGAAGACAAGCTAATTCCCTAGGAGAGATCACTTTGGATGTTACTTTTGGAACACCAAAGAATTACCGGACGGAGGCACTTTCCTTCGAAGTGGCCCCGTTCAAGAGCGCATACCACGCTATATTCGGACGTCCGGCTTAGTGGGCTTTTATGGCTCGTCTGTGTTACATTTACAATATGATGAAAATTCTAGGTCCCAACGACGTGATCACCATCAGGGGAGACCCGAAGAAGGCGCGAGAGTGTGAAGATGGAAATGCTGCCTTTGCCGAAGCCATGCTGCACGCCTAGGAGTACTAGGAGATCAAGAAGAGCATAGATCCGTCTGAGATGCCCGCGACGAAGAAGGAGGTGACAAAGCCAAATCCGGAGTTCAAGGCATCAGAAGGGACGAAGCAGACGCCATTGAAGGATGATGACCCCTCCAAGGTGACCCAGATAGGCGTAGGCCTAAGTAGCACATAGGAAAGCGCGCTCGTCAAGTTCCTCCAAGCAAATCAAGATATCTTCGCATGCCAGCCATCTGACATGACCGGAGTACCTAGGGAACTTGCCTAGCACTCTCTAAATGTAAACCCGAACGCTAAACCCGTCAAATAGTCCTTACGATGGTTTGGTGATGAAAAGCGTAAGGCAATAGCTAAGGAACTAGCGCGGCTCGAGTTAGCCGGATTCATAGAAGAGGTCATCCATACTGATTGGTCGGCTAACCCTGTAATGGTCCCTAAAAAGGACACCACTGATTTAAGGATGTGTGTTGATTATACTGCCTTGAACAAGGCTTGTCCAAAAGATCTGTTTGCTCTGCCTAGAATTGATCAAGTTATCGATTCTACGGCAGGCTCGGAACTCCTCTGTTTTCTCGACGCATATTCCGGATATCACCAAATCCGGATGAAGGAATCTAACAAAGTCAAAACTTCATTCATAACCTCCTTCGGAACCTTCTATTTTGTTACGATGCCCTTTGGGCTGAAGAACGCATGAGCTACGTACCAACGCACGATGCAGCGTTGCCTCCATGACCAACTCAGACGCAATGTACATGCATACGTGGATGATATCGCGGTCATGTCCAAAAAGAAGGAAACGTTGATTTCCGACTTGGAGGAGTCGTTCGCCAATTTACAAAAATACAACATCATGCTTAACCCAAAGAAATGCTTCTTTGGAATACCAGCCGGAAATTTTTTAGGTTTCATCGTGTCTCAAAGAGGCATAGAGGTGAACCATGACAAAATCAAGGTTATTCTCAACATTTCCAGGCCAACCCGCCTGAAGGACGTACAAAGATTAACTGGTTGCATTGCTGCGGTCAGTCGATTTGTAAGCTGGCTTGGTGGAAGAGTCGCACCATTATACAAACTCCTGAAGAAGACCAAAGATTTTGTTTGGACTAATGAAGCCGAAGCTGCACTACAAGACCTGAAGAAAGTACTCTCATCTGCTCCTATCCTTGCAGCGCCGGAACCTCAGGAACCGATGTTGCTTTACATTGCTGCGACAAAAAAAGTCGTCAGTATCGTCATGGTGGTGGAGAGGCAAGAGGAAAATCAGGAACACCTGGTGCAGCGTCCGACGTACTTTGTCAGTGAGGTCCTGATAGAATCAAAACAGCGATATCCGCACTATCAAAAGGTGGCTTACGGTGTTTTTCTAGCATCTCGTAAGTTACGACACTATTTTCAAGAGCACCCAATTACCGTGGTGAGAAAGGCTCCCATGAGAGATATAATCAACAATAGCGATGCCACAGGACGTGTCGCCAAATGGGGCATAGAGCTTGCAGCTTTCGATATTGAGTACAAACCCCGGACAACAATCAAATCTCAGATCCTTGCTGACTTTGTCGCTGATTTGACAGAGACCAAGGAGAACATGGTCCTCCCTGAGTCGGAATATTGGACCCTCTTTTTCGATGGGTCTAAGGCTCGAGGGCGCTCGGGGGCTGGCGTGGTTCTCAAATCACCCCAAGGAGATAAACTTTTATACATGTTGCAGATCCACTTCACAGCGACAAACAACATTGCCGAGTATGAAGCACTGCTGCCTGGAATCCGAATTGCTAAGGATATCGGCATCCGACGTTTGATGTGTTACGGAGATTCAGATCTTGTTGCTCAGCAAGTGCTGTCGTGGATGATCTATCTAAATCGTTCGAAGGGTTTGAAGTTCAACACATCCCTCGAGCAGAAAATGAGGAAGCAGATGCACTATCTCGAATAGGCTCTGTGCGGAGAGAGGTCCCGGATGGCGCATTTTTAGAGCACCTCAAAGTTCCCTCGATAAAGGGAGTAGATGAGGAATATCCGACCAAATCCGACTCACCTTTGATAGAAGTTCTTGCTGTAATTCCCAGCTGGACTCAGCCCTACCTCGATTACTTGGTAGATGGCAAATTACCCGAAGACGAGGTGCTGAGCCGACAGATTATCCGACGAGCAAAAGCCTATACTATTGTTAAAGGTGAGCTCCATAAATGGAGTGTTTCTGGGGTTTTTCAGCGCTGTGTATCTCCAGAAAGAAGGAGTGGAAATCTTAAGGGAAATCCACGAAGGCGAGTGTGGTCACCACGCTGCAGCAAAATCTATAGTGGCAAAAGCTTTTCGACATGGATTTTTCTGGCTTACAGCTCAGGCAGATGCCGAACGATTAGTCAAGACATGCAAAGGCTGCCAAAAGTACGCCAAGCAAGCTCATGTTCCGGCTGATCAGCTGCGAACAATACATATAACATGGCCCTTTGCGGTCTGGGGGCTTGATATGGTAGGGCCTTTTAAACGAGCTCCAAGTGGATTCACTCACCTCTTAGTGATGGTGGATAAATTCACGAAATGGATCGAGGCTAAACCTGTCACTAGTTGTGATGGAGCAACAACCAAAAGATTTGTCGAGGATGTTATAATCCGGTATGGTTATCCGCATAGCATCATCACGGACAACGGGAGCAACTTTTCCATGGGAGAATTGGCTGAATTCTGCAACGAGCAAAGTATCCGGCTTGACATTGCGTCAGCCGCACATCCACAGGCTAACGGACAAGTCGAAAGAGCAAATGGTGTAATTCTACAAGGCTTGAAACCAAGAATCGAAGCACCACTGAGACGTGCTACGGGAGCTTGGGCAGAGGAACTACCCTCTGTAATTTGGAGTTTATGAACAACTCCGAATAGGTCAACAGGATATACACCTTTCTTCTTGGTCTATGGCGCAGAAGCAGTTCTTCCTAGTGATTTAATTCATACTTCTCCTAGAGTGTCCGCGTATATCAAAGAGGATGCCGAGATTTCTCGACAAAATGATCTCGACTTAGTCAAAGAAGTTCGCATCGTTGCTAAAATGAGATCTACAGCCTATCAGCAGAAGTTACGCAAGTATCATAGCCAGAGAGTCTGAACTAGATCTTTCAATAAAGGTGATTTGGTTCTCCGGCTTGTGCAACAAAGAAAGCACAAACTTTCCCTAGTATGGGAAGGGCTCTTTTTAGTTAGTCGAGTATTGCACAATGGATCGTACTACTTAACTGACATGAGGCCAATCAAAGAAAGACCTGCTACTAAGAAGAGAAAGAGAGCTGGAGGCAGAGCAAATCCAGATGAGTTAGACAGACCGTGGAATATTGCTCAGCTACGTCCCTTTTATTCTTAGTTTATCCTTCTTTGTAATCATAAATATGTACATGTTCTGTGAGAAATAAAAGTTTTGGTTACCTCAAAGTTTTTCTGAGAAGTTTTTACCATCTTATTTCCTAATGATCATGTCATAGTCAAAATCCCAGAACGCTTGAAAGTACTTTATGCTCATGTTCGTTTCTGGTTTAGATTTCCGATTTTAAAACTGCTACCTTCGGTTATAACTCTAAAAATTCTAGTCTTTACTTTGGTTATTTGTCTGGTTGCTGGATGCGGGTATTTTCCGACTAGTGAATTGTTGGTACTGGAAGCCGGCTTTGTTTCAGAGTTTAAACTGGTTTAGCAATTGAGCTCTGTTGCTCGGCAAAGTTTCCGGCTGAAGGTTTAGCCGGCTCACGAAAGGGACGAGGCGGAAAGCCAGATAAACGATAAGTAGAGACAGACAGTTCCTGGTGCTTATGAAAACATTTCAGGCACGCAAAAAATATAAGACAAAAGTGCTGAATAGATAAAAAACTTAGCACTAGCAAAATTCATAGTACTTAATATTTACAAGCGCATCATGTTCTTTCACAGAATAATACATAAGTTTGTGGTCTATGATGCAGGAGGAGATGAAGGATCTGCCGGCTCGCTGGTAACTACGCCTTGATATCGTTCCGAGATGTCCGGATCCGAGGTGGTCTGCTCATCGTCGGAAACTTCTTCGGCTTCTTCTGCAGGAAGAGGCGGGGTATCCACGCGGGTGAAGAAGGGAACCTCGTAGCTGGTCAGGTCAGCTACGTGGCACCCATATCCGGTGCAGGAGTGCATGATGGCTTGAAGGTCCTGCTCCTATCCATCTTCGTCTACCTTGCAGTACCCTCTAGTCACTTGCCATATCTCCATGTTACCATGGTGGCTCATGACCATGGTGAGAGCATTCAGCGCAGCAGTCCGCGCGTAGGACATGTTCCAGTCCCGAACGAGTTGCGGCACCTCCTTGGCCTTCTCCCGCACCTGGAAGTCCGACATGCTTGGCATGTCCGGAATCCTGAGAGACTTGCCAATGTCCTCAAGTGACTGGCGGTAGTCATGAAGAAGATCACCGACTTGGGTAAGCCGGTGAGTGCGGGGCTCGGACGAGGAGGAGTCCGTCAAGTTCAGAGGACCTATACACAAAACAAGTTAAGAGAAAAACCGACAATGATAGAAGTCGAAGAAAAGATAAGTCAGAGAGGGGAAACATACCAAGAATGACGTCGTCAATCTTGGCCTTCTCCTCCCGGAGACTCTGGAGTTCAGACCGGAGCGCCTGGGAGATGTCCTTCTCTCTGCCAAGCTCATTCTTGAGGTCCGAGATAACTTTATCTTGAGCGGCAATCTTGCGATCACGCTCTTCAGTGGGCATGGAGGAGGATTCCAGGACTTGAGCTATGCTCGTTTCATGATCCACCTTGAGCTTATCCAGCTCTTGGCGAAGTCCCTTGTTCTCCACCACCAGGGTTTTGAGGTTCTCGGCCTCTTCAATCATAGCGATTGATTGTTTCACCAACGCTGTAAGTCAAAAGGAACAACAGTTCAGAAAATTCGACATTGAAAAAGCAAAAGACAAGATTTGAATCTCGGAATGTTTACCTTCGGCTTCATCCTTGGGTACCTTGAGCTCAGCATTTTTAAGCCGGAGAGCTTTGATCTCTCTCCGCTTATCACAGACATTTGTTAGTAATTCCTGGTTATAGGAACATACTTTCTGTAAGTCAGAATACCCAAAGTCAGAAAGCTACTTAAGACTCGGGCTAATATTTTTTGCTAAATATCAGCACGAGCCTTGGGGGCTACACTAGTTCGTTCTTTGGCATCCTAATGAAAGCATAAACCCAGATTATATATCCTACTTCATGCTTGGGGGCTAGAGGATATGATATAACATAATATAAAAACAAGAGTTGGAATTCCGACTTACATATTGCTCGCGGGTAAGTTTGTCTAAACCCGCGTTCACTTCAGCTGCCACCTTCTCGGCGAGGGTAAGAGGGATTACTGGGGCTGTTGGAAGCTCGCCAGTCCTGATCCTCTCATTGTGAAGGCGGACTTGAGCGAGAAGGTTAGAGAACTTGACGTCCTCTGCTTCTTGCGCTTCCTCTTCGGGGGATAGATGGCTTTTGTCCAGGACTTGCCTGGCCAGCCGCTGGATCTCCTCTACAGATTTCTGGGACAGGCCAAACTTGGCAAGTCCGGGATTGCTGAGGAGGTTGTCCGCGAAGACTTCAGCCGAGGGATCATTACCCGAAGAAGGTTCACAGGCGCCAATGGAGGAGCTGGATCTTTTGCAACAACTGGAGAAGGAGTAATCGCCGGTGTTGCAGAAGGTTGAGGGGCAGGAGTCGGAGGAGTCGTGGCAGGGGAAGCTATGGTAAGCTTCGTTTGTCGCAAGGGCTTCGAAGGAATCCCTTTCCCCTTGCCCTTGATGATTGATTTTGCTCTGAGAAAGTAGTAAAGTCGGAAATATTACATCTCGGAAAGAAACTTGATTAAAGTACAAAGGCGAAAATGTTGTGACAAAAGGTTACCTTTTCACGTCTGGCACCTCCTTTGTGCCAATTGCCACAATCGGAGCTTTATGCTTCTTGAGCGCAAGATCCGACAATGGGACTACTTCGGTCTCCTGGGAAAACTCAGGAGGATATCCTTCGAGTGGAGCAAGCTCTGACTCGGGGAGGTAAACAAGCTGAAAACAGGAAAGCATATCAGCATTGCAGTATTTAACTTAGAGATTGAAATACATAAAACATGTACTGATGGAAGCTTACCAACACTACGGGGTTTTCCGCCGTGTGCATATCTAGAGAAACCTCCGGAATTTTCCTCTCGATCCGCTCCTTGATCAGCCACTTGATCTGGCTTATGTAACCCTGGGCGGTGTAGGCTTTGGGGCTGATGTGGAGGGAGTCTTTTTTGGAAGACGTGATGGAGTGCATCAGTCTATCCCCGTGGTACTGACGTTGCTGGATCCGACGTGAGACCCAGCAATGGACTAAGTCGGATCCCTTCAGACCCTTGTGCTTGATCAAATACTCGATCCTCCTTTTAGCGAGGATGCGATCGTTGGTGAGAGCCGGAGCAGCGTCGTCCCAGGAAGGCTGGGCTGTGGCGGCTCCGTCGACAAAATTCGGCAAAGCAGTAGCTTTGCCGGGAGCCGGAATATCCCTATGGTAGAAAAAAGTGACTGGCCATTGTTTGACCGAGTCACTGGCAGAAATTTTGGGATATGCCCGGTCTCGTCTAACAGAAAACCTAATGGTACCGGTGATATAAGGAACACCGGCAGTGATGGAATTTCTCCGGACACGGAAATAGTACAAGAAGAGAAGCAAACTCGGCCTAATGCCAAGAAAGCCCTCGCAAAGCGCAGCATATGCGCTCATTTCTAGAAGAGAATTGGGAGGAAGATTGTGGAGTTGAACTCCATAGTGATCTATCACCTCGGAGAAGAACTCCGAGAAAGGAAAGGACAAACCTCGGTCCAGATGGGTGCCGAAGTGGACACGCTCGCCCTCGCGTGGGTTGGGGACGGTTTCGCCGAGGCCGGTCCGCCAGTCGCCGGCGGCAAGAAGCCCCTCCTTCTCAATGTTCTTGAGGCCTGCCTCATCGAGGGCACAGGGGATCCAGATTCCTCGGAAACTCTCCTTCTCCGCAGCTGCTTCCGCCGACGCCGTCGCCGCTGCCGCCACCAAACCAAAGGAAGAAGAAGATGAAGCCATTTTTCTTCGGTGGAAAAGGTGACCTTAAAGTGGCAGCGCTAGGAGCTCTGTGGGAGGAGGACAAGGAGGCTCTGGGCGCGCAGGAGGATTGGGAAGGAAGGAACGGCAAAGGACTGGTGGAGAGGAGAAGAAGAATTCTAAACCCCTTATATCCACCTACCTGCGCCAAGATTCGTGCAAACGCTACAGTGTAACTGCCACGCGTCGTGGAAAGAACTGGGAAGGGCCCGCGTGATGATTGCGTCGCCTGGATCTCCATGCACACACTGAAACGGCGCCTCGGTTCCACGAACCGCGGACCCACCAACGGTCGTGCTGACGGAACGTCTGTCACATGACGTGACTTGACCATGCTTGTGTCAGGTGGCGTTAGAGACCAAGTTCCGGCTTAGTTTAAAAGCGAGCTAGAAAATTCGAATAACCAATTGAAAGGTCCGACTTACTCTTAATACCCGGATCGTATTTTTTGTTGTGAAGTTTCAGGAACCCTTCAAGATTCTGCAAGCCGAAGATCAAGCTAGACGATGATAAAATCCAACTTTGGATCTTGGAGGCCCTTGGGGGCTGCTGTTGGGGATATACTTTCCGGGTATCCTCATAGTTCCTCACTGACCAGGGTGGCCTACTTCGGGTTAGAGCTTTGCTTCACGGGCGCCCAGTTAGAGAGAGAAGACGGAGTCCGATCCGGCTACGGGAAGGCCCAGAAGACTTACCGACTTAGGCCCATAATGTTACTTGTAGTTCAAGATGTACTCTGTAACTAACTCTTAGTCGTAGCCGGATTGATCTCTCCTGTAAACCCTAGGCCGGATATCTATATAAGCCGTCCTAGGGAGAGCCTTTAGGACACACCCAATACTTTAGACCCTCAACTCGCACGGCGATACCATTGTAACCCATATTCCGGCTCTGCCGTATTACTGGATTGCTAGTAGGAGTAGGATCCGTCCAAACCGGTGGATTCGAACCTGGGTAACTTGTGTGCTCACCGTCCCGGAACACCGTACGTCTCACACCCCTCTCTTCCGCACGCCTTGAGGACCCCCTCATGGCGTACTTGTCCTCAATCCGACGACAAATACAATGGTTTTAAAGGTGTGTTCAGGTACTCGGAGGAAACCGTAGAGGCAATATATGTCAAGAGCGGGTTTTGTCCGTCCATATGATGTGAAGATACTCAAAGGGCCCACTCGGAGAAGTTATATCCAATAGCTGCACAGCGTGTGATTTGATCACGGGGATATCACATGTCGGAACGAGTCAAGTAGCATTGTTCAGTAACGAGATTGAACACAACATGGAGATGTCATTGATCAGATCTCCGGCAATGCAAGTATCGGGAGATAAAGGGAATAAGACATGACTGTCCCGGTTCAAACGACGAAAGATCTTCGTGGAATGCACAGGGGTCACATGGCCATCCAGGTCCCTCTGTCGATCATTGGTGCGGGAGTGTCCCGACCATGTCAGGAGTGTTCCCAAACCGTGGGGTATCACGCTTAAGGGCTTGATGATGCTTAGAGAGTGTTTATAGGATCGGTAGAATCGCCGAAGAATAGAAGAGAGAAAACCGGAAGGGTTTCGGTAAGTCCGGAGAATGTCCGGAGTGGAGGTGGAAGGTGTTCCATAGCCACAGAGGTTGAATAATATGTGGATGAATGTTAAATATTGATTTAATCATTTATTCATAATTATTTAATAAATAGAAAAATCAATTTAAATGGTCAAAGGCTTAATGGGTCAATTCCAGGAGGGGAGAGGGCCCATTAGGGAAAGGAGAGAGAGAGAGAAGGGGCCAAGGGGGTGGCCGGCACCCTAGTGGGCTAGCACCCTCGAGCGAGGCCCATGGGGGTGGCCAGTGGTGCCACCCCTCCCCCCTCCTCTCCTCTAGTCCCACCCCGGCACTTTGAGGGAGGTAGTACCTCCCCTCCCCTATATATAGTGGGGGTATTTGGCCAAATAAAACACACCAATAATCAATAAAGGTCTTCTCATTTTTGGGAGGACCTCTAATTGATATTTTCTCTCCCCCCTCTCTCTCTTGTGACCGTGGTCCCAAGTCTGGACTCCGCGAACGAGAGACATCTTCACCGCGGAGCGCCGTCGCACTGCGGGATTCATATCCGGGAGCTCTACTTCCGCAACTGCTGCTGGATCGGGGAAGTGGGAGTCACCGCCAGGCACCAGACGTGTGTAACTCCCAGCGAAGTGTCGCACTTGAGGCACTCAAGTCGTTGGATCCAAAGGAGCACAAGGACTTCATCACGACCTTGAGGTCGACTTCGGCTCGTCAACATCAACCATGCTCTCATGAGCGTTGACATACATGTTTGAGAGTTATGACCAAAAACTCATCGTTTTCGCGTTTTAGGGTCATTTTCATGAGTTCACCCTAAAACGCGAAAACGATGAGTTTTTGGTCATAACTCTCAAACATGTATTGGGTCTTAGGATCATTGTAAATCCCCCAAGAGCGCCAAAACAGTGTACAATAGCTCACCATTATACCCGACGCATGTTTAAGGGGATGACCAACAATTCGTCGTTCTTGTGTTTTATGACCGTTTTCATGAGCTATTCCAAAGTTCTAGGACAAATTGTTGGTCATCCCCTTAAACATGCATCGGGTCTAATGGTCCATGCAAATCCCCGAGGAGCACCAAAACAGTGTGGAATAACTCATGAAAATGACCCTAAAACGCAAAAACGATGAGTTTTTGGTCATAACTCTGAAACATGTATCGGGTCTTAGGATCGTTGTAAATCCCCCAAGGGTGCCAAACCAGTGTGCAATAGCTCACGAAAAGGGCCATAAAACATGAAAAACGAAGAGTTTTTGGTCATAACTCTCAAACATGTATCGGGTCTTAGGGTCGTTGTAAATCACCATGTAACCCCAAAACTGTGGGCAATAACTCATGAAAACGGCCATAATATTATGACGAGTTTTTCATGTTTTATGGCCGTTTTCATGAGCTATTGCACACTGTTTTGGTGCTCTTGGGGGATTTATAGCGATCCTACGACCCGATACATGTTTGCGAGTTATGACCAAAAACTCATCGTTTTCGCGTTCTAGGGTCATTTTCATGAGTTATTCCACACTGTTTTGTTGCTCCACGGGTATTTTCATGGACCATTAGACCCGATGCATGTTGAAGGGGATGACCAACAATTCGTCGTTCTTGTGTTTTATGACCGTTTTCATGAGCTATTCCACAGTACTAGGGTTTCAGGGCGAATTACAACGACCATTAGACCAAATACATGTTTCACAATTTAACCAAAAAATTGTCGATTTCGCATATTATGGCCGTTTTCATGAGTTATTACCCATAGTTTTGGGGTTCCAGGGTGATTTACAAGGACCCTAAGACCCGATACGTGTTTGAGAGTTATGACCAAAAACGCGTCGTTTTTCACGTTTGATGGCCGTTTTCTTGAGCTATTGCACACTATTTTGGCGCTCTTGGGGGATTTACAACGATTTTAAGACCCAATACATGTTTGAGAGTTATGACCAAAAACTCATCGTTTTCGCATTTTAGGGTCATTTTTATGAGTTATTCCACACTGTTTTGTCGCTCCACGGGGATTTTCATGGACCATTAGACCAGATGCATGTTTAAGGGGATGACCAACAATTTGTCGTTCTTGTGTTTTATGACCGTTTTCCTGAGCTATTGCACAGTTCTAGGGTTTCAGGGCGAATTACAACGACCATTAGACCCGATACATGGTTGACAATTTTAACCAGAAAATTGTCGATTTCGAATATTATGTCCGTTTTCATGAGTTATTGCCCACATGTTTGGGGTTGCAGGGTGATTTACAATGACCCTAAGACCCCATACATGTTTGAGAGTTATGACGAAAAACAACTCGTCGTTTTTCATGTTTTATGGCCGTTTTCGTGAGGTATTGCACACTGTTTTGGTGCTCTTGGGGGATTTACAGCGATTCTACGACCCGATACATGTTTGCGAGTTATGACCAAAAACTCATCGTTTTCGCGTTCTAGGGTCATTTTCATGAGTTATTCCACACTGTTTTGTTACTCCACGGGTATTTTCATGGACCATTAGACCCGATGCATGTTGAAGGGGATGACCAACAATTCGTCGTTCTTATGTTTTATGACCGTTTTCATGAGCTATTCCACAGTACTAGGGTTTCAGGGCGAATTACAACGACCATTAGACCATATACATGTTTCACAATTTTAACCAAAAAATTGTCGATTTTGCATATTATGGCCGTTTTCATGAGTTATAACCCATAGTTTTGGGGTTCTAGGGTGATTTACAATGACCCTAAGACCCGATACGTGTTTGAGAGTTATGACCAAAAACACGTCGTTTTTCACGTTTGATGGCCGTTTTGTTGAGCTATTGCACACTGTTTTGGCGCTCTTGGGGGATTTACAACGATTTTAAGACCCGATACATGTATGAGAGTTATGACCAAAAACTCATCGTTTTCGCGTTTTAGGGTCATTTTCATGAGTTATTCCACATTGTTTTATTGCTCCACGGGGATTTTCATGGACCATTAGACCCGATGCATGTTTAAGGGGATGACCAACAATTCGTCGTTCTTGTGTTTTATGACCGTTTTCATGAGCTATTCCACAGTTCTAGGGTTTCAGGGCGAATTATAACGATCATTAGACTCGATACATGGTTGACAATTTTAACCCAAAAAATTTCGGTTTCGCATATTATGGCCGTTTCCATGAGTTATTACCCACAGTTTTGGGGTTACAGGGAGATTTACAACGACCCTAAGATCCCATACATGTTTGAGAGTTATGACCAAAAACAACTCGTCGTTTTTCATGTTTTATGGCCGTTTTCGTGAGCTATTGCACACTGTTTTGGTGCTCTTGGGGGATTTACAGCGATCCTACGACCCGATACATGTTGCGAGTTATGACCAAAAACTCCTTGTTTTCGCGTTCTAGGGTCATTTTCACGAGTTATTCCACACTGTTTTGTTGCTCCACGGGTATTTTCATGGACCATTAGACCCGATGCATGTTGAAGGGGATGACCAACAATTCTTCGTTTTTTCGTGAGCTATTCCACAGTTCTAGGGTTTCAGGGCGAATTACAATGACCTTTAGACCATATACATGTTTCACAATTTTAACCAAAAAAATTTCGATTTCGCATATTATGGCCGTTTTCATGAGTTATTACCCATAGTTTTGAGGTTCCAGGGTGATTTACAATGACCCTAAGACCCGATACATGTTTGAGAGTTATGACCAAAAACGCGTCGTTTTTCACGTTTGATGGCCGTTTTCTTGAGCTATTGCACACTGTTTTGGCACTCTTGGGGGATTTACAACGATTTTAAGACCCGATACATGTTTGAGAGTTATGACCAAAAACTCATTGTTTTCGCGTTTTAGGGTCATTTTCATGAGTTATTCCACACTGTTTTGTCGCTCCATGGGGATTTTCATGGACCGTTAGACCAGATGCATGTTTAAGGGGATAACCAACAATTTGTCGTTCTTGTGTTTTATGACCGTTTTCATGAGCTATTCCACAGTTCTAGGGTTTCAGGGCGAATTACAACGACCATTAGACCCGATACATGGTTGACAATTTTAACCAGAAAATTGTCGATTTCGAATATTATGTCCGTTTTCATGAGTTATTGCCCACATGTTTGGGGTTGCAGGGTGATTTACAATGACCCTAAGACCCCATACATGTTTGAGAGTTATGACCAAAAACAACTCGTTGTTTTTCATGTTTTATGGCCGTTTTCGTGAGGTATTGCACACTGTTTTGGTGCTCTTGGGGGATTTACAGCGATTCTACGACCCGATACATGTTTGCGAGTTATGACCAAAAACTCATCGTTTTCGCGTTCTAGGGTCATTTTCATGAGTTATTCCACACTGTTTTGTTACTCCACGGGTATTTTCATGGACCATTAGACCCGATGCATGTTGAAGGGGATGACCAACAATTCGTCGTTCTTATGTTTTATGACCGTTTTCATGAGCTATTCCACAGTACTAGGGTTTCAGGGCGAATTACAACGACCATTAGACCATATACATGTTTCACAATTTTAAACAAAAAATTGTCGATTTTGCATATTATGGCCGTTTTCATGAGTTATTACCCATAGTTTTGGGGTTCCAGGGTGATTTACAATGACCCTAAGACCCGATACGTGTTTGAGAGTTATGACCAAAAACGCGTCGTTTTTCACGTTTGATGGCCGTTTTCTTGAGCTATTGCACACTGTTTTGGCACTCTTGGGGGATTTACAACGATTTTAAGACCCGATACATGTTTGAGAGTTATGACCAAAAACTCATTGTTTTCGCGTTTTAGGGTCATTTTCATGAGTTATTCCACACTGTTTTGTTGCTCCACGGGGATTTTCATGGACCATTAGACCCGATACATGTTTAAGAGGATGACCAACCATTCGTCGTTCTTGTGTTTTATGACCGTTTTCATGAGCTATTCCACAGTTCTAGGGTTTCAGGGCGAATTACAACGACCATTAGACTCGAGACATGGTTGACAATTTTAACCCAAAATTTTTCGATTTCGCATACTATGGCCATTTCCATGAGTTATTGCCCACTCTTTTGGGGTTACAGGGTGATTTACAATGACCCTAAGACCCGATACGTGTTTGAGAGTTATGACCAAAAACGCGTCGTTTTTCGCGTTTTATGGCCATTTTCGTGAGCTATTGCACACTATTTTTGCGCTCTTGGGGGATTTACAATGATTTTAAGACCCGGTACATGTTTGAGAGTTATGACCAAAAACTCATCGTTTTCGCGTTTTAGGGTCATTTTCATGAGTTATTCCACATTGTTTTGTTGCTCCACGGGGATTTGCATGGACCATTAGACCCGATGCATGTTTAAGGGGATAACCAACAATTCGTCGTTCGTTTGTTTTATGACCGTTTTCATGAGCTATTCCATAGTTCTAGGGTTTCAGGGCGAATTACAACAACCATTAGACCTGATACATGTTTCACAATTTTAACAAAAAAATTGTTGATTTCGCATATTATGGCCGTTTTCATGAGTTATTACCCATAGTTTTGGGGTTCCATGGTGATTTACAACGACCCTAAGACCCGACACATGTTTGAGATTTATGACCAAAAACGCGTCGTTTTTCACGTTTTATGGCTGTTTTCGTGAGCTATTGCACACTGTTTTGGCGCTCTTGGGGGATTTACAACGACTTTAAGACCCGATACATGTTTGAGAGTTATCAGCAAAAACACATCGTTTTCGCATTTTAGGGTCATTTTCATGAGTTATTCCACATTGTTTTGTTGCTCCACGGGGATTTTCATGGACCATTAGACCCGATGCATGTTTAAGGGGATGACCAACAATTCGTCGTTCTTGTGTTTTATGACCGTTTTCATGAGCTATTCCATAGTTCTAGGGTTTCAGGCGAATTATAATGACCATTAGACCCGATACATGTTTCACAATTTTAACCAAAAAATTGTTGATTTCGCATATTATGTCCGTTTCCATGAGTTATTGCCCACGGGTTTGGGGTTCCAGGGTGATTTACAATGACCGTAAGACCCGATACATGTTTGAGAGTTATGACAAAAATGCGTCGTTTTTCACGTTTTATGGCCGTTTTCTTGAGCTATTGCACACTGTTTTGGCGCTCTTGGGGGATTTACAACGATCCTACGGCCCGATACATGTTTGCGAGTTATGACCAAAAACTCATCGTTTTCGCGTTTTAGGGTCATTTTCATGAGTAATTCCACACTGTTTGGTTGCTCCACGGGTATTTTCATGGACCATTAGACCCGATGCATGTTGAAGGGGATGACCAACAATTCGTCGTTCTTATGTTTTATGACCGATTTCATGAGCTATTCCACAGTTCTAGGGTTTCAGGGGGAATTACAACGACCATTAGACCCGATACATGTTTCACAAATTTAACCCAAAAATTGTCGATTTCGCATATTATGGCAGTTTTCATGAGTTATTACCTGTAATTTTGGGGTTCCAGGGTGATTTACAATGACCCTAAGACCCGATACGTGTTTGAGAGTTATGACCAAAAACACGTCGTTTTTCACGTTTGATGGCCGTTTTGTTGAGCTATTGCACACTGTTTTGGCGCTCTTGGGGGATTTACAACGATTTTATGACCCGATACATGTTTGAGTGTTATGACCAAAAACTCATCGTTTTCGCGTTTTAGGGTCATTTTCATGAGTTATTCCACACTGTTTTGTTGCTCCACGGGGATTTTCATGGACCATTAGACCCGATGCATGTTTAAGGGGATGACCAACAATTCGTCGTTCTTGTGTTTTATGACCGTTTTCATGAGCTATTCCACAGTTCTAGGGTTTCAGGGCGAATTGCAACGATCATTAGACTCGATACATGGTTGACAATTTTAACCCAAAAAATTTCGATTTCGCATAGTATGGCCGTTTCCATGAGTTATTACCCACAGTTTTGGGGTTACAGGGAGATTTACAACAACCCTAAAATCCCATACATGTTTGAGAGTTATGACCAAAAACAACTCGTCGTTTTTCATGTTTTATGGCCGTTTTCGTGAGCTATTGCACACTGTTTTGGTGCTCTTGGGGGATTTACAGCGATCCTACGACCCGATACATGTTGCGAGTTCTGACCAAAAACTCCTTGTTTTCGCGTTCTAGGGTCATTTTCACAAGTTATTCCACACTGTTTTGTTGCTCCACGGGTATTTTCATGGACCATTAGACCCGATGCATGTTGAAGGGGATGACCAACAATTCGTCGTTTTTTCATGAGCTATTCCACAGTTCTAGGGTCTCAGGGCGAATTACAATGACCTTTAGACCATATACATGTTTCACAATTTTAACCAAAAAATTGTCGATTTCGCATATTATGGCCGTTTTCATGAGTTATTACCCATAGTTTTGGGGTTCCAGGGTGATTTACAATGACCCTAAGACCCGATACATGTTTGAGAGTTATGACCAAAAACGCGTCGATTTTCACGTTTGATGGCCGTTTTCTTGAGCTATTGCACACTGTTTTGGCACTCTTGGGGGATTTACAACGATTTTAAGACCCGATATATGTTTGAGAGTTATGACCAAAAACTCATCGTTTTCGCGTTTTAGGGTCATTTTCATGAGTTATTCCACACTGTTTTGTTGCTCCACCGGGATTTTCATGGACCATTAGACCCGATACATGTTTAAGACGATGACCAACAATTCGTCGTTCTTGTGTTTTATGACCGTTTTCATGAGCTATTCCACAGTTCTAGGGTTTCAGGGCGAATTACAACGACCATTAGACTCGAGACATGGTTGACAATTTTAACCCAAATTTTTTCGATTTCGCATATTATGGCCATTTCCATGAGTTATTGCCCACTGTTTTGGGGTTACAGGGTGATTTACAATGACCCTAAGACCCGATACGTGTTTGAGAGTTATGACCAAAAACGCGTCGTTTTTCGCGTTTTATGGCCGTTTTCGGAGCTATTGCACACTGTTTTGGCGCTCTTGGGGGATTTACAATGATTTTAAGACCCGGTACATGTTTGAGAGTTATGACCAAAAACTCATCGTTTTCGCGTTTTTGGGTCATTTTCATGAGTTATTCCACATTGTTTTGTTGCTCCACGGGGATTTGCATGGACCATTAGACCCGATGCAGGTTTAAGGGGATAACCAACAATTCGTCGTTCGTTTGTTTTATGACCGTTTTCATGAGCTATTCCATAGTTCTAGGGTTTCAGGGCGAATTACAACGACCATTAGACCTGATACATGTTTCACAATTTTAACAAAAAAATTGTTGATTTCGCATATTATGGCCGTTTTCATGAGTTATTACCCATAGTTTTGGGGTTCCAGGGTGATTTACAACGACCCTAAGACCCGATACATGTTTGAGAGTTATGACCAGAAAAGCGTCGTTTTTCACGTTTTATGGCTGTTTTCGTGAGCTATTGCACACTGTTTTGGCGCTCTTGGGGGATTTACAACGACTTTAAGACCCGATACATGTTTGAGAGTTATCACCAAAAACACATCGTTTTCGCATTTTAGGGTCATTTTCATGAGTTATTCCACATTGTTTTGTTGCTCCAGGGGATTTTCATGGACCATTAGACCCGATGCATGTTTAAGGGGATGACCAACAATTCGTCGTTCTTGTGTTTTATGACCGTTTTCATGAGCTATTCCATAGTTCTAGGGTTTCAGGGCGAATTATAACGACCATTAGACCCGATACATGTTTCACAATTTTAACCAAAAAATTGTTGATTTCGCATATTATGTCCGTTTCCATGAGTTATTGCCCACGGGTTTGGGGTTCCAGGGTGATTTACAATGACCGTAAGACCCGATACATGTTTGAGAGTTATGACAAAAATGCGTCGTTTTTCACGTTTTATGGCCGTTTTCTTGAGCTATTGCACACTGTTTTGGCGCTCTTGGGGGATTTACAACGATCCTACGGCCCGATACATGTTTGCGAGCTATGACCAAAAACTCATCGTTTTCGCGTTTTAGGGTTATTTTCATGAGTAATTCCACACTGTTTGGTTGCTCCACGGGTATTTTCATGGACCATTAGACCCGATGCATGTTGAAGGGTATGAACAACAATTCGTCGTTCTTATGTTTTATGACCGTTTTCATGAGCTATTCCACAGTTCTAGGGTTTCAGGGGGAATTACAACGACCATTAGACCCGATACATGTTTCACAAATTTAACGCAAAAATTGTCGATTTCGCATATTATGGCAGTTTTCATGAGTTATTACCTATAGTTTTGGGGTTCCAGGGTGATTTACAATGACCCTAAGACCCGATACATGTTTGAGAGTTATGACCAGAAAGAACTCGCCATTTTTCACGTTTTATGGCCGTTTTCGTGACTATTGCACACTGTTTTGGCGCTCTTGGGGGATTTACAACGATCCTACGGCCCGATACATGTTTGCGAGTTATGACCAACAACTCATCGTTTTCGCGTTTGAGGGTCATTTTCATGAGTAATGCCACACTGTTTTGTTGCTCCACGGGTATTTTCATGGACCATTAGACCCGATGCATGTTGAAGGGGATGACCAACAATTCGTCGTTCTTGTGTTTTATGACCGTTTTCATTAGAAATTCCATAGTTCTAGGGTTTCAGGGGGAATTACAACGACCCTAGGACCCACTACATGTTTGAGAGTTATGACAAGTTTTTTACGTTTTATGGCCGTTTTCGTGAGCTATTGCACACTGTTTTGGCGCTCTTGCGGGATTTACAACGATCCTAAGACCCGGTACATGTTTGAGAGTTATCACCAAAAACTCATCGTTTTCGCATTTTAGGGTCATTTTCATGAGTTATTCCACATTGTTTTGTTGCTCCACGGGGATTTTCATGGACCATTAGACCCGATGCATGTTTAAGGGGATAACCAACAAATTCGTCGTTCTTGTGTGTTATGACCGTTTTCATGAGCTATTCCATAGTTCTAGGGTTTCAGGGCGAATTACAACGACCATTAGACCCGATACATGTTCCACAATTTTAACCAAAAAATTGTCGATTTCGCATATTATGGCCGTTTTCATGAGTTATTACCCATAGTTTTGGGGTTCCAGGGTGATTTACAATGAGCGTAAGACCCGATACATGTTTGAGAGTTATGACAAAAACGTGTCGTTTTTCACGTTTTATGGCCGTTTTCTTGAGCTATTGCACACTGTTTTGGCGCTCTTGGGGGATTTACAACGATCCTACGGCCCGATACATGTTTGCGAGTTATGACCAAAAACTCATCGTTTTCGCGTTTTAGGGTCATTTTCATGAGTAATTCCACACTTTTGGTTGCTCCACGGGTATTTTCATGGACCACTAGACCCGATGCATGTTGAAGGGGATGACCAACAATTCGTCGTTCTTGTGTTTTATGACCGTTTTCATGAGCTATTCCACAGTTCTAGGGTTTCAGGGGGGATTACAACGACCATTAGACCCGATACATGTTTCACAATTTTAACAAAAAAATTGTCGATTTCGTATATTATGGCCGTTTTCATGAGTTATTACCCATAGTTTTGGGGTTCCAGGGTGATTTACAATGACCCTAAGACCCGATAAATGTTTGAGAGTTATAACCAAAAACGCGTCGTTTTTCACGTTTTATGGCCGTTTTCTTGAGCTATTGCACACTGTTATGGCACTCTTTGGGGAGTTACAACGATTTTAAGACCCGATACATGTTTGAGAGTTATGACCAAAAACTCAGCGTTTTCACGTTTTAGGGTCATTTTCATGAGTTATTCCAAACTGTTTTGTTGCTCCACGGGGATTTTCATGGACCATTAGACCCGATGCATGTTTAAGGGGATGACCAACAATTCGTCGCTCTTGTGTTTTATGACCGTTTTCATGAGCTATTCCACAGTTCTAGGGTTTCAGGGCGAATTACAACGACCATTAGACCCGATACATGTTTCACAATTTTAACCAAAAAATTGACGATTTCGCATATTATGGCCGTTTTCATGAGTTATTACCCATAGTTTTGGGGTTCTAGGGTGATTTACAATGACCCTAAGACCCGATACATGTTTGAGAGTTATGACGAGTTTCTCACGTTTTATGGCCGTTTTCGTGAGCTATTGCACACTGTTTTGGCGCTCTTGGGGGATTTACAACGATCCTAAGACCCGCTACATGTTTGAGAGATATCACCAAAAACTCATCGTTTTCGCGTTTAGGGTCATTTTCATGAGTTATTCCACATTGTTTTGTTGCTCCACGGGGATTTTCAAGGACCATTAGACCCGATGCATGTTTAAGGGGATAACCAACAATTCGTCGTTCTTGTGTTTATCACCGTTTTCATGAGCTATTCCATAGTTCTAAGGTTTCAGGGCGAATTAAAACGACCATTAGACCCGATACATGTTTCACAATTGTAACCAAAAAATTGTCGATTTCGCATATTATGGTCGTTTTCATGATTTATTACCCATAGTTTTGGGGTTCCAGGGTGATTTAGAATGAACGTAAGACCCGATACATGTTTGAGAGTTATGACCAAAAACGCGTCGTTTTTCACGTTTTAAGGCCGTTTTCTTGAGCTACTGCACACTGTTTTGGCGCTCTTGGGGGACTTACAACGATCCTACGGCCCGATACATGTTTGCGAGTTATGACCAAAAACTCATCGTTTTCGCGTTTTAGGGTCATTTCATGAGTTATTCAAAACTGTTTTGTTGCTCCACGGGTATTTTCATTGACCATTAGACCCGATGCATGTTGAAGGGGATGACCAACCATTCGTCGTTCGTTTGTTTTATGACCGTTTGCATGAGCTATTCCACAGTTCTAGGGTTTCAAGGCGAATTACAACGACCATTAGACCCGATACATGTTTCACAATTTTAACCAAAAAATTGTCGATTTCGCATATTATGGCCGTTTTCATGAGTTATTACCCATAGTTTTGGGGTTCCAGGGTGATTTACAATGACCCTAAGACTCGATACATGTTTGAGAGTTATGACCAAAAACGCGTCGTTTTTCACGTTTTATGGCCGTTTTCGTGAGCTATTGCACACTGTTTTGGCGCTCTTGGGGGATTTACAACGATCCTAAGACCCGCTACATGTTTGAGAGTTATCACCAAAAACTCATCGTTTTCGCGTTTTAGGGTCATTTTCATGAGTTATTCCACATTGTTTTGTTGCTCCACGGGGATTTTCAAGGACCATTAGACCCGATGCATGTTTAAGGGGATAACCAACAATTCGTCGTTCTTGTGTTTTATCACCGTTTTCAAGAGCTATTCCATAGTTCTAAGGTTTCAGGGCGAATTAAAACGACCATTAGACCCGATACATGTTTCACAATTGTAACCAAAAAATTGTCGATTTCGCATATTATGGTCGTTTTCATGATTTATTACCCATAGTTTTGGGGTTCCAGGGTGATTTACAATGAACGTAAGACCCGATACATGTTTGAGAGTTATGACCTAAACCTCAGCGTTTTCATGTTTTAGGGTCATTTTCATGAGTTATTCAAAACTGTTTTGTTGCTTCCACGGGGATTTTCATGGACCATTAGACCCGATGCATGTTTAAGGGGATGACCAACCATTGGTCGTTCTTTTGTTTTATGACCGTTTTCATGAGCTATTCCATAGTTCTAGGGTTTCAGGGCGAATTACAACGACCATTAGACCCGATACATGTTTCACTATTTTAACCAAAAAATTGTCGATTTCGCATATTATGGCCGTTTTCAGGAGTTATTACCCATAGTTTTGGTGTTCCAGGGTGATTTACAATGACCCTAAGACCCGATACATGTTTGAGAGTTATAACCAAAAACGCGTCGTTTTTCACGTTTTATGGCCGTTTTCTTGAGCTATTGCACACTGTTATGGCAGTCTTGGGGGATTTACAACGATTTTAAGACCCCGATACATGTTTGAGAGTTATGACCAAAAACTCAGCGTTTTCCCGTTTTAGGGTCATTTTCATGAGTTATTCCAAACTGTTTTGTTGCTCCACGGGGATTTTCATGGACCATTAGACCCGATGCATGTTTAAGGGGATGACCAACAATTCGTCGCTCTTGTGTTTTATCACCGTTTTCAAGAGCTATTCCATAGTTCTAAGGTTTCAGGGCGAATTAAAACGACCATTAGACCCGATACATGTTTCACAATTGTAACCAAAAAATTGTCGATTTCGCATATTATGGTCGTTTTCATGATTTATTACCCATAGTTTTGGGGTTCCAGGGTGATTTACAATGAACGTAAGACCCGATACATGTTTGAGAGTTATGACCAAAAACGCGTCGTTTTTCACGTTTTATGGCCGTTTTCTTGAGCTATTGCACACTGTTTTGGCGCTCTTGGGGGACTTACAACGATCCTACGACCCGATACATGTTTGAGAGTTATGACCAAAACTCAGCGTTTTCATGTTTTAGGGTCATTTCATGAGTTATTCAAAACTGTTTTGTTGCTCCACGGGGATTTTCATGGACCATTAGACCCGATGCATGTTTAAGGGGATGACCAACCATTGGTCGTTCTTTTGTTTTATGACCGTTTTCATGAGCTATTCCATAGTTCTAGGGTTTCAGGGCGAATTACAACGACCATTAGACCCGATACATGTTTCACTATTTTAACCAAAAAATTGTCGATTTCGCATATTATGGCCGTTTTCAGGAGTTATTACCCATAGTTTTGGTGTTCCAGGGTGATTTACAATGACCCTAAGACCCGATACATGTTTGAGAGTTATAACCAAAAACGCGTCGTTTTTCACGTTTTATGGCCGTTTTCTTGAGCTATTGCACACTGTTATGGCAGTCTTGGGGGATTTACAACGATCTTAAGACCCGATACATGTTTGAGAGTTATGACCAAAAACTCATCGTTTTCACGTTTTAGGGTCATTTTCATGAGTTATTCCAAACTGTTTTGTTGCTCCACGGGGATTTTCATGGACCATTAGACCCGATGCATGTTTAAGGGGATGACCAACAATTCGTCGCTTCTTGTGTTTTATGACCGTTTTCATGAGCTATTCCACAGTTCTAGGGTTTCAGGGCGAATTACAACGACCATTAGACCCGATACATGGTTGACAATTTTAATCAAAAAATTGTCGATTTCGCATATTATGGCCGTTTTCATGAGTTATTGCCCACAGTTTTGGGGTTACAGGGTGATTTACAACGACCCTAGGACCCGATACATGTTTGAGAGTTATGACGAGTTTTTCACGTTTTATGGCCGTTTTCGTGAGCTATTGCACACTGTTTTGGCGCTCTTGGGGGATTTACAACGATCCTAAGACCCGGTACATGTTTGAGAGTTATCACCAAAAACTCATCGTTTTCGCGTTTTAGGGACATTTTCATGAGTTATTCCACATTGTTTTGTTGCTCCACGGGGATTTTCAATGGACCATTAGACCCGATGCATGTTTAAGGGGATAAGCAACAATTCGTCATTCTTGTGTTTTATCACCGTTTTCATGAGCTATTCCATAGTTCTAGGGTTTCAGGGCGAATTACAACGACCATTAGACCCGATACATGTTTCACAATTGTAACCAAAAAATTGTCGATTTCGCATATTATGGCCGTTTTCATGATTTATTACCCATAGTTTTGTGGTTCCAGGGTGATTTACAATGACCCTAAGACTCGATACATGTTTGAGAGTTCTGACCCAAAACGCGTCGTTTTTCACGTCTTATGGCCGTTTTCTTGAGCTATTGCACACTGTTTTGGCGCTCTTGGGGGACTTACAACGATCCTACGGCCCGATACATGTTTGAGAGTTATGACCAAAAACTCAGCGTTTTCACGTTTTAGGGTCATTTTCATGAGTTATTCCAAACTGTTTTGTTGCTCCACGGGGATTTTCATGGACCATTAGACCCGATGCATGTTTAAGGGGATGACCAACCATTCGTCGTTCTTTTGTTTTATGACCGTTTTCATGAGCTATTCCATAGTTCTAGGGTTTCAGGGCGAATTACAACGACCATTAGACCCGATACATGTTTCACAATTTTAACCAAAAAATTGTCGATTTCGCATATTATGGCCGTTTTCAGGAGTTATTACCCATAGTTTTGGGGTTCCAGGGTGATTTACAATGACCCTAAGACCCGATACATGTTTGAGAGTTATAACCAAAAATGCGTCGTTTTTCACGTTTTATGGCCGTTTTCTTGAGCTATTGCACACTGTTATGGCACTCTTGGGGGATTTACAACGATTTAAGACCCGATACATGTTTGAGAGTTATGACCAAAAACTCAGCGTTTTCCCGTTTTAGGGTCATTTTCATGAGTTATTCCAAACTGTTTTGTTGCTCCACGGGGATTTTCATGGACCATTAGACCCGATGCATGTTTAAGGGGATGACCAACAATTCGTCGCTCTTGTGTTTTATGACCGTTTTCATGAGCTATTCCACAGTTCTAGGGTTTCAGGGCGAATTACAACGACCATTAGACCCGATACATGGTTGACAATTTTAATCAAAAAATTGTCGATTTCGCATATTATGGCCGTTTTCATGAGTTATTACCCATAGTTTTGGGGTTCCAGGGTGATTTACAATGACCCTAAGACCCGATACATGTTTGAGAGTTATGACCAAAAACGCGTCGTTTTTCACGTTTTATGGCCGTTTTCTTGAGCTATTGCACACTGTTTTGGCGCTCTTGGGGGATTTACAACGATCCTAAGACCCGATACATGTTTGAGAGTTATGACCTAAAACTCATCGTTTTCATGTTTTAGGGTCATTTTCATGAGTTATTCAAACTGTTTTGTTGCTCCACGGGGATTTTCATGGACCATTAGACCCGATGCATGTTTAAGGGGATGACCAACAATTCGTCGTTCTTGTGTTTTATGACCGTTTTCATGAGCTATTCCATAGTTCTAGGGTTTCAGGGCGAATTACAACGACCATTAGACCCGATACATGTTTCACAATTTTAACCAAAAAATTGTCGATTTTGCATATTATGGCCGTTTTCATGAGTTATAACCCATAGTTTTGGGGTTCTAGGGTGATTTACAATGACCCTAAGACCCGATACGTGTTTGAGAGTTATGACCAAAAACACGTCGTTTTTCACGTTTGATGGCCGTTTTGTTGAGCTATTGCACACTGTTTTGGCGCTCTTGGGGGATTTACAACGATTTTAAGACCCGATACATG
Organism: Avena eriantha; assembly: GCA_910589775.1. NCBI lineage: Eukaryota > Viridiplantae > Streptophyta > Magnoliopsida > Poales > Poaceae > Avena > Avena eriantha. The sequence goes on along the minus strand of OU342743.1, from coordinate 166,058,727 downwards.
TTTGAGAGTTATGACCAAAAACTCATCGTTTTCGCGTTTTAGGGTCATTTTCATGAGTTATTCCACATTGTTTTATTGCTCCACGGGGATTTTCATGGACCATTAGACCCGATGCATGTTTAAGGGGATGACCAACAATTCGTCGTTCTTGTGTTTTATGACCGTTTTCATGAGCTATTCCACAGTTCTAGGGTTTCAGGGCAAATTATAACGATCATTAGACTCGATACATGGTTGACAATTTTAACCCAAAAAATTTCGGTTTCGCATATTATGGCCGTTTCCATGAGTTATTACCCACAGTTTTGGGGTTACAGGGAGATTTACAACGACCCTAAGATCCCATACATGTTTGAGAGTTATGACCAAAAACAACTCGTCGTTTTTCATGTTTTATGGCCGTTTTCGTGAGCTATTGCACACTGTTTTGGTGCTCTTGGGGGATTTACAACGATTTAAGACCCGATACATGTTTGAGAGTTATGAACAAAAACTCAGCGTTTTCCCGTTTTAGGGTCATTTTCATGAGTTATTCCAAACTGTTTTGTTGCTCCACGGGGATTTTCATGGACCATTAGACCCGATGCATGTTTAAGGGGATGACCAACAATTCGTCGCTCTTGTGTTTTATGTCCGTTTTCATGAGCTATTCCACAGTTCTAGGGTTTCAGGGCGAATTACAACGACCATTACACCCGATACATGGTTGACAATTTTAATCAAAAAATTGTCGATTTCGCATATTATGGCCTTTTTCATGAGTTATTGCCCACAGTTTTGGGGTTCTAGGGTGATTTACAACGACCCTAGGACCCGATACATGTTTGAGAGTTATGACGAGTTTTTCACGTTTTATAGCCGTTTTCGTGAGCTATTGCACACTGTTTTGGCGCTCTTGGGGGATTTACAACGATCCTAAGAGCCGCTACATGTTTGAGAGCTATGACCAAAAACTCATCGTTTTCGCGTTTTAGGGTCATTTTCATGAGTTATTCCACATTGTTTTGTTGCTCCACGGGGATTTTCAAGGACCATTAGAACCGATGCATGTTTAAGGGGATAACCAACAATTCGTCGTTCTTGTGTTTATCACCGTTTTCATGAGCTATTCCATAGTTCTAGGGTTTCAGGGCGAATTACAACGACCATTAGACCCGATACATGTTTCACAATTGTAACCAAAAAATTTTCGATTTCGCATATTATGGCCGTTTTCATGAGTTATTACCCATATTTTTGGGGTTCCAGGGTGATTTACAGTGACCCTAAGACCCGATACATGTTTGAGAGTTATAACCAAAAACGCGTCGTTTTTCACGTTTTATGGCCGTTTTCTTGAGCTATTGCACAGTATTATGGCACTCTTGGGCGATTTACAACGATTTTAAGACCCGATACATGTTTGAGAGTTATGACCAAAAACTCAGCGTTTTCACATTTTAGGGTCATTTTCATGAGTTATTCCAAACTGTTTTGTTGCTCCACGGGGATTTTCATGGACCATTAGACCCGATGCGTGTTTAAGGGGATGACCAACAATTCGTCGCTCTTGTGTTTTATGACCGTTTTCATGAGCTATTCCACAGTTCTAGGGTTTCAGGGCGAATTACAACGACCATTACACCCGATAGATGGTTGACAATTTTAATCAAAAAATTGTCGATTTCGCATATTATGGCCTTTTTCATGAGTTATTCCCCACAGTTTTGGGGTTACAGGGTGATTTACAATGACCCTAGGACCCGATACATGTTTGAGAGTTATGACGAGTTTTTCACGTTTTATGGCCGTTTTCGTGAGCTATTGCACACTGTTTTGGCGCTCTTGGGGGATTTACAATGATCCTAAGACCCGGTACATGTTTAAGAGTTATCACCAAAAACTCATCGTTTTCGCGTTTTAGGGACATTTTCATGAGTTATTCCACATTGTTTTGTTGCTCCACGGGGATTTTTAAGGACCATTAGACCCGATGCATGTTTAAGGGGATAACCAACAATTCGTCGTTCTTGTGTTTTATCACCGTTTTCATGAGCTATTCCATAGTTCTAGGGTTTCAGGGCGAATTACAACGACCATTAGACCCGATACATGTTTCACAATGGTAACCAAAAAATTGTCGATTTCGCATCTTATGGCCGTTTTCATGATTTTTTACCCATAGTTTTGGGGTTCCAGGGTGATTTACAATGAACGTAAGACCCGATACATGTTTGAGAGTTATGACCAAAGACGCGTCGTTTTTCACGGTTTATGGCCGTTTTCGTGAGCTATTGCACACTGTTTTGGCTCTCTTGGGGGACTTACAACGATCCTACGGCCCGATACATGTTTGCGAGTTATGACCAAAAAATCATCGTTTTCGCGTTTTAGGGTCATTTCATGAGTAATTCCACACTGTTTTGTTGCTCCACGGGGATTTTCATAGACCATTAGACCCGATGCATGTTGAAGGGGATGACCAACCATTCGTCGTTCGTTTGTTTTATGACCGTTTTCATGAGCTATTCCACAGTTCTAGGGTTTCAGGGCGAATTACAACGACCATTAGACCCGAGACATGTTTCACAATTTTAACCAAAAAATTGTCGATTTCGCATATTATGGCCGTTTTCATGAGTTATTACCCATAGTTTTGGGGTTCCAGGGTGATTTACAATGACCCTAAGACCCGATACATCTTTGAGAGTTATGACCAAAAACGCGTCGTTTTTCACGTTTTATGGCTGTTTCTTGAGCTATTGCACACTGTTTGGCGCTCTTGGGGGATTTACAACGATTTTAACACCCGATACATGTTTGAGAGTTATGACCAAAAACTCAGCGTTTTCACGTTTTAGGGTCATTTTCATGAGTTATTCCAAACTGTTTTGTTGCTCCACGGGGATTTTCATGGACCATTAGACCCGATGCATGTTTAAGGGGATGTCCAACAATTCGACGCTCTTGTGTTTTATGACCGTTTTCATGAGCTATTCCATAGTTCTAGGGTTTCAGGGCGAAGTACAACGACCATTAGACCCGATACATGGTTGACAATTTTAATCAAAAAACTGTCGATTTCGCATATTATGGCCTTTTTCATGAGTTATTGCCCACAGTTTTGGGGATACAGGGTGATTTACAACGACCCTAGGACCCGCTACATGTTTGAGAGATATGACGAGTTTTTCACATTTTATGGCCATTTTCGTGAGCTATTGCACACTGTTTTGGCGCTCTTGGGGGATTTACAACGATCCTAAGACCCGGTACATGTTTGAGAGTTATGACCAAAAACTCATCGTTTTCGCGTTTAGGGTCATTTTCATGAGTTATTCCACATGTTTTGTTGCTCCACGGGGATTTTCAATGGACCATTAGACCCGATGCATGTTTAAGGGGATACCAACAATTCGTCGTTCTAGTGTTTTATCACCGTTTTCATGAGCTATTCCATAGTTCTAGGGTTTCAGAGCGAATTACAACGACCATTAGACCCGATACATGTTTCACAATTGTAACCATAAAAATTGTCGATTTCGCATATTATGGCTGTTTTCATGAGTTATTACCCAAGTTTGGTGGTTCCAGGGTGATTTACAATGACCGTACGACCCGATACATGTTTGAGAGTTATGACCAAAAACGCGTCGTTTTTCACGTTTTATGGCCGTTTCGTGAGCTATTGCACACTGTTTGGCGCTCTTGGGGATTTACAACGAATCCTACGGCCCGATACATGTTTGCGAGTTATGACCAAAAACTCATCGTTTTCGCGTTTAGGGTCATTTTCATGAGTAATTCCACACTGTTTTGTTGCTCCACAGGTATTTTCATAGACCATTAGACCCGATGCATGTTGAAGGGGATGACCAACCATTCGTCGTTCGTTTGTTTTATGACCGTTTTCATGAGCTCTTCCACAGTTCTAGGGTTTCAGAGGGAATTACAACGACCATTAGACCCGATACATGTTTCACAATTTTGACCAAAAAATTGTCGATTTCGCATATTATGGCCGTTTTCATGAGTTATTACCCATAGTTTTGGGGTTCCAGGGTGATTTACAATGACCCTAAGACCCGATACATGTTTGAGAGTTATGACCAAAAACGCGTCGTTTTTCACGTTTTATGGCCGTTTTCTTGAGCTATTGCACACTGTTTTGGCGCTCTTGGGGGACATACAACGATCCTACGGCCCGATACATGTTTGCGAGTTATGACCAAAAACTCATCGTTTTCACGTTTTAGGGTCATTTCATGAGTAATTCCACACTGTTTTGTTGCTCCACGGGGATTTGAATGGACCATTAGACCCGATGCATGTTTAAGGGGATGACCAACAATTCGTCGTTCTTGTGTTTTATGACCGTTTCATGAGCTATTCCACAGTTCTAGGGTTTCAGGGCGAATTACAACGACCATTAGACCCGATACATGTTTGACAATTTGAACCAAAAAATTGTCGATTTCGCATATTATGGCCGTTTTCATGAGTTATTGCCCACAGTTTGGGGTTCCAGGGTGATTTACAACGACCCTAAGACCCGATACATGTTGAGAGTTATGACCAAAAACACTCGTCGTTTTCACGTTTTATGGCGTTTTCGTGAGCTATTGCACACTGTTTTGGCGCTCTTGGGGATTTACAACGATCCTAAGACCCGATACATGTTTGAGAGTTATGACCAAAAACTCATCGTTTTCGCGTTTAGGGTCATTTTCATGAGTTATTCCACACTGTTTTGTTGCTCCACGGGGATTTGCATGGACCATTAGACCCGATGCATGTTTAAGGGGATGACCAACAATTCGTCGTTCTTGTGTTTTATGACCGTTTTCATGAGCTATTCCATAGTTCTAGGGTTTTCAGGGCGAATTACAACGACCATTAGACCCGATACATGTTTCACAATTGTAACCAAAAAATTGTCGATTTCGCATATTATGGCCGTTTTCATGAGTTATTACCCATATTTTTGGGGTTCCAGGGTGATTTACAATGACCCTAAGACCCGATACATGTTTGAGAGTTATAACCAAAAACGCGTCGTTTTTCACGTTTTATGGCCGTTTTCTTGAGCTATTGCACAGTGTTATGGCACTCTTGGGCGATTTACAACGATTTTAAGACCCGATACATGTTTGAGAGTTATGACCAAAAACTCAGCGTTTTCACATTTTAGGGTCATTTTCATGAGTTATTCCAAACTGTTTTGTTGCTCCACGGGGATTTCATGGACCATTAGACCCGATGCGTGTTTAAGGGGATGACCAACAATTCGTCGCTCTTGTGTTTTATGACCGTTTTCATGAGCTATTCCACAGTTCTAGGGTTTCAGGGCGAATTACAACGACCATTACACCCGATAGATGGTTGACAATTTTAATCAAAAAATTGTCGATTTCGCATATTATGGCCGTTTTCATGAGTTATTGCCCACAGTTTTGGGGTTCCAGGGTGATTTACAATGACCCTAAGGACCCGATACATGTTTGAGAGTTATGACCAAAAACTCGTCGTTTTTCACGTTTTATGGCCGTTTTCGTGAGCTATTGCACACTGTTTTGGCGCTCTTGGGGGATTTACAACGATCCTAAGACCCGATACATGTTTAAGAGTTATGACCAAAAACTCATCGTTTTCGCGTTTTAGGGTACATTTTCATGAGTTATTCCACACTGTTTTGTTGCTCCACGGGGATTTTCAATGGACCATTAGACCCGATGCATGTTTAAGGGGATGAACCAACAATTCGTCGTTCTTGTGTTTTATGACCGTTTTCATGAGCTATTCCATAGTTCTAGGGTTTCAGGGCGAATTACAACGACCATTAGACCCGATACATGTTTGACAATTGTAACCAAAAATTGTCGATTTCGCATATTATGGCCGTTTTCATGAGTTATTGCCCATAGTTTTGGGGTTCCAGGGTGATTTACAATGAACGTAAGACCCGATACATGTTTGAGAGTTATGACTAAAGACGCGTCGTTTTTCACGGTTTATGGCCGTTTTCGTGAGCTATTGCACACTGTTTTGGCTCTCTTGGGGGACTTACAACGATCCTACGGCCCGATACATGTTTGCGAGTTATGACCAAAAAATCATCGTTTTCGCGTTTTAGGGTCATTTCATGAGTAATTCCACACTGTTTTGTTGCTCCACGGGGATTTTCATAGGACCATTAGACCCGATGCATGTTGAAGGGGATGACCAACCATTCGTCGTTCGTTTGTTTTATGACCGTTTTCATGAGCTATTCCACAGTTCTAGGGTTTCAGGGCGAATTACAACGACCATTAGACCCGAGACATGTTTCACAATTTTAACCAAAAAATTGTCGATTTCGCATATTATGGCCGTTTTCATGAGTTATTACCCATAGTTTTGGGGTTCCAGGGTGATTTACAATGACCCTAAGACCCGATACATGTTTGAGAGTTATGACCAAAAACGCGTCGTTTTTCACGTTTTATGGCCGTTTTCTTGAGCTATTGCACACTGTTTTGGCGCTCTTGGGGGATTTACAACGATCTTAAGCACCCGATACATGTTTGAGAGTTATGACCAAAAACTCATCGTTTTCGCGTTTTAGGGTCATTTTCATGAGTTATTCCAAACTGTTTTGTTGCTCCACGGGGATTTTCATGGACCATTAGACCCGATGCATGTTTAAGGGGATGTCCAACAATTCGATCGCTCTTGTGTTTTATGACCGTTTTCATGAGCTATTCCATAGTTCTAGGGTTTCAGGGCGAATTACAACGACCATTAGACCCGATACATGGTTGACAATTTTAATCCAAAAAATTGTCGATTTCGCATATTATGGCCTTTTTCATGAGTTATTGCCCACAGTTTTGGGGATTACAGGGTGATTTACAACGACCCTAGGACCCGATACATGTTTGAGAGTTATGACCAAAAACTCGTCGTTTTTCACGTTTTATGGCCGTTTTCGTGAGCTATTGCACACTGTTTTGGCGCTCTTGGGGGATTTACAACGATCCTAAGACCCGATACATGTTTGAGAGTTATGACCAAAAACTCATCGTTTTCGCGTTTTAGGGTCATTTTCATGAGTTATTCCACACTGTTTTGGTTGCTCCACGGGGATTTTCAATGGACCATTAGACCCGATGCATGTTTAAGGGGATAACCAACAATTCGTCGTTCTTGTGTTTTATACCGTTTTCATGAGCTATTCCATAGTTCTAGGGTTTCAGGGCGAATTACAACGACCATTAGACCCGATACATGTTTGACAATTGTAACCAAAAAATTGTCGATTTCGCATATTATGGCCTGTTTTCATGAGTTATTGCCCACAGTTTTGGGGTTCCAGGGTGATTTACAACGACCCTAAGACCCGATACATGTTGAGAGTTATGACCAAAAACTCGTCGTTTTTTCACGTTTTATGGCCGTTTTCTTGAGCTATTGCACACTGTTTTGGCGCTCTTGGGGGATTTACAACGATCCTACGGCCCGATACATGTTTGCGAGTTATGACCAAAAACTCATCGTTTTCGCGTTTTAGGGTCATTTTCATGAGTAATTCCACACTGTTTTGTTGCTCCACAGGTATTTTCATAGACCATTAGACCCGATGCATGTTGAAGGGGATGACCAACCATTCGTCGTTCGTTTGTTTTATGACCGTTTTCATGAGCTCTTCCACAGTTCTAGGGTTTCAGAGGGAATTACAACGACCATTAGACCCGATACATGTTTCACAATTTTGACCAAAAAATTGTCGATTTCGCATATTATGGCCGTTTTCATGAGTTATTACCCATAGTTTTGGGGTTCCAGGGTGATTTACAATGACCCTAAGACCCGATACATGTTTGAGAGTTATGACCAAAAACGCGTCGTTTTTCACGTTTTATGGCTGTTTTCTTGAGCTATTGCACACTGTTTTGGCGCTCTTGGGGGATTTACCAATGATCCTAAGACCCGGATACATGTTTAGAGTTATGACCAAAAACTCATCGTTTTCGCGTTTTAGGGTCATTTTCATGAGTTATTCCACACATGTTTGTTGCTCCACGGGGATTTGCATGTGGACCATTAGACCCGATGCATGTTTAAGGGGATGACCAACAATTCGTCGTTCTTGTGTTTTATGACGTTTTCATGAGCTATTCCATAGTTCTAGGGGTTAAGGGCGAAATACAATGACCATTAGACCCGATACATGTTTGACAGAATTTAACCATAAAATTGTCGATTTCGCATATTATGGCCGTTTTCATGAGTTATTGCCCACTAGTTTTGGTGTTCCAGGGTGATTTACAACGGACCCTAAGACCCGATACATGTTTGAGAGTTATGACCAAAACTCGTGTTTTTCACGTTTTATGGCCGTTTTCGTGAGCTATTGCACACTGTTTTGGCTCTCTTGGGGGACTTACAACGAATCCTAAGACCCGATACATGTTTTGAGAGTTATGACCAAAAACTCATCGTTTTCGCGTTTTAGGGTCATTTTCAATGAGTTATTCCACAATGTTTTGGTTGCTCCACGGGGATTTGAATGAGCCATTAGACCGATGCATGTTTAAGGGGATAACCAACAATTCGTCGTTCTTGTGTTTATCACCGTTTTCATGAGCTATTCCATAGTTCTAGGGTTTCAGGGCGAATTACAACGACCATTAGACCCGATACATGTTTCACAATTGTAACCAAAAAATTGTCGATTTCGCATATTATGGCCGTTTTCATGAGTTATTACCCATATTTTTGGGGTTCCAGGGTGATTTACAATGACCCTAAGACCCGATACATGTTTGAGAGTTATAACCAAAAACGCGTCGTTTTTCACGTTTTATGGCCGTTTTCTTGAGCTATTGCACAGTGTTATGGCACTCTTGGGCGATTTACAACGATTTTAAGACTCGATACATGTTTGAGAGTTATGACCAAAAACTCAGCGTTTTCACATTTTAGGGTCATTTTCATGAGTTATTCCAAACTGTTTTGTTGGTCCACGGGGATTTTCATGGACCATTAGACCCGATGCGTGTTTAAGGGGATGACCAACAATTCGTCGCTCTTGTGTTTTATGACCGTTTTCATGAGCTATTCCACAGTTCTAGGGTTTCAGGGCGAATTACAACGACCATTAGACCCGATAGCATGGTTTGACAATTTTAATCAAAAAATTGTCGATTTCGCATATTATGGCCGTTTTCATGAGTTATTGCCCACAGTTTTGGGGTTACAGGGTGATTTACAATGACCCTAAGACCCGATACATGTTTGAGAGTTATGACCAAAAACTCGTCGTTTTTCACGTTTTATGGCCGTTTTCGTGAGCTATTGCACACTGTTTTGGCGCTCTTGGGGGATTTACAATGATCCTAAGACCCGATACATGTTTAGAGTTATGCACCAAAAACTCATCGTTTTCGCGTTTTAGGGTCATTTTCATGAGTTATTCCACAATTGTTTTGTTGCTCCACGGGGATTTTCATGGACCATTAGACCCGATGCATGTTTAAGGGGATGAACCAACAATTCGTCGTTCTTGTGTTTTATGCACCGTTTTCATGAGCTATTCCATAGTTCTAGGGTTTCAGGGCGAATTACAACGACCATTAGACCCGATACATGTTTCACAATGGTAACCAAAAAATTGTCGATTTCGCATATTATGGCCGTTTTCATGATTTATTACCCATAGTTTTTGGGGTTCCAGGGTGATTTACAATGAACGTAAGACCCGATACATGTTTGAGAGTTATGACCAAAGACGCGTCGTTTTTCACGGTTTATGGCCGTTTTCGTGAGCTATTGCACACTGTTTTGGCTCTCTTGGGGGACTTACAACGATCCTACGGCCCGATACATGTTTGCGAGTTATGACCAAAAAATCATCGTTTTCGCGTTTTAGGGTCATTTCATGAGTAATTCCACACTGTTTTGTTGCTCCACGGGGATTTTCATAGACCATTAGACCCGATGCATGTTGAAGGGGATGACCAACCATTCGTCGTTCGTTTGTTTTATGACCGTTTTCATGAGCTATTCCACAGTTCTAGGGTTTCAGGGCGAATTACAACGACCATTAGACCCGATACATGTTTCACAATTTTAACCAAAAAATTGTCGATTTCGCATATTATGGCCGTTTTCATGAGTTATTACCCATAGTTTTGGTGGTTCCAGGGTGATTTACAATGACCCTAAGACCCGATACATGTTTGAGAGTTATGACCAAAAACGCGTCGTTTTTCACGTTTTATGGCTGTTTTCTTGAGCTATTGCACACTGTTTTGGCGCTCTTGGGGGATTTACAACGATTTTAACACCCGATACATGTTTGAGAGTTATGACCAAAAACTCATCGTTTTCACGTTTTAGGGTCATTTTCATGAGTTATTCCACACTGTTTTGTTGCTCCACGGGGATTTTCATGGACCATTAGACCCGATGCATGTTTAAGGGGATGTCCAACAATTCGCGCTCTTGTGTTTTATGACCGTTTTCATGAGCTATTCCATAGTTCTAGGGTTTCAGGGCGAATTACAACGACCATTAGACCCGATACATGGTTGACAATTTTAATCAAAAAACTGTCGATTTCGCATATTATGGCCTTTTTCATGAGTTATTGCCCACCGTTTTAGGGTTCGAGGGTGATATACAACGATCCTAAGACCCGATACATGTTTGAGAGTTATGAACAAAAACAACGCGTCGGTTTTCACGTTTTATGGCCGTTTTCGTGAGCTATTGCACACTATTTTGGCGCTCTTGGGGGATTTACAACGATCCTAAGACCCGATACATGTTTGAGAGTTATGATCAAAAACTCATCGTTTCGGTCTTTGAGGGTCAATTTCATGAGTTATTCCACACTGTTGTGTTGCTCCACGGGGATTTTCATGGACCATTAGACCCGATGCATGTTTAAGGGGATGACCAACAATTGGTCGTTCTTGTGTTTTATGACCGTTTTCATGAGCTATTCCACAGTTCTAGGGTTTCAGGGCGAATTACAACGACCATTAGACCCGAGACATGTTTCACAATTTTAACCAAAAAATTGTCGATTTCGCATATTATGGCCCGTTTTCATGAGTTATTACCCATAGTTTTGGGGTTCCAGGGTGATTTACAATGACCCTAAGACCCGATACATGTTTGAGAGTTATGACCAAAAACGCGTCGTTTTTCACGTTTTATGGCTGTTTTCTTGAGCTATTGCACACTGTTTGGCGCTCTTGGGGGATTTACAACGATCTTTAACACCCGATACATGTTTGAGAGTTATGACCAAAAACTCAGCGTTTTCACGTTTTAGGGTCATTTTCATGAGTATTCCAAACTGTTTTGTTGCTCCACGGGGATTTTCATGGACCATTAGACCCGATGCATGTTTAAGGGGATGTACCAACAATTCGACGCTCTTGTGTTTTATGACCGTTTTCATGAGCTATTCCATAGTTCTAGGGTTTCAGGGCGAAGTACAACGACCATTACACCCGATACATGGTTTGACAATTTTAATCAAAAAACTGTCGATTTCGCATATTATGGCCGTTTTCATGAGTTATTACCCATAGTTTTCGGGGATACAGGGTGATTTACAACGACCCTAGGACCCGATACATGTTTGAGAGTTATGACGAGTTTTTCACATTTTATGGCCATTTTCGTGAGCTATTGCACACTGTTTTGGCGCTCTTGGGGGATTTACAACGATCCTAAGACCCGGTACATGTTTGAGAGTTATCACCAAAAAATCATCGTTTTCGCGTTTTAGGGTCATTTTCATGAGTTATTCCACATTGTTTTGTTGCTCCACGGGGATTTTCAAGGACCATTAGACCCGATGCATGTTTAAGGGGATAACCAACAATTCGTCGTTCTTATGTTTTATCACCGTTTTCATGAGCTATTCAATAGTTCTAGGGTTTCAGAGCGAATTACAACGACCATTAGACCCGATACATGTTTCACAATTGTAACCAAAAAATTGTGGATTTCGCATATTATGGCTGTTTTCATGATTTATTACCCATAGTTTTGGGGTTCCAGGGTGATTTACAATGAACGTACGACCCGATACATGTTTGAGAGTTATGACCAAAAACGCGTCGTTTTTCACGTTTTATGGCCGTTTTCTTGAGCTATTGCACACTGTTTTGGCGCTCTTGGGGGATTTACAACGATCCTACGGCCCAATACATGTTTGCGAGTTATGACCAAAAACTCATCGTTTCGCGTTTTAGGGTCATTTTCATGAGTAATTCCACACTGTTTTGTTGCTCCACAGGTATTTTCATAGACCATTAGACCCGATGCATGTTGAAGGGGATGACCAACCATTCGTAGTTCATTTGTTTTATGACCGTTTTCATGAGCTCTTCCACAGTTCTAGGGTTTCAGAGGGAATTACAACGACCATTAGACCCGATACATGTTTCACAATTTTGACCAAAAAATTGTCGATTTCGCATATTATGGCCGTTTTCATGAGTTATTACCCATAGTTTTGGGTTCCATGGTGATTTACAATGACCCTAAGACCCGATACATGTTTGAGAGTTATGACCAAAAACGCGTCGTTTTTCACGTTTATGGCCGTTTTTGAGCTATTGCACACTGTTTTGGCGCTCTTGGGGGACATACAACGATCCTAAACGGCCGATACATGTTTGCGAGTTATGACCAAAACTCATCGTTTTCATGTTTTAGGGTCATTTCATGAGTAATTCCACACTGTTTTGTTGCTCCACGGGTATTTTCATAGACCATTAGACCCGATGCATGTTGAGGGGATGACCAACCATTCGTCGTTTTTTTTTTTTATGACCGTTTTCATGAGCTATTCCACTGTTCTAGGGTTTTAGGGCGAATTACAACGACCATTAGACCCGATACATGTTTCACAATTTTAACCAAAAAATTGTCGATTTCGCATTTATGGCCGTTTTCATGAGTTATTACCATAGTTTTGGGTGTTCCAGGGTGATTTACAATGACTCTAAGACCCGATACATTTTTGAGAGCTATGACCAAAAACTCATCGTTTTCGCGTTTTAGGGTCATTTTCATGAGTTATTCCACATTGTTTTGTTGCTCCACGGGGATTTTCAAGGACCATTAGACCCGATGCATGTTTAAGGGGATAACCAACAATTCGTCGTTCTTGTGTTTTATCACCGTTTTCATGAGCTATTCACTAGTTCTAGGGTTTCAGAGCGAATTACAACGACCATTAGACCCGATACATGTTTCACAATTGTAACCAAAAAATTGTGGATTTCGCATATTATGGCTGTTTTCATGATTTATTACCCATAGTTTTGGGGTTCCAGGGTGATTTACAATGAACGTACGACCCGATACATGTTTGAGAGTTATGACCAAAAACGCGTCGTTTTTCACGTTTTATGGCCGTTTTCTTGAGCTATTGCACACTGTTTTGGCGCTCTTGGGGGATTTACAACGATCCTACGGCCCGATACATGTTTGCGAGTTATGACCAAAAACTCATCGTTTTCGCGTTTTAGGGTCATTTTCATGAGTAATTCCACACTGTTTTGTTGCTCCACAGGTATTTTCATAGACCATTAGACCCGATGCATGTTGAAGGGGATGACCAACCATTCGTCGTTCATTTGTTTTATGACCGTTTTCATGAGCTATTCCACAGTTCTAGGGTTTCAGAGGAGAATTACAACGACCATTAGACCCGATACATGTTTCACAATTTGACCAAAAAAATTGTCGATTTCGCATATTATGGCCGTTTTCATGAGTTATTACCCATAGTTTTGGGGTTCCAGGGTGATTTACAATGACCCTAAGACCCGATACATGTTTGAGAGTTATGACCAAAACGCGTCGTTTTTCACGTTTTATGGCCGTTTTCTTGAGCTATTGCACACTGTTTTGGCGCTCTTGGGGGACATACAACGATCCTACGGCCCGATACATGTTTGCGAGGTTATGACCAAAAACTCATCGTTTTCACGTTTTAGGGTCATTTCATGAGTAATTCCACACTGTTTTGTTGCTCCACGGGGATTTTCATAGACCATTAGACCCGATGCATGTTGAAGGGATGACCAACCATTCGTCGTTTTTTTGTTTTATGACCGTTTTCATGAGCTATTCCACTGTTCTAGGGTTTTAGGGCGAATTACAACGACCATTAGACCTGATACATGTTTCAAAATTTTAACCAAAAAATTGTCGATTTCGCATATTATGGCCGTTTTCATGAGTTATTACACATAGTTTTGGTGTTCCAGGGTGATTTACAATGACTCTAAGACCCGATACATTTTTGAGAGCTATGACCAAAAAACTCATCGTTTTCGCGTTTTAGGGTCATTTTCTTGAGTAATTCCACACTGTTTTGTTGCTCCACTGGTATTTTCATGGACCATTAGACCCGATGCATATTGAAGGGGATGACCAACAATTCGTCGTTCTTGTGTTTTATGACCGTTTTCATGAGATATCCCACAGTTTTGGGGTTACGGGGGGAATTACAACGACCCTAGGACCCGCTACATGCTTGAGAGTTATGACGAGTTTTTCACGTTTTATGGCCGTTTTCGTGAGCTATTGCACACTGTTTTGGCGCTCTTGGGGGATTTACAATGATCCTAAGACCCGGTACATGTTTGAGAGTTATCACCAAAAAATCATCGTTTTCGCGTTTTAGGGTCATTTTCATGAGTTATTCCACATTGTTTTGTTGCTCCACGGGGATTTTCAAGGACCATTAGACCCGATGCATGTTTAAGGGGATGACAAACAATTCGCCGTTCTTGTGTTTTATGACCGTTTTCATGAGCATTCCACAGTTCTAGGGTTTCAGGGCGAATTACAATGACCATTAGACCAGATACATGTTTGACAATTTTAACCAAAAAATTGTCGATTGCGCATTTATGGCCGTTTTCATGAGTTATTGCCCAAAGTTTTGGGGTTCCAGGGTGATGTACAACGACCCTCGGACCCGATACATGTTTGAGAGTTATGACCAAAAACGCGTCGTTTTTCACGTTTTATGGCCGTTTTCTTGAGCTACTGCACACTGTTTTGGCGCTCTTGGGGGACTTACAACGATCCTACGGCCCGATACATGTTTGCGAGTTATGACCAAAAACTCATCGTTTTCGCATTTTAGGGTCATTTCATGAGTAATTCCACACTGTTTTGTTGCTCCACGGGTATTTTCATAGACCATTAGACCCGATGCATGTTGAAGGGGATGACCAACCATTCGTCGTTCGTTGTTTTATGACCGTTTTCATGAGCTATTCCACAGTTCTAGAGTTTCAGGGCGAATTACAACGACCATTAGACCCGATACATGTTTCACAATTTTAACCAAAAAATTGTCGATTTCACATATTATGGCCGTTTTCATGAGTTATTACCCATAGTTTTGCGGTTCCAGGGTGATTTACAATGACCCTAAGACCCGATACATGTTTGAGAGTTATGACCAAAAACACGTCGTTTTTCACGTTTTATGGCTGTTTTCTTGAGCTATTGCACACTGTTTTGGCGCTCTTGGGAATTTACAACGACTTTAAGACCCGATACATGTTTGAGAGTTATGACCAAAAACTCATCGTTTTCACGTTTTAGGGTCATTTTCATGAGTTATTCCACACTGTTTTGTTGCTCCACGGGGATTTTCATGGACCATTAGACCTGATGCATATTTAAGGGGATGACGAGCAATTCGTCGTTCTTGTGTTTTATGACCGTTTTCATGAGCTATTCCATAGTTCTAGGGTTTCGGGGCGAATTACAACGACCATTAGACCCGACACATGTTTGACAAGTTTAACCAAAAAATTGTCGATTCGGATATTATGTCCGTTCCATGAGTTATTGCCCACAGGTTTGGGGTTCTAGGGTGATTTACAATGACCAAAAACAACTCGTCGTTTTTCATGTTTTATGGCTGTTTCTTGAGCTATTGCACATTGCTTTGGCGCTCTTCGGGGACTTACAACGATCCTACGGCCCGATACATGTTTGCGAGTTATGACCAAAAACTCATCGTTTTCGCGTTTTAGGGTCATTTCATGAGTAATTCCACACTGTTTTGTTGCTCTACGGGTATTTTCTTAGACCATTAGACCCGATGCATGTTGAAGGGGATGACCAACCATTCGTCGTTCGTTTGTTTTATGACCGTTTTCATGAGCTATTCCACTGTTTTAGGGTTTCAGGGCGAATTACAACGACCATTAGAGCCGATACATGTTTCACAATTTTAACCAAAAAATTGTCGATTTCGCATATTATGGCCGTTCTCATGAGTTATTACACATAGTTTTGGGGTTCCAGGGTGATTTACAATGACCCTAAGAACCCGACACATTTTTGAGAGTTATGACCAAAAACTCATCGTTTTCGCGTTTTAGGGTCATTTTCATGAGTAATTCCACACTGTTTTGTTGCTCCACGGGTATTTTCATGGACCATTCGACCCGATGCATATTTAAGGGGATGACCAACAATTCGTCGTTCTTGTGTTTTATGACCGTTTTCATGAGCTATTCCACAGTTCTAGGGTTTCATGAGCTATTCCCCACAGTTTTGGGGTTACGGGGGGAATTACAACGACCCTAGGACCCGCTACATGCTTGAGAGTTATGACGAGTTTTTCACGTTTTATGGCCGTTTTCGTGTGCTATTGCACACTGTTTTGGCGCTCTTGGGGGATTTACAACGATCCTAAGACCCGGTACATGTTTGAGAGTTATCAACAAAAACTCATCGTTTTCGCGTTTTAGGGTCATTTTCATGAGTTATTCGACATTGTTTTGTTGCTCCACGGGGATTTTCATGGACCATTAGACCCGATGCATGTTTAAGGGGATGACCAACAATTCGCCGTTCTTGTGTTTTATGACCGTTTTCATGAGCATTCCACAGTTCTAGGGTTTGAGGGCGAATTACAATGACCATTAGACCAGATACATGTTTGACAATTTTAACCAAAAAATTGTCGATTGCGCATATTATGGCCGTTTTCATGAGTTATTGCCCACAGTTTTGGGGTTCCAGGGTGATGTACAACGACCCTAGGACCCGATACATGTTTGAGAGTTATGACCAAAAACGCGTCGTTTTTCACGTTTTATGGCGTTTTCTTGAGCTACTGCACACTGTTTTGGCGCTCTTGGGGGACTTACAACGATCCTACGGCCCGATACATGTTTGCGAGTTATGACCAAAAACTCATCGTTTTCGCGTTTTAGGGTCATTTCATGAGTAATTCCACACTGTTTGTTGCTCCACAGGTATTTTCATAGACCATTAGACCCGATGCATGTTGAAGGGGATGACCAACCATTCGTCATTCTTGTGTTTTATGACCATTTTCATGAGGTATTCCACGGTTCTATGGTTTTAAGGCGAATTACAACGGCCATTAGACCCGATACATGTTTCACAATTTAACCAAAAATTTTTCGATTTCACATATTATGGCCGTTTTCATTAGTTATTACCCATAGTTTTGGGGTTCCAGGGTGATTTACAATGACCCTAAGACCCGATACATGTTTGAGAGTTATGACCAAAAACGCGTTGTTTTTCACGTTTTATGGCTGTTTTCTTGAGCTATTGCACACTGTTTTGGCACTCTTGGGGGATTTACAACGACTTTAAGACCCGATACATGTTTGAGAGTTATGACCAAAAACTCATCGTTTTCACGTTTTAGGGTCATTTTCATGAGTTATTCCACACTGTTTTGTTCCTCCACGGGGATTTTCATGGACCATTAGACCCGATGCATATTTAAGGGGATGGCCAACAATTCGTCGTTCTTGTGTTTTATGACCGTTTTCATGAGCTATTCCACAGTTCTAGGGTTTCGGGGCGAATTACAACGACCATTAGACCCGATACATGTTTGACAATTTTAACCAAAAAATTGTCGATTCGCATATTATGTCCGTTTCCAGGAGTTATTGCCTACAGGTTTGGGGTTCTAGGGTGATTTACAATGACCCTAAGGCCCGATACATGTCTGAGAGTTATGACCAAAAACAACTCGTCGTTTTCATGTTTTATGGCTGTTTTCGTGAGCTATTGCACACTATTTTGCCGCTCTTGCGCGATTTACAACGATCCTACGACCCGATACATGTTTGCGAGTTATGACCAAAAACTCATCGTTTTCGCGTTTTAGGGTTATTTCATGAGTAATTCCACACTATTTTGTTGCTCCACGGGTATTTCATGGACCATTTGACCCGATGCATGTTGAGGGGGATGACCAACAATTCGTCATTCTTGTGTTTTATGACCATTTTCATGAGCTATTCCACGGTTCTATGGTTTTAAGGCGAATTACAACGACAATTAGACCCGATACATGTTTCACAATTTTAACCAAAAAATTTTCGATTTCGCATATTATTGCTGTTTTCATGAGTTATTACCCATAGTTTTGGGGTTCCAGGGTGATTTACAATGACCCTAAGACCCGATACATGTTTGAGAGTTATGACCAAAAACGCGTCGTTTTTCACGTTTTATGGCTGTTTTCTTGAGCTATTGCACACTGTTTTGGCGGTCTTGGGGGATTTACAACGACTTTAAGACCCGATACATGTTTGAGAGTTATGACCAAAAACTCATCGTTTTCACGTTTTAGGGTCATTTTCATGAGTTATTCCACACTGTTTTGTTGCTCCACGGGATTTTCATGGACCATTAGACCCGATGCATGTTTAAGGGGATGACCAACAATTCGTCGTTCTTGTGTTTTATGACCGTTTTCATGAGCTATTCCACAGTTCTAGGGTTTCGGGGCGAATTACAACGACCATTAGACCCGATACATGGTTGACAATTTTAACCAAAAAATTGTCGATTCACATATTATGTCCGTTTCCAGGAGTTATTGCCTACATGTTTGGGGTTCTAGGGT
The DNA here is from genome assembly GCA_910589775.1 of Avena eriantha. NCBI lineage: Eukaryota > Viridiplantae > Streptophyta > Magnoliopsida > Poales > Poaceae > Avena > Avena eriantha. Next base: position 166,039,802 of record OU342743.1, on the reverse strand, counting down.
GATTTACAATGACCCTAAGGCCCGATACATGTCTGAGAGTTATGACCAAAAACAACTCGTCGTTTTTCATGTTTTATGGCTGTTTTCGTGAGCTATTGCACACTATTTTGCCGCTCTTGGGGGATTTACAACGATCCAACGACCCGATACATGTTTGCGAGTTATGACCAAAAACTCATCGTTTTCGCGTTTTAGGGTCATTTCATGAGTAATTCCGCACTATTTTGTTGCTCCACGGGTATTTTCATGGACCATTAGAGCCGATGCATGTTGAAGGGGATGACCAACAATTCGTCGTTCTTGTGTTTTTATGACCATTTTCATGAGCTATTCCACGGTTCTAGGGTTTCAGGGCGAATTACAACGACCATTAGACCCGATACATGTTACACAATTTTAACCAAAAAATTGTCGATTTCGCATATTATGGCCGTTTTCATGAGTTATTACCCATAGTTTTGGGGTTCCAGGCTGATTTACAATGACCCTAAGACCCGATACATGTTTGAGAGTTATAACCAAAAACGCGTCGTTTTTCACGTTTTATAGGCCGTTTTCTTGAGCTATTGCACACTGTTTTGGCACTCTTGGGGGATTTACAACGATTTAAGACCCGATACATGTTGAGAGTTAATGACCAAAAACTAATCGTTTTCGCGTTTTAGGGTCATTTTCATGAGTTATTCCAAACTGTTTTGTTGCTCCACGGGGATTTTCATGGACCATTAGACCCGATGCATGTTTAAGGGGATGACCAACAATTCGTCGTTCTTGTGTTTATGACCGTTTTCATGAGCTATTCCACAGTTCTAGGGTTTCAGGGCGAATTACAACGACCATTAGACCCGATACATGCTTGACAATTTTAACCAAAAAATTGTCGATTTCGCATATTCTGGCCGTTTTCATGAGTTATTGCCCACAGCTTTGGGGGTTACAGGGTGATTTACAACGACCCTAGGACCCGATACATGTTTGAGAGTTATGACGAGTTTTTCACGTTTATGGCCGTTTTCATGAGCTATTGCACACTGTTTTGGCGCTCTTGGGGGATTTACAATGATTTTAAGACCCGGTACATGTTTGAGAGTTATCACCAAAAACTCATCGTTTTCGCGTTTTAGGGTCATTTTCATGAGTTATTCCACATTGTTTTGTTGTTCCATGGGGATTTTCATGGACCATTAGACCCGATGCATGTTTAAGGGGATAAACAACAATTCGTCGTTCTTGTGTTTTATGACCGTTTTCATGAGCTATTCCATAGGTTCTATGGTTTACAGGGGAATTACAACGACCATTAGACCCGATACATGTTTCACAATTATAACCAAAAAATTGTCGATTTCGCATATTATGGCCGTTTTCATGAGTTATTACCCATAGTTTTGGGGTTCCAGGGTGATTTACAATGACCCTAAGACCCGATACATGTTTTGAGAGTTATGACCAAAAACGCGTCGTTTTTTCACGTTTTATGGCTGTTTTCTTGAGCTATTGCACACTGTTTTGGCGCTCTTGGGGGATTTACAACGACTTTAAGACCCGATACATGTTTGAGAGTTATGACCAAAAACTCATCGTTTTCACGTTTTAGGGTCATTTTCATGAGTTATTCCACACTGTTTTTGCTCCACGGGGATTTTCATGGACCATTAGACCCGATGCATGTTTAAGGGGATGACCAACAATTCGTCGTTCTTGTGTTTTATGACCGTTTCATGAGCTATTCCACAGTTCTAGGGTTTCGGGGCGAATTACAACGACCATTAGACCCGATACATGGTTGACAATTTAACCAAAAATTGTCGATTCGCATATTATGTCCGTTTCCAGGAGTTATTGCCTACAGGTTTGGGGTTCTAGGGTGATTTACAATGACCCTAAGGCCCGATACATGTCTGAGAGTTATGACCAAAAACAACTCGTCGTGTTTCATGTTTTATGGCTGTTTTCGTGAGCTATTGCACACTATTTTGCCGCTCTTGGGGATTTACAACGATCCAACGACCCGATACATGTTTGCGAGTTATGACCAAAAACTCATCGTTTTCCCGCGTTTAGGGTCATTTAATGAGTAATTCCACACTATTTTGTTGCTCCACGGGTATTTTCGTGGACCATTAGAGCCGATGCATGTTGAAGGGGGATGACCAACAATTCGTCGTTCTTGTGTTTTATGACCATTTTCATGAGCTATTCCACGGTTCTAGGGTTTCAAGGGCGAATTACAACGACCATTAGACCCGATACATGTTACACAATTGTAACCAAAAAATTGTCGATTTCGCATATTATGGCCGTTTTCATGAGTTATTACCCATAGTTTTGGGGTTCCAGGCTGATTTACAATGACCCTAAGACCCGATACATGGTTTGAGAGTTATAACCAAAAACGCGTCGTTTTTCACGTTTTAAGGCCGTTTTTCTTGAGCTATTGCACACTGTTTTGGCACTCTTGGGGGATTTACAACGATTTTAAGACCCGATACATGTTTGAGAGTTATGACCAAAAACTAATCGTTTTCAGCGTTTTAGGGTCATTTTCATGAGTTATTCCAAACTGTTTTGTGCTCCACGGGGATTTTCATGGACCATTAGACCGATGCATGTTTAAGGGGATGACCAACAATTCGTCGTTCTTGTGTTTATATGACCGTTTTCATGAGCTATTCCACAGTTCTAGGGTTTCAGGGCGAATTACAACGACCATTAGCCCCGATACATGCTTGACAATTTTAAACCAAAAAATTGTCCGATTTCGCATATTATGGCACGTTTTCATGAGTTATTGCCCACAAAGCTTTGGGGTTCAGGGTGATTTACAACGACCCTAGGACCCGATACATGTTTTGAGAGTTATGACGAGTTTTTCACGTTTATGGCCGTTTTCATGAGCTATTGCACACTGTTTTGGCGCTCTTGGGGGATTTACAATGATTTTAAGACCCGGTACATGTTTGAGAGTTATCACCAAAACTCATCGTTTTCGCGTTTTAGGGTCATTTTCATGAGTTATTCCACATTGTTTTGTTGTTCCATGGGGATTTTCATGGACCATTAGGACCCGATGCATGTTTAAGGGGATAAACAACCAATTCGTCGTTCTTGTGTTTTATGACCGTTTTCATGAGCTATTCCACGGTTCTAGGGTTTAAGGCGAATTACAACGACCATTAGACCCGATACATGTTTCACAATTATAAACCAAAAAATTGTCGATTTCGCATATTATGGCCGTTTTCATGAGTTATTACCCATAGTTTTGGGGTTCCAGGGTGATTTACAATGACCCTAAGACTCCGATACATGTTTGAGAGTTATGACCAAAAACGCGTCGTTTTTCACGTTTTATGGCTGTTTTCTTGAGCTATTGCACACTGTTTTGGCGCTCTTGGGGGATTTACAACGACTTTAAGACCCGATACATGTTTGAGAGTTATGACCAAAAACTCATCGTTTCCAGCGTTTTAGGGTCATTTCATGAGTTATTCCACACTGTTTTTTTGCTCACGGGGATTTTCATGGACCATTAGACCACGATGCATGTTTAAGGGGATGACCAACAATTCGTCGTTCTTGTGTTTTATGGACCGTTTTCATGAGCTATTCCACAGTTCTAGGGTTTCGGGCGAATTACAACGACCATTAGACCCGATACATGGTTGACATTTTAACCAAAAATTGTCGATTTCGCATATTATGTCCGTTTCAGGAGTTATTGCCTACAGGTTTGGGGTTCTAGGGTGATTTACAATGACCCTAAGGCCCGATACATGTTGAGAGTTATGACCAAAACAACTCGTCGTTTTTCATGTTTTATGGCTGTTTTCGTGAGCTATTGCACACTATTTTGCCGCTCTTGGGGATTTACAACGATCCAACGACCCGATACATGTTTGCGAGTTATGACCAAAACTCATCGTTTTCGCGTTTTAGGGTCATTTAATGAGTAATTCCACACTATTTTGTTGCTCCAC